>OX638139.1:105772146-106417534 GCA_951805005.1 Othius punctulatus | reverse complement strand
ATGGTTCAGTTGCGTAGGATACCATTGTATTAAAAATTGTATCCTAGGTAATTGAACCATGGTCAAGGTGATCCCAGTTCATACAACTGGGCCTTAGGATACCATTGTATTGACAATTGTATCCTAGGTAACTGAACCATGGTCAAGGATGATCTACGATCGTACAACTGGGCCTAAGTTGATCAAATCGAATTCTTTGCAAGGTTTTTGAAATGATGACACTACTAGTAATGCAATTGAAATATAGTTGGATTTATGGGATCAGTTGGAAAATTTACTTGATATTATTTATACACGCCGCATATTTATAGATTCTTGATACTCCTATATTTTATTACAAGTATATTTAATTTTTAGTGGCAGTGCATCAAAATGTATTTATCTAACAGCCCCTTAAACACGTGTAATAGATGTTATTGCCCACAAATCAGTTCACAGCCAAATTTAATCTTCCCGACCATCCCATACTTAACATCTGATGTCTTCCTCTCCCACGCTCATCCAAAGCCAATACAGGACTCCTTGACACAAATATCCTTCGTCCTCGTCCTGTCTGCTGATCAAATTGAACCATGTGCGCGCAATAATATACACGTGCTGTATGCAATGCATGGCTTCTAAATTATCAACGTCCAGCAGCACATGTGGTGCATCTTTCGCCGTTATTGTTTTGATGGCCGAAGATGAGTGACCCACGCAGTAATTGAAGGATTGCGCTTAGATCTAAATTATTTACAGGCTAAATTGAATGGCCAAAGAGCACTTCCCAGACCAGTTGACTCTCTCAGGATACAAAATATGTAAATAATAATTAAAGTATATGCGAGGTGACACCACTCCTATTTTTTTTAATAATAAAAATATAATTAAACAAAATAAAAATTAAAAATTTGACTGGAAAAGAGGATGATGTTTTCCAAGTAATTTGGGTGCGTAGAATTCAAATTTACCACCAGAATTGCGCTATCAGGTTTGTAATAGGCCCAAATATACGCCCAGTATAATACGCATTTATGCAATAAAGTTACTTATATTTTAAAAATCATGAATACAACCAAATTATTAAATTAATTGATTTACAAATAATCCCAGGATGAAATGTGATAAATAGCCATCGCAAGTCGCGCCAGAGCGTCGCCAAATATCTCAAGAGCCGAGGCCTACATATGCACGGTTCTGGAAGATTCCATGTCATGGTATCACATAAACAATTTGGGTATCAGCGCCCCTTAGAAACGAGCAAGCGCCAGCCACGTAAAAATCACCTCGAATGGCAACGCTTTAAGTTAAGTGTAAAACTCTGCGCTAAAAACGCATTAATACCACACGCACACTCAAGATTAATAATCACCATGATAACTAAAAGATGGGGGCGAATATTTAGCAGTAGATATGTGAGGGGAGTGGAGATTTGAAGCTGAAAAAACCTATTTAAGCACAAGCCACACACGAGCGAGATCAGTAAGAAAGTTGCGTCGGCCACGGGCAACGCACACGACATTCGCGGTTATGAGTATATAAACTCACGTCGGGTTATAATTAAATTAACGATTGCATATAACGTTGTAAAAAACGCAAAGTAGAGTAAAAATTTGAATAAATCGAAAAACGTACAATTCTAGGTACAGAGTAATTTTTTTTTTTTTATTGTTAACGATAATATAAAGTTGTTAAACCAGTCTCATTATAAATTCACGGGAGTGCTTATTCCTTTCAATCAACCCTAAGTTACCTATAAATACCAAACACCGATTACCTATTCCTGTCGGTAAACAAAGGCGTACGAGCCGCTATTCGTGTTTACGAATCACTAGAGGAAGCAATAACAGGTGTAATTGACGCCCACCCGCGCACTTCGTTCACACACCTGTTATTGTGAAATCAAATTCCCGCACTAGATTCAAATTGACGGAAAATAGTGTATTTAACCAACCACAAGTTACCTAGAAAAGCCTATTACCTATTCCTATCAGTAAACAAAGGCGGTTCGAAAGCTATTCGTGTTTACGAATCACTAGAGGAAGCAATAACAGGTGTAATTGACGCCCACCCGCGCACTTCGTTCACACACCTGTTATTGTGGTATCACCTCCTCCGCTATAATCAAATCGTCGTCAGCATCATAACATTTAAACATATAAACTCATCATACATTGCGTCCGCGATCGCAAACTAACGTGGCTGTATTCACCATAACTATAACAACTAATCAAGGTATTCAGTGTTCCCCTCCGACATACATCATCATATTCAAATCAAAATAATTCATAAAAATGATGGCTTCTTCATTTTAAATAATAAATGAGCACATAACGTGCACATTATTAGGCAGAGTGATTTATAATTGTATAAATAAATAAGTTGGATTAAATCATAATAATTTAAAAACATAATGTATAAAAATACTGGTTTCTTTATTTCAAATCATAAAACAAGCTCATAACGTACCTATTATTGGGCATAGTAATTTAGAATCGAACAGATAAAATAGGCTGGATTAAATCTCAATAATTTGAAGACATAATGACAATTTGTGGTTAAATATCGTAAACAAGAAATAAGTGGAATTATTAAAACCCCGTATAAACAGAGAAAATGATAAACGAGAGAATGCAGCTTGGTATAATCACAAGAGAAGTTATTAATAACCTCCAATGTTCCTAATAATAATATATTATAACATTACATAAACATTTCCGATTGAGGAAGCACAACTGTTATTTGACACAACTTGTAACATGTCTGACGGTGATGACTACTTGTGACATTGGTGCTTGCTGTGGTCGTGGGTAGAATTATTAATTTACCTCAATCAACGTAAACAATGGGGCTCCAATAATTACATTATTGTGTGGACACCGACACAACCATGAAATTCGGGAAGATCGCGAGATACCTTTAGTAATCATTCATGAATTATAGGGGATATTTCAACATCTTTAAATAGTTCTATTTTTGATCATATCACTTTCCCGTAGTTAAATGGAGTGAAAGAGCATGGTAATAAATGGTCTAAGAGAAGCACGTGCATGTATAACAAACTCTCGTAAATAAACTTCGTAGTAATAACCATTTTCAAATTATCAATTGAATAAATAAGAGAATCTACAAATTCATTAAAAGGTCAACGAAATCTAGAAAATAAATCAATTCATGTCATAATCGTCAATCTGTGTTTTATTTTCCTGTATGTTACAATTATATAAATTAATTTACATCATCATCAACCTGTGTTTTATTTCCCTGTGTCTTACAATTTCAGCGTGTCTATTATTAAATAAACAAAACAAATCCTTAAATTGTTGCTTTCTTGTATTAATCCATTATTAGTGTACGTTAATTAACATATTACCAATAGCAAAGTACTTTAGGAGTAATCACGGTAGTTAAATTAAACGTCACGACGTGTAAGTACTAAATACGATCACAAATCACGAGCCAAAAATAATTAAAACATTATATAATAAATCACGAGCCAAAATAATCAAGAAATTATATAATAATTTCACGATAAAAACGACGAATAATAAATAAATATAATAAAATAATATCGGAGCGTTACAAATTTTTATTAAAATCTTACGAAAACAATGATATTTTATATCTCGCAAACCTTACCTGATAGAAAAAAACAGTTACAGATCTACGAAACTCACGAACTCAGCGCACCAAATTACCTTAAAAACACTATTTGGTTGCTCCAGTCCAAAACCTTGAATACCATGGTAAATAATTATGACTAAGACTTCTTACTGCGCTTGTATTTTAACTTATACTGTTTCTAAGTAATGTGTAGTATGTAGTGACAACTCCTACATCATCATCTATTTTTAAAATAATTACATCAACGGCAAATTCGTTAAACAAGGTAAAACTAATCGATGCAAATTATGCAAGTGCATAAATATAACTGATAAAAATAAAATTTCGAACTCATCATAACATACGAGATGCTGATTTTCTACGGCCATTCAAAATTTACCCACAGCTATTTATAGAGTAATTGCAGCAACATGTCAGCAAATCTGGTAAGCTGGTTTGACTAATTGGTGTACGTTTGCATCGTATATCGTATATGTTTCTAAATATGCATTCATACGTATACATTTTATTTTAAGGCTCAACCTGAAAATACTTTCACCTTGTCTTCATATTAAAACTTAAATTTCCTTTTTAGGCATTTTATTATATGTAGTTTAAATGTACTTTTCGTACGCCATTCGAACATCTTCAGTAAGATTATACAAACTCTGAATGTGTATGTAGGAAAATCTAAGTTTGTATGTAGGAAAATCAAACTTTCAATTTAAAAACTTTCACAAGCTCCCATCACCTAATTTGTTTTTATATATCTAAATCAACTATAGGGCAGCAACTATCCTACTATCTCTACTATCTACTCTTCTCTAGAGACTATCTCTACTGCAAGCAAACTGCCAAAATTAAATAATTTTCTCATAAAAGGAATATCTAATACATTGTCATATAATTAGGAAATAAATGTAAATTGCAGCGATGATGTTCATTCTGTAGTTATAAATGAAGAACAACCTTTACATCTTCGAATCTAAATCAACTAGAGGGCAGCAAATATCCTACTATCTCTACTATCTACTCTTCTCTAGGGATTATCTCTACTGCCAGCAAACTGCAAGCAAACTGCAAGCAAACTGCCAAAATTGAATAATTTTCTTACAAAAGGAATATCTAATACATCGTCATATAATCAGGAAATAAATGTCAATTGCAGCAATGATGTTGATTCTGTAGTTATAAATGATGAACAACCAATACAATTACAATTAAAAATTATTGCTACAGAAAATTAATTACAAAGAACCTCCGATCTAGGTTACTATCTAACTGATGAATAAATATCACTGACGACGTTATAGTATATAACGCCATTAGGCCGATATGTAGCAAATAACAGGCGCGGGTTGAAGTTTGTAAACCGAGGCGAAGCGAAGCGGAGCGGAGCGCAGCCGAGGTATATAATCAACCAAGCCTGTTATTTGCATATCGGCCGTATGTTGTTCGATACTTTTTGTAATACCTAAATTACAAAAACTGGTCAATTTATCAATATTAAATTTCAAAATTAATAAACTAGTTATCCAGGCGCAATTTGATACCATAGCAACATCAACGGTTCAAATACAAACATACAAATCAAAGTGAAATTAGAAAAATTATGTCAGATGTGCAAAGTTCTTCGTTTTGTGGTATCCCCGAAGATGTACTAAATGAAGCAAATGCGGCCACAATCGATTTACTTCCCCAAAAAAGCAGCAGCAGGTATGAGAAAGAATATGACGACTTTATTGCTCATAAATTTGCGTTGTCATTTAAATAACGTCCACGGCCGTTATTATAACGGCCAAGGCCTTTACGCCTGTCATATCGATCAAGCAGACAGTACTGATAAATGTCAATAACACAGAGGTATTACAAAAAAAGATGTTTTGTCAATTGTGACGAAAATGAAGATACAGCTCTAGGACCTTTCCCTAAGGATGAACAACAACAAAATACACACTTAAGCAAATCTTACTATTCAACATTAACAAGTATGGACCTGTGCAGCGTCGATGGTTGTGCTATTTAAGATTATTAGTTGCTGCATATTGCAAGCCGTGTTGGCTTTTTTGAAAAAAAATAATAGTAAGTGTGACAAAATGGCAAAATTTGTCGACAAAATAAAAACTCACAGTTCCTCGACGTCACACATAGGAGCAACTGCTGTATATGAAGTTTGGAAAAGAAATGTCGCCATCGACAAAAACCTCGAAGATGAAATTACATATCAGGCAAATTTTTGGAAGCTTGTTTTAGAACGACTATTTATATGAGTTTGGAAAAGAAATGTCACCATCGACAAAAACCTCGAAGATGAAATTACATATCAGGCAAATTTTTGGAAGCTTGTTTTAGAACGACTATTTATATGAGTTTGGAAAAGAAATGTCACCATCGACAAAAACCTCGAAGATGAAATTACATATCAGGCAAATTTTTGGAAGCTTGTTTTAGAACGACTATTTATATGAGTTTGGAAAAGAAATGTCACCATCGACAAAAACCTCGAAGATGAAATTACATATCAGGCAAATTTTTGGAAGCTTGTTTTAGAACGACTATTTATATGAGTTTGGAAAAGAAATGTCACCATCGAGAAAAACCTCGAAGATGAAATTAGATATCAGGAACATTTTTGGAAGCTTGTTTTAGAACGACTATTTAATATTACTATCATGTTATCTAAGAACTCATTGGCTTTCCATGATAAAGAAGAAAATATAAATGATCAAAATAATTACAATGGAAACTTTTTATCACAAGTTGAATTAATTAGTAAATATGATACAATTATGAGACAAGTTTTAGAAATGCCTTCAGGATGCACGAGATATTTGAGCCGTACAATTCAAAATTGAGTGTGCAGGAAATAATTTAGAAAGAATTTTAATAGACAAAATTAACGTTTCTCCATTTTATGCCTTATTATTAGATACAACACAAGACATCTCAAAAAAGGATCAGTTGAGCATTGTTATGAGGCATATGCACATTGCAAGAGGTAACAATCAAAAAGCTATTAATTTTGAAATCCAAGAAACTTTTCTAGAATTTTATACTGTACAAGATCAATCAGCTGAAGGTATGAAAGAACTAATACAAAGTCATTTAAAAGACAAAAATCTTTCTATTAGCAAATGAGTTGAGCATTGTTATAAGGCATTGCAAGAGGTAACAATCAAAAAGCTATTCATTTTGAAATCCAAGTCTAGAATTTCATACTGTACAAGATCAATCAGCTGAAGGTATGAAAGAACTAATACTAAATCATTTGAAAGACAAAATTCTTTCTATTAGCAAATGAGTTGAGCATTGTTATAAGGCATTGCAAGAGGTAACAATCAAAAAGCTATTAATTTTGAAATCCAAGAAACTTTTCTAGAATTTTATACTGTACAAGATCAATCAGCTGAAGGTATGAAAGAACTAATACTAAATCATTTAAAAGACAAAAATCGTTCTATTAGCAAATGAGTTGAGCATTGTTATAAGATATTGCAAGAGGTACCAATCAAAAAGCTATTAATTTTGAAATCCAAGAAACTTTTCTAGAATTTTATACTGTACAAGACCAATCAGCTGAAGGTATAAAAGAACTAATACTAAATCATTTAAAAGACAAAAATCTTTCTATTAGCAAATGAGTTGAGTATTGTTATAAGGCATTGCAAGGGGTAACAATCAAAAAGCTTTTAAATTTTGAAATCCAAGAAAGTTTTCTAGAATTTTATACTGTACAAGATCAATCAGCTGAAGGTATGAAAGAACTAATACTAAATCATTTAAAAGACAAAAATCTTTCTATTAGCAAATGAGTTGAGCATTGTTATAAGGCATTGCAAGAGGTAACAATCAAAAAGCTATTAATTTTGAAATCCAAGAAACTTTTCTAGAATTTTATACTGTACAAGATCAATCAGCTGAAGGTATGAAAGAACTAATACTAAATCATTTAAAAGACAAAAATCTTTCTATTAGCAAATGAGTTGAGCATTGTTATAAGGCATTGCAAGAGGTAACAATCAAAAAGCTATTAATTTTGAAATCCAAGAAACTTTTCTAGAATTGCAAGAGGTAACAATCAAAAAGCTATTAATTTTGAAATCCAAGAAACTTTTCTAGAATTTTATACTGCACAAGATCAATCAGCTGAAGGTATAAAAGAACTAATACTAAGTCATTTAAAAGACAAAAATCTTTCTATTAGCAAATGAGTTGAGCATTGTTATAAGGCATTGCAAGAGGTAACAATCAAAAAGCTATTAATTTTGAAATCCAAGAAACTTTTCTAGAATTGCAAGAGGTAACAATCAAAAAGCTATTAATTTTGAAATCCAAGAAACTTTTCTAGAATTTTATACTGCACAAGATCAATCAGCTGAAGGTATAAAAGAACTAATACTAAGTCATTTAAAAGACAAAAATCTTTCTATTAGCAAATGAGTTGAGCATTGTTATAAGGCATTGCAAGAGGTAACAATCAAAAAGCTATTAATTTTGAAATCCAAGAAACTTTTCTAGAATTGCAAGAGGTAACAATCAAAAAGCTATTAATTTTGAAATCCAAGAAACTTTTCTAGAATTTTATACTGCACAAGATCAATCAGCTGAAGGTATAAAAGAACTAATACTAAGTCATTTAAAAGACAAAAATCTTTCTATTAGCAAATGAGTTGAGCATTGTTATAAGATATTGCAAGAGGTACCAATCAAAAAGCTATTAATTTTGAAATCCAAGAAACTTTTCTAGAATCTTATACTGCACAAGATCAATCAGCTGAAGGTTTGAAAGAACTAAGACTAAATTATTTAAAAGACAAAAATCTTTCTATTAGCAAATGAGTTGAGCATTGTTATAAGGCATTGCAAGAGGTAACAATCAATAAGCTATTAATTTTGAAATCCAAGAAACTTTTCTAGAATTTTATACTGCACAAGATCAATCAGCTGAAGGTATAAAAGAACTAATACTAAGTCATTTAAAAGACAAAAATCTTTCTATTAGCAAATGAGTTGAGCATTGTTATAAGGCATTGCAAGAGGTAACAATCAAAAAGCTATTAATTTTGAAATCCAGGAAACTTTTCTAGAACGTTATACTGTACAACATCAATCAACTGAAGGTTTGAAAGAACTAATACTAAATCATTTAAAAGACAAAAATCTTTCTATTAGCAAATGAGTTGAGCATTGTTATAAGGCATTGCAAGAGGTAACAATCAAAAAGCTATTAATATTGAAATCCAAGAAACTTTTCTAGAATTTTATACTGTACAAGATCAATCAGCTGAAGATATGAAAGAACTAATACTAAATTATTTAAAAGACATAAATCTTTCTATTAGCAAATGAGTTGAGCATTGTTATACGGCATTGCAAGAGGTAACAATCAAAAAGCTATTAATTTTGAAATCCAAGAAACTTTTCTAGAATTTTATACTGTACAAGATTAATCAGCTGAAGGTATGAAAGAACTAATACTAAATCATTTAAAAGACAAAAAAAATTCTATTAGCAAATGAGTTGAGCATTGTTATAAGGCATTGCAAGAGGTAACAATCAAAAAGCTAAGAATTTTGAAATCCAAGAAACTTTTCTAGGACGTTATACTGTACAAGATCAATCAGCTGAAGGTTTGAATGAACTAATACTAAATCATTTAAAAGACAAAAATCTTTCTATTAGCAAATGAGTTGAGCATTGTTATAAGGCATTGCAAGAGGTAACAATCAAAAAGCTATTAATTTTGAAATCCAAGAAACTTTTCTAGGACTTTATACTGTACAAGATCAATTAGCTGAAGGTTTGAAAGAACTTATACTAAATCATTTAAAAGACAAAAATCTTTCTATTAGCAAATGAGTTGAGCATTGTTATAAGGCATTGCAAGAGGTAACAATCAAAAAGCTATTAATTTTGAAATCCAAGAAACTTTTCTAAGACGTTATACTGTACAAGATCAGTCAGCTGAAGGTTTGAAAGAACTAATACTAAATCATTTAAAAGACAAAAATCTTTTTATTAGCATATGAGTTGAGCATTGTTATAAGGCATTGCAAGAGGTAACAATCAAAATGCTATTAATTTTGAAATTCAAGAAACTTTTCTAGGACGTTATACTGTACAAGATCAATCAGCTGAAGATATGAAAGAACTAATAGTAAATCATTTAAACGACAAAAATCTTTCTATTAGCAAATGAGTTGAGCATTGTTATAAGGCATTGCAAGAGGTAACAATCAAAAAGCTATTAATTTTGAAATCCAAGAAACTTTTCTAGAATTTTATACTGCACAAGATCAATTAGCTGAAGGTATGGAAGAACTAATACTAAATCATTTAAAAGACAAAAATCTTTCTATTAGCAAATGAGTTGAGCATTGTTATAAGGCATTGCAAGAGGTAACAATCAAAAAGCTATTAATTATGAAATCCAAGAAACTTTTCTAGAATTTTATACTGTACAAGATCAATCAGCTGAAGGTATGAAAGAACTAATACTAAATCATTTAAAAGACAAAAATCGTTCTATTAGCAAATGAGTTGAGCATTGTTATAAGATATTGCAAGAGGTACCAATCAAAAAGCTATTAATTTTGAAATCCAAGAAACTTTTCTAGAATTTTATACTGTACAAGACCAATCAGCTGAAGGTATAAAAGAACTAATACTAAATCATTTAAAAGACAAAAATCTTTCTATTAGCAAATGAGTTGAGTATTGTTATAAGGCATTGCAAGGGGTAACAATCAAAAAGCTTTTAAATTTTGAAATCCAAGAAAGTTTTCTAGAATTTTATACTGTACAAGATCAATCAGCTGAAGGTATGAAAGAACTAATACTAAATCATTTAAAAGACAAAAATCTTTCTATTAGCAAATGAGTTGAGCATTGTTATAAGGCATTGCAAGAGGTAACAATCAAAAAGCTATTAATTTTGAAATCCAAGAAACTTTTCTAGAATTTTATACTGTACAAGATCAATCAGCTGAAGGTATGAAAGAACTAATACTAAATCATTTAAAAGACAAAAATCTTTCTATTAGCAAATGAGTTGAGCATTGTTATAAGGCATTGCAAGAGGTAACAATCAAAAAGCTATTAATTTTGAAATCCAAGAAACTTTTCTAGAATTGCAAGAGGTAACAATCAAAAAGCTATTAATTTTGAAATCCAAGAAACTTTTCTAGAATTTTATACTGCACAAGATCAATCAGCTGAAGGTATAAAAGAACTAATACTAAGTCATTTAAAAGACAAAAATCTTTCTATTAGCAAATGAGTTGAGCATTGTTATAAGGCATTGCAAGAGGTAACAATCAAAAAGCTATTAATTTTGAAATCCAAGAAACTTTTCTAGAATTGCAAGAGGTAACAATCAAAAAGCTATTAATTTTGAAATCCAAGAAACTTTTCTAGAATTTTATACTGCACAAGATCAATCAGCTGAAGGTATAAAAGAACTAATACTAAGTCATTTAAAAGACAAAAATCTTTCTATTAGCAAATGAGTTGAGCATTGTTATAAGGCATTGCAAGAGGTAACAATCAAAAAGCTATTAATTTTGAAATCCAAGAAACTTTTCTAGAATTGCAAGAGGTAACAATCAAAAAGCTATTAATTTTGAAATCCAAGAAACTTTTCTAGAATTTTATACTGCACAAGATCAATCAGCTGAAGGTATAAAAGAACTAATACTAAGTCATTTAAAAGACAAAAATCTTTCTATTAGCAAATGAGTTGAGCATTGTTATAAGATATTGCAAGAGGTACCAATCAAAAAGCTATTAATTTTGAAATCCAAGAAACTTTTCTAGAATCTTATACTGCACAAGATCAATCAGCTGAAGGTTTGAAAGAACTAAGACTAAATTATTTAAAAGACAAAAATCTTTCTATTAGCAAATGAGTTGAGCATTGTTATAAGGCATTGCAAGAGGTAACAATCAATAAGCTATTAATTTTGAAATCCAAGAAACTTTTCTAGAATTTTATACTGCACAAGATCAATCAGCTGAAGGTATAAAAGAACTAATACTAAGTCATTTAAAAGACAAAAATCTTTCTATTAGCAAATGAGTTGAGCATTGTTATAAGGCATTGCAAGAGGTAACAATCAAAAAGCTATTAATTTTGAAATCCAGGAAACTTTTCTAGAACGTTATACTGTACAACATCAATCAACTGAAGGTTTGAAAGAACTAATACTAAATCATTTAAAAGACAAAAATCTTTCTATTAGCAAATGAGTTGAGCATTGTTATAAGGCATTGCAAGAGGTAACAATCAAAAAGCTATTAATATTGAAATCCAAGAAACTTTTCTAGAATTTTATACTGTACAAGATCAATCAGCTGAAGATATGAAAGAACTAATACTAAATTATTTAAAAGACATAAATCTTTCTATTAGCAAATGAGTTGAGCATTGTTATACGGCATTGCAAGAGGTAACAATCAAAAAGCTATTAATTTTGAAATCCAAGAAACTTTTCTAGAATTTTATACTGTACAAGATTAATCAGCTGAAGGTATGAAAGAACTAATACTAAATCATTTAAAAGACAAAAAAAATTCTATTAGCAAATGAGTTGAGCATTGTTATAAGGCATTGCAAGAGGTAACAATCAAAAAGCTAAGAATTTTGAAATCCAAGAAACTTTTCTAGGACGTTATACTGTACAAGATCAATCAGCTGAAGGTTTGAATGAACTAATACTAAATCATTTAAAAGACAAAAATCTTTCTATTAGCAAATGAGTTGAGCATTGTTATAAGGCATTGCAAGAGGTAACAATCAAAAAGCTATTAATTTTGAAATCCAAGAAACTTTTCTAGGACTTTATACTGTACAAGATCAATTAGCTGAAGGTTTGAAAGAACTTATACTAAATCATTTAAAAGACAAAAATCTTTCTATTAGCAAATGAGTTGAGCATTGTTATAAGGCATTGCAAGAGGTAACAATCAAAAAGCTATTAATTTTGAAATCCAAGAAACTTTTCTAAGACGTTATACTGTACAAGATCAGTCAGCTGAAGGTTTGAAAGAACTAATACTAAATCATTTAAAAGACAAAAATCTTTTTATTAGCATATGAGTTGAGCATTGTTATAAGGCATTGCAAGAGGTAACAATCAAAATGCTATTAATTTTGAAATTCAAGAAACTTTTCTAGGACGTTATACTGTACAAGATCAATCAGCTGAAGATATGAAAGAACTAATAGTAAATCATTTAAACGACAAAAATCTTTCTATTAGCAAATGAGTTGAGCATTGTTATAAGGCATTGCAAGAGGTAACAATCAAAAAGCTATTAATTTTGAAATCCAAGAAACTTTTCTAGAATTTTATACTGCACAAGATCAATTAGCTGAAGGTATGGAAGAACTAATACTAAATCATTTAAAAGACAAAAATCTTTCTATTAGCAAATGAGTTGAGCATTGTTATAAGGCATTGCAAGAGGTAACAATCAAAAAGCTATTAATTATGAAATCCAAGAAACTTTTCTAGAATTTTATACTGTACAAGATCAATCAGCTGAAGGTATGAAAGAACTAATACTAAATCATTTAAAAGACAAAAATATTTCTATTAGCAAATGTTATGGTCAAGGATATGACGTTGCTAAGTGGATCTATAATGGCTTGCAAACGAAAATAAAAAATATTCAAAACAATGCCGAATATGTACACTGTTCTAGTCACAATTTAAATTTAGTGATAAATGAAGCAATACGTGATTGCACAGAAATTGGATCAGTTTTTGATGTTATACAAAATATATATTTATTCTTTGGAAAAAGTCTTAAGAGATTGTCTCAATATACGGCAAATCTCAGATTTCATTAAAGAAGTTAGATCCAACTCGTTGGTTGGGCAGAATCACATCACTGACTGCTGTAAAACTACGTAATATTGATATACTTAAAGCATTGGATGAAATTAATCTCAAAAGTAATAAAAAAATATGAGAAAGAAGAGGCACAGCAAATAAAAAACATTATGGATAATTTTGATTTTATTTTTATGTGTGTTTTCCTGCATTAGTTGATATTAATTATGCTTCAAAAAATTTACAAAGAAAAGATATTTGCCTACATGAAGCAGAGGAAAATCTGAGCAGAGCATTCTCATGTATGAAAACGTACAGAAACAATTTTCAAAATATGTTAATGGAATCTCGAGAAATAGCAAGAAAATGGGGTATTGTTCTAGAGTTTTCTAATAAATAGCAAAAGAAGGCAAAACGTCATTTTGGCGTGTTTTCAACGATTGATATAAATGTCGTGAAGAATATTTTAAAGTAAATATATTCTATTGCATATTGGATATAATAATTCAGCAACTCAATTCTCGATTCACTGGAATGAAAAATATTAAGGATCGTTTTAATTTTATGGAACCAAAATCCATGCTTAATTCTTCAGAATCAGAATTAATGGAAAAGTGTGCGAGTTTATGGAATACTTATTCAGAAATATTTCCTCCACAATTACCTATTTAGTATATTCAGTATTCTTCTTCTTCTTCTTCTTCATCTTATGCAACCTGCGTTGATCATTGTTAACTTCATCGACGAATTGATGACCATGACGACCTTCTGGTCATTGATGAAACTTCTTCGGCTTCTGGTCATTGGTGATACCCACACACTTCTTCAGCTTAACGTCCTTTTGGTCATTTTTTTGGTGACACACACTTCTTGAGCTTATAGGTCATTGACCTCCCCCAACTTCTTCACCTTCTGGTCATTGGTGACACACTTCTTCAGCTTAAGATCCTTCTGGGGCACGAAGAACTCAATTATACGAGGGAAATCATGGTCTCTCCTGATGGACATGCCATCCGCAACAAAAATATACGGGGGCATCTGGAAAGTGTCACGTCAGCCCGCCAGTACTACTACTAATGCTATACATTTATTAATGCCTGATCTTATAGAAAATATGACTATTGAAGATTTCGGTAATCTATTATTACAAAAATATGGTTCATTAGAAAGTGATTTTTCAGAGGTTTGCACAGCTCTTATTCTATTCTTAACGATTCCGTTAATAGTTGCTTCTGTGGAAAAGACATTCAGTAAACTAAAAATTATGAAATATTACAGAAGGAATACTATTGGACAGTCGCGATTAAAACATCTTGCATTGAAAATCAAGAAGCGTCGAAAATGGAGTTAAAATATTGAATAGTCTATTGCTCAAGCGAAAGCTAGAAAACCAGTATTTTAATTTTTTGTTTTGTTTAATACCTTATGTTGTTTTATATTATTTATTTTTAGAAAATGTAATAGTTATATGATTTGAAGTGAATTGTATTGATAAAAAAACTTGTAATTTGTTTCATTTCTATATTTATATTTTTATATGTTTCGTGCAATAATTTTGTTTGCTGATTAATTTTTAATAAATTATATAGATATGAATTTAATTTGTTTTAATTGAATTCAAACATATGAACATATATTTGTTATATATTCTACTAGAAACTTCAAAACTTCTTCAATTAACTTTAGTCGATGGATAGTTATCATGAAAGCGGTTTTATTCAAGGAAATGAATCGCCGATTAAAGTTAATTCGAGATCCAGACAGTTGTTAAGCCTTTAATTATAACGTCACTTCCGTACATGTGAAATAAATACGTAGAACGGATTTGAAGACAATAAGTTGACACACGTTAAAAGACAACAAGTTGACAACATGTTTGAAGACAACAAGTTCGAGACGGTTTTTGGCTATAACATTGCTCCCTAGTCTATATATAAATATATATATATATATATATATATATATATATATATATATATATATATATATATAAATATATACTTTGAACGGATTTGAAGAGACTGCAAGACCAAATCGGCTGTTGCATCTATAAATATAACATTTACTCCCTAATATGTGAAATAAATACGTTGAACGGGTTTGAACTTTCATTTGGAGTAAAATCTGTTCCGAAATTACCCCAACCTTGGCGGATCTGGGGGTCGACTTCCTGCGATTGAAAACCATTTATCTTTGGCAGCTGCGGAACGGATACGTCAGAATATTATATTTAGAATACGCGTTCACTCCCGTGGGCATTACATATTGAATAATAAATCATAAAAGTTTAACCAAAACATTAGAAAAAAGATTCGTTTCAGAAGGTCGAGAGAACGCAACAACACACCGAAATCTATTAAATTTGCGAACGCGAAACCAATGTTTTTATTTAGCTTAGAATCGCAGTGTTTTATTGACAGACGCAGCGCGTGCTGTAATTTTTTTTTGCAAGTTTAAATTATAAATATGTACAGATTACTCTTTAGAATGAAATATATTTATATTTGCTATGTTGTATTAAATTGACCTTCAAAATTAAATATTTATAGTCTCCCATCGAAAGCTGATAATGACTCATTGCTCCATACTACCTGATTCGACATATGTTTCTTATTTCACTTCATTCTATTCTATCACATTTCATTAAGCATACGCACTATCTGAATAGAATACACTATTCGCCATCTATAATCTGAATCCGAATAGTCACAAAAAGACATCTACAATCAGAATTTTTATCGAAATCCGCTATCCGAAACCCAATAATTCTGGTATCCGGATACGAACTTATCCGGGTCCATTTAAAAAGCCTAATAGAAACTATCTCCTAGAAAATATGAACATATGAAGTTCTGTTGTTCAGTACGTTATACGCTTAGGATTCACTATCCGACATCTGAGAATTCTTAACTACAGACTATCCGATATACGAAAATCGGGATGCACTATCTGAATAGAATACACTATTCAGCATCTATAATCTGGTTTTGGATCTCTGACCTCGATCCGAGGATTCGGATATTCGGTAAATTTAAGTTCCGGATCCGAAAATTAATAATCTCACAAGTCATATGAGATTTATTTGAAGATCTATATATCTACGGGATCTATAGATATCCGGATGCATTATCATACATCCGATAATCTGGAGAGACTAACCGATATCCGACGATTTGAATCCACTATCCGAATAGTCACAAAAATACATCTACAATCAGAATTTTTATCGAAATCCGCTACCCGAAACCCAATAATTCTACGAAAACGAACGTATCCGGGTCTATTTAAAAAGCCTAATAGAAACTATTTCCTAGAAAATGTGAACATATGAAGTTATGTTATTTAGTATGTTATAAGCTTAGGATTCACTATCCGACATCTGCGAATTCTTAACTACAGACTATCCGATATACGAAAATCGGGATGCAGTATCTGAATAGAATACACTATTCGACATCTATAATCTGGTTTTAGATCTCTGATCTCGATCCGAGGATTCGGATATTCGGTTAATTTAGGTTCCGGATCCGAAAATTAATGATCTCGCAAGTCATATGAGATCTATTTGAAGATCTATATATCTATAGGATCTATAGATATCCGGATGCATTATGAGACATCCGATAATCTGGAAAGACTATCCGATATCCGACGACCAGAATCCACTATCTGAATAGTCACTAAAAGACATCTACAATCAGATGTTTTATCGAAATCTGCTATCCGAAACCCAATAATTCTAGTATCCGGATACGAACTTATCCGGGTCCATTTAAAAAGATTAATAGAAACTATTTCCTAGAAAATATGAACATAGCAGGTTCTGTTATTCAGTACGTTATAAGCTTAGCATTCACTATCCGGCATCTGAGAATTCTTAACTACAGACTATCCGATTTACGAAAATCGGGATGTACTATCTGAATAGAATACACTAGTCGGCATCTATAATATAGTTTTGGATCTCTGATGTCGATCCGATGATTCGGATATTCGGTTAATTTAGGTTCCGAAAATTAATGATCTCGCAAGTCATATGAGATCTATTTGATGATCTATATATCTATGAGAACTATAGATATCCGGATGCATTATTCGACATACGATAATCAGGAGAGACCATCCTATATCCGACGACTTGGATCCACTATCCGAATAGTCACAAAAAGACATCTACAATCAGAATTTTTATCGAAATCCGCTATCCGAAACCCAATAATTCTACGAATACGAACTTATCCGGGTCTATTCAAAAAGCCTAATAGAAACTATTTCCTAGAAAATATGAACATATGAAGTTCTGTTATTCAGTACGTTATAAGGTTAGGATTCACTATCCGACATCTGCGAATTCTTAACTACAGACTATCCGATATACGAAAATCGGGATGCACTATCTGAATAGAATACACTATTCAGCATCTATAATCTGGTTTTGGATCTCTGACCTCGATCCGAGGATTCGGATATTCGGTTAATTTAGGTTCCGGATCCGAAAATTAATGATCTCGCAAGTCATATGAGATCTATTTGAAGATCTATATATCTATGGGATCTATAGATATCCGGATGCATTATCAGACATCCGATAATCTGGAGAGACTATCCGATATCCGACGATTTGAATCCACTATCCGAATAGTCACAAAAAGACATCTACAATCAGAATTTTTATCGAAATCCGCTACCCGAAACCCAATAATTCTACGAATACGAACGTATCCGGGTCTATTTAAAAAGCCTAATAGAAACTATTTCCTAGAAAATGTGAACATATAAAGTTCTGTTATTCAGTACGTTATAAGCTTAGCATTCACTATCCGACATCTGAGAATTCTTAACTACAGACTATTCGATATACGAAAATCGGGATGCACTATCTGAATAGAATACACTATTCGACATCTATAATCTGGTTTTGGATCTCTGATCTCGATCCGAGGATTCGGATATTCGGTTAATTTAGGTTCCTAATCCAAAAATTAATGATCTCGCAAGTCATATGAGATCTATTTGATGATCTATATATCTATGAGAACTATAGATATCCGGATGCATTACTCGACATCCGATAATCTGGAGATACTATCGAATATCCGAGCACCTGAATCCACTATCCGAATACTCAACATCTTCAACAAGAATAATCTGAGTCCGCTATCCGAAACCCAACGATTGTAGTATGCGGATAGTTTAGTATCCGAATACTCACTAATATACATCTACAACAGGATTTTGATCTGACTACTCGAAACCCAACGACTGTGGTATTCGGATAGTTTAGTATAGTATATAGTATAGTATTAAGTATAGTATCCGGATAGTAGTAGCAGACCCAATAGAAAGTATTTCATAGAAATATGATTATGAAGTTCAGTAATTTAGTACATTAATAGGTTATGTTTAAAACAATTCTAATTAGATTATGCAGGATCAAAACTTGAAACAAAAACTTTGAAATTAAATTAATTTAAATTAAATCTTAAGCCTACAGTAAGAGTGTATTATTATTATATGCATAGCATATGCTACTTACTGTTCTTGCCAGTAATTTAAAGAAAATAAATGTTTCCTAAATTCTTGTATTTGACTGATATTAAGGTAATTTAGACTATTCAATAAAAAAAACGTGTACTTCCTCAATTAAAATTAAGGAATTTTAATTAAGGAAGTACAAGTTTTTTGTACTGCTTAGTTTCCTTAATTACTGCAAAGACCAGATTTTGTCATGTGCAAGATATTACAGTTATAATAAAAAAATAATGTGGTAAAGCATTTTAAATTTTATGCTGTTCTAATTTATTACAATTTCCATAGAAATATGTTATGCCAACAATTTCTTCGATAGTCTTCAACTTCTTCAAAAAAACGTCTTCAATAAAATAATATTTCTGAAATATCTATACTAGGTAATGCGAAATCATTGATTAAAATGATAGCAGACCCTCTCAGTCTCCAGAATCTGTTCAATTCTAGATTTTTTTTCTATAATTCTTCATTCAATTTTTTTCTAAAATTCTTGATTCATTTTTTTCATCGATTAGGTTAAGCCAATTTTGACTTACTGACCACAACCACCCATTTTCGGTGGTCATATTTTTAATAAAATAAAAATTAATTTAAGGTTGTTATATTTAGTACTTAGTAATTTTTAATTTTATTTTATTTTATGATTTATTTCTTTCGCCTGACTAGTTTCGGTTATGAAAAACCTTCTTCAGAGGCATATCTACGAAGAATATTATAAATTAACTCGTACCCGTCAGATTTTTATAGATTGTTTGCTTTAAGCGGTTTATAAACTAAAATTGTTAGGTGCAACTTCCATTAAAACCTCGCATGTTTCAGAAAATACCATCAAGATATTTAAGTTCAAGCTTTGTGTGCAACAAGTTCTAATAAAGTTTAGTATTTTAAACATATTCTTATGTCTCCTGAAAATTTATACAAATTAGACACACAAAGTTTTTGAAGAAAGCCATCGATATTGTTTCACTTTTGCTATGATAGACAATCTAGTCCCAATATACAGGAAAACATGATAATCTGAACTCTTTAAAAATTCAAAATGTATATTTTTAAAAGCAATCACGTAAGCTTTGAAACGAAACTGCCCCTGCAGGAAGATGTGTATGCGCTCGCATCTTTCTTGTTCTCGCCAATAATTCAATAATTGACTATTGCACTCACTCACATTGCCAAGTTTGAACTCCTTTCTAGGCCACCTGAATATCTTCATGTTTTTTTCCCTCAATTTCTCAGTTTCTCAATAAACTTCTTGTTTGTCTTTTTTGTTCTCGACAATGATTCAATAATTGACTATTGAACTCGCTCACATTGCCAAGATTAAACTCCTTTCTAAGCCAGCTGAATATCTTCATGTTTTTTTCTTAATTTTTCAGTTTCCCAATAAACTTCTTGTTCATCATTCTTGTTCTCGACAATAATTCAATAATTAACTATTGAACTAGCTCACATTGCCAAGTTTGAACTTATTTCTAGGCCACCTGAATATATTCATGTTTTGTCTTCTCAATTTCTCAGTTTCCCAATAAACTTCTCTCAGTCATTCTCGTTGATTGTCATCAACTTCTCTTTCACAATCAATCAATATTTCGCAAGCTTTCAAACGAAACTACCCCTGCACTGAGATGTGTATGTGCTTGCATCTTTCTTATTCTCGAATCTTGAATCAATGATTCAATAATTGACTATTGCATTCGCTCACATTGCCAAGTTTGAACTTGTTTCTAGGCCACCTTGATATCTCCATGTTGTTTTTTCTTAATTTCTCAGTTTTCCAATCAACTTCTCTCAATCTTTCTCGTTTATTGTCATCAATTCTCTTTCTCAATCAATCAATATTTCTTAATCAACTTCTCAATTATCTTCTCTCAAAACTGTTCTGAAACCTTCTGAAAACCTCCTCTCGATGAGTCAAAACCGTATCGATTATCGTGAGGATGCACGAGGTGCGAACCAACTGAAAACAAAGCCACTTGGTTTCAGTTCGGTATACAGAATCAGTTCGTAAACACTGCGAGGCATTCCTGGCATGTGCGCGATTGTGTTTATTCCTGGTGATTCAGAGTGTGGGATTTCGCAATTTTGGCGGATCCGGCGAAACAGATTAAATAAATCAATGCAGGACGAAGGATACAGATTGGATTTACGCTTTGTTTCTTCACGGCTGATTAACGGCTTTATAGGATCCCTGATTTAATGCGGATTGCATTTCTGGGCCATGCAGAATTTTGGTTTACTCATGTACTAATGGAAGGTTATTCTCGAGTGGATAGGTACTAAAATCTATTGGCAGTATTAAACAGTTTTTTTAGTTATATTTCTACGTTCGTTTGCAAACAAAATCTAACATGATTGCATCAATTTGATCACTGGTCCTCCAATTTTGATTTATTAGAACAATTTAGAATATTATATAGATATTAGCAGTAAATCAGAAATAAGTAAAATTTAACATGATTTAATTTATACATTAATTTTACTAATCCTCCATTTTAGTAAAATAGTTCAAGAATATAAACCAACTATAATATGTGTTTGGCATATAGATCAAGTTTACCAATGACATATAACAATGTAAATATCGGCTAGGACACAGTTTGACAAGTATATCAAGTGTATAAACATCAGATAACAATTTTAATGACAACTGAACTGACAACAAGTTTACCAATATCACACAACAATGTAAACGTCGGCTATGACACAGTTTGACAAGTATATCAAGTGTATAAACATCAGATAACAAGTTTAGTGAGATTTTGATTGACATGTAATTAAATTTGTGTAGTCATATAACAATTTTAATGTCAGTTTTTCTGCAGTTTGACATAGCTTATCGGAATTATGTTATACAACTGTTTTATACAGTTTGCAAAGTTGCAAATGCCAAACAACCAATTTATTTTGGCCACTACTACAGTTACGATCCTACAATTTAATCCTGCAGCATTAGACGTCAGTAGTACATTGACAGGAAGCCAAAAATTTGCTGGTTCAATAAATGTTATATTAATAAAAATATGTAATAGATAACAACAAATAATAATATAAGCTTTAAACTTAGCTTATAACATGAAAAATATAAAAAATTGATATGATTAACATTGAAATATGTTACATAGATTGCAACATTGCCACAACGGAGTTGCGCCGAGTGGGAGATCTATGACTCGGACTCACTTCAGTTCAGTCATATAAGTGAACATGCCTCGTGGTATCCGGTTGACTTTCGTATTCAGTACCTTACCTTGACGTTATACTGGAGCCCGAGCAACAACAGTTACATCGTAAAACCAGGTAGCCGCCTATGGTACATAGTAACATGCTCGTTTAGTTGCACGCCAACGAGCTCACGAGAGCACCCCAGGCTATAAATATCGTTTATTCAATTCTGACGTTTTGAACTGACGTTATATACCTCTTAGCAGACATCATAAGCAGTTGTTTATCTTCAAGTGAAACAAAATGTTCTTGATTCCACTAGTGAATTTAAAACTTTTAATTCATTCATAATCAAAATCATACAACATCGATTTGATAGAATACCTTTAACTTCGTGGACAACAACTTTCCCACTGCTTCTGGGGCTTTATTTGGAATCCCTTCAGTGCAATGGGCCATTTAAAATTTTTCTTTGACACTCAGTGTCAGTTTGACCGACTTGATTTTATAAAGATAAAATGTGTAACTTCTAAACATTTTTCGACAAAATTGAATAAAATTTTGTATAAAACACGTGTGTTAAGGATGTTTTTCACTCAAATACATTAGCTCACTCGCCCTAATGGGCTCGTGACCTAAATTTTATTCTCGTAAACAACATCCACTTTACTCACTTGTTATACAAATAACTATTATCTAACTTGATTTATCCTGTTCCCAGATTTTCGTATCAACATTGAGAACAGGTAGAATTTAGGCATGATTAAAGTTCAGAATTCTAGTCCAACCTAGAATATTTATCAAAATTGGATGATTATTTTTTTCAATGATGATTGAATTATAGAAGTTCGTATCAATACAAATATTTATTGTCGCAAACAATTGAATGTTCCTTCATTTAGTTTCATTGATTTTGCATTGGGTGGGTGGTTGTATGGGTGGGTGGACCACACTCTAATCTTTCCCTGAATTGAACCAGCAGCAAGTAATATCATTAAGCTAATGGTACAAAATATTACATTTACTGGATAATTAAATACATAACAAACTAAATAAACTTCTAATTAATTTAAAGTAGGTTATAAAAAAAAACATAATTAAAAAAAATATTGAAATGTGTTGAGATCTATTCTGATTGTAGGTAATTTTGTATGTGAACGGTAGCACTATTAGATTAGTTAAAGACAACTTTTAAATAATCTGATAGTGATACCCTTAACATAAAAAAAAAAAAGTCATTTTCGGATGTCATGAATCCTTATCACTTATAATGAAGGATGATACCATGGTCGATTAAATGTCATTTATGAATCCTTTATCCTTCATCACTTTTAATGAAGGATGCTGGTATGTTATGATGGTTAAAGACAGATTTTTAATTAATCTAATAGTGCTACCCTTCATATATGAAAAAAAAGGAAGTCATTTATGGATGTCATTCATCCTTCATCACTTATGATGAAGGATGATTGTATGGTATGGTGGTTAAAGACAGACTTTTAAATAATCTGATAGTGATACCGTTCACAAAAGAAAAAAAATAGATGTCATTTATGGATGTCATTCGTCCTTCATTACTTATAATAAAGTATAGCATGGTAGGTTAGATGTCATTTATTTATGATCATTCATCCTTCATCACTTATGATAAAGGATGATGATATGGTATGATGAATAAAGACAGACTTTTAATTAATCTGATAGTACTACCTTCACAATGTCATCATGTCATATATGGATATCAATCATCCGTCATCGCTTATGATGAAGGATGATACCATGGTCTGTTAGTTGTCATTTAAAGATGATAATTCATCCTTCATCACTTACGAAGGATGATTGTATGGTATGGTGGTTAAAGACAGACTTTTAATTAATCTGATAGTGATATCCTTCACATACGAAAAAAAAATAGATGTCATTTATAATTAAGAATGATACCATGGTCGGTTAAATGTCATTTATGAATAATCATTCATCCTTCATAACTTATGATGAAGGATGATGGTATGGTATGATGGTTAAAAACAGACTTTTAATTAATGTATAGTGCTACCCTTCACATATGAAAAAAAAGTAATTTATGGATGTCATTCATCCTTCATCACTTATAATAAAGTATACCATGGTCGGTTAGATGTCATTTGATTATGAACATTCATCCTTCATCACTTATGATGAAGGATGATGATATGATATGATAAATAAATTCAGACTTTTAATTAATCTGATAGTACTACCTTCACATACGAAAAAAAAATAGATGTCATTTATGGATATCATTCATAATATATCATACCGTACGATATAACCGACCATACCATGGTCGGTTAGATGTCATTTATGGATGATAATTTATCCTTCATCACTTATGATGAAGGATGATGGTATCATACTGCATCATTATTATCATTATCATCATTCATCATTAGGATGATGGAAGGAGAAAATTTGATGAAAGAGATGAGGACGAGAGAGATGAGAGAGAATTTGATGAAATGTGATGAGTTGATTTGATTTGTTGATGCAAGGATATTTCATCATTTATAATGTAGTTGTACTGACACACCAGTTTTGCGTATTTGAAAAATTATTCAAAGCAAATCTATAACTATTTATCAATAGCTGAAATAATTTTTCAATAGTGATTATTAAATATCGTATAATAATAATTATTATTAATCAATTGGATATCAATGCAGGTAATTATTTTTGCAAGATTGTGGAAAACTGGAAATATAATTGGCATATAATTTAGATTAGAAGCTGATTAGTCACAGAAAAATCATCCTCTATTTTAGGGATTAGAAAGAACCAGAATCAAATCCAAGAATTATTAAAAATACATCTTACTATTTATCCATAGATGAAATTATTTTCAATAGTGATTATTAAATGTCTAACAATAATAAGTATAAATCTATTAGATATCATCGCAGATTATTGTTGAAAATTGTGGAAAACTGGTAAAATGCTTGGCATATAATTTGGATTAGAAGGTAATAAGTCACAGAACCTTCATCCTCAATTTTAATATTTTGAATATTCGAAGCAGCAAAAATCATTAATTTATTGTTACGAGATCATAAACTTGACGAATGGTTAAAGTTTATATTCATAAATATAACAATTATAGTTGACAAGAAATAATTTAAGAACAAGAAAACAAAAAGAAAGAAAAGAAGAAAGGCTAAAAAGAAAGAAGAAAGAAGGCAGACGGAAGAAGAAAGACGAACTAAGAAAGACGAAAGAAGAAATAATAAAGGAGTACAAGAAATATATTAGATTATAAAATGAATTCAAAGACTATTAATTTGCATGGCAAATAGAATTCAGAGAATGGTTAAAGTTGTGATCAAACAGCGACCCTTATAATTGTAGATAGAATATGAATACAACTCTTCTTCTTATGTTTCTTCTTCTTATGCCTTTTCTTCTCTTTGAGTGCAATCTCCAGTTTATTGTAGGAGGGAAACAATTTCAACAAATTCTTAAGATTTTGTGCTGTGCGCAATATAACCAAATATCAAATTATTTTTTTAGAAATGATTATTAGATTTCAGACAATGTATACACCACTATAGATCATTAATGTATAATCATCATCATAGATCATCACAGAACATTATTGGTGAAGAAAATTTTCTGAGATGTTAAAAATAAAATAAAAGTTGTGATCACCCACCGACCCATCCCATTGTTGATAGAATATGAATACAACTTATTCTTCTTCTTCTTCTTAGGCTTCTTCTTCTCTTTATGAGCGATCTCCAGTTTATCGAAGGAATGAAACAATTTCAGCAAATTCTTCACGATTTTGTGCTGCACGGAAGATAACCTAATATAAAATTATTGTTTAGTACTGATTTTTAGATCTCAAACTATGTTTACACCACTATAGATCATTATTGGTATAATCATCATCATGATCATCATAGATCATCATAGATGGCTATTGGTGAAGAAAATTTGAGAAATCTTGATAATTTTGCATATCATAAAGATTGTAGAGTGGGTTGTTACCACCCACATAATAATTTTCCTTCAATTTGATGCAGCAGCCATAGAAATAAATGGAAAATTTGAATAATTGTACGTTTAGGTATTAACAACTGGAGACCGGTTTCGCCTGGTGGGTTTCATCAGTCCTGTGATTCCAAAAGTTAATTCCTAGATGTACATCCTGTCGCTTTTATGATCCGACCATGGTATAGTAATGCATGATAGAAGCGTATGAGTGCCATTTCTTATTTGAAAATCGAATTACTAAAGAGATATCGGGTCATAAAAGCATGTACATTTGGGAATTAGCACTCGGAATCACTGGACTGATGAGACCCAGTAGGTCGAAACCGGTCTCCAGTTATTCGCAGAGTTAATACTTACAATAGATAAATTGCATTTATGGCTATACAATTCTCAAAATACACATTTAGGCTAGCTTGGATAGGTTAGGTTACGTAACTTGTGGTACCCAACCAATCAGTGGCGGCGTGGTTTTAAGTAGATTTTTACTTTATCATCCATTCCCTGTACAGCCACGGACTCTGGGAAGGACGCTTCGTAAGACAGAGCAGTCTGCTATCCTTGTCTACCATGCCCCTACCGTGCGGGACCAGACAAGGATATCAGACTGCTCGGTCTTACGGAGCACGTCATTCCCTGAGTCCATGGCTGTGCATCAAGAGTGGCGTCTATGAATACTGTTCACCTGTTTTCCTGGAATCGAATCCATAAATTCAACCAAATAAGTGAACACTGTTCATGACCACTAACGAAACAAAATTATACAGTAATATTCCCAAGTGTTTTCTAAGTATATAAAGCAAAATCATTCAGTATAATCAGCTCGATGAGAGCTGACAATGACTCATGCTTTTACAAAAAAAGAATCGCGTAGTCTATGCTCATTCGCATGCTTAGGGTAAATGTAATAGAGTGCAATGAAATATGAAACGTAAGTCGAATTCCAGTAATATGGAGCGATGAATCATTGTCAGCTCTCAACTGGACTACTATAATAATATTGTAGTATTCCCAATAGTTATGCCATGATCGTCGGTCAGTAAATAAACAAATCAATAATACAGATAAATATTGGTTAAAATTCCTCAAGCACATTTAAATCTCATTGACAGGAACAGATAAATCGTACATTTGCAATAAAATCAATCAATCAATTAAATTATTTGTAGACATTGCAGCAACATTATATAACGTCTATATTTCAATGACAAAAGGGTATTAATTCCAATCAATATGCAATAAAAAAGCGAACTAATAACCAATTTGCAAAATGTTCGAATAGTAGAACCTTGAAATCCTTGCGGCCAATATTGAAAAATTCCAAAGTGTAATAAATTTCCTGATTGCATCGACACAAATCACCAATTAATGATTTATTATCCCGCGTAACAAGCTTCGTTGCTGGCGTCTATAAATATTCTCCTGCCATAATCGATGATTCTAGACACCATAAATCTTCTGTATTTTGATTATGACTCGGCGTGATTAATCAGAGCTACTAAATATAGTTTAGAATGTTTTCAATCGAAGTTTATTAAATATTAGCGTTTTATATTTAAAAAAAAATTAACGAGGAAAATTTTACAAGAGCACTTTCTGGGACTTACAATAAAAAAATAAAATTTCTCGATTTAGTATGTTAAAACTTTACATAATTATGTGAAATGGTAACTTACAACTGGGATATTTCGACTAGGTTTCTTTTAAAATTAACCATAATGCCATAATTACACATATGCCACACATAAATATACGATAAAATTTGCTACATTGAATAATGAGTAATGATTTGTTATTAAATCAAACAATAAATCTACTAATTAACAACAAAAAAAGTACAATTCATGATTCTTCAAAATATACTGCTTTTTATGAGTCAATGATATACGATAAAATTATTTGCTACATTAAATAACAAGTAATGATTTGATATTGAATCAAACAATAAATCTACTAATTAACAAAAAAAATTGTACAATTAATGGTTCTTCAAATTATACTGCTTTTTATGAGTAAAGGATATTAAAGATATCTAATGAATATGGTCACGTGGTGACTGAAATGTACCTCTAGAAATAAATAAAATTTGTGGAGATAAGGTACTAAAATGTATTATTGATTAATATTTTCCTTTAGTCATATACTTTTATATTTGGAAATAATTTATCATTGTAATTAAGATATCGTATGACGTCTACAGGAATAAATTAGTTTATTTGAATGCAATTGTCAAAAACAAGGATAATAAATAAGTATGATTCAAAAAATTGTTATGATACAAAACTTAAACACGTTAATACGAATTTTTCACTTTATTTGATAAAAATAAAGTGTTAAAAAACGTAGTAACCAGTTTCATTTTTAGAAAATAAAGTGATAAAAAACGTAGTGACGTGTTTCATTTTTGTATCATAACAATTTTTTGAATCGAAGAAATAAAGTGATAAAAAACGTAGTAACGTGTTTCATTTTTGTATCATCATGATTAATTATCACATAGTAACAGCTTCCTCAATCAACTCTATAAAAAAAAATGTTATTTTCAACGCATATTTGATAAGTTAACATCTGCAATCTATCCCTGAATGGGTAATTATCAAAAACAAGGATTTTTGTCTGGCAAGGAGAATCAACTGGCTCATCTGCCAGCGGTTTCTCTGCATGGAAGCATCTCTTGCTGCTTACACTTTCGCAGATGTGTTTTGAATATCGAAGCCAGGAAGCTGTTTAATCTGTGTGTTTTCGAGGATTGTATATGCGAGAGGTGTTTTGATACGAGATGAAATAGTGCACACGTTGTCTGTGAATTGCTAATTAGGGCCGCTTTAATGGTTCTCCTAATAATTAGAAAATAAACAAGTTGATTGGGTTTCGCAGTGTGTACTTAAGATGTGGATGGAATGCTGAAGTGTTGTAGACGTAAGAAATATGCTGACAAGGCAACTGAAATGTATCTCTTCAGAAATAGTTATGTAATAATAATTAAACAATTACATATAGTAAATAATAAAGTAATAATAAAATCAAATGTATATACCGTTCACGATATATTCTTAACAAAAGTGTGACAGAAAAAAAGTGTGGCTAGATATAATTTTCATTCGTTACAAAATTAATTCAGTAAGTAATGTCTAAAATAAATAGTGCTAACATTTTTAAGAAAAATTAAAGATGATTGACAACTGTATACTATAGGTACAACTATAAAAATGGTCACATGTTGTTTTCAGATCGTGTTCTGATGTCTATTACAATGTTTGTTCATGCAACTAAATAACAATATTTTTTTTAAATAAACGTTTATGAGAATAGATCGTAAACGACATATATATTTTTTCTTCTTTGTGTGACTTATCTATTCTTTATATTAGATCATCATTACTATTTGGACGTTGTCTACTGCTTTTCGGAACAATTGCAGTGAGGTCATTTCATATCACTGGCGCAAATTTTTAAGCCACGATACAATTTTTTAAATAATTAAAAATATTAAAATATGTTTTCATGGTATAATAGACAACCCCAATTTATTATCTCTTTAATTTGTTAAATTTAAATTATATAGGGTTGTATCAGTAAATTTTTGGTAACCAACCATTTAAAACAAAAAAATAACATTATGAAGCAATGAAAACAATTTATACAGCAGTTAACTAAATTAAATCTTCATAATACGATCCGTTTATAAGTAGTGTTCAAGGCAAAGGATACATATGTATATGTAGTCAGTTACGGACTTGATCAACTTATTGTAATATTCTCTGTATTAGTTGGCAATGTCTTAATTTTTTATTTTGTTATATCAAAGCACTTATTTATAATATTATTTGTTGTACATTGTTTCATTAGTTACATTACATTACATCACATATTGTTCTTGTTGTAGTGGTTTTTATTATTTTGGTGCTCGTAAATTATGCAAGTGATGTGCACTACCGACTGTGCCATCCTTTTTAGAGCAAGAATATAGAAATCATTCCCGAAGCTATAAGCAGCAGTAGACGAAAGTGCACCCCGATCACAATGAGAAGATTACAGCGATTAAAAAATATAATATCTGAATGAGTTTAACAACGCTTACGGATAAGGCTAAGGATAAACATAAGGCCCTATCTTTATCATCGAGTGATTAACTTGCAAATAGATATCAGAGTGGCAAAAGAGAGTTAGTATAAGAAATTAAATGAAGAAATGCGGAATATCTTGTCCACGTAATCAGAAATAACAGACCAATGTTACAAAAAAAAATGAAGATAATAATATATTGAAAAAGGACAAAATGTTAATGAATTAATTTGGGTTGCCAAAGGTAGAATTCGTTGGACATTGACTAACAGCATCTTATACAATTAATTGACACTTTTGCCTGGAGATGGTCGAAAAAAGATTGAAACCGGTCGCAATTAAGAATATATATTTTTTCAAATATCATTTAGGAAGTACAACAAAAATAACTAGTTGAAGAGAAATCAAAACAAGATCTGAGGATTTAAAAAACCCACAAAATGATATAGAACGTAATTGAGGAACTACTTTCTAACCTCTTCCGGATACACACCAGAAGTAACTTCCGGATACACACAAGAGGAAGTTACTTATCCTCAACTTTGGCAAGACCATGAAAGCACTGTGATGTTGATTTTAAGATCAAGGAGGTCAGAGATAATTTTAAGTTGACTACTTAAAATCACGCCGCCACCGACTAGTTGGGCACCAGAAGCTACCTAACCTAACTTAACCTAACCTATTTAATCTAGTCTTGTAGATTTTGAAAATTGTACAACCATTAATGCAAAATAAATCCAAATATGCAAGCTATTTACAGCGTGTTTCCCCTATAAATCCGTGCAAATTGAATCTCGATAATGCATTGTTTTTTTTTTTTAATCAAACATGTTTTGCATTACTTTTAAATATGACTATTCTAACTTTGTTAATAGAGTCAAATTGGACATATCAAACTTTACTATAAAAGAGGTATCAATCTAAACAAAAAATGGCAAAGAAATATTCGACTTCATTTTGCGCCCTGATTGGGTAAATCGTTATAAATCGTCAAAAACGTTATAGGGGTACTATAACGTTTTTGGCCTACTTTCCTAACACCCAGTATATTTAATGATAATTTAATTATAATTTTAAATATTTGTACATATGGATATCATCTCGTTTTGGGACCGGTTTCGTCCTGGTGGGTATCATCAGTCCAGTGCGCCCGTAGTTAATTCTCAAGTGAGCAATTTGCAGGGCTTATAAGCCAATCATAATATAATGAAGTATGACAGAATAGGTAGCGTTCATATACTTCTCACATATTTAATGAAAATTAAATGGTTTTAATAATCAGATACGACGACAACAATCCCGCAAAGAAGGTGCTGACAGAAGAAGGAAGGGTACGAGGAAGGCCTAAACAGCGATGGATTGATGGTGCAGCAGAGGACGAACGGAAAATTCTAGTCCAAAATTTGATAACCCAGAACGAGGAGATTAACGAATAGCAAAATAAGCTGGCGAAGGTTGAGACCTGGTATAGGGTTGTAGGACCACTGACGATGATAAAAAGTTTTAAATATCTAAGTACTCCAAAAATATCCAAACCAGATTCTCATATTTATTGCTAAGTATTACTACTTACAATATATCTAAGTACTGCAAAAATATCACAACCAGAATCTCATATTTAGTGCTAAGTACTACTACTAATTACCTACCAAGGCCCAGTTGTATGATCATGGATCATCCTTGACCATGGTTCAGATACTTAGGATACAATTGTTAATACAAAACCTTAGAAATTGAACCATGATCAAAGGTAACCCGCGATCGTACAACTAAGCCTTAGCAATAGATACTATAATTCCAAGATCTAATATATTATAAGCTTCAGTTAGAAAACTATTATTAAAGATAATATCCATTTACCCTTAAGTAGTCGGAAATTATGGTTTATAATAAGAAATATATTAGTTAAAATTATTGATAGGTGTCGAAACTGGGATGGAATGTGTATAGGCAGATAACTTTAGAAAGACCAAAACTTATTAAATATTAGGTGTTTTTAAAGTTTTGTGCAATTTAGCTGCTTATAGAGATCCACAAATGATGAATTTTGGTAATAAGTGCTTCATATGTTCCCAACAACCATACAATTTTAAACCGTCAGATATATTTTTTGTAAATGAGACTGACTCTCAGTGGCTAGTACTTATAAATTTTAGGTTGTAAATACTAACCGTTCTTATTATAGAAAATTCTTTCTACTTCTTAAAACTGAACGTAAAAATATACATCAAAGCTCTTGTAAATGATGGATTAAATATTGGTTTTGGGCTAATTATAAACCTCATTGTGCTATATAAGCCTCAATTGAGCAAACATAAAAATTGGGGTTATACAAATACAATAAAGCGCTCCTAATTAAGGAGTATTAAATATTAAAAGAATTCATATTTTTTAAATTGTTCTGTTGTACAAGCTTTATCCAAATATTTTTCATTGTAGAAATGTTCTTTGAGGTAATTATAAGGCTCACTGAGTGGTAGAGGTCTAAATTGAGACAACAACGCCAAAACTAGGCTAAACTAGTTTGCTATAACTTAACATGTACTAGTTACATGTACATGTACTTAACATAACTAGTTGGCTATAACTTAATATGTACTTTTGCTTTGTAGTCACCAAAACTGTGTATGTTTGTATGTATGTATGTATGCATATCAAATTATCAACAGAAAACTGTATTCAAATATCAGAACAATTCATTTACTCCAAAAGTGGGTATAGGCATTAACAGATTTTTTTGTATAAGCGTGAATTTTGTTGAACTTTACGAAAATGTTTCATTGAAAATGTTTTCAATGAATTTTCAATTATGAAAAACAGTTACAATTTTATGCAAAATACTACCCTGTTTTTAATTGGTGAGTGAATGAATTGTGTGTAAAACTTATTTTACGCACAGTTCATGTTTTTGCACAGGTTTTTTGCACAGGTGATTTTAAGCACTTGTGCTAAAAAGTATCAGTTTACGAACTGTGAACAGTGCATAGAAACTACTTGATGTAATCAAAACAGGGAATTTGCTCGTATATTACTTGTAAGTAACTATAGTCTAGACATATTAACTTGGGTGTGATTCAGATATAGATAGAATGTAATGTAGAATGTAATGCAGATAGAATTTATATAGATACCTACTGCTAACTACACGTAAATAATAGAATATAAAATTGAATATTTCACGTGTTCAAAAATTTCTTGCAATTTCAAATAGGACATTTATTACTGTGTTACTTAAAAACAACTATAGTCTGAATATATAAACTTGGGTGTGATTCAGATATAGATAGAATGTAATGTAGAATGTAATGTAGATTGAATTTAAAATTGAATATTTCATTTGTTTTCAAAAATTTCTTGCAATTTCAATAGGACATTTACTAATGTGTTACTTGAAACCAACTATAGTCTGGACATATAAACTTCGGTGTGATTCAGATATAGATACCCACTGCTAAACTACATGTAAATAATAGAATTGAAAATTGAATATTTCATTTGTGTTCAAAATTTTCTTGCAATTTCAAATAGGGCATTTACTACTGTGTCACTTGAAAACAACTAGAGTCTGAACATATAAACTTGGGTGTGATTCAGATATAGATATAATGTAATGTAGATATAATTTAAACTTGAATATTTCATTTGTCTTCAAAAATTTCTTGTAACTTCAATTAGGGCATTTACTTGATGTGTTACTTGAAATAACAACTATAGTCTGAACATATAAACTTGGGTTTGATTCATGTATAGATACCTACCGCTAAACTACACGTAAAATATAGAATTGAAAATTGAATATTTCATTTGTGTCTGAATTTTGTTTGTAATTTCAAATAGGGCATTTACTACTGTGTCACTTGAAAACAATTATAGTCTGAACATATGAACTTGGGTGTGATTCAGATATAGATACCTACTGCTAAACTCAATTGAAAATTGAATATTTCATTTGTGTCTGAATTTTGTTTTAAATTTCAAATAGGGCATATACTACTGTGTCACTTGAAAACAATTATAGTCTGAACATATAAACTTGGGTATGATTCAGATATAGATAGAATGCAATGTAGAATGTAATGTAGATAGAATTTAAACTTGAATATTTCATTTGTCTTCAAAAATTTCTTGTAACTTCAAATAGGGCATTTACTTGATGTGTTACTTGAAATAACAACTATAGTCTGAACATATAAACTTGGGTGTGATTCAGGTATAAATACCTACTGCTAAACTACACGTAAAATATAGAATTGAAAATTGAATATTTCATTTGTGTCTGAATTTTGTTTGTAATTTCAAATAGGGCATTTACTATTGTGTCACTTGAAAACAATTATAGTCTGAACATTTGAACTTGGGTGTGATTCAGATATAGATAGAATGTAATGTAGAATATAATTTAGATAGAATTTAAACTTGAATATTTCATTTGTCTTCAAAAATTTCTTGTAACTTCAAATAGGGCATTTATTTGATGTGTTACTTGAAAACAACTATAGTTTGAACATATATACTTGGGTGTGATTCAGATATAGACACCTACTGCTAAACTACATGAAAATAATAGAATTTAAAATTGAATATTTCATTTGTGTCTGAAAATTTCTTGCAATTTCAATTAGGGCATTTATTACTGTGTTACTTAGAAATAACTATAGTCTGAACATATAAACTTAGGTGTGATTCAGATATAGATAGAATGTAATGTAGAATGTAATGTAGATAGAATTTAAAATTGAATATTTCATTTGTATTTAAAAATTTCTTGCGATTTCAAATAGGGCATTTACTACTGTGTTACTTGAAAACAACTATAATCTGAACATATAAACTTGGGTGAGATTCAGATATAGATACCTACTGCTAAACTACACGTAAATAATAGAATTTAAAATTGAATATTTCATTTGTGTCTGATGTTTTTTTGTAAATTCAAATACGGCATTTACTACTGTGTCACATGAAAACAACTATAGTCTGAACATATAAACTTGGGTGTGACTCAGATATAGTTAGAATGTAATGTAGAATGTAATGTAGATAGAATTTAAAATTGAATATTTCATTTGTGTTTTTAAATTTCTTACAATTTCAAATAGGGCATTTACTATTATGTCGCTTGAAAACAACTAAAGTCTGAACATATAAACTTGGGTGTGATTCAGATATAGATACCTACTGCTAAACTACACGTAAATATTGGAATTGAAAATTGAATATTTCAGTTGTGTCAGAATTTTTTTTGCAATTTCAAATAGGGCATTTACTACTGAGTTACTTGAAAACAACTATAGTCTGAACATATAAACTTGGGTGTGATTCAGATATAGATAGAACGTAATGTAGAATGTAATGTAGATAGAATTTAAAATTGAATATTTCATTTGTGTTCAAAAATTTCTTGCAATTTCAATAGGGCATTTACTACTGTGTTACTTGAAAACAACTATAGTCTAAACATATAAACTTGGGTGTGATTCAGATATATATACCTACTGCTAAACTACACGTAAATAATAGAATTGAAAATTGAATATTTCATTTGTGTCTGAAATTTTCTTGCAATTTTAAATAGGGTATTTACTACTATGTCACTTAAAAACAACTATAGTCTGAACATATAAACTTGGGTGTGATTTAGATATAGATAGAATGTAATGTAGAATGTTATGTAGATAGAATTTAAAATTGAATATTTCATTTGTGTTAAAAAAATTCTTGCAATTTCAAATAGGGCATTCACTACTGTGTTAGTTGAAAACAAATATAGTCTTTACATATAAACTTGGGTGTGATTCAGATATAGATACTACTAAAGTACGGGTAAATCATAGACTTTAAAACTGAATATTTCATTTATGTAAAAATTTGTTGTTGTACTCAAACCAGGGCATTTAATGCGATGTTTAATTATGAACTATAGTCTGGACATAGTAGCTTGGGTGTGGCCCAGATATGGATACTGCTAAGCTATGGGTAAATAACAGAATTTAAGACTGAAAATTTAATTTGTGTGTGTAAATTTCTTGAAGCAATCAAAACAAGGATGTATTATTTGTAAGTAATTATAGTCTGGACATATTAATTTGGGTAATAATGGGTAATAATAAATATAATAACATATTTATTTGGGTTATTTGGGTATGATTTAGATAAACTATCGAAGCGAGATAATATTCACTTGACCTCCAAGTGGAAGATACACGACAATTTGATGCACACTTCTTATGATATTTTTAAATATTCTGAATGTTCAACTTTTCGAGTTGACGAGTTATCAGTCACTGAAATTTCTGAAAATTTATCTGTCGGAAATTTTGAAATTTTTTGCCAGATCAGTATACAGTTTACATTTTATCAAAACTTTGAAGATTGTTTTGTAAAGTTTTCACTGCTATAAAGACTTTTTATTAGTTTTCAAATCTATAAAGATTTTTTGTCAAATTTTCAAAACTACGAAGAGTTCTTGTGGAGTTTTTAGAACTGAAGGCTTTTGTGAAGTTTCTAAAACTATGAAGATTTTTTGTGTTTCAAATCTATTAAAATTTTTTGTGAAATTTTTAAAACTATGGAGAGATATTGTGATGTTTTCAAAACTCAATATGTTTTGTGATGTTTTCAAAAATATATAAATTTTATGCAATGTTATTAAAATATGAAGATTTTTTGTGAAGTTTCCAAAACTTTACAGGCTTTTTGTTTAGTTTTCAAGTCTATGAAGATGTTTTGTCAAATTTTCTAGACTGCAAAGAGTTTTTGTAAAGTTTTCAAAACTGAATGCTTTTGTGAAATTTTCAAAACTATGAGGATTTTTTGTGTGGTTTCAAAACTATTGATATTAGTTGCGAAGTCTTTAAAACAATGGAGATATTTTGTGATGTTTATAAAAGTTTACAAGTTTTCGAAACTATAAAGATTGTTTAGCTAGGTTATCAAAACTATGAAGATTTTTTCTGCAGTTTTCAATACTATAAATACTTACTATGTTAAGTTATCAAAACATTGATATTAATGTTAAGTTTAATGGCAAATTAAGAGTTCTTATAAATTAAAAATTACAGTTTATTAACCAAATGATGCTATACCAGGAAAAAAATCCACCAAAAATTTCTTCGTTTGCATCATCTCGTATTTTAATAATTAAAATATTTTGCTTCCTCACCAAAATTTCTCATATTTAAATAAAAAATGTTGAAAGAAATATTTAACGTGCAGGGAGAAAAATTCGAAAATAAAATCCAACTAATTAAAATTCAATAAGATAATATTCCCCTTTCTGTAAAAAAAAAAACAACGTAAATTTCACTTTCTGTCGAAAAAATTCTCAAAGTCCATGAATATATCACAAGGTGTATAAAATATACCTCAATTTGATACATATTAAAACAAAGCAATAATTATTTTAAAATAAAAGTTTACAGATGAATGACCCCTCAGGGGGTCTATAGCCTAATAAAGATTGTTCATATATAAAATTTTACTTTCAATACAAATATCATTAGCAAATTTTCCAGTATAGAATCCGTAATTTTAAAATACAGCAAAGTAATATATCACTTTGTGTAAAAATATTGTTAAATTCCATAAACAAATCTGAAGATGTTCAATCAGAATACCCCAAAATAATATTATAACAATGAAAATAAAACGTTAAATTTTGTAAAGTACTTTAGTTTAAAAACCTACAATTTTAGATTTAGGAATTACCTTCGGACGCACTGGGCTGATGGGACCCACTAGGTCGAAACCAGTCTCCAGTTGTCCTCAGAGACAATAAGGTGATTTGCGAATCAAAAAAATGTTAACAGTAACGTGTACGTTACTTGATAGCATCACATTCGAATGTCAAATAAATACATTAAGATGAACAATACTCCTGAATATCTAATTGTGGAAATATTATTTAAACATGTGTAATTGTATTAGTTTTGCAAAACTTGCAATATGATGTTTTATGAAAAGACCCTTTAGGTCTAACATACATAAGTTTTATTGAGCGACAATTTGATGCACAATTTTTATGATAATTATAAATATTCTGAATGTTCAACCGAACATTCCGAGTTGACCAGTTATCAGTCACTGAAATTTCTGAAAATTTATCTGTCGGAAAATTTGATTATTTTTTGCCAGATCTGTATACAGCATGCCTAAAGATTAAATCCTCCATTTGACAGCGAGTACATCTCAAATAAGTGAGAAAATCGAGATCTTAACTTAACCGAGTTGATCGGAATATTACCATTATTTGGGGTTGATTTACAACCCTCCAATGGCAAATTGGTAAGTATCACTTACAGGGTATATTCACAGTCGCTTTAGGTCTAACATACATAAGTTTCATTGAGCCACAATTTGATGCACACTTTTTATGATATTTATAAATATTCTGAATGTCAAACTTTCAGAGTTGACCAGTTATCAGTCACTGAAATTTTTGAAAATTTATCTGTCGGAGATTTTGATTTTTTTTATGCCAGATCTGTATACAGTATGCCTAAAGATTAAATCCTCTGAAAATTTGATCACGAGTACATCTCAAATAGGTGCAACAAAATATTGTATCACAACGTTACTAACAATCAAGTTAATCTACTCCTGACTATATACAATTTCATTGGGTTTTGCGCTCGTGAATCATACATTATAAATTGAACGGTTCTTTTTTTGTACCCACTGCATCACACACATCAAATAGGTCAAGAATATCAATAGTACTGGGCGCATTCATTCAATTACTGGTTACTCGTAAATAATAGAGTATATGATTGGACCAAAGCTCATTTTTAAATTTTCTTTGCAGTTGCAAAGCGACACTTTAAAAATTGTAAAGTTTGTAGCCAGTTTAAATTGGGACAAAAAATGCCAAATTATTGATTATATATAAATAATAAAATTGGAAATTAAAATTGAATGTATGTAAAAAAATGTTGTGTTTATTATTAACCAAATAAACACAACATTTAAAAAAAAATGTGTGCCAGTTGAAGTAGTTACTTTCAACTGGGCCAAAAGTGCCCAAATTATTGATTACAATATAGTCAATAAAATTGAAAAATTAGTATGTGAGGTGAATGAACATTTAGTTTATGGCCGAAACAATTGTAATGCTTTGCGAAAAAAATGTGAAATGTAAACCACGTGTTTAATTTACCTAAAAAAATTGGAACAAAATGTCTGAAAATTCTTTGTAGTTATGAAAACTGAGCATACTCTATGCACTATGCACATACTTTATAGGAATTAAACATTTTTTAGAGGGAAACTTATTTCTAATTGTGAAATTATTTGCAGTTATCAAAATTTGGGCTTACGTATTTTATGTACGTTCTCATAAGTGGGGTATTATAAGATGTAGCTAAACACGATTATAAGCCTCGAATTGCCCAAAAATTAAATTAAATGAAATTAAATGTATAAAACTAAAATTTGTTTGTCATGATGATAGTGATCATGATGGTGATAGTGATGTGAATGATAGTTAATAAATAAGTTTGTTTCGTTAAAAATTTATTGATTGCACCTATAAAAGATGATTTACAAAATTGAAAAATTTTGAAAATTTTTGATTGGTGATCAAATCACTTGCTGCTATATTACAATAAATCGTAGACCTAAAATATTTTAAACCAACTTCTTCTAAATGTTATTATTTGATTCCATCAACTAACTTCCGTACTTGAACTAGTCACAAAAATCTGGACTCACCTTGGTCTTCATCTGCTTCCTGACCTGGTAACCACGGAAGCTGGCCTGAATCTTGGTGGCCGCATTGGACTCGGTGTTCTTCTCCACGATCGACGCGTTGTTCCTCTTGCCGTCCATGTCTGACACTGACTCCACGTCGGCGCCGACGTCCACTTCGCCACTAGGAGATCGCGCCTGGTCTTCTTTATCTGACGCTTGCGCACCTCCTCCGACGCTGACGGACGTCACTGGCGCAGCACCTGCTGTGTGTACACGAAAAGGACGTGATATAATTGGGGCGAACTCAATGAGATCAACTACGATCAAATGATATGACTGACGATGCGACAGCAGAACTGTGCCGAAGAAGCGATGGCCAAAACCGATCTATATCCGGTACAACTGAAGCATGTTACATTTACGACTTCAAGATACAGTGGAGCTTCTCTATCTAATTGGGTGGCTAATTAATTGCGTTAGGATGTAAGCTTTGGAAGCACGATGTAATGTAGAGCGGCTTTTCAGCTGGGCGTTTGTTTAGATTCTGGTTCTCGCGCGGAATCCCAAAATATAACGCCAGTCTGAGTGGTGCTTGAAACGAATTGTCTGAAAATAGTTGCGGCTTAAGAAGCAAATTGAGAAATTGAGCACGTGGGGGCTGGTTATCTGCCAGTGGCGTACCCAAGTCGGATCATTGTTACTAATACATAGAAAATCAGTGATCGCCGACTAAAAGTCACAGAAGTTATGTAGTTACTAATTCCTTACGAAGTGACGAAGATAGTCATACAGTTGAAGGGTTTACGTAAAAACAAAAGCTAGAAAAAACTTGATGTAAGATGATGAATGAAAAAACGAGGAAGAATGAAGCTAGGTGAAAGAAGGATTGCAGAAAGATTGCAAGTTATGAGGACATAAGTGTAGCAGTCTTGAAGTTTTTCAATTGGCGAAAATGTCCACTTATTTCAAAACGTCTTTTGTATGTACAGTGTGTCGAAAATGTTTAGATCAAAATTCATATCGCTGGGATGGTCGACTTTAATCTTCATTTAAAAATAATATTCAACGTCACTCATTTCAAAACATATTTTGTATGTACAGTGTGTTGAAAAGGTTTAGAACAAAATTCATATCGCTGGGATGGTCGACTTTAAATTTCAAAATTACATCTTCATCTAAAAATAATATTCAGCGTTTTTTTTTAAGTGACTGCCCCACATTTTTTAGTAGTGTAGTCTTGCAGTCTATAACAGAGATTTATAACGATTTTTATTAGGCTATTGGCCAAACTTTATAACATTCCCTATCTCATATTTTTTACCTTTGAAGATTTTAAGTCAGTGAATCACAGAATGCCAATGCCAGTCTTTTCAGATATGAAACTTCCAATAACTTCTTAGTTATTGGAAGTTTCATATCTCGTAAAGCTGGTTCTTGCCAGATTTTAATTGAAGCTTTTCAATGGGCAACAATGCCCAATTATTTCTTAACGTCTTTTATATATATAGTGTGGTGAACAAGTTTAGAACATAATTCATATCGCTGGGATGGTCGACTTTAAATTTCAAAATTACATTTTCATCTAAAAATCATATTTAACGTTTTCTTAAGTGACTGTCCCATATGTTTTTTAGTAGTGTAGTCTTGCAGTTTATAACACAGAGAGAGATAACTATCTTTATTAGGCTATTGGGCAAAGTTTTTAACATCTCCTTTTATTTATTTTATTTAATTTTTACCTTTGAGGAGTTTAAGTCAGTGAATCACAGAATTCCATGCCAGTCTTTTCAGATATGAAACTTCCAATAACTTCTTAGTTATTGGAAGTTTAAATTGGAAGTCCAATAACTTCTTAGTTATTGGAAGTTTCTATTGGAAGTCCAATAACTTCTTAGTTATTGGAAGTTTCACAACTCGTAAAACCGGTTCTTGCCAGTTTTACAATCGTGAAACATCCTTGTTCCTGGTTCGATTGACAGTTTGACACAATTGTACCCTAGGTAATTTTACGAAGAACAAAGATGTTCTACGATTACAAAACCAGCTCTAAATTGAAGCTTATCAACGGGGAAAAATGTCCACATATTTCAAAACGTCTTCTGTATATACAGTGTGATGAAAAAGTATAGAACAAAGTTCATATCGCTAGGACATTAGGTAGATTTAGATTTCAAAATTACATCTTCATCTAAAAATAATATTCAACATTATTTTAAGTGACAGCCCCATATTTTTCTTCTATTTTTGATATACCTTCGTATTATAGCATATAAAAAATGTGATATACAAAAATTATAATTCGCTTGATTTTTTTTTTTGTGAAAATCGTACGTTTACGCCGAAATGGATCAAATCAGCTCTGATATTATCAAGGAAATTACATCTTCATCTAAAAATTATATTCAACTTTTTTTTTAAGCGACAGTCCCATATTTGTTTCTTCTATTTTTGATATACCTTCGTATTATAGCATATATGTTTTCTTCTATTTTTCATATATGCCTTGCACATTTTTTTGAGAAAATTGTACGTCCGCGCCGAAAAGGATCAAATCAGCTCTAATATTATCAATGAAATTACATCTTCATCTAAAAATTATATTCAACTTTTTTTTAAGTGACAGCCCCATATGTGTTTCTTCTATTTTTTATATACCTTAGTATTATAGCATATTTTTTTCTTCTATTTTTGATATATACCTTGCATAATTTTTTTTTAGAAAATGGTATGTCCGCGCCGAAATGGATCAAATCAGCTCTGATATCATCAAGGAAATTACATCTTCATCTAAACATTATATTCAACGTTTTTTTTTAAGTGACAGCTCCATATATGTTTCTTCTATTTTTGATATACCTTCGTATTATAGCATTTTTTTTCTTCTATTTTTTATATATATACCTTGCACATTTTTTTTTAGAAAATGATACGTCCGCGTCGAAATGGATCAAATCAGCTCTGGTATCATTAAGGAAATTACATCTTCATCTAAAAATTATATTCAACGTTGTTTTAAGTGACAGCCCCTTATTTTTTCTTCTATTTTTGATACACCTTCGTATTATAGCATATAAAAACATGTGATACATAACAATTATACTTAGCATGGTTTTGTTTTGAGAAAATGGTACGTCCGCGCCGAAAGGGTCAAATCAGCTCTGATATTATCAATGAAATTACATCTTCATCTAAAAATTATATTCAACGTTTTTTTTAAGTGACAGCCTCTTATTTTTTCTTCTATTTTTGATATACCTTCGTATTATAGCATATTTTTTCCGTCTATTTTTTATATATACCTTGCATACATTTTTTTGAGAAAATGTTACGTCCGTGCCGAATGGATCAAATCAGCGCTGATATCATTAAGGAAATTACATATTCATCTAAAAATTATATTCAACTTTTTTTTTAAGTGGCAGCCCCATATTTATTTCTTCTATTTTTGATATACCTTCGTATTATAGCATATTTTTTTCTTATATTTTTGATATATATATATATATATATATTGCATAATTTTTTTTGTTGAGAAAATGGTACGTCCCCGCCGAAATGAATTAAATCAGCTCTGATATTATCAAGGAAATTATATATTCATCTTAAAATTATATTCAACTTTTTTTTTAAGTGACAGCCCCATATGTGTTTCTTCTATTTTTGATATACCTTCGTATTATAGCATTTTTTTTTCTTCTATTTTTGATATATTCCTTGCTTAATTATTTTTGTTAGAAAATGGTACGTCTGCGCCGAAAAGGGTCAAATCAGCTCTGATATTATCAATGAAATTACATCTTCATCTAAAAATTATATTCAACGTTTTTTTTAAGTGACAGCCTCTTATTTTTTCTTCTATTTTTGATATACCTTCGTATTATAGCATATTTTTTCCGTCTATTTTTTATATATACCTTGCATACATTTTTTTGAGAAAATGTTACGTCCGTGCCGAATGGATCAAATCAGCGCTGATATCATTAAGGAAATTACATCTTCATCTAAAAATTATATTCAACTTTTTTTTAAATTACAGCTCCATATTTTTTCTTCTATTTTTGATACACCTTCGTAATATAGCATATAAAAAATGTGATATACAAAAATTGTACCTTGCATGATATTTTTTTTGTTGAGAAAATGGTACTTCTGCGCCGAAATGGAACAAATCAGCTCAGATATCATCAAGGTACAATTCTGCAATTACTACTTTTGAATTTTGATTATCATTACATTTTATCGCAAAATCATGTACCTACCTACTTAGTTCACACATCTGCAATTTGTTGCAAAAGCATGGAAAATTAAATTTTCAACAAAATCGTAGAAAATTAAATTTGTATCAATTTTCCTTAAAAAATAGATCATCATAATTCAAGATAGCAGTTTCTGATTTTCAATTTGACTTCATTTATAGTTTTTATAATATTATTTTTATAATAAAATTAATAAATATTATAAATGAATGTAAATTGAAAATCGGAAACTGCTATCTTGAAATTTTATTATCCATTTACAAATTTCTGATTATTAGTAGCGACATTTAATTTTATTACCTGTAATTTTCCATTACTTAGTGAAGACCTTAGTGAAGAAATTGTAAGAAAAACTATAATTACAAGAAACTATAGTCACAGTATTAAAATAAACTAAAAATTATTTATACATAATGTATCAGGAAGTAAAAGCCTCCAGTGTTAATAAAATTTTAACAACGACTTGAAATGTTTGGATTGTAGTACTTTTACATTAATGAGACCTTAGTTTTGCACATTGTTAGCGTTATTGTCGTTTTGGCATTTTTTCATGAAAATATTTCTGAATGAAGTGACTGATTATCAAATTCATGAATATTAATTGAATCAAATTTTATTCATAGCTATTTTGTATTAAAAAGTAAATATCACTCTTTCATTTACAGTGTGCAAGATTTTCTTCAAAACTGAAAAAATAAATAATTCAAAGCATTTTTCCATTTAAGTGTATCAAGATTAAGAAATTGTGGGCAAAAAAACCATTCTTTTTCAATTTATCTGTATTTTTAGCTTTTAAAAACTGTAATTTTTAATTTATTGCTTTCAAAATAACATAAATTCAAAAATCTCTAGTTTGTGGTAGTCATGGGTAATTAAAATTGAATTAATTTTCCATTAAATTTATCATCAAATTCATTATTATAAATATTTATGAATTAGCATATTACAGTTCATAAATTTATAATTTTCAGCAGAAGAGTGAAAAATTAACTTTGTAGCATGTTATCATGAGAATCTTTCGGACTGAAGTCATTGATTATCAAATATCTGTAAATGAATCGTTTATTTCAGAAACCCTTTATCTTTATTTTTAGCTTTTAAAAGCTGTAATTTTTAATTTATTGATTTCAAAATAGCATTAATTCAAAAATCTCTAGTTTGTAGTAGTCATGGGTAATTAAAATTGAATCAATTTTCCATGAAAATTTATCATCAATTTAATTATTATAAATATTTATGAATTAGCATTAGAATTGATTATCAAATATCTGTAAATGAATCGTTTATTTCAGAAACCCGTTACGTCTTCCTTTCAAATTTTCAAGAAACAAAGAAAAACGCCATATATTTTCATATTTTATATATTGTTATTAAATATTTAAAAAGCAATTTCTAATTTTCAGTTTATCTTCATTTAGAGTTTTTATTAATTTATTACAGTTATATAAAAATTGTAATCGCTGATTTTTAATAACGACTTGGTAAGTTTTGTTCCTAGTACTTTTGCATTAATGAGTACCTTAGTTTTGCATTATGTTAGTGTTATTGTTATTTTTCAATTGATGATAATTTTCAGTTCTCAGAAATTTACAAGCAAGAGCATGGAATTAAGAAACCTGAAGTCTGTAGTTATTATGAAAAATTAAATTTATACAATGTTCCATGACTGATTCTAAAATTTAGAAAAATCTACACAGCATATCATATTTTTTAATTTATCTTCATTGACAGTTTACTTGAATTTCATTAAAATTACATAAAATTTACACAATTTCTGATTGTTATTCTTCTGATTGCTGTTCCAAGTCACTGTTTTAAAACTTAGCGAAAAATTCTCACTACAATTGCTATCGTAAAATTTATCATCACATTCAATTATCATATTTTTCAAATTACAGTTCATAAATTTATAATTTTCAGCAGTAGAGTGAAACATTTTATTTTAAACATATTTTTATAAGAATCTTTCTAACTGAAGTGATTGATTATCAAATATCTGTAAATATGTTTTTGTTTATTTACAGTGTTCAACATTTTCTTCAAAACTGTAAAAAATATCAATGCAATTTTCCAAAGTTCTGCAATTGATATTTTTTAGTTTATTTTCTTTTTCACATATCATACATTTATGAACTGAAAATTTATAATTTTCAGCAGAATGGTAAAACATTTTATTTGTAGCATATTTTCATAAGAATCTTTCTGACTTAAGTGATTGATTATTAAATATCTGTAAATATGTTTTTTTTTGTTTACAGTGTTCAACATTTTCTTCAAAATTGTAAAAAAAATTAATGCAATTTTCCATCCAAGTTCTGCAATTGATATTTTTTAATTCAGTTTCTTTTTCAGTTATCATACATTTCACTGCAATAGCAATTGCAAACATTCACAAATCTATAATCTATAGTGGTATATATAGTAATTTTCCATTAAAAAAAAAATAGGGTGAAGAAATGAATAACCAAAATTATAGGCAGCAATAATTTTAAAATCTAGCAAGATCTACACAACATTTCATATTTTTTAATTTATCTTCATTGACAGTTTACGTTAGTTACATTGAAATTACATAAACTTTGTAAGTTTCTGTTTGATGTTCCAAGTCACTACTGGAAAACTTAGAGAAAATCCTCACTACAACTGCTATTGTAAAGTTTATCATCATATTTTATTATCATATTATATATAAAATAGCATATTACAGTTCATAAATTTATAATTTTCAGCAGTCGAGTGAAACATTTTATTTGTAGCATATTTTCAAAAGAATATTTCTAACTGAAGTGATTGATTATCAAATATCTGTAAATATGTTTTTCTTCATTTACAGCGTTCAACCTTTTTTTCAAAACTGTGAAAAAAATCAATGCAATTTTCCATTTCCAGTTTTGGCATTTTTTCATAAATCTGAGTGAAGTGATTGATTATCAAATTTATGAATAGGAATAAAATCAAATTTTATTCATAGCTATTTTGTATGAGTAGGTATTACTTCTATTCGTTTACATTTACAGTATTGACCATTTTCTTCAAAGCTGAAAAAATAAATAATTCAACGTAACTTTTCATTTAAGAATACTAAGGTAAACAAATTGTAGACAAAAAATTCCGTTCCTTTTCAATTTATATTCAATTTTAGTTTTTATAAACTTCGCAGCAATAGCATGTAATTCAAAAATCTATAGTTTGTAGTTGAGTCATGGGAGATTAAATTTGTATCAATTTTCCATGAATAACTAGTAAATTGATCAAATGAATTATCAAAAATCTACACAGTAATTGATCATTTTTAATATATTTTCATTAACAGTTTTCATGAATTTCGTTAAAATCACATAAAATTTGCAAATATCTGATTAATAGTAGCGACTTGGAAATTTATATTCGTTGCAATATAAACTTTTTATTAAAAAAAAATAACTTCAAATTCATTCTGTATTCTGAGCATTCTGTAACTATCAATTTAACTGCATTGCAAAATTTTCATGAATTCCTATGTAATCGCATCAAAAATGCAAATCGTTAATATTTGGACATTAGACTGAAGAGAACCTCAAGCAATTTGTCTGCCCACAATCCATTCTGCAATTGTTATTTTTCAATTGATTTTCATTTCCAATCATCATCAATTTGAATACATGTAATTCAAAAATCTCTAGTTTGTTCGACACCCAATGGGTAAAAGAGGGATGGATTATGTATGTATGTCTAGTTTGTACTAGCGTCATAGAAAAATATATATGTAACAATTGTTCATGAAAAACTACTACAATGGCCTAATGATATAATTACTAAAAATATAAACAAAACTTCCTAATTTTTAATATATTGTAGTTGTAGTTTTCGGTTTTTTTTAGTAAAATCACATAAAATTTACAAATTTTCTGATTATTAGTTGCGACTTGAAAAATTTTCTTCCTTACAGTTTTCCATTACCTATTGATCATCTTTGTGAAGAAATTGTTAGAAAAAATCCTTCCTGCAAGTGTTACTTTAAAATTTTTCTTCATATTTTGTTATAAAATTTGAAGAAATAGCATATTACATCAGTTCAGAAATTCAGAAGAATTTTGCAATGCAGTGGAAAATTAAATTTGCAGCATATTTTTTAAGAAAATCTCTACGACTAAGGTGATTGATTACTACAATATATACAATAGTACAATATATGTACTGCTATCGCTAATTTTTTTATTTGTCTTCATTTACAGTATTCAAGATTTTTGTAGCAATTTTTTATAAAAATCTTTATCAGTGAACAGATTGATTATTAAATAGTTGTGTTGCATCAGCTAATTTTTAATTTAACTTCATTTACAGTATTCAAGTTTTTTTTTATAATGTCAAAAGAAAATCAGAGATCGCTGATTTTTACTAGCGACTTGGAAAACTTCATTTAATGCTATTTTCCATTAAAAACCACCGAGGTGAGGAATTTGTGAGCCACAAAACATTCTACAATTGCTATTCTTCATTTTTTTTTCATTTTCAGCTAATATAGGTACATTTCATTGCAATAGCATGTAATTCAAAAATATGCAATTTATGGTAGAACCATGAACAATTAAATATGTAGCAAATTTTCGGGAGTAACTGACTCACAATTTACACTTTAATACTGATATTATTAATTGATACTGTTGTGGGTATTATTTTAAACCACCTCCATTCCACAAGCCATTAGTGGTCAGCCGCTATTTTTTTTCCACATAAAACAAAATATATTGTAGTAGATGGGTCAAAATAAAAATACAAATAATAAGGTATTCATAAATAAAAATATAATATTATTTGCACCACTGCCGGCGTTTGAGACTCTTCTCTTGCCAAATGCTTTTCCCATATTTAACGAAATTTGGTAAATTTGGAGTTTGGTGAACTGGTGAATTTATATTACATACCATAATATTTTGAAACATATTAATAAATAAACCCCAGCCGCTATTAAAATCGTACCTACACAAAGAACTGATTGATCATCTTTGTGAAGAAATTGTTAGAAAAAATCCTTCCTGCAAGTGTTACTTTAAAATTTTTCTTCATATTTTGTTATAAAATTTGAAGAAATAGCATATTACATCAGTTCAGAAATTCAGAAGAATTTTGCAATGCAGTGGAAAATTAAATTTGCAGCATATTTTTTAAGAAAATCTCTACGACTAAGGTGATTGATTACTACAATATATACAATAGTACAATATATGTACTGCTATCGCTAATTTTTTTATTTGTCTTCATTTACAGTATTCAAGATTTTTGTAGCAATTTTTTATAAAAATCTTTATCAGTGAACAGATTGATTATTAAATAGTTGTGTTGCATCAGCTAATTTTTAATTTAACTTCATTTACAGTATTCAAGTTTTTTTTTATAATGTCAAAAGAAAATCAGAGATCGCTGATTTTTACTAGCGACTTGGAAAACTTCATTTAATGCTATTTTCCATTAAAAACCACCGAGGTGAGGAATTTGTGAGCCACAAAACATTCTACAATTGCTATTCTTCATTTTTTTTTCATTTTCAGCTAATATAGGTACATTTCATTGCAATAGCATGTAATTCAAAAATATGCAATTTATGGTAGAACCATGAACAATTAAATATGTAGCAAATTTTCGGGAGTAACTGACTCACAATTTACACTTTAATACTGATATTATTAATTGATACTGTTGTGGGTATTATTTTAAACCACCTCCATTCCACAAGCCATTAGTGGTCAGCCGCTATTTTTTTTCCACATAAAACAAAATATATTGTAGTAGATGGGTCAAAATAAAAATACAAATAATAAGGTATTCATAAATAAAAATATAATATTATTTGCACCACTGCCGGCGTTTGAGACTCTTCTCTTGCCAAATGCTTTTCCCATATTTAACGAAATTTGGTAAATTTGGAGTTTGGTGAACTGGTGAATTTATATTACATACCATAATATTTTGAAACATATTAATAAATAAACCCCAGCCGCTATTAAAATCGTACCTACACAAAGAACTGGCAAAAACAATTCATCTCCTCATCTCGTTTGTTCGCTTCCTCGTCTTACTTTGTATCTATTTTGTCGTGTTCTTTATGTTCCTGAGGTGTTAAACGGCGGACGCACTTAGCTCGTCACTACATCTTCGAAGCCCACACATACCCAGTCGAGATTTGGCATTCGCGGCGTTCAGCCAACCCAATTCCAACACAATTTAAGCGTCCTAACTATTTCCAAGCTAATCCCCGATGAGATTTATCGACGTGGATTTCCCATCTGTTACTGGCCACGATCGCTTCCGTCAGCGTGGCTTCTCTTCTCTGCCAGAAAATCCCGCGCTAATTGAAGCGTGTAGTTATTAGCGACTTAGAAGAGAAAAAAAAGCCTATTTATAAATGCCAACAATGTCTGCGTTCGTAGAGAATTTTTGATGTATTTATAACCAGAGCCTGTGTTTGATAGAAAATCAAAAGAGATGCTTTTACTCAGGCACAAGATGTAATTTTAGTTTAGCCCAAATGGGTCATCAATTTTCAATTGCAGACTGATTAAAAAATAAACTTAATTGGCATTGATACAAAAAAAATGGCAGATTATGACGAAATAATGGTCGAAAAGTAGCAGTCGAAATTTGGCAGGTTGGACAGTTGCAATTGAAAATTTGAGACCTCTGAAACCAAGTATTCGACAGATTTTTAACTGTAATTTGCCCCATAGTTGAAAGAAATTAGCAGACTCTGATAGTTTCGGTCGAAATTTAACAGTTTTGCGCAGTTCAAATAAAAAATTTGACAGATTAGGAAAGATGCATTTGAAAATTTGACAGATTTTATTTCAAACATTTTTTTTAAATCTGAGGTGCTGCGAGCCACAGTTTAAGAATCGAAATTTGACAGTTTTCCGCAGTTGAAATTGAAAATTTGATAAATATGGATAGATGCAATTGAAAATTTGACAGATTTGGACAGATTCAACTAATATAGCAGATTTGAAAGTTTACAATTGAAAATATGACTGCACAACAACTATATGGAATTCATTAATGTTATTTCATTAAAAAAAATTGATTTTGATTTAATAGTTGTATTTGAAAATTCGACATATTCGGACAGATTCAATAAATAAATTGCAAATTTGGAAAATCTGGCAAAACTTTGCCAGCTGAAGTTTAAAATTTGGCAGATTTGGATATTTTTAGCGACCCCCAAGAATTTGACAAGTATATATCTATGAAGCCAAGTAGTCGACAGTTTATGAATTGTAATTTATTATGGTTGAAAAAAATTGGAGGATAATGACAGTTTTGGTCAACATTTGACAGTTTTCGGCAGTAAAAATTGAATATTTGACAGATTTGGATAACTTCAGCTAATACTTTAGCAGATTTGAAAGATTACAATTGAAAATTTGACAGCACAACAACTATCTATAACCGATCTAAAACCTAATAACCTATGACCTGTGCAAGCCATACGGTCTCTACAATGTATAGCCATTATTATTATTATTATTATTATTAATACTAAAGTACACCAACAACGATCACCATGTAGTTATGTCTTATGGATTAGCTCCTAAGCCATATAATTTTAAGATGTTGTTTTGTGATTTTTTGTTTTTGAGATATGTATTGGATTTTGTATTTTATATTTTTGTACCTATTTTATGACCTGTATAAGACTTATTTGTCAATAGCACTGTTAAAGATATTATTATTATTATTATTATATTGTATGATATTCATTAATTTTATTTCATTAAAAAAATTATTTTGATTTGATAGTAGGATTTGAAAATATGTCAAATACGGACAGATTCAATAAATAAATTACAAATCTGGCAAAATTTCGCCAGTTGAAGTTTAAAATTTGGCAGATTTGGATATTTTCAGCGACCCTCAAGAATTTGATAAGTATTTATCTCTGAAACCACGTATTTGGCAGATTTTGAACTGTAATTTTTCATAGTTGAATAAAATTGGAAGACTATGACAGTTGAAGTTGAAAATTTGACAGATTTGGAAATATGCTATTGAAAATTTGACAGATTTGATTGCAAACATTTTTTTTAAATCTGACAAATTTCGGCACATGAAGTTTTAAATTTCTCAGATTTGGATATTTTCAACAACTTGCCAGAATTTTTAAAATGCCCCCGAGGTGCTGTGAGCCACCGTTTAAGAATCAGTGATATATTTGGCTAAATTCATTTCAAGATCTGTCAAATTTTAACAACTTCTAACAAAATTTGGACGGCCAGAAAATTTGCCAGACTTCGATAGTCGGTCTAAATTGGTCAGGTTTGGATATTTTCAACAACTCCCTAGAATTTTGAAGAGGCCCTCTGGGGTGCTACGAGCCAAAGTTTAAAAAACAGTGATATATTGCTAGTTGCATTTCAAAATCTGTAAAATTTTAACAATTTTTAACAAAATTTGAACAAGACTCAAGTTAGAAAATTTGCCAGACTTCGATAGTAGGTGTTGACATTTTTACAGACTTTCACAGCTGGTGCTACCAATTTTGAACTATGCATTTTGAAAAGATAATGAAGTTTAGAATTTTTTACCAATATTATCAATTAGGGTTGGTAATTTGATAGACTGATTGTTTTAGTAAAGACATTTTGACATTTTCATTTGATTTTGGCATTTTCGTTTTGAGTTTTTGCGATTTTGCTAGTTCAGTAGTGTTTTGGCAAAACATGCTCTCTGCCTTTTTTCAAAATGCACTTTTTGGCATTAAAGATCCATACATAAAGTATACTTTAAGCATGAATGAACGAATTGTCTTTATTGTACCTTTATATTATAAATAACCATGGCAATTATACATGCTAACCTACATGCACAATTATAAATGCAAAACGGTTTTTGCTTTTCCTCTAAAATAACAAAAATGGCAGATAACATGTTTTCCGATAACACTTCTGGACATTTGGCTAGATGCAATTGAAAAATTGACAGATTTGGATAGATGAACCAAAAACTTTAGCAGATTTGAAAGATTACAATTGAAAATTTGACAGCACAACAAGCTGAAGTTTAAAATTTGGCAGATTTGGATATTTTCAGGGACCCCCAATTTGACAAGTATCTGAAGTCAAGTATTCGGCAGATTTTGAACTGTAATTTATCATAGTTGAAAAAATTGGAAGACTATGAAAGTTTCGGTCGAAATTTAACAGTTTTGAGCAGTTGAAATTGATTATTTGACAGATTTGGAAAGATGAATTTGAAAATTTGACTGATTTGGATAGATGCAGCTATGTTGGTATGCAGCTATGCATGTTGACATTTTTACAGACTCTCAAAGCTGGTGCTACCAATTTTACAAATTTGAGCTATGTATTTTGAAAACATGATGAAGTTTAGAATTGTTTACCAATATTATCAGTTGCGGTTGATAATTTGATAGACTGACTGTTTTAGTAAAAACATTGATGGATTTTGACATTTACATTTGATTTGGACATTTGTGTTTTGATTCTTAGCGATTTTGATAGTTCAGTAGGGTTTTGGTAAAACATGCTATCTGCATTTTTTTCCGAAATTCATTTTTTGGCATTAAATGGTTACACATCAAGTATACTTTAAGTATGAATGAACGAAGTATCTTTATTGTACCGTTGTATTATAAATAACTATACTGCCAATGCTACATACTACATACTACTGGCCAATTCCAATGATACATACTAACCTACATTCACAATTATAAATGCAAAACGGTTTTTTCTTTTCCTGTAAAATAACAAATATAGCACATAACATATTTTGACAGTTGTAATTAAAAAATTGACACATTTCGACGGCTTTAATTGAGATTTTGACGTATGTGTACTGGCACACTTAAAAACCTGATAGATGTTCATATTTTAAAACTGGGATATGAAATATTGACAAAATTAAATAGATTTAAGCGGTATCTATTGAAAAATTGACAAAATTTTTACAGCAGAAGCTTTGAATTTTATAGATTTTGAATGATTCAGGCTTGAATTGTGTCCATTTAGAGAGTTGTTAAAATTTTAACAGATTTTGACAAATATAATTGTAAATTTGGCAGATTTCGGCAGTTTCTAGTTAAATTTGACATACAAGATCGTTCAAAAGGTGGGATCCAAACATACAGTTAATTTTTGTGTAGTGTCACTGCAGTTTTCAACGTCCGATCTGATAGCCTTTAACATTTTTGCACTGGGACGTCAAAAATAGACAAATTTTGGCAGTATCTCTGCAAAAATTGACAAGTTTTCACAGCTGAAGCTAAGAATTTGTTATATTTTGATAGTTGTCATTTAAAATTTGACAGATTTCAACGGTTTTAATAGAAAATTTGACGTAAGTGAACTGTTGCACTTAAAAACCTGATAGATGTTTACAGTTTAAAACTGGGATATCAAAAATTGACAAAATTTAACAGATTTAAGCAGTACCTATTGAAAAATTGGCAGATGTTTACAGCAGAAGGTTTGAATATTATAGATTTTGAATGCCTCAGTCGGGAATTGTGCCCATTTAGAAAATTGTTAAAATTTTAACAGATTTCGACAACTATAATTGTAAATTTGGTAGATTTCGACAGTTTTTAACAAAATTTGACATACAGGATCATTCAAAAGGTGGGGTCCAAACATATAATTAATTTTTGTGTAGTGTCACTGTAGTTTTCAACGTGCGATCTGATAGCTTTTTACATTTTTGCACTGGGACATCAAAAATAGGCAAATTTTGGCAGTATCTATTAAAAAATTGACAAGTTTTCACAGCTGAAGCTAAGAATTTGTTATATTTTGACAGTTGCAATTGAAAATTTGACAGATTTCGACGGTTTTAATTCAGAATTTGACGTATGTGAACTGTCTTAAAAATCTGATAGATGTTTACATTTTCAAACTGGGACATCAAAAATGACAAAATTCAACAGATTTAAGCAGTATCTATTGAAAAATTGACAGATTTTTATAGCAGAAGCTTTGAATTTTATAGATTTTGAATGTCTCACTCGGGAAATGTGCCCATTTAAAAAGTAAAACAGATTTTATACTATAATTGTAAATTTGGCAGATTTCGACAGTTATAAATTAAATTTGACATTCTAAAGTCATTCTAAAGGTAGGGTCCAAACATACTGTGAATTTTTGTGTAGTGTCACTGTAGTTTTCAACGTGCAATCTGATAGCTTTTTACAGTTTTGCACTGGGACATCAAAAATAGGCAAATTTTGGCAGTATCTATTCAACAATTGACAGGTTTTCAAGAATTTGACATATTTTGACAGTTGCAATTGAAAATTTGTATAGTAGGTACTGCTTCTTTAGCTTATAGATGGTTCAGCAAACAAACTTGGAAAATCTGGCAAAATTTCGAAAGTTGAAGTTTAAAATTTGGCAGATTTGGATATTTTCAGCGACCACCAAGAATTTGAAAAGTATCAAACTTTGAAGCCATGTATTTGACAGATGTGGGATATCAAAAAATGACAAAATTTAACAGATTTAAGCAGTATTTATTGAAAAATTGACAGATATTTACAGCAGAAGCTTTGAATTTTATAGATTTTGAATGTCCCAGTCGGGAATTGTGCACATTTAGAAAGTTGTAACAGATTTTGACAACTAAAATTATAATTTTGGCAGATTTCGTTTTTAATTAATAAATTTGTCATACAGGGTCATTCAAAAGGAGGGGCCCAAACATATAGTTAATTTTGGTGTAGTGTCACTGTACTTTTCAATGTGCGATCTGCTAGCATTTTACATGTTTGCACTGGGACATCAAAAATAGACAAATTTTGGCAGGATCTCTTCAAAAATTGACAGGTTTTCAAGAATTTGACATATTTTGACAGCTGCAAGTTGCAGTTGAAAATTCGTACAGTAGGTACTGTTTCTTTAGCTGATAGAAGGTTCAGCAGATTGGTAATTTCATTGAAAACAAGGCAAAAAGGCACAACTAGCATTTCAAAAACGATTTAGATAAGTATGTTGATTTTAGTGAGATCATTGGAAATGTTGCGTCGCAAAGGCTAGAAAATATACTTTAAGATAATATTTGATTCCACTGTGGGGTATCAAGCTACCCTTAGTACTAAATAAAGGGGGCCCATCAGAAATCCAGGACTAGAATATGGGGGCCATGATGAGGCTGCCCGGGCTGCCCAAGATAAGGACATATGAGCGCCAGAAATAGGATCAGCACATCACCAAACCTTCCCAAAGGGTGAAGGATCAAGGAGGAGGACATAATCGAATTAAATCAATTTCCCTCTCACTTATTGTCGACTGAACGATCGCAATGAAATTCTTCGAATTGGTAAGGGACTAGACGTATCTCGTGAATTAATAAATTGAAGTGGGTTCCGGGAAAGAAAAATCGTCTCGCTATAATTAGACCTACAATTGCTGGACGCCGAAAAGCCGTCACGTTCGCCCGAAGTGTGACGCTGGCCATCGACTTGCGCAAGTGCACCATTTACACATGAGGCGTGCGTCGTCTAAAGGGGGCCACGCCGGGGGCGGCGGGGGCCCCTCGCATTCCTGCCGCCAGCCGCCGCCTCCGGCGGGCCCCGGAATAGGTGCACAATGAACAGTGAAACTTACTATTATTACATATACTTGACCTGGAGCGTCTCCAGTCTGTGGTAGCAGCAAGCTGGCGTCGTGCATCTCACCGGAGTGCAGTAATATGGGGGGCGAGTGGGGCGACATGGGGGCCGACCTGTGGTCCTGGACGAGGACCTGGATGTTCGTGGGGGAGAAGTTCAGCGGGATTGTGTCGTGGTACTCTCCGGAATGCAGAAGACCTATAGAAGGTTGTTGGTTGGTCGCTTTGGAGGTGACCCTGATGGCGGCGGATATAGGGTTGTCCGTGTTCGCTTCCGGATCGTGGAGGTAGAAGGGCTCATGGGCATTGGCGTTACCATCAATCTCTTTGGTCATATTTTCTAGATCCTCAATTGAAGACTTCACTGTGTTCTCGATCTCCTCGGATTTGGCTTTCAGTTTATCCAGATCACCTTTCTTCGGGCCGCTTTTCTCAACAATCTCCGGCTTTGAATCCGCCAGAGAACGCATGAAATCGTTTAAACTAGGCTTCTTGGTGATTAGCCCATTTTTAGCTGAGCTGCTTCTAGAGGTGACCACAGATTCTAGAGGCGAACGTTTTTCATTAGATCCAGCTGAACTGTATCTGGAGTTAATGGGCGATTCTGATTCGGCATTCTTCTGGCGGCTCAAATTTTTAGAAGCCCGTCCTGAACTTGCAGACTTGAGACGTGCATCATCATCTGCTTTAGCAACTACCTTAATACCAGAATTAATCCTTGATTCCACAGCTGGTTGTACAACACCATCGTCCATATCAGCTGACTTACCCCTGTAACCAACAGCAGATTCAACTGTAGTCTGAGCAACTTTCGGTGTCAACACTTCACTGTTTCCACTTATTACATCAGATTTTTTGCTATCATCCAACTTCTTCGAAACCAACGACTTAAATAGCTTCTGAATCTTTATAGCTGCCGCGTTTTCGTCTGCCACCTTCCGAACATCACTTTCTTTCCTTCTTTTAGCCAAAAACTCTTTAACTACTGTCTGGATTTTAGTGGCCGCCGCATCTTCCTCATTCTTACCACTTCCACTTATAATCTTCTCAAGTTCATCACTTTGCTGGGCTTCAATTTTAGCGATAGCCCCACTTATGATTTCGTTCTTATCATTCATTTCTTTCTCTTTATCAGTAACTTCGGTAGTACCACGTTTACTGCGTACCTTATAACCTCTAAACAAACTTTGTATCTTCGTTGCAGCTGCAATAACGTCTGCAAGTAATTCTGACTTATCAGCCGTCAGGTTTTGTTCGTTATTGTTGCCATCTGATTCAGATGAATAGCACTTCTCGATCTTCTTAGATTTTACTTCTTGTTCTTCGATACTCATAGACTGGAATCCTGGTGTAGCTAATTTCCCAGGTTTCAAGCTATCACCTTTCATCTCAGGCTTGTCATTCAATTTTCCGCCTTTCAAGCCTTCATCATTCTCACCATCAGTAACGACAGTAACGTTCTCACTACTATCGTTATCACCACCAACGCTCTTCTCAGATTCCTTGGAATTCTCCTTCGATAACTTATTAAGGTCTTCCGTTAGAATTACGGTAACCGCAGAGTCCAATGAATTAGTCGAACTAACACTCGTCAATCTATCTAAAGACGAGGCATCATCATGGCTCTTATCAGTAGCTGCGCTTTGTTCGGACACGCTTCTATGATAGTCTTGAGCGTTAGTCTCATCCCCAAGAGGATGCGCTTTATCTTCAACACCACCTATTCTTGTAGCTGCACTTGAAGCAGTATGCAACTCGTGCAGTAGGTGATCATTCGTTCCGTGCTCGTCTTCAATAAGCGATTTCATGTGGTGCAGGTCGTTTTTGATTTGGTTTAGGATTTCTTTGGTCTCGTTCTCGCTGTCATCGATATCACTTGTTGCTAAGCTGGTATCTTCACGGTCGGAATGGAGACCAGAATCTACATCTGCAGGTTTCAGAAAACCGTCATGGTAATTGTTGATTTCAGTGTTTTCATGAGTCGGTGTTGAGGCTTGATCGTTGATGATAATCTCGGATTTATTGAGATTGTCATCTGCTTTCGTCATACCCTCTTCTTTGATATTTCCCTCATTGGTGTTAGAATCTGTGGCAGCAATAGATCCGGTAACATCTCCGTGGTTCATTTCTGAATCTTTGGAATCGTCTAAGGATGACTTTTTCTTTATATCTCCAGAATCTGAAATTTACAAAAACTATAAGTATCTTGAAAATAAGCACTTATGTAAAAAAAAATACATGTATACTTAGTGGTACATTATTAGAAATGACACACTGTTTAATTTTATTGTACTGCAACTTTGGCAGTCACTAGAAAATATAGTAGAAATTTGGAATAAAATTCATCAAACTGAAGTTTTTTTTCGAATTTTTCAATAATATGATACTCAAGCTACACATTTTACCTTTACATTTTTGGCTATTTGGTTGCACTTAAAAATCTGATAGATTTTTACATTTTAAAACTGGGATATAAAAAATTGACAAAATTTAACAGATTTAAGCAGTATATATTGAAAAATTGACAAATTTTTACAGCAGAATCTTTGAGTTTTATACATTTTGAATGTTTCAGTCGGGAATTGTGCCCATTTAAAAAGTTGTTAAAATTTTAATAGATTTTCACAACTATAGTTATAAATTTGGCAGAGACTATAAGTGTCTAGAAAATAAGTACCTATCTAAAAAACTAAATATATGTATACTTAGTGGTACATTATTACAAATGACACACTGTTTAATTTTATTGTACTGCAACTTTGGCAGTCGCTAGAAAATATAGTAGACATTTGGAATAAAATTCGTCCAACTGAAGCATTTTTTTCAAAATACTCGATAATATGCAACTCAAACGACACATTTTACCTTTACATTTTTGGCTATTTTGTTGCACTTAAAAATCTGATAGATTTTTACATTTTAAAACTGGGATATTAAAAATTGACAAAATTTAACAGATTTAAGCAGTATCTATTGAAAATTTGACAGATTTTTACAGCAGAATCTTTGAATTTTATAGATTTTGAATTTCTCAGTCGGGAATTGTGCCCATCTAGAAAGTTGTTAAAATTGTAACAGATTTTCACAACTATAATTATAAATTTGGCAGAGGCTATAAATGTCTGAAAATAAGCACTTATCTAAAAAACTAAATATATGTATATTTAGTGGTACATTATTAATGACATACTGTTGATTTTAATGTACTGCAACTTTGGCAGTCACTAGAAGATGTAATCGAAATTTGGAATAAAATTCATCAAACTCAAGCATTTTTTCAAAATACTCGATAATAAGCAACTCAAACGACACATTTTATCTTTACATTTTTGGCTATTTTATTGCACTTAAAAATCTGATAGATGTTTACATTTTACAACTGGGATATCAAAAATTGACAAAATTTAACGGATTTAAGCAGTATCTACTGAAAAATTGACAAATTTTTACAGCAGAATCTTTCAGTTTTATAGATTTTTAATTTCTCAGTCGAGAATTGTGCCCATTAAAAAGTTGTTAAAATTTTAACAGATATTCACAACTATAATTATAAATTTGGCAGAGACTATAAATGTTTAGAAAATAAGCACTTATCTAAAAAACTAAATATATGTATACTTAGTAGTACAAATTAGAAATTACACTCTGTTTAATTTTATTGTACTGCAACTTTGGCAGTCGCTAGAAAATATAGTAGAAATTTGGAATAAAATTCATCAAACTGAAGCATTTTTTTCGAAATACTCGATAATATGCAACTCAAACGACACATTTTACCTTTACATTTTTGGCTGTTTTGTTGAACTTAAAAATCTGATAGATGTTTACATTTCAAAACTGGAATATCAAAAATTGACAAAATTTAACAGATTTTAGCAGTATATATTGAAAAATGGACAGATTTTTACATCAGAATCTTTGAGTTTTATAGGTTTAGAATTTCTCAGTCAAGAATTGTGCCCATTAAAAAGTTGTTAAAATTTTAACAGATTTTGACAATTATAATTGTAAATTTGGCAGAGACTATAAATGTCTAGAAAATAAGCACTTATCTAAAAAACTAAATATATGTATATTTAGTAGTACGTTATTAGAAATGTCATACTGTTTAATTTTATTGTACTACAACTTTGGCAGTCACTAGAAAATATAGTAGAAATTTTAAATAAAATTCATCAAAATGAAGTATTTTTTCGAAATATTCGATAATGTGCAACTCATATGGCACATTTTATACATTTTTGGCTATTTTGCTGCACTAAAAAATCTGATAGATTTTTACATTTCAAGACTGGGATATCAAAAATTGACAAAATTTAACAACTCTAAGCAGTATATATTGAAAAAATGACAAATTTTTACAGCAGCATCTTTGAGTTTTATAGATTTTGAATTTGTCAGTCGACAAATGTGCCCATTAAAAAGTTGTTCAAATTTTAATAGATTTTCACTACTATAATTGTAAATTTGGCAGAGACTATAAATGTCTTGAAAATAAGAACTTATGTAAAAGAATAAATATATGTATACTTAGTGGTACATTATTAGAAATGACACACTGTTTAATTTTATTGTACTGCAACTTTGGCAGTCACTAAAAAATGTAGTCGAAGTTTGGAATAAAATTCATCAAACTGAAGCTTTTTTTTTCGAAATATTCAATAATATGCAACTCAAACGGCACATTTTACCTTTACATTTTTTGGCTACTTTTGTTGAAATTACGCCAATTGACATATTTTGTAATAACGTGCTTTTTAATCTGTATTCAGTTGTTTTAAATAATCTCAAAACGAAAACAGCATTATCAGAATATTTATGTAAAAACTTTTCTTCTGGTTCAAACGGCATATTTTACCTTTACATTTTTAGCTATTTTTGTTGAAATTACGCCAATTGACATATTTTGTAATAATATCTATTTATGGTATTAGTGAATAAAGTTGAATTTTATCCATGAAAAAATAGTTTCGCACAAGAGGCGAAGCCGAGTGCGATAATGTTTTCGAGTGGATAAAATTGCTTTATTCACTTGTATCATACAAGATTTTTCCCAATTCGTTACCAGAATTGAAGAATTTGCGTGAAGAGTCACATTGTTAGGTGATAAAGAAAATTTCCAGGATAGTGCGAATTTACCTATTTTTTTACTTTATTCACGTTGTCAATGGTTACAGTGAATAAAGTGAAAATGTAAACATTTTATTCACCCATTCGCTTAAAGTGTAGTTTTAACGATGAGATTCAACATATATAATGAGTATTTTAATAATGCGAATTGGAAAAAATATATTTAATTTAAATCAAATTATTAAGTTTTTTTATTGTTTTCTTCCTTCTTTATTTGAGTGCTCCAATAAAGAAGGAAGAAAACAATAAAAACTATAATAATAACTGGTATCCAAAATGGATGATACTATAATACAAGTTATTAAATATTACATACATTGGAAACTACATTTCGGTTTTTTTATATTATTATTATGCTTTTCAATCAGTATTCAATTGTTTTGAATAATCTCAAAACGAAAAAGGCATTATCAGAATATGTATGTAAAAACTTTTCTTCAGATTTATGAATTGTATTCTTAGGTTCTGATTGACTGATCACCAATTATTGATTAAATTAGTTGATAATTAATTACTATTATCAACATATCTAATTATCGCATTTAAAACTGTCAAGTTACTGTATTTATAATTAATAATATAAATTATCTCTAGAATTATTGATTTATTGAATCTCAAACAATAAAACAGTATTATCAGAGCATTTATGCAAAAAACTTTTCTTCTGTACCTTTTCAAGTTCTAATTGAGACCAATCAAATTCAAATTGAGACAAATCAATTTCAAATTGAGACCAATCAATTTCAAATTGAGACTAAACAAAATCAAGTTGATACTAAACAATATCAAGTTGAGAGTAAACAAATAAAATTTATTATGACAGCTTGATATTATTTAGTGTCAACTTGATTTTGTTTAGTCTCAATTTGAAACTGATTGGTCTCAATTTGAAATTGATTGGTATCAATTTGGACTTGATTGGCCTCAATTTGAAATTGATAGGCTTCAATTTGAAATTGATTGGTCTCAATTTGAACTTGATTGGTCTCAATTTGAACTTGAAAAGGTATAGTTGATAAATTTTATTCTAATGTTCTGATGATTCACCAGTCATTGATTAAATTAGTTGATAATTCATTAATATTATCAAAGTTACTAATTATTACGTTTTAAATTGTCAAGTTACCTTATTAATAATTTAAATTGTCTCTAAAATATTGATTAATTAGTAATTTTATGAATGTTGTATCATGAATATGTAAAATAATAATTATTATTTCAAAATCTTTTTGGTCTTATCCCTTACCATAAACTTTAAATTAATCATAGTGTTTTACATGTACCTACCTTTATTTATATTTAGAGATGTGTTTTCTCCTTGAATTTGTTCATCTTGCTTCTCCTCCAAAGCTGAATCCTTCAAAATTTGAGTACTTGAAGCAGGTGGACGTTCTTCTTCTTCAATTGTATTTCCCTTTTGTTGTGTATCAATCGCAAGACTTTGATCTTGTAATTCTTTATCATCAGTGTGTTGCGAATTTACGATATTTAGACTAGTAACAGGTGCGATTGGAGTTTCATGATCTTCTTGTTTATCTGCGTTTTCTGATCCTGCTTCATTAATTGGCGTTACTTCCTTTACTACTTCATCGATTGGCTTCACAATTTCTGCATTATCAGTTGGCACTTCAGTTCCTATACTTCTTTCTTTTTCAATAGATTTTGAATCAGTTTTAACTGAAGAATCTTTACTTGCAGCTTTAGCACCACTTTCTGATACTTCTTTGGCATCGTCACTTTGACTATTCTCGATATTTTCTGTAGTTTTCGGAGTTGTTTTTGAAGCAGCACCAATTTTGTTTTCTATTTCTTCGTCAGTAGTGTCTGCTCCAGAAGGAATTTCTGTCTGAGATTCATTATTATTATCTTCAACTTTACTCAAAAATTCATCCGGTTGCAAACTACGGGCGACTCTAACATGACCTTCAGTGCTAACGTGCGCTTCGAGACTATCTTCATTTTTATCATCATCCTTATCTGTGTGTGAATATTTATTAATTCCATGTAAAATAGTTGCTGCTGTGATGCCACCAACTAATAGTTCTGCGCCAGTCTTTTCAGGCTTACCAGAATTAGAATCGGGCGTTTCATCTGCAACAAGTTTATCATCAGAAGCGTTAGCATCATCGAAATCTTTAGTAGAAACTTGATCATCTTCAGTAGCTTGAGCTGTATCATTTTTATTTTCAATTATTTTATCACCTTTATTGTCATTATCACTTAAATCAGCATGGCAATTATCATCATCATTATCAACTATTTTAGCAGCATTCTCCCTACCATCAACCATATTAGCACCATGTGTTTCATTATCAGTTGCTGCAATAGCATCATTTACACCATCAATAGATTTATCAACATCAAGTTCGCTGATTGATAGTTTTGGAATATCATTTTCATCATCAATTTCATTAGCACCATCTTTTTCTCCTTCCAGTGTTTTAGCTGCATCACTTTCATTAGCATCATCTTTTTCTCCTTCCAGTGTTATAGCTGCATCATTTTCGCCTATCGCATTTACAGCAGTACTTTCACCATCATCTGGTTTTGCAGCAATGGCTTCATCAGTGGATCGTTTAGCTTTCATTGCTGCATCATCTTTTTCTCCTTCCACTGTTTTAGCTACATCATTTTCACCTATATTCGCTTTTACAGCATATCTTTCGCCATTATCTGATTTTGCAGCGATATCTTCATCAGAAGATTCTTTAGCTTTAATTGCTGCATCTTCTGATGTACCAATATCTGAATCAATATCAGTTACTTTTGTACCATTGGCGTCTTTTGATTCTTCTGCGTCTTGCACTAATTCAGTTGCTGTAGTATCATCTAAATTTTTATCTTCACTTTTAGTGTCATTAATTGTTATTTCTGATTCTTTTAAATGCGTTTCTGGTAATATTTGGCCATTTTCATCAGCTTTGTCTTCATCAGGAATGACCGCGTCAATTACATCTTTGTGTTTGGCAGTCAAATCATCATTTTCATTTACTGAGTTATCAGATTCTTCTTGATCACTTTTATGGTCTGGTTCTACAGTTTTGGAATCATTATCTTCTATTTTACCACTAGCGCCATCACTATTCTTAAGTTTATCATGACTACTATCAATGTTGGCAGTAGCACCTTGCTCCGTATTTGATACTTGATCATTATCAGCATCAGATTTTAAATCGTCTTCTTTGTGTGTGTTCAATTCTGCAGAAGATTTCTCAGTAGTGACATCTTCATTGGTATTCAATTCTCCAGCAGGTTTGTCACTACTTATGTCTTCATTTGTGTTCACTTCTCCAACGGACTTCTCACTAATGATATCTTTTCTGTCGTCATTTACATCAGTTTCATTACTTTTATTGTTTGATTTTAAATTTTCCAGTGAACTATCAGAAGCAACAATTGATTTTTCATTTTCAAGTGTGTTTAAATTTATTGGCGACTTCTCTGTAATATCTGGTGTTTTGTCTATAATTATGTCTTTACTATCAACATCATCTTTTAAATCTTGTAGTGTGGTATTAGAATCTCCTGATGGTTCAATTTGCTCCTGGCTATCATCATTTATTTTTTCATTAGCCAACGAATCTCCATGAACTGATGGTGTATCATTATCGTTGTTACTGTCTTTTGTTTCAGGGCTACGTTCCAAATCTTCATTGCTGGCCAAGCTGCCGTCTTTAGATACAATTTTCTTTTTAATGATAATTTCATGAACACCTTCATTATCGTCAGCTTTTGTACTATCTGCTTCATCAACTTCATTTGATGATTCTGTGGCTGCAGTTTTATCTGTAATATTAAGGTTCTCATGCTTATTACCTACTACATCAGTACCAGATTCATCTAAAGTAAGTTCTTGAGTATTCACTTGTTTGTCATTGCTCAACTTTTCAGTACTGGTATTATCATCTATAATTCCAGTACCTGCAATTAATGACTTAATCTCATCCTTACCAATATAGTTACTTTCAGATGTAGAAGTTCGAGCACTTTTGTCAGTCTTGTCGTTTGTTTCAATATCTGATGGTATAATCGTCTTTTTCTCATCACTTTCCTCCTTAATTTCGGGTTCTAATGTTGCATCATGTTCAGGTTTACTATTTAGCAAGTTTTGCTCATTTTCTGCATTATTTGGTAATATATCTGCAGTGTTATCATTATTTGCAGGTGTATCATTTAATTCACTAATACTTGCTGCTAAAGGATTTTGCAAATCCTTGTGATCTGAAGAAGTGTCTACTTCTTTGTCTGCAGCTGATGTATCACCAATATCTTCAGCAGATTTTTCAGCTCCTGCGCTACTTATAGTACCATCAATGGCATTCTCAACCTCAGCACTTCCAGTTGAAATGTCATCAGCCTGCTTTGAATCAAGACCATTAACACTGTCATTAATAGCGTCCTCACCTTTACTGCCAGCAGTACTTTCATTAGAATGTACTTCTTCAGATGTTAAGCCAGGCTTCTTATTTGAATCGTCAGTTTTAGAAATTGAATCAATTTTAGATTTTGATTCGGTTTCGTTATCAGCTTCTTCGTAGGTTCCAACTTCTCTCTTCTTTACAATTTTAACATTGTCTCCTTCATTGTTATCGAGCTTCGCGTCATCAATATCTTCTAATGTATTTTTGCCTGCCACACTGTTTTCTTCAGAAATTGTGGTTTCATCTGTACCACCGTTTACTTTATTTTCCTCTTCCACATTTGCTATTTTTGTATCTTCTAATGCTTCCGGTTTTTCAATTACATTTAAACTTTTATTTGCATCATCTATATTTTCAGATTGCACATTATCACCATCAGCAGATTCTGAATTACCTGTTTTTATATGTTTATCATCACCTGCAAGATCACTGGTCGTGCCAATATCTGTATCAGCAGCTGATGTGTCTTGAGCAATCTTGCCATGTTTATCATCACCAACAATGATATCTTGATCATTACTAGCAGAAACGACTTCATTTATTCCTGATGTACTTCGTTTTTCTAAACCACTATCTGATGATTGTTCTTTGCTTTCAATTAACTTTATTTGTTCTAACTCTCCTTCTGGGGATTTTTCTTCCATTACATCTACTTTTCCTTCTTCTAGCCCACCTTTTAGAGATTGTGCTTCAGTCCCGCCAATTTTCTTGAGATGCTGTGGAGCCGCATCATTATCTGCATCTTTGCCGACGCTCATCTCAAAATAAGTGCCATCTTCGCCCGATAATCCTGGAGATTTTCGGTCAGAAGCATTTGATTTGCCGCTTGATAACTTATCTTTTGCTTTATTAGATTCATCATCTTCGCCCAATAATGCTGGAGATTTTCTGTCAGAAGCATTTGATTTTGCGCTTGATAAAGTATCTTTGGATTTATTAGATTCGTCATCTTTGTCTGATAATGCTGGAGATTTTCTGTCAGAAGAATTTGATTTTGCGCTTGATAACGTATTTTTGGATTTATTAGATTCATCATCTTTGTCTAATAATACTGGAGATTTTCTGTCAGAAGCATTTGATTTGCCGCTTGATAACGCATCTTTTGATTTATTAGATGCATCATCTTCGCCTGATAATGCTGGAGATTTTCTGTCAGAAGCATTTGATTTTGCGCTTGATAAAGTATGTTTGGATTTATTAGATTCATCATCTTTGTCTGATAATGCTGGAGATTTTCTGTCAGAAGCATTTGATTTTGCGCTTGATAAAGTATGTTTGGATTTATTAGATTCATCATCTTTGTCTGATAATGCTGGAGATTTTCTGTCAGAAGCATTTGATTTTGCGCTTGATACAGTATCTTTGGATTTATTAGATTCATCATCTTTGTCTGATAATGCTGGAGATTTTCTGTCAGAAGCAATTGATTTTCCGCTTGATAAAGTATCATTTGATTTATTAGATTCATCATCTTCATTTGTTGCATTACTTGTATTACCAATTGCAGTAATATTTTGTAATGCATCTGCAATTTTATGTCCTAACGATGCAACTTCTTCGACTAAATGTTTACCATCCTCGCAAGTATCATCGGTTTTCTGTTCTATTGTGTCTAGATCAGTGTTAATATCTTGTGCCAAATTTTCAGTAGTTTCATTAATTTCTTTGGCTATGCTGTCTAGAGAGTTAGAGATGTCTTGAGATTGATTATCTAATTGTTTATTTAGATCATCAATTTTCTGTTCGACTGCTTCATTTACATCTTTAGTTGTAAAATCAGTTAAGGTGTTATCTAAGTCTTCAATATTGTCTTCTAAGTTTTTAGCTTCACCCTGAATTATTTTTTCTTGATCATTAATTTTATCTGCTTGAATTGTCAGCGCTTTTCCGAGGTCTTCATTGCTTTGATCTAAAATATCAACGCCAGCCTTAACATCTTGGTTAAATTTTTCTGTTTCTTTATTAATGTCTTCCGCTTCAGCTTCTAACGTTTTCCCCAAGTCTTTGACATGTTGTTGCAATGCATTAACGTCGTCATTAACATGTCCATTTGTTGTGTTAATATCTTCTGCAAGACCTTCAGCTTGGCCTTTTATTTTTTCATCTAAGTCTTCAGTATCCTTCTTCAATTCTTCGATACCGTCCAGTAGTTTATTGCCTTCTTCTTTAATGTCTTCGGCTGTCTCTACCAAAGCTTTATTTATGTCTTCATTGGTCAGTTCAATTGCATCTACACCGTCGTGTTTAACACCATCAAAGATGTTCTTACCAGTATCGCTAATATCATTAGATGCATCTTCAAGTTTGTTATTTGATTGGTCGCTTAATTCTGTAGCATCATCTTTGACACTTGTAATGCCACCTTCTATGGTTTCACCTCCACCACTTACCAGTGCTGAAGCGCCTTCTTTGGCATCATCAATCACGCTTTTGGCATCATTTTGTAAATGACTTGAGTCCACAGCATCTTTCGCGTCATCAGCTACATCATTTACTTCTGCGCTAGTTTGTTCTAATGCATCAGTTGCACTTTTTGATTTAACTGAATCTACTTGATCGTCAGATGCATCTTTGACGCCTTCAATGCCAACTTTTAAAGCATCACTCTTATCATTGCTTGCTTTTGAAGTTTCTTCATTTGACACTTCGCTGTCTTCAACGTCGTCTTTGGTCGTATCATCAGATGCAGCTTCATTACCTAAATTATCGTTCTCCGAGGCTTCGCCTAAAAAAGCGCCCTTAATTTCTTCATCGCTGTCCCCTCCTTTCTTCCCTTTATCGGCTTTGGCACTCTTGCGTGCTTTCGCCGAGTCGCCTTTGAAGAAGCTCTTGATGCCGCTCATCTTCCTAGAGATATTGTCAATAATTGAAGATTTCACTGCTCCTGAATTTTCATTATCATTTGCCACTTCAGTGGCATCATTTGCGGACTTTGGATCTATAGCATCATTAGCTTCATCGTTTTTTGAAGAGTCCGTATTGTTAGGAATTGCCTCGTTGTCCGATTCTTTGGATTCAACGACTTGATTTGTAACGTTCGACATTTTTGATGATGGGTTATCTTGTTTCGCGTCATCTTCGAGTTGCTGATTCCTGGCTTCATCCGTTGTAGGTTCGGTTTGTAAAACGCTTTCCATCTGCAATTCCTCAGGATCGTCTTTCTGACCTATTATCTTGTTCTTCAATCCAGTTAGTTTGTCTGATATACTGTCTATTAATGATTTCTTAGAATCATCGTTATCATCAGCTTCGACTTTACCTGTAACATCTGAATCGTTTTGTTTTTCACTTATATTTGGGGCATTGTCTTCGGATACTTCAATCTTATGTAAGTCATCATTTTTCGTTTGATCATCGTTATTTATCGTATCTAAGCTTCCTTTAAGTGGAATGTAAATTCTGTTAGGATCGTCTGTTAGAGAACGCTTTCGTCTGTCATGAACCTCCGGTTCATCAGCTGGCACGGTTATTTGGTCTAGCTTCTTTAGAGCAGATGATACTTCATCTTCTGATAGTTTCTTGTCGTTTTCCTCACCATATTCATCACCTTCCTCGATTACCGGAGGCAACTCATCATTGCTGTGTAATGCTTCGTTGTTGTCCTGTCTGTACTGCTTTCTAACTTGATGACCTCTAATGAATGCTTGGATGACAGTCGCTGCTTTAGCTGCATCGTTTCCTGCCAGTGCTTGAAATACTTCTGAAGATTGTAAGTTATCTGGCTGTAAAGAAAATACAATATTTTAGGTATACAAAGAACTAATTGTTTAAATATTCGTTGGTTATTTTGGGAAATTCGTTTGTTTTAAATTATATAGATTACAATTATTTAATTGAATAATTGTGATTTCATCAATTTGCAACTCGTTTACACCGATGTAAAGAAATATTTGAAGATATTAAAAAATATGGGTGTAGACACTTTTGAAGATATTCAAAAGAATTATTGTAGGTATAGATAATTTGAAGATATTTAGAAACATTCTATTATAGATACATTTGAAGATATTAAAAAAATGTATAGCTTTATTTGAAGATATTCCAAAAAATAATTGTGTAGATATTTATTTGTAATTTTGAGCAAATTAAAGACTGGTGATGAAGTAATAATTTGGTTCATTTAGTATAAAATACTAGAAAAAAATGGCTATTTTTTGCTGAAAATAGTAAATAAATGTAACAAACCTCTACACCTGTATAGTAAAAGAGGATTAAAGCTTATGATGATAGTATAAAATAGAATCAATCAATCAATTCAAATCAATCAAATATTTATAATTTTACTAATTTGATACCTGATATAATACAATTAGAATAATATGTTTATTTTTTGTGTAAACCTGCCATTAAAATCAGTTTGATCCTACAAACAACTCGAAGTAAGCATCAAGGTCTTGTTTTATTTTGGAGCCAATCAATATCCACTGAATTATTAGAAAATGACCATGCTCTTAATACTGCTGGTTTAAAAACATGTCGATGAGGAAAACATCTAAAAAAATATGTTCCCAATGGCGACGTGCACCACTGACACAGATCTAAATCTAAAATCGATGGCCTAATTTAATACGAAAAGAATAGCTTACCTGTTGTTCTCGGTTGAGTTTGCGTGTCTTGTGGCCTCGCCACATCGATTGGATCTTGGTGGCAGCAGCGTTCTGAGGAAAGGCAGAAAGAGCCTCTGGTTCGGAAACGCTGGGCTTCACACTTTGCCCAAAGAAATCTGGAGTGTCGGACTTCACGCTGGCCTCCGTGACGATGGAGTCCACTTGGTCCTCGGTGTTGTCCTCGGCTGTACTAGCAGACTCCTCCTTGTTGGAGTCTCGTCTCTGGTAACCGTGATCAGAGTAGTTCTCACGTTCGTGGTTAACAAAGTTTTTGGACAGATCATCTAAAGCCTTAGAACCAGATTTGGGTTTTTCTTTGGAAGATTCTGAAGCTTTTTGTACTGCTGAGGCTCCAACTACAGCTGCAGATGCTGCTCCAAGTACAGCACCAATTTTTCCCGCCGAATTTGCTTTGGATGCACTGGAATCTGTTGCTTCATCTCTTTTCGGTTCAACCTCATGAACATCTTTGCTACCAACACCCCTATTTTCATCAGTGTTCATCATATCTGCCTCGTCCTTTTCGGCTTCATCCGTAATTTTAAAAGGTTTAACACTCTTACTATTGTCTGTAGCTTGACTACCAACTATATCATCATCAATAGCAATTCCATCTCCTTCATCGTTCTTGGCTTCATCCGTAATTTTAAAACCCATATGACACTTGTTATTTTCTGTGGCTTCAGTAGCAACGTTATCATCATCAATATCTATGCCATCTTGTTCGTCCTTCTTGGCTTCATCAGTAATTTTAAATCTTCTAGCACTCTTACTATTTGCTGTGGCTTCACTAACAACGTTATCGTCATCAATGGGTATTTCGTCTTTTTCATCGTTCTTGGCTTCATCAGTAATTTTAAAACTTGTAGCACTCTTACTATTTTCTGTGCCTTGACTGGCAACTTTATCGTCATCAATAGGTATGTCATCTCCTTCATCGTTCTTGGCTTCATCAGTAATTTTAAAACTTGTGGCACTCTTACTATTTTCTGTACCCTGACTGACAACTTTATCGTCATCAATAGGTATGTCATCTTCTTCATCATTATTGGCTTCATCAGTAATTTTAAAACTTGTAGCACTTTTACTTTTGTCTGTGCCTTGACTAACAACATTATCATCATCAATGGCTATTCCATCCCCTTCATCACTCTTGGCTTCATCAGTAATTTTAAAACCCATAGCACTCTTATTATTGTCTGCGGCTGCATTAACAACATTATCGTCATCAATGGGTATTCCATCCCCTTCATTGTTCTTGGCTTCATCAGTAATTTTCAAACTCAAAGAACTCTTATTATTTTCTGGGGCTTCACTAACAACATTATCGTCATCAATTGGTATTCCATCCCCTTCATCGTTCTTGGCTTCATCAGTAATTTTAAAACCCATAGGACTCTTATTATTGTCTGTGGCTTCGTTAACAACATTATCATCATCAATGGGTATTTCATCTTCTTCATTGTTCTTGGCTTCATCAGTAATTTTAAGACTTCTGGCACTCCTACTATTTTCTGTACCTTGACTGACAACTTTATCGTCATCAATAGGTATGTCATCTTCATCGTTCTTGGCTTCATCAGTAATTTTAAAACCCATAGCACTCTTATTATCATCTGTGGCTTCATTAACATTATCTTCATCAATAGGTATATTATCTTCTTCATCGTTCTTAGCATCATCAGTAATTTTAAGACTTCTGGTACTCCTTCTATTTTCTGTACCTTGACTGACAACTTTATCGTCATCAATAGCTATGTCATCTTCTTCATCGTTCTTGGCTTCATCAGTAATTTTAAAACCCTTAGGACTCTTATTATTGTCTGTGGCTTCGTTAACAATATTATCATCATCAATTGGTATTTCATCTTCTTCATCTTTCTTGGCTTCATCAGTAATTTTAAAACTTGTGGCACTCTTACTATTTTGTGTACCTTGACTGGTAACTTTATCGTTATCAATATCTATGTCATCTTCTTCATCGTTCTTGGCTTCATCAGTAATTTTAAAACCCATAGCACTCTTATTATCATCTGTTGCTTCATTAACATTATCGTCATCAATGGGTATATCATCTTCTTCATCGTTCTTAGCTTCATCAGTAATTTTAAAACTTGTGGCACTCTTATTATTTTCTGTACCTTGACTGACAATTTTATCATCATCAATAGGTATGCCACCTTCTTCATCGTTCTTGGCTTCATCAGTAATTTTAAAACTTGTAGCACTCTTACTATTTTCTGCACCTTGACTGGCAACTTTGTCGTCATCAATGGGTATTTCATCTTCTTCATCTTTATTCATCTTGTCTTCATCAGTAATTTTAAAACCCATAGCACTCTTACTAGCATCTGTGGCTTCATTAACATTATTGTCGTCAATGGGTATATCATCTTCTTCATCGTTCTTGGCTTCATCAGTAAGTTTAACACTTCGGGCACTCCTACTATTTTCTGTACCTTGACTGACAACTTTATCATCATCAATAGCTATGTCATCTTCTTCATCGTTCTTGGCTTCATCAGTAATTTTAAAACCCATAGGACTCTTATTATTGTCTGTGGCTTCGTTAACAACATTATCATCATCAATGGGTATTTCATCTTCTTCATTGTTCTTGGCTTCATCACTAATTTTAAAACTTCTGGCACTCCTACTATTTTCTGTACCTTGACTGGCAACTTCATCGTCATCAATAGGTATGTCATCTTCTTCATCGTTCTTGGCTCCATCAGTAATTTTAAAACCTATAGCACTCTTATTATTGTCTGTGGTTTCATTAACAACATTATCATCATGAATGGGTATATCATCTTCTTCATCGTTCTTGGCTTCATCAGTAATTTTAAAACCCATAGCACTCTTATTATTGTCTGTGGCTTCGTTAACACTATTATCATCATCAATTGGTATTTCATCTTTTTCATCGTTCTTGGCTTCATCAGTAATTTTAAGACTTCTGGCACTCCTACTATTTTCTGTACTTTGACTGACAACTTTATCGTCATCAATAGGTATGTCATCTTCTTCATCATTCTTGGCTTCATCGGTAATTTTAAAACTTGAGGCACTTCTACTATTTTCTGCACCTTGACTGACAACTTTATCGTCATCAATAGGTATGTCATCTTCTTCATCGTTCTTGGCTTCATCAGTAATTTTAAAACTTGCAGCACTCTTACCGTTTTCTGTGGCTTCACTAACAACTTTATCTTCGTCAGTGGCTGTTCCATCCCCTTCATCATTTTTGGCTTCATCGGTAATTTTGAAGCCTTTAACACTCTGACTTCTATCTGCATCTATATTGTTTTCTTCAGCGGCTGCCTCATTTGCGCCATCATTATTGGCTTCGTCGGTAATTTCAAATGGTTTGGCACCCTCGCTGCTTTCTGAGTCTTTTCTTTTAAGGTACTTCGAAATGTCTTCCAATTGCAAAGGGCCGTCATCATCTACAGGTGAAGCGGCTTTTGAAATACCTTCAACAGGTTCCCCACCGCCTTCAACTTTATCTACTGTAATTTCTGGGCACGAGGCGCTCATTACATGCTTATCCTCTGATTTATCTGTGTCTTCATCGTTTTCCGTTTCTTCAGTATTTGTAGCTCCGTCTTCATCTGCACCTTTTTCAACGCCATCCGCGTGTTCTTCATTACCTCCAACTTTATCTGCATCTGCAGAACCTGTGGCACTTAACACTCGCGGATTTTCGTGCGTTTGTTTTTCTGCGGCTTGGAAATTGGTAGTTAAGTGCTGGAGATTACTGGGAAGTCCAGCATCTTCATTGTCATCATTATTCCCGGTAGTTGCAGTACTAATTGGCTTTGCTGCATCTTCTACTTCTCCATTGTCTTCCATGCCTTCTATAAGCACATTTTTAATTTCCTCGTCGTTTTTTGCATCTGCTTCAATTACACTGTTAGCACTCTTCAGCAGAATATCCCTTACTTTCTCATCTGATTTTGATCCCTCGTCTTTGCTCTCTTGGACGGTGTTAAGGAGAACGTCTTTTACTTCCTCATCCTGCGCCAGTTTTGCATTCTCTTCAGCACCAGTCAACGAGACATATTTTACGTCTTCGTCGGTAACAGGTTTTGAAGCAGTATCTGCGGGAATTGCTGCTTCGGTCATATTATTCTTCTCATGTGCGTTATAGGTCTTTGCTACTTCGGTCATATTATTCTTCTCATCTGCGTTATAAGTCTTTGCTGCTGAGCTATCTAACGAAGCTTCGCTTGTTTGCTTCTCGTCATCGATGGATGCACTTTTGGTTGGTGAAGCACCGGATTCTTCAAGCACTTCTTTAAGATGATCACTTTCCTTATTTTCAGATGGTGAATCGTGTGCTGAGTTGTCATCTTGTTCAATAGCTGCCAAATCAGTTGACTTCCCATCTAATACTGAAGTGCTTGACGCTTCTGGCGTCTGATTTTGATTTTCGTGCTCAAGATTTCCACCATCTTTATCACCAGTTGGTGAAACTTGTACTGAGCTTGTTGAACGCTTATTTTTGTCTTCTGAAAGCAAACTGGCTTCCTCATTTGCCTCCCCAGCTGATACTAAACCACTTGCAGCTTCAGCTGGTGTCTGGTTTTGTTCATTCACGTCAGTTTTTGCATTTTCTTCTTCTTTGGGGCTGTCTTCTATCTCATTAGGAGTACCTATTTCTACTGAGCTTGTTGACCGCTCATTTTTATGATCGGCAATCAAATTGGTTTCCTCATTTGCCTCTCCAGCTGATACTAAACCACTTGCAGCTTCAGCTGGTATCTGGTTTTGTTCAGTCACATCAGTTTTTGCATTTTCTGCTTCTTTAGAGCTGTCTCCTATCTCATTAGCATTTTCTGCTTCTTTGGGGCTATTTCCTATCTCATTAGGAGTATCTACTTCTACTGAGCTTGTTGACCGCTCATTTTTATCATCTGCAATCAAATTGGTTTCCTCATTTGCCTCCCCAGCTGTTACTAAATCACCTGCAGCTTCAGCTGGCGTCTGATTTTCTTCAGTGACATCTGCTTTTGCATTTTCTGCTTCTTTGAGGCTATAATTAGCATCATCTGCTACTGTCGTCTCAATGTTTGGTGACTTTTTGGACTCGTCTTTGCTTCCATCTGCATCTTTTGGTGATATACTTTCAACGTTTTCATCTGTTGATTCTGGTACTTCCTTACTTTCATCAGCAGTTTTCAATGAGTCACTTTTACTCTTTTCTGGAGATTCTGAAATAGCATTTGGATCTTGATTAGTATCAGCACCAATACCTGCTTCCAATCCACTGCTTGCTGGCTCCTTTTCGGAATCAACTTCATCAATTCCAATGTGTTCATTATCTTTCTCGGCGTCAACTCCAGCTACCGTACTTGCATCTGAATTGCCATTTGTATCATTTTTATCACCTGTATGTTCTTCAATCGTTTCTCCAGGAGATTTTTGGTCATTCGCAACGTTATTGGCATCTACGTCTGAAGAAATCTTATCTTTTTCAGACTCTGAGATTCTTTCTAATGGTTCAGCTGCTTCACTTTTATCGTGTGGGGTGTCGTCATTGTCGTGAGAAACGTCTTGACGAACGTAATCAACATTCTCTATAACTGCGCTCTCCTTATCGTCATCAACAAAATCGCTGTCTACGGCATCGTCCTTGATTTGCACCTTGGATACATCAACATTTCCTGTTGATTCGTTGGTTGATTCCGTTTTCTCGGGGCAGCTGATGAATTGCTGCTCGGTTTTCTCTAGATTGATCTCGTTGATGAGCTCCACGTCTGTGGGGACTTTTATGCCTTTAGCAGCAAGTGCAGCAATGGCTGCTGCTGGTGCTGCTGCAGCTGCTGCTATTGCCACCTTCTCGGCAGTCTTTGCCGATTTCTTGGTTTTCTTGTTATTCAGATTCACTTGCGATCCTTTGACGGAAATGTCGTCATCTCCGCTTGAGCTCTTTGATAAGCTGCGTCTTGGTGTGAGCTTGCTGTCTCTAGAAATAGGCTTCTCTCTAGAGAGCGATCGCTTCTTCATGAGATCCTTTTTGTTATCGCCATCTTTCTGGTTGCTGCCTTCTTCGGCTTTTGGTGCCACTTTGCGTACCTTGCTCCTATCTTTAAGAGGTGGCTTCCCAATATCCTTCTTCTCCAGCTCATCGGGCTTCTGGGCTTTCTTGGGCGACCCGTTCTTCTTTCCTCCGGGCAAATTACCTGCGCGCTCCAGAGGAAGCTTCTCGCCCTTCTTCATGGGCTCTTGCTTCTTCCACCGTGCCCTTCCAGCTCTTCCCTGTACGGGCGCTTCGTTCTTCTGAGAAGCCTCGGAAGATGAAGATCTGGTGTTGGTGGACCTGTCTAAAGAGCGCGGGGACACGTCCACGCTGGTTTTGGACGCCTTCCTCGTGGAGCTTGAAGAAAACCGGTTGGGGGAAGATCGGTACGTCGACTTGGAGTTTGTGAAGATTATAGGCGTGGGTAGCTTGTTGAATTTTGTGGCTACCGTGGCGGATTTGATTTTAAGGGAATCTCTAGCTGCATTATTGGATTTGGAGTTTTTTCTACTGTTTGGTTCTAAAATACAATTACAACATTACTGCCTACATTCTGATTACTTACAAGCAAAAAATGTGATACTGGGGTCAATGTATTATAATTGTAATCAAATATTAAGATGAATTACTACAACAACAATGGCGACTATATAAATTAAAGTACTGCACTAATCTTAATACATCAATTATCTTGACATGCCTCATTTCTTCGGAAATTCTAAAACACCCATCGGAATAATCCAGTCTTATATAATGAAACAATTTCTTCATACTTAATTATTTGGTTTTTTCAAATATGCATTGGAATATTCGCCTACACTCCTTTCGAGCTTGGCAAGAAGAATTGGAACATTTGCATTATTATTGCAGTAGAATTAAAGAAATATTCTTCAGCTATGATCTTCACAGCTTCATGATATGCTCTTCATGATCCTAATGATCTTCAGCTATAAAGTAATTGGTCAATGAAGAAAGTTATTTAACTATAACATTTTACTCTCAAAGTGACTTTTCTGTAGTGATACTTCTAGATTAATTATTTCTAAACTATCATGCAATTCCTTCTAAGTAATCAAAATCTTGAAATTAGAAAATCTGAAGACCTGAATGCTACGACATTCATGAATCTAATGACCTTCAGCTCTGAAGTACGTCAACGAAGAAAGTTATGTAACTAAAACATTTTACTCTCAAAGTGACTTCTCTGTAGTGATACTTCTAGATTAACTATTTCTACCATATCATGCAATTCTTTCAAAGTATTAAAAATCTTGAATTTAGAAAGTCGTGGTCCAATATCTGAACACAAATCTGAAACATGTGTATAAATACCTGAATAGTTTTGGTTTCTTATAGAAAGCAAGTTGGAAAAGTGCGATGAAGCGAATGAATAGACATCCTTCGGCTTCTTGAGGAGGACCTGCTTGGTGAGGCTCTCCATGAGCTCCTCGAGGCCGATGGGAACGCTCAGCCTTTTCACCACCATCCCGCTATCGCCGTCTATTGTGGTGGCGACCTGCATTTTGCTGCAAGCAAGTGTAACAAAGGCTTCATTGGGGTTGTAATTGAGGGAGGTTAAAATTGGGGCTGACCTAGAATAGGGTGATTGTTTGAGCTGCGCTTTTCAACGCGGCCTATATAAAGCACTTTCAATTTGCGCACTTGTGAACTAATGCCGATATATTGAGTGCCGATAGTTTTATATAGATATTTGGGTCACGCAATTTTGCAGAGAGTGGTTTCATGTGTAATTTGAATTTGCACTTGCAACTTTTTTCTTGTCCTCGTTTTGCAGAACATCGGCCACTTATTGTGTTAAAGCCGCGATTTTTAAATATTAATAGTGAAACCTATGACTTGACTCCTCGACACCTTATGGTACAAGAGAATCCACTTATGTATGTATAGTGAACGAATATTAAAACTTTTGATTTTTCCTATATCATCAATGTTATGTGTTAGTCATAAAACATCTAGCTTAAATTAGACTAAAGTTGAATAATTATATGCCCGTATCAAATATCAAAAGAGATTTTTTACAGTTACAGCTGTAGAATTTTTGCAAAGAAATCCTTTTTTTATTTTCTTTATTCTTCTATAACTCACTAAATAGTGTATTTCATTACGAGTCTGGAAATGAAGGTTTCTTAGTATGCGCATTTTTCCCGTGAGAGGCGTAGCCCAACACGGGAAGCATGGAAGATATTCAAGCATGGAAAAACCATTTCTAAACGTGTAATGAACGATACTTTTTATTATACTTATCTGAAATGATCTTGTTTCCATTCCGGTTTTTTTTTTAATTTGATGTTTTGATGTTCAGAAAATGTCATCTTTCGGTCAGTGCCAACATATATTTAAACAAGGTTATTTCAGATAAGTACAATAAAAAAAAATATTTTATGAACTTAAGAATTTTTACATACTGACTTTTGATTTTATAAATTATTTACAATTTATTAGCTACTGTTCATTAAATAAAAATTGTCCAACAAAACTGTAACCCATCAGCCATTTTGTTCAGTTGTTAACCAACGTTTTTACCTTTCTTCTTATTTTTCTAAGGTTAGAATGTTTTTCTTTATCAACTGAAAGATATTGTTGTTCAGACTATTATTTTAAGTCACTTACAAATAGATATAACTAATTTGCTATTTTATACTTGCTAAATAATAATTTTATAAATTATTTACAATTTATTAGCTACTGTTCAATTAAATAAAAAATATTTACAAAATTATGTCAAACTGTCACCCATCAGCCATTTTGTTCAGTAGTCAACCAACGTTTTTACCTTTCTTCTTATGTTTTCTAAGGGTGTAATGTTTTTTTATCAACTGAAAGATATTTTTGTTCAGACTATTATTTTATGTCCCATACAAATGGATATAACTAATTTGTTATTTTATATTTGTTATATAATAATTTTATAAATTATTTACAATTTATTAGCTACTGTTCAATTAAATCAAAATTATTTACAAAATTGTGTCAAACTGTCACCCATCAACCATTTTGTTCAGTTGTCAACCAACGTTTTTGCCTTTCTTCTTATGTTTTCTAAAGTTAAAATGTTTGTTTATCAACTGAAAGATATTGTTGTTCAGACTAATATTTTAAGTTAAGTTTACAAATTTGTGTAAAATTTGTCCAATTTGTCCAAACACAGCATTTGTAACGTATTTATAGAAAAAGAAACTGTTCAGAGAGGGTTCACATAGTTAAAACTTTATACCATCTCAATCACTCTCATGTTTTCTTTCGCAGTGAATCGAAATTTTTATTTGTGTTTCTTAGATTTCTCATATTAAGGTTATGTCAATTCAATTAAAAAAAAAACTTGTACTACATTATTTTTTTATAAAAAACAAATTAATTTAGCAACTAAATATTTTTATAAAAAATTAAGGAAGTACAAGTGCTTTAATCTTTATTTTTATGTTTATTCTTTCCATCTTCAGTTACTTCATCTGCTAGATAGTTATATTGAAGCAACCAAAATGAGGCAATATTTTCAAGTTTTGTTGATCGCTCCTTTGCGACAATAATTAGACAAAGTATTAAGAAATAGGCTATCGTTAAATAAACAAATAATAATAATAAAATTCGCAAATAAGGAAAATATGGCAAATTTGAGAGAATTAATATTGCATATTTGATTTATTATAATCGAACAAGTTAACATGGAAAAGACGACATGGATGATGCAAAATGATGCAAAATTTTCAAGTTTCGTGGATAGCTCCTTGGTGACAATAATTAGACATAGCATCAAGAAACAGGCACCTCTGAAGATGGCCAAAATAAGCCGAAACTCGTTAGGTAATTAAAATACTAATAACATTTTTATAAACAAAAATTCTTTATATAATAAAAATACCTACCAGTAAGTACTCCAAAAAGAAGAATAAAAAGAAGAAAAAAATCAATATAATATAATAATAACTGATATTTATAATGGATATACTAATTTGAAAAAGATAATTAAAATAAAGGATACTGAAAAAGTGTAATCCATATTCGAAGATAATAACATTAGATTAGAGGTCTAAGCCTTAACTCGCTACATCAAGAATGCAACCATTAATTAACGATAATAATAAAACTCCTTAAATTACATATAGAATCTGGTAGTGGAACATGAAAAATGTTACTAATTTGAGAGTAATCAAATTCCATACATATTCGAACACTTTGAAATCGGAGCCTTAACTCGAATAAACTATGCAATGAGATCGTTAATAAACAAGGGAAGTAAAAATCAGAAACGTTAAATCTATAATTGATTTTATCCTTGACGAGAGAAAGAAGTCAAAATGTAAGAGTAAAGAGAAATCAAAAAACAAAAGAAACAAAAGAAAATAATAAATTGAAAGCACACGCAGAAACTATTTATTTGTTTTATTTAACGATGGCCTATTTCTGCTGCTATGGCTAATTACCGTAGTCAGGGAGTGAACCACCACACTTCGGGTTCTTTTATCGGGTTATTTTGCGTGCACGTATAACTTAACAGTACACGGGATCGCCAGCTTCAGTTTCCGTCCAAAAGAGGCACTTTGATGTTAGAGAAACATGAAAAAGAAACAGAAACACGCAGAAACTACATTACTTAGAATGGACAAACTAAAGAACGTAGATAAAAGAAAAGACTTTCAAAACTGTATAGCTAAATCTACTATAATTTCCGAGACTGGATAAAAATGATGTAGACGAAAGTTGGAAAACGTTTTAACAGATAATACTGGAAGCAACTAGACGAAACTGTGGAATACACATGATAAAACCTAACAGAAAGCACACAAACTATTGGAACGAGGACATAAAAAGAGTTACTACTCTTCTATTTTTGTTTCTTACTAGTAACAAAAATGGAAAAGTATCTGAACACAGAGGAAGAAGAAGACTACAAAGAATTTACAAGGCAGAATAAAATTTATGAAGAACTAGTAAAGAAGGCAAAATCTTTCGAAGATTTTGATAAACATATTGAAGAATGTCGGCCGAATGGTAAAAATATGAAGAGACAAATCACCATCAGGAAAATGGATCACTGGAAGATCTCGAAAACGGTGGAGCGACAAATCTGCCTGTTTTATAGATCAACAGGTAAAATAGATGCAAAACAGACGACTTGCCTATCTAGAACACGGAAGAATAAGAAGAAGAAGATATTGAAGAAAATTTTATAGAAAGCAGAAAGCTGCTTTATTGTGCACCGTAAAGATATTTAAGAATCCAAAGCATTTAAGCTAGTTAAAAAATATACTTGGAGGTATAATAAGTAGAAATGATATTCTGGGAAATATGTTAAGAGAAATTCCAAAGCTGTTATAGGAAGAAATACGTATGCATATTGAAGAACAGCAAGAAAATATGGCGAAAGGTATGTATGCAGAAATACTACTAAATACACAAACAGAAATAACGGGGGAAGCCACAGAATACCACGATGACGGTATTATGATGGTATGAAGCCACATGATAACATAAGACCAGAAGAACTAAAATACATGGGACATGAAGGAGAAACAATGCTGCTGAAATTGTTAAGATGTATCTGGAAAATAAGAAATGCCAGAAGACTGTTAGAAAACAGTTATATTCCACGGCAGTTATTTGATACTAAAAATAATTTCAATTCATTGAAGAAATTGAGATGTGTGCTGCATATTTGATTCATTATAATCGAACCAGTTCGAAAAAGATGACTACTTAATAGAAGTCATAAATTTCCAAACATCGCAATCACAATGGCAACATTGACTCATTACACCATGCAGACAAATAATTAATTGGACCTATGCATAGTATGATACATATTTGAACGATTCAAATCAGTCACGCTAACATGCAAAATATGACATTGAAAGTGTGAACCCCCTTCAAAGTTCTACACAAATCGAATATTTCAATGTTATTATTTATTATCACGACATCCAGCGTGACTTCGGTATTTTATATGTTTACTAGAAGGAATTCGTAATCTAATACAAAATATCATGCACATAAATGACTATTAAAGTACGAATTATTAAATCAATAAAATAGTAAACTTTTTCTTTTGAAGGTTTTTTTTTGTACTTACTGGTAAAGTTATTTTTATTTTATTTTATTATTTATTTATTTTGTTTTGCCTGACTAGTTTCAGTTTTTAACAAACCATCATCAGAGACGTGATATGTGTATTTTGCTATGTATATATATCTTGATCTTATTTCTAACTTAAATATTTGTAATTAATTTGAATTTTGAAACATGTCTAGTTTTTTTTTATATATATACATTATCCTTTTTAATTTGTAATAATACTCTAGATTAATATAGTAACTAGTAACGTATAAACCTGTAATGTTATAATTGTTATTTTAGTTTTTACGCCTGAAGATGATCCAAATGTGGATCGAAACCAGTTGCACATGTAAATAAATAAAAGATCCAAAAAATGAAGATCCAATGAAGAAGAATTAAGGAAGTGCAAGTTTCTAAACCCATAACTATACAGGGTATATCAGCCAAATGGAATAAATTCAATAATAAATAAATGGGGGCGTGTTCGAAAAAACGCTCGGACACGTCGATTGTTATTTTTAGTTGCGCATTTTTTTCAACAAAAACTTTGTATACATGGTGTGTCATGTGACCGTGGCCAATACCAACTTTCTTATTTTAAATGCAACACCTGGTATATTATTTAATTTTTGGATTCTTCAGAAAATTCTAGACATATTTCATGTACAATGTCCTATACCTATCTTCAACTGTTTCGGATTGGACATTGTACATGAAATATGTCTAGAATTTTCTGAAGAATCCAAAAATTGAATAATATACCAGGTGTTGCATTTAAAATGAGAAAGTTGGTATTGGCCACGGTTACATGACACACCCTGTATAAAAAGTTTTTGTTGAAAAAAATGCGCAACTAAAAATAACAATCGACGTGTCCGAGCGTTTTTTCGAACACGCCCCCATTTATTTATTATCGAATTTATTCCATTTGGCTGATACACAGTGTATAATTAAAACACTAATACGAGAAACATAAGTCACATAAGTGAAATAGTAAACTAAATTCATTAATTTATGATATTTCTGCATATTTTTTGGTCGCCATTATTAATCAAATTATTTGAGTTGTGGCAATAGATACTTTTATGTCGATTTCAAACCACCAGAATTAATCAACTTCGGATCAGAGAAATGAGACAATAAGCCCTTATATTAATATATTCAAATTCGAATTGACTGATTAAAAGAATATTCTGGAATAAATAAAAAAAAATCAAAAACAAATTAATATTAGATTTATGTAGGCATTATGCAGTTTTAAAATATGTATTATGTAAAAGAGTATTGGTTTAGAAGTAATTAGTACAATTCGTCATAATATTATTCAATTAATTAGTTTTTTTTCTCGCATTACAACGACAAAATAAAAAAATGCAGTACCAATGTATTTTGCTAGACTGGAGAAATATGTGTAAACGTCCTTAGTGACTTATGCTGAGTGATCATTTAAATTTCAGCTCTAGTTATCCATGGAAATGGATAACTTGCAGCCAATAAGAAAGGCGAGATCACCAATCTACAATCGTGGATCAACTTTGATCCTGGTTCAGTTTCTATGGATAAAATTGTGTCAACAACTGTATCCTAGCTAACTGAACAATGGTCAAAGTTAACTGATTTAACATCATTTATTTGGTTTGTGCTTTCTTAAAAATACTTATACAGGGTGAGTAAAAAGTAAGGAACCACCCCTCTGAAACCTTTATTATTATTAAAAATAAAACTGAAAAATCAAAGACTGCTTTGGAAAACAATTGAAAAAAGTATACTGCTAAGTCTAAGTATAACGAAAAAGTGTCATTTTGGTTAACATGTCTACGAAAACCAAAACCAAAACCAAACAAAATTTCTATTTGGTTTGTGCTTTCTTAAAAATATTTATACAGGGTGAATAAAAAGTTAGGATCCACCTCTCTGGAGCCTTTATTATTTTTTTTTTTTAAATGAAAAATCAAAGACTGCTTTGGAAAACAATTGAAAAAAGTATACTGCTAAGTCTAAGTATAACGAAAAAGTGTCATTTTGGTTAACATTTCTACGAAAACCAAAACCAAACTAAATTTCTATTCGGTTTGTGCTTTTTTAAAAATACTTATACAGGGTGAGTAAACAGTAAGGAACCACCTCTCTGGAGCCTTTATAATTATTTTTAAAAAAACGTGAAAATGAAAGACTGCCTTGGCAAACAATTGACAAAAATATACTGCTAAGTGTAAGTATAACTAAAAAGTGTCATATTGGTTAACATTTCTACGAAAAGCAAAACCAAAATCAAACTAAATTTCTATTTGGTTTTTGCTTTCTTAAAAATACTTATACAGGGTGAGTAAAAAATAAGGAACCACCTCTCTGGAGCCTTTATAACTATTTTTTTTAAACGCGAAAAATAAAGACTGCCTTGAAAAACAATTCAAAACAATATACTGCTAAGTATAAGTATAACGAAAAAGGGTCATTTTGGTTAACATTTCTATGAAAACCAAAACCAAAACTAAACTAAATTTCTATGTGGTTTGTGCTTTCTTAAAAATACCTATACAGGGTGAGTAAAAAGTATAGAACCACCTCTCTGGCGCCTTTATTACTATTTTTTTTTAAACTTGAAAAATTAATGACTGCCTTGGAAAACAATTGAAAAAAGTATACTGCTAAGTCTAAGTATAACGAAAAAGTGTCATTTTGGTTAACATTTCTACGAAAACAACCATTTTAAGGTCCATTTTAAGGTCCATGATTCCAAAACTCTAGATAAAATTCTACGTTTTAAGGTCCCTTGAAATCGTTCTTGAAACAGATACATGGCTGTGTGTGTGTATATGTTCTTATGTGTCAAATACAACTTTATAGCTCAAAAACTGCCTAAGAAAATTAAATACAATTTTGGATAATATAATAATACAATAAGATATGGATAAAAAATCTAAATTTGAAAAGTGTGTGAAAAATAACTTTTTGTTTTTATCCACTATTAACTTTCATTATTTATAAATAATATAATGAAAGTTAACTGATTTTCCATCATTTATTGGATTTTTGCTTTCTTCAAAATACTTGTATACTTACTTAAATAATAATAATTAAAACTACTTTCTTCGTCTAAGTATAACGAAAAAGTATCATTTTGGTTAAAATTTCTACAAAAATATCCATTTTGAGGTTCATTTTAAGGTCCATCATTCCAAAGCTCTACATAAAATTATAGTTTTATGGCCCCTTGAAATCTGTTGAAACGGATACATGGCTGTATGTATATGTGTTTTTATATGTCAAATACAAATGTTTGACTCAAAAACTGCTAAAGAAAATTATATACAATTTTGGAATAAGATTTGTATAACAAAATCTAAATTTCAAACGGTTGTGAAAAATAACTCTATTTTTATTTTTGTTCATAAAAAGTAAATATTCAGAAAATATGATATTTTAAAAATATTGCAATACTAGTGAAAGACAATCTAAAACTATAGGTATATACAACATTTTCTAACTCAATGAAATGTTTTTCGTTTTTGAACGTGTCAAGTTTTTTAAGAAAATAATTTAATTCATATTTTTAATTAGTGTAATTAAAAGTTATTTATTATTTTTAAACTAAATGGTTTTGGGGACAATATTACATATTAAAAATATGTTTACATTTATAGAAAAAGAATTTTTCATTTAATTAATATAAGTTATAATTTTCTTTTGAATGCAACTTATATATTATATTATTTTAAAAATAGAATTACATAAAAAAAACTAGTTGTAGGTACTACCAAAATGATCGACGTATTTTATTTTATTAAACCTGATTTTAAAAAGAAAGTAGAAATCGTTGTCATAGATTTATAAAAAAAAACAATACTGTTAAAATTATGTAGCTTTTCAGCAAATAAATATTCTTTACTATTATTATTATTATTATAACATTAATGTCTGTATTTTTTTGTTGAATACATAGAGAAAGTCATGTGCTGTCCATATTATTTTTTTTATTTTAATTATTAAAATTAATGAAATTTGGTATAGGAATGCACAGTATAAAAAACAAACTTATTGTATAGTATTTATTATTTTTTTAAGAAAATCCATTCTTTGTGATTGGAGCCATTCAATATTTTCAAAAGAAATAAATTATTGTTACTAATATATATGCTACTATACATATATGCAATAAATTCTTGCTTTTTTTATAATTGTCAACCATAAATAAATCCTCGATATTCTAGGACAAAGTTATTCCATCAAATACCATTTTATAGCAAACATAGCTACAAAAGTAATCTAATATAATATTATAATGTACAAGGGACAATTTTATTGGTTGCATTCTGCCACTTGATAACGTAAATCAATGCTAAAATTCAAACTTCTAAATTCTAACTTTTAACTTCCAACTTCTAACTTCCAACTTCTCACTTCTGACTTCTGAAGATCGAAAATCACAAGATAATTGAGACATTTGTCCTGAAGGTAAAACGTATCCCAAAAATGCTGAACACCTAAATAGATTGATTTAGTCTCCTAAACTTCAAATGGTATCTTTTGCAAACTTTCTCAAAGTTGGTAAAAGCAAGAACCAAAACCGCAAATTTTCAAAAACACTGTTACCGTAATCAAAAATATTTTTTTATCTTACCTTGCAGGTGGTCAGGTAACCCTATGCTCGATTAATAACTCACTTCTGCGGCGAATTTATTTGAACTGAAGTGAAGTGTAAAGAATGTTCACCTCTCAGCCGCGATCGAATTTTCTTCCGTGACTCGGAAAATGCGTCCCTAACGAGTTTACCTGACGTCCCAAATTTTCCACCCATCCACTTAGTTTACACAACAAATTTTCGGCTCAATTATCCATTTTTGAGGACACTTTTTCGTCGTTGAACTTCTAATCGCAATGAATTGTCCGAAATCTGTGAGTTTTGGGTCTCGCAATGTTTGATCGATATTTTTCCAATCGACGATGGCAACCGAATAGGTCGTGGTTTGTATTAAAACAACCGGCATGTAGTTTCTATGTAAAACAGTTATTGATTTCTGCGGAAATACAAGAAGTGGAGGTCATTTACATGGGAATTATAATATATTTAATACCAAACGTTGCTCATGATGTTGATTTGTGCGCTTTCAATTATTCATACGTGTATCGCTCTTCGCCGAAACTGATACGAATTTCAGTGCTTTAGCTGTAAAAGGAATAACTTTGTTGTCTGGAAATGGTCGTTTCTTCATAACAAAGCTTTCTACAAATTATGAATTAATTCGAATACATTCGTAGTAATGAAAATTATTATTTGGAACAGTTGATTGCAACTTTGATGAAAATCATCTTCAATGAGATTTGATGTAGGTTCATACCAGTGGTTCTCAATGGGGGCCATAGCATACTTCTTGGGGAGATACCTATAGAAATGCAACTTTTGTGGGGGGTGGGGGGGCAAAGCAACTTCCAAATAGGCCGCAAAATTCCCAAGAGATGCCTTTAGAATTTGAAATTTTAAAAAACCAGTAGAAATCGAATACAATTTCTAGAAAATGTGTGTCTTATATTGGGCTATATCCCCAGAAACAAGTTTTGAATTCTGCCACTTGGTTAAGTAGATAGCTGACAAAACGCCAAAATGATGATTTTCTGATGATTTTCTTTAGATTGAACTGAAAAAGTTTTTTGCAAAATTTGCAACTTGCAGATGGGGCTTTTGGCACATTTCTTGATTAATTGGATCCTTTTGATTCCAAAAAGGCTTCTTGCCCACTACCTAGGAGTCGTGGTCGTCAGCAAAGATTAGCTTCAACCATCAAATTAGGGGCACATTTCTTGACTAATTGGATCCTTCTGGTTCCATAAAGCCTCCTTGTCTACTAGCCTACTACCTAGGAGTCGTGGTCGTCAGCAAAGATTAGCTTCAACAAGCACTTTTCGTTGACGAAGCAAATTAGGGCTTTTGGCAGATTTCTTGAATAATTGAATCCTCCTGAATCCAAAAAACCTTCTTGCCTACTAGCTTACTATCTAGGAGTCGTGGTCGTCAGCAAAGATTAGCTTCAACAAGCACTGTTCATTGACGAAGCAAAATGGGGCTTTTGGCACATTTCTTGACGAATTGGATCCTTCTGATCCAAAAAAGCCTTTTTGCCTACTAGCCTACAGCCTAGGAATCGTAGTCGACAGCAAAAATTAGCTTCAAAAAGCACTGTTCATTGATGAAGCAAAAATCTAAAACACGAGCAAAATGTTTCAGATCTCTCACCTACAAAAACGAAGGCATCAGCACCAAAACAGCTTCATTCATATACAGTGTGTCTCAGTGCCTACCAGACATAGTAAAATTAACATTGGGAAATTATATAATCAAAGTTTTCCATTCTGCCACTTAATTACGTAGATAGCTGACAATACGTAAAAATTATCAAATTGACTAAAAAAAATTCGCGATTTCAGAAAAATAGTTTGTAGATAGGGTTTTTTGGGGTACATACCCTGTCTTATTGGATCCTCCTAATTCAAAAAACTTACTTCCAGGTGTGTAGTCACTGCGGTTCCCTAGATATCCGCCTTCAAAGTTTGAAATTTAAAAAAAATGTAAAAATCCAATAAAATTTCCATCAATCATAGTGGGTAGGAAATGTTGCCCATTTCTGTATGTATGTTAACAATAAACACTTTGGCTACTCTTATTATTACTCGCGATTTATTTATACAAAATTTGTGCACCTTTTTGTATTAAATTTTTATTTTGATTATAATTTTTGAATAGTCTTGAAATAGTTGTAGCAGATAGGGCCTTTTGGGGTACATATCCTGTCTAATTGGATCCTCCTAATTCCAAAAAATCCACTTCCAGGTGTGTAGTCACTGTGGTTCCCTAGATATCCGCCTTCAAAGTGTGAAATTAAAAAAAAAATGTAAAAATCCAATAAAATTTCTATCATTCATAGTGGGAGGGAAATGTTGCCAATTTCTGTATGTATGTTAACATTAAATACACTTGCACTCTTATTAGTACTCGCGATTTATTTATACAAAATTTGCGCACCTTTTTGTATAAAATATTAATTTTGATTACATTTTTTGAATAGTGTTGAAATAGTTGTAGCAGATAGGGCCTTTTGGGGTGCATATCCTGTCTAATTGGGTCTTCCTAATTCCAAAAAAAACTACTTTCAGGTTTATAGTTTCTGCGGTTCCCTAGATAACCGACTTCAAAGTTTGAAATTAAAAAAAAAAAGTAATTATCCAATCAAATTTCCATCAATCAAAGTGGATAGGAAATGTTGCCCATTTCTGTATGTATGTTAACAATAAACACTTTGGCTACTCTTATTATTACTCGCGATTTATTTATACAAAATTTGTGCACCTTTTTGTATCAAATTTTTATTTTGATTACATTTTTTTAATAGTTTTGAAATAGTTGTAGCAGATAGGGCCTTTTGGGGTACACATCCTGTCTAATTGGATCCTCTTAATTCCAAAAAATCCACTTCCAGGTGTGTAGTCCCTGCGGTTCCCTAGATATCCGCCTTCAAAGTTTGAAATTTAAAAAAAATGTAAAAATCCAATAAAATTTCCATCAATCATAGTTTGTGGGAAATGTTGCCCATTTCTGTATGTTTGTTAACATTAAATACACTGGCTACTCTGATTAGTACTCGCGTTATATTTATACAAAATTTGTGCACCTTTTTGTATAAAATTTTAATTTTTATTACATTTTTTGAATAGTTTTGAAATAGTTGTAGCAGATAGGGCCTGTTGGGGTGCATATCCTATCTAATTGGGCCCTCCTAATTCTAAAAAAACTACTTCCAGGCTTGTAGTTCCTGCGGTTTCCTAGATAACTGACTTCAAAGTTTGAAATTTAAAAAAAAATATGTAAAAATTCAATAAATTTTCCATCAATCAAAGTGGGTAGGAAATGTTGCCCATTTCTGTATGTATGTTAACAATCAACACTTTGGCTACTCTTATTAGTACTCGCGATTTATTTATACAAAATTTGTGTACCTTTTTGTATCAAATTTTTATTTTGATTACATTTTTTGAATAGTGTTGAAATAGTTGTAGCAGATAGGGCCTTTTGGGGTGCATATCCTGTCTAATTGGGTCTTCCTAATTCCAAAAAAACTACTTCCAGGTTTGTAGTTCCTGCGGTTCCCTAGATAACTGACTTCAAAGTTTGAAATTTAAAAACAAAAAAGTAAAAATCCAATAAAATTTCCATCAATCAAAGTGGGTAGGAAATGTTGCCCATTTCTGTATGTATGTTAACAATAAACACTTTGGCTACTCTTATAAGTACTCGCGATTTATTTATACAAAATTTGTGCACCTTTTTGTATAAAATATTAATTTTGATTACATTTTTGAATAGTTTTGAAATAGTTGTAGCAGATAGGGCCTGTTGGGGTGCATATCCTGTCTAATTGGGCCCTCCTAATTCTAAAAAAACTACTTCCAGGCTTGTAGTTCCTGCGGTTTCCTAGATAACTGACTTCAAAGTTCGAAATTTAAAAAAAAAAAGTAAAAATTCAATAAATTTTCCATCAATCAAAGTGGGTAGGAAATGTTGCCCATTTCTGTATGTATGTTAACAATAAACACTTTGGCTACTCTTATAAGTACTCGCGTTTTATTTATACAAAATTTATGCACCTTTTTGTATTAAATTTGTATTTTTATTATATTTTTTGAATAGTTTTGAAATAATTGTAGCAGATAGGGCCTGTTGGGGTGCATATCCTGTCTAATTGGGCCCTCCTAATTCTAAAAAAACTACTTCCAGGCTTGTAGTTCCTGCGGTTTCCTAGATAACTGACTTAAAAGTTTGAAATTTAAAAAAAAATATGTAAAAATTCAATAAATTGTCCATCAATCAAAGTGGATAGGAAATGTTGCCCATTTCTGTATGTATGTTAACAATCAACACTTTGGCTACTCTTATAAGTACTCGCGTTTTATTTATACAAAATTTATGCACCTTTTTGTATTAAATTTGTATTTTTATTATATTTTTTGAATAGTTTTGAAATAATTGTAGCAGATAGGGCCTGTTGGGGTGCATATCCTGTCTAATTGGGCCCTCCTAATTCTAAAGAAACTACTTCCAGTAGTTCTATTGTTCTATAATTGATAATCCACGATTTATTTTACTTATTTTACTCCAGGCTTGTAGTTCCTGCGGTTTCCTAGATAACTGACTTCAAAGTTTGAAATTTAAAAAAAAATGTAAAAATCCAATAAATTTTCCATCAATCAAAGTGGGTAGGAAATGTTGCCCATTTCTGTATGTATGTTAACAATCAACACTTTGGCTACTCTTATAAGTACTCGCGTTTTATTTATACAAAATTTGTGCACCTTTTTGTATCAAATTTTTATTTTGATTTCATTTTTTGAATAGTTTTGAAATATTTGTAGCATATAGGGCCTTTTGGGGTACACATCCTGTCTAATTGGATCCTCTTAATTCCAAAAAATCCACTTCCAGGTGTGTAGTTACTGGAGTTCCCTAGATATCCGCCTTCAAAGTTTGAAATAATAAAAAAAATGCAAAAATCCAATAAAATTTCCATCAATCATAGTGGGTGGTAAATGTTGTCCATGTCTGTATGTATGTTAACATTAAATACACTGGCAAGTCTTATTAATACTTGCGATTTATTTATACAAAATTTGTGCACTTTTTTGTATTATATTTTTATTTCGATTACATCAAAAAATGTAAAAAAAATGTAATAATTTTGAAATAGTTGTAGCAGATAGGGCCTTTTGGGGTACATATCCGGTCTAATTGAATCATTCTAATTTAAAAAAAAACACTTTCAAGTGTGTAGTCTCTGCGGTTCCCTAGATATCCGCCTTCAAAATTTGAATTTACAGAAAAAAATAAAAATCCAATAAAATTTCCATCAATCATTGTGGGTGGGAAATGTTGACAATTTCTGTATGTATGTTAACATTAAATACACTTTCTACTCTTATTAGTACTGGCGATTTATTTATTCAAAATTTGTGCACCTTCTTGTATAAAATTTTAATTTAGATAAAAAAATTTAAATAGTTTTGGAATAATTGCAAGATTTATTTGGTACCTATATTCCATTTACATTTTTGAATGTATAGATAAATATTTTCTTATAAATAACTCTTTGATATTCGCGTATAAAGTTAATAACCACTTGGTAATTCAATGCCTTATTTTTGTCCATTGGATATTAATTCATGTTTATTATGAGAAAAATTGGATACAAATTCTGATTATTGTGAGAAACGTTAGGCAACCAAATTATCACCTATTTTGAAACTGTCAGAATCACCTGTTTTCAATCAAAATGTTCTTCGTTATAGGTTTAGGTTTAGGAGATTGCAAGGATGTGACTCTAAAAGGTTTTGAAATCATAAAGAAATGTGAACGCGTTTATCTCGAGGCATACACATCCATATTAACATGTGGAACCGAAGCATTGGTATGGATTTAACCTCACTTTCTCACATGTTGTAGCCTTTATTTCTTATTTAAATGCTCTTAAGCTGATCCAAAGACCTATACCTGCTCTGAAGATTTACCTAATCTTTATTCATATATAAACCATCTTTTTTGGGCTATCGACCCCATGGGGTCTTTCCGCCTTGACTAACATTACATTACATTATACATTACATTATACATTACATTATACATTACATTATACATTACATTATACATTACATTATACATTACATTATACATTACATTATACATTACATTATACATTACATTATACATTACATTACATATTATATTACATTACATACATGGGATTTATAAGTGATTGTTTTGATAAGAGAAGTGTAATAAGATTCATGAGGCGTTTTTGTCGGATGTAGTTTTGTATCTTTATTCATTATTTACTAAATGAGTATTGGCCACAATTTTCAATCTATATTTTTTGAAAATTACATAGAATAATTGAGTTTTCGACACACAGCAGACTTTATTTCTCGTTTAAATGTTATAATTCTATACTATACGTTTTACAGGAGAAGTTTTATGACCGAGAACTAATCGTCGCCGACAGGGAGATGGTGGAGCAAGCGGCAGACGATATCCTTGCAGGGGCAGACACCACCGACGTAGCATTCCTCGTCGTCGGCGATCCGTTTGGTGCAACAACGCACACCGACCTGATTTTACGTGCCAAAGAGAAGGGCATTAAGTATCAGGTTGTGCACAACACTTCGATTCTGAATGCGATAGGCTGCTGCGGTCTGCAGCTGTACAGTTTTGGAGAGACAGTTTCGATACCGTACTGGACGGAAACCTGGCACCCTGATAGTTTCTATGATAAAATTGTAGACAATTATAAACGGAATTTACATACATTATGTTTATTGGGTAAAGAATTTTCTGGTTGTTGGAAAAAATACTATAATTTATATTTCACATTTTAAACTCTTGGTCAAACAAATCATTTTTCTTTATAACTTAACTGCTGAGTATTCAACCTAAATTAACATACTTTTGAACAATATAATACTCTAATATGCCTATACGTGGTTGAAAAATCGATCTATTATAATATTATATTAATGATATCTTGAATTATTGCAGATATTAAAGTGAAAGAACCCACACTTGAGAGTTTGGTAAAGAAGAAGCGAGAATATATGCCGTCAAAATTCATGTCAGTGAGTGAAGCTTCTCAGCAGCTTCTTCAAATCATCGATGGCAGAGCAGATATTGGTACAATATAATTGGCACTTTAGATTAATACCGATTTTTATATGTAAATTTTATCTTAGGTCTCTCCAAGGATAGTTTCTGCATAGGCTTGGCTCGAGTGGGCTCGGAGGACCAACGAATTGCAGCTTGCACAATGGAGAAGATGAGTCACTATGATCTAGGTCCGCCTCTACATTCGTTGGTCATAGCAGCACCCACATTGCACCCGTTAGAGATTGAATATGTTGAGCAGTTTAAAATATAAAACTGATACCGATGTTTTCTTTTATTTTACAAACCTTTATCGTTTCTTATTTGCAATTAAAAGCTCTGTAAGATACAAGCCTGCACTGAGCAATGTACGAATATAACAAATATACAGGGTGTTTCTAATGAAACCATTCAAATTACTATTTCCATCTACCAGATGGTGCTTATTTATTGTAAAAAAGATGTAAGTAAACCTGGCAACTAAGCCCAAATTTTGTACAGGTATCTGTAATATCTATCTATTGTCATGTCATTACTGTCAATGTCATCACTTGAAGTATCAAGAATAATAATAAATCAATATTATTTGTATGTTCTGCATGCAATTGATACATAATTTCACAATTAAAACTCGTTTTTGTAAATAAATTCTCTGCATATTTATCAGATATTATGAAATTGTTTTAAATTTACAGTGACAGCTGTAACCTTTTGAAATAATTGAAAATGTACGCATTGCCAAACTTGTATTTTCTACTTTTTTCTACAGAAAAATAACGGTCATCTGATGGATGGAAATTGCGATTTGGGTAGTTAAATTCGAAACACCCTGTAGACACATACATATGTATTTCTTGAAAGTATTAGAAAGTCAAATAAATTGAAAGTTCTAATAAGTGTGTCGGGTCATCTAATAAATTGAGAATTGAGAAACATGTTGTGTTCATTATATTGATTTTTTGGCTTTTCATCAATATTGGGCAATATGGTTACTTATGAGTTATGAGTTTTTTATCGTGATTCTGATATGAAATCAATATTATGACACCATTTTTGGAATTTTGGACGAAATATTACCGATATTGTGATATTTCTTCAATTTTATAGCAGGATTATATCTAGTTTATCAATTTTTGACAATATTTGAACACGTTTCTGACATTTGATCCATTTTTTGAGATATTTTATAAATTTCAGACAATATTTTATCGAGTCTATGATATTGTATCAAATTTATATTGTTTATTTGGATGATTTTTTACATTGTTTCGTCTTAATGATAACAAATTCGATATTATATTACAATATTTTATCAAGGTTATCAATTTTTGACAATATTTGAGCGAGTTTCTGTAATTTAAACAAGTTTGTCAATTTTGGACAATATTTGAGCAAGCTTCTAACATGTGATCAATTTTTGACACATTTTATGGATTCAGACAATATTTTATCGAGTTTGTGATATTCTATCAAATTGATATTGTTTATTTTGTCGATTTTTAACATAGGTTCGTCTTAATAATAACAAATTCGATAAGGTATCACTATATTTTATCAATTTTGGACCATATTTGAGCGCGAGATTCTGATATTTTGTCAAGCTTATCAATTTTGGACAATAATTGAGCAAGTTCCTGACATTTTATCAATTTTTTGCGATTTTATGGATTTCAGACAATATTTTATCGAGTTTATGATATTGTATCAAATTGATATTGTTTATTTTGTTAATTTTTGACATTGTATTGTCTTAATGATAACAAATTCGATAATATATCACTATATTTTATCAAGTTTATCAATTTTGGACACTATTTGAGCGAGCTTCTGACATTTTATCAAGTTTATCCATTTTGGACAATATTTGACAAAGTTTCTGAAATTTTATCAATTTTTTACACATTTTATGGATTTCAGACAATATTTTATCGAGTATATGATATTCTATCGAATTGATATCGTTTATTTTATCGATTTTTGACATCGTTTCATCTTAATGATACCAAATTCGATAATATATCACTATATTTTATCAAGTTTATCAATTTAGGACAATATTTGAGCGGGATTCTGACATTTTATCAAGTTTATTAATTTTTGATATTATTTGAGCAAGTTTCTGACATTTTATCGATTTTTGAGACATTTTATGGATTTCAGACAATATTTTATCGAGTTTATGATATTCTATCAACTTAAAATTGTTTATTTTGTCGATTTTTGACATTGTATTGTCTTAATGATAACAAATTCGATAATATATCACTATATTTTATCAAGTTTATCAATTTTGGGCAATATTTGATCGAGCTTCTGACATTTTACCAAGTTCATCCATTTTGGACAAAATTTGAGCAAGTTTCTGAAATTTTATCAATTTTTTACACATTTTATGGATTTCAGACAATATTTTATCGAGTTTATGATATTTTATCGAATTGATATCGTTTATTTTGTCATTTTTTGACATCGTTTCGTCTTAATGATACCAAACTCGATAATATATCACTACATTTTATCAAGTTTATCAATTCTGGACAATATTTGAGTGAGCTTCTGACATTTTATCAAGTTTATCAATTTTGAACAATATTTGAGCAAGTTTCTGACATTTGAACAATTTTTTACACATTTTATGGATTTCAGACAATATTTTATCGAGTTTATGATATTCTATCGAATTGATATCGTTTATTTTATCGATTTTTGACATCGTTTCGTCTTAATGATACCAAATTGGATAATATATCACTATATTTTATCAAGTTTATCAATTTTGGACACTATTTGAGCGAGCTTCTGACATTTTATCAAGTTTATCCATTTTGGACAATATTTGACAAAGTTTCTGAAATTTTATCAATTTTTTACACATTTTATGGATTTCAGACAATATTTTATCGAGTATATGATATTCTATCGAATTGATATCGTTTATTTTATCGATTTTTGACATCGTTTCATCTTAATGATACCAAATTCGATAATATATCACTATATTTTATCAAGTTTATCAATTTAGGACAATATTTGAGCGGGATTCTGACATTTTATCAAGTTTATTAATTTTTGATATTATTTGAGCAAGTTTCTGACATTTTATCGATTTTTTGAGACATTTTATGGATTTCAGACAATATTTTATCGAGTTTATGATATTCTATCAACTTAAAATTGTTTATTTTGTCGATTTTTGACATTGTATTGTCTTAATGATAACAAATTCGATAATATAGCACTGTATATTATCAAGTTTATCAATTTTGGACAATATTTGAGCAAATTATTGACATTTGATCAATTTTTCGAGACATTTTATAGATTTTAGACAATATTTTTTCGAGTTTATGATATTCTACCAATTTGATATTATTTATTTTGTTAAGTTTTGACATTGTATTGTCTTAATGATAGCAAATTCGATAATATATCACTATATTTTATCAAGTTTTTCAATTTTGGACAATATTTGAGCGAGCTTCTGATATTTTATCAGCTTATCAATTTTGGACAATATTTGAGCAAGTTTCTGACATTTGATTAATTTTTTGAGACATTTTATGGATTTCAGACAATATTTTATAGGGTTTATGATATTCTACCAAATTGATATTGTTTATTATGTTGATATTTAATATTGTATTGTCCTAATGATAACAAATTCTATAATATATCACAATATTTTATCAAGGTTATCAATTTTGGACAATATTTGAGCGAGCTTCTGTAATTTAATCAAGTTTATCAATGTTGGACAATATTTGAGCAAGCTTCTGACAAGTGATCAATTTTTTGAGACATTTTATGGATTTTAGACAATATTTTATCGAGTTTATAATATTCTACCAAATTGAAATTGTTTATTAAGTTGATATTTGACATTGTATTGTCTTAATGATAACAAATTCGATAATATGTCACTACATTTTATCAAATTTATCAATTTTGGACAATATTTGAGCGAGCTTCTGACATTTTATCAAGCTTATCAATTTTGGACAATATTTGAGCAAGTTTCTGACATTTGATCAATGTTTTGAGACATTTTATGGATTTCAGACAATATTTTATCGAGTTTATGATAATCTATCAAATCTATATTGTTTATTTTATTGATTTTTGACATTGTATTGTCTTAATGATAACAAATTCGATAATATATCACTATATTTTGTAAAGTTTATCAATTTTGGACATTATTTGAATGAGATTCTGATATTTTATCAAGTTTATCAATTGTGCACAATATTTGACCAACTTTCTGATAATACATATTTATTTCTTGAAAGTATTAGAAAGTCAAAGAAATTGAAAGTTCTAATAAGTGTGTCAGGTCATCTCATAAATTGCTAGATCATACAACCCCATATACGATTAGTTTAGTTTTTCAGTTTTTCGAGGTGTAGTAGGGGCTAATATTGCAGTTTTCGTTAGTTGTAAGTAATATCATTGTGTAAGGAATATACTTATTTCTTATTCAATGGTAATATTCATAAATGAGATATTAAATGTGGACTACATGATTACGCACACGTTTCAACCATTATATCTAGTAGAGTATGGCATTTACGAAGAGTATATATGCTTTGTAAACACATTTCGTCACCTAAACATCGGTATTTTCACTAGTAAATTCAAAGAATGTATGTGAATATTGTTTTTATACTATTTTCGCGGTTTTTATTAAGCAATGGCGTAATTTTGGGATATGCAACCAAAGCGACCGAAGTGCTATTTAAGTTGCGGGTTTTAGAGAACTTAATTTCTAAATTTCACCGATAGATGGCGCATAGATTTCTGGCCAAAACAAACTGTCGCTAACATAACCTCTAAGGAATTTGCTCTCGAAATTGTTGGACATTCGCAGAACATTTCGCTCTCTAACTAAGCGGGCCCCCATGCGTTGCCAAGGGGGGAAATGAGCATCCAGCGTTCCGTGGCACAGCTTCCACAGGGCTAGACTTTTCAGGCCGTTCAGTGTTCTAGGCCAGCGAAGCATGACTTCGATTATCAAGTTGCAGGCCCTGTCGGGGGCCAAGGACGAGTCGCCCCCTTGCTACTTGTTGCAAGTGGACGAGGTCAGGATCCTGCTCGATTGCGGCTGGGACGAGCAATTCGATCCGGAATTCATCAAGGAGTTGAAACGGTTTGTTGAAATTTACAGTTACGATTGAACCTTGGTATTTTAACTCCGAAGGTTCCAAACAGCATGAGATGTACATGTATCTTAATAATTTATGCAAATAGCGGACAGTTGAATGATGGAGGCAAGCAGAAGGTCGTTGTAATGTTATTGCGTTGCCTAAATTGATTTGGTTCCTCGTTGTAATTTTGTATTGGTAATTTTTGTGTATTGAAATCTTAAAATCTGTAAATTTAATAGCAAGACGTAATTTTAATTCCTGTAAAACAAAAAGTTATCATTGTGTTCTGATAAATTAAGGCAGCCATTACTTTACTTTTTTTATGTTGGCAACGCTAATTAAATATATTGATCCGTTGCTGTACTTGATATACAGGATGTTGCACAAACAGGAACATATTTTATCTATAGTCTGTTTTTTTTTAATTCGCCAACGTCGAAATTTCTCTCAAAAGTATTAATGGCAACTCTGTCAGTGTATCCTAAAAACGACATTACGGTTCAATATATAGTGATTTTTGTTTTGACCAACTTAAAGGAACAGGTGGTGGATTTAAAAAAAAACGGATATAAAAAAGTTCTTCGGCACATGTAATTTCTTCCATAGAAAAGCAACCATGTGTAACTGAATAATTCTAAATTCCTATGGGATCAATTTACTATGGGGACTGATCCTCCAGGAGTGTGAAGCAATTTATTATTATTATTAAAATATAATTATGCAGGATGTTCAAGAACTTAGTGATAGGATCGTTTTATTTAATAATAATTGAAATGCAAAAATTACCGACCTATAAATCGTTTTAGTCATTATTATCATTGCTTATATGATTGAATTTATTTAATTTCTGTTGTATTATGTAGTACCTTTTGTTCTCTGCTTCTAGACACGTCAATACAATCGATGCCGTTCTTATCTCGTATCCGGATCCCACCCATCTGGGAGCGCTCCCGTTTCTGGTAGGAAAGCTGGGCCTCAACTGCCCCATTTACGCCACCATTCCTGTCTACAAAATGGGCCAGATGTTCATGTACGACCTTTTCCAGTCGCATTGCAACGTCGAGGAGTTCGACATGTTCTCGCTGGACGATGTGGATCTGGCGTTTGAGAAGATAATCCAGTTGAAATACAACCAGAGCGTGTCAATGAAAGGTACGTATCGCCTGTGAAATTTTAAGAATGTTAAGAAAGATTGAATATGATCGGCAATAAGTTTTTCTAATACTGATTTTGTCCTCCAGGTAAAGGGTATGGCTTGACCATAACGCCTCTACCAGCGGGACACATGATAGGTGGGACCATTTGGAAGATCATGAAAGTCGGCGAGGAGGATATCATTTACGCGAACGACTTCAACCACAAGAAGGAGCGCCATTTGAATGGCTGTGAGCTGGAAAAACTTCAAAGACCGTCTCTACTCATTACCGATGCATTCAATGCCAACTACCAGCAAGCCAGGCGGAGAGCGAGGGACGAAAAGTTGATGAGTAAGTTTTAAAAAAGACTGATAAAAACAAACAGTAATAGTAATTTATTGCTGTTGATACAATTGTTTACACAGGTCATAATATTAAAACACAGAAAATCAATAATACATTAATACAATAATAAGCAATCACAAAATAAAACATTTTAATCAAACTCAGACAGTAAAAAATCCTCTATTGAATAGAACACACTATCAATTAAAAATCCCCCCTAAAAGTCCTTTGCTCTCTTTTTAAATGTTTTTGAAGGTAGAGTTTTAAATCCGAATGGTAACTTGTTGAAGAATTGAATGCCGTAGTAGTTAGTTCCTGTCCAAATATAATTGGGACTAGATTTACTTGGTATTGATGAGGCAAAATATTTTGTTCCACATCTGTAGTGATTAAGAATAAAACTGTATTGAGAAAGTTAATCGAGCTGAACTTTTTCGATCCACATTCAAGTGGGCTTCAAATCTTCTACCCAATAAATTTAGAGAAGTATATGAATGTGCCTATAACAGATTTTTAAATTGATGTACCAAGAAAAACGTAAAATTGTACACGGAATGAGTACTATTAGCATACTTTTCTTAATTGTCCACTAAAATGAAGGCTTATACCAAAATTTAATGGTGAAAGCAACACTATATTTAAAAAATGGGGTAAATATCGAGAACAATGTTAAAAGTAAAAAATTCTTAGGATTAAAAGTGCTTTTAATTCTATAAAACTCTATTTAATAACTAGGAGGAGTAAGTCCCAAAACCCAATTTTCACTGTAAAAATTAACTAACTGTAAAATTATTTAAATTATTTAACTGTAAAAAAGGAACTACACATGTTGCCTAAGTAACACACACGTTTTTTATTAGTAGAAAATACGTCAACTTCAATGACAGTTTTTGGTATTAGAAGTGATCACTTTTAAGACAGTTGCGGAAAAAAGTGGTTTCTCAAATATTCCATTATTATCATCGTTCTACTCTAAACTACAAACAATTTATGGCCTATAATGAATATTAATTTGGGTTAATAAAATGATGAAAAAGTATTGAGCCTATAGTGGAAAGTGATTAGTTTAAAAGAAATCCACAATTGTCCACCTTTCCGAACTAAATTACAAACATTCTTTTTCTCAGCAAACATCCTGCAAACCCTGAGGAACAACGGGAACGTCCTAATATCCGTGGACACGGCCGGCCGCGTCCTGGAGCTGGCGCACATGCTGGACCAGCTGTGGCGGAACAAGGACTCGGGCCTGTTCGCCTACTCCCTGGCCATGCTCAGCAACGTGAGCTACAACGTCGTCGAGTTCGCCAAGTCGCAGATTGAGTGGATGAGCGACAAGCTGATGAAGAGCTTCGAGGGGGCGCGGAACAACCCGTTCCTGTTCAAGCACCTGCAGCTCTGCCACAGCCTGCACGAGCTGAGCAAGGTGGCCAACCCGAAGGTGGTGCTCGCCAGCAGCGCCGACATGGACTGCGGCTTCTCCAGGGAGCTGTTCCTGCAGTGGTGCTCCAATCCTAATAACAGTATTATCATAACCACGAGGTAATTTTAGTCACGAAAGATTAGTTAAGCCTACAATGGAAAGTCCTTAGTTCGATAGGATAATAAAGATTGTGTATTATTATAATCCTCACAAAGATGTCAAGACATATGAAACAATTTTTAAAGGTCTGTAGTTCTCAGATTCTCGGAATTTCCAAACCCCGACAAAACCAACTAAACTAACAAACACTATTATCTTTAGTGGTTCGAATTCCTCATAAAGTTGTACGGAGAGACAAAAGGGGCTTAAAATGTCTGCAGTGGTGCTAAAGCGCTAAAGTGCTTAAGGCGGCTGTAAAGTCACACAATCCGATTGCCTCAGACTAGTTACGATAGATTTGCAATTAATATTGTTACATAGAGATCTAATTGGCACCAATGTGCTGCATTCGTCGGATTATGATCCTGTCCCAATTTACACTGTAAAAAATTAACTGTAAAATTATTTAAATTATTTAACTGTAAAAAAGAAGTGTGCAAGTAATGACTAAAGTTTACACAATTTATATGCAGAATCATTTAGTTTGTTTATTGGTTTGCCCCTTTAATGTATGCCTTTTTTGTTGCTATGGCTAATTATCACTACTAAAGACAATGTCTATTACTTTCGTGAATTTTTATCAATAATGTTTTAATTTCTACTGAAATTGCGGCCATCCATCCATATTTTTAATCATATTTTAGATTATATTTCTATATATTGGGTAATTTTAGGACGTCCCCTGGCACTCTGGCCAGAGATCTGGTTGACAACGGAGGCAACCGCACGATTGACCTTGAGGTCAAGAAGAGGGTCAAACTTGAAGGCGCAGAGTTGGAGGAGTACGAAAGGATGCAGAAAGAAAAGGCAGAGATGAACGGTGGAAAATAGTAAGTTGTGACAATTTTATAGGGATTTTGTCTAAAACTGTTGGTTTCGCATTGTTTTTTTTAAATACTTAAGGCCCTATTGTTTAGATAACACATGGAGAATTTTAATCTTTCATTTATCAAAAATTCTCAGACGCAGGTTTGAACCTTATTTTGAATCTGATTCGTGATATTCTACATAAATCCGCACTATTTTTAGTCTTGGTAATATTTTGACATCCGACATTGAGAGTTGGCTCTTGACATTTAAAATTTAACAGCTGCGTCATACATAAAAAATTACATGTTTCTTCAAAATTGACAGATTTCTATAAATGAAGACTTGAAATGAAAACCGGGATAAGTGCCAAAATCATAAGTTTTGAGTTATCCTCTTGTTCAAATTACCAGCTGGTTATAGTTTGTTAAGGATTTTCCTTCCGCAAGTTACTATTTCTTCATTTATGTTTTAGTGAGGACGACGATTCGGATTCCGAGGACGACATTGAAATGAGCGTGATATCAAAGGGCAGGCATGACATTGTTATTAAGCAGGAGGGCAAAATTCACGGCGGCTTCTTCAAGGCCACCAAGAAGCAGTACCCCATGTTCCCCTTCCATGAAGACAAGATTAAATCGGACGATTACGGCGAGATCGTAAAGCCCGAGGACTACAAGCTTGCAGAGACATCGGCAGATAATGACGATAATAAGGAGAACATAGTTGTGAAGAAGGAGGAGGAGGAACCCGTTGGTAGGCAATATTTTGCAGTTGTTTTATAAAGAGCCGTCATCCTTAGCAAAGTGGGTAAAGAACCCGAAGAGCAGAGGTTGTCTGTTGATAGAATATTTACAAACTGCATCGTAGTGGTTAAATGATTGAACGAAAATGCCAAAATAAAATAAAAATTATAAGGAGGAGGTAGAATTGAGTCATATTTTGATGACTTGTCTAAAGTTTCCATTGCAATTTTCCAAAACTACAATATGGATGTAATCCATATGACAATATGGCTGTAAAATTTCTCTTTTTAGCCGTACAAAAATTATTAACACATTAATTTTTAGCTGAAGTTCCTGAGATTCCAACGAAATGCATCGTCCTGAACAGAACGGTGCAAGTTAATGCGCAAGTGCAGTACATAGACTTTGAAGGCAGATCGGACGGCGAGTCGCTCTTAAAGATCCTGTCACAGCTGAGGCCTCGGCGGATTGTCATCGTGCGGGGTAACGAGGACAGCACAGAAACCATAGAGACCTACTGTAAGGATCACCTCGAGGCGAGATTATTCACCCCAAGCAGGGGCGAAATTGTGGACGCTACGAGTGAAACTCATATATACCAGGTCCGTCAATGTTTCTACACTCAAAAATGTGCACCAATATGCAATCAAATTTGCTGTTTACGTTGTTTTATTTATTTGGGCAGATGTTTATTCATGGTATTTTTTTTAAATTGGGATTTACATTCAATCATATCTCACATACATGATTCATATTGAATATTGATTGATTGAATATTGCAGAGTCTTGGTAATATTCTCGCTCTCATAAATTACAAGTTAAATACGATTAAACTTGATAAGATTTAAGTGAGCTTCCCCCCTTTTGTCCCCAATTCTCACTTAATATTTGTAGTTAAATGTAATAAAAGTAATTCTGCCCCAAAATTGGCCCAAAAAAACAAAAATTTGTAAGGTTTTGGACTTACAGTAGTGTACTCGACTTCATAGGCATTAAAATTGGTTTTAGGTGCGGTTAACAGATGCTTTGGTATCGCAGTTGGAATTCCAGAAAGGAAAAGAGGCTGAGCTCGCATGGGTCAACGCTCAAATTATTCTCAGAGAGAGCCAGTTGGATGCCAAACCTTTGTCATTAGATGATGAACTCATGGATGGTAAATATCTTACAACACGAACATTGTTTTGAGCTTAGTCTCTTTGAGTCTAATATTGAGGTTATTATGTGCATAATTTTTGCTCAACTTATAGCTGCTATTTTTTTTAAAGGCGTAAAACATATTCTGCTATATGCATAGCTAACTTAATAGATTCTAAACCTTAGTAGATACTAAAAACGGTTAGAAAGTACATCACCGAATGTAATTTCTGCAAGATAAATTGCATTATGATTAGCATTGGTCGATAGTAAGCTATGGACGATAAATTCAGTTGTTTTCTTTTGTAATTCGACAGTTGTCAAAAGTCAAATGGAGGTTAGTAATTACGTAATCACTTAAATAAAAATTGACCTTCGACAACAATTGTTACAAATTACAAAAGCATAAAATCAAAGATGAACATTTTACCCAATCATCCCAAATCATCACCCAAAAAAGGCAGTGCCAACTTGAACACAAAATTTATTGTACGCACAATTTTTACAGTCTATTAGCCTCCCTCTTAGGTAGCCCTTCAGTTCTTGTTAAACCAGAATTCGGGTTCCAACCCCATGAATGCACTTAATCGCTTTACTGTCAAATATCAATCAAAACCTCATTATTTGTGGCAGAGTAGCGTAACCCATATGTTTCTCCAGGGTTTTTTGTTTTTTCTACCAGTTGATTTTCATTTTAACAATTATTTTCTCCTGGCATTATAGTTAATTAATTGACTTGCAGTTGACGAAGAAGAACCGAAAATATTTACACTGGAGCCTATGCCGGGTGTCAAACAGGCTCCACACGAGACCGTGTACGTTAACGAGCTCAAGCTTTCCGAGTTCAAGCAGGTCCTCTCCAAGTCGAGCATACCTTCGGAATTTTCGGGTGGCGTTTTGTGGTGTTGCAATGGAACTGTGGCAATCAGGAAGGTAAGCTAAACCAGAACTGTTAGAATATTGGGAAATCTACTGATCGAACATTGTATAGTGAAATAAAGTAGAGAAGCGCTAATGCCTATAGATGGCGTTGCACGGGCACACAAAAAAAAACAAAATATATAGAGAAATTGACCGATATAAATTTTGACGTTTAAGATTTTTATTGGTTTGTGATTGAAATATATATATTTTTTGTATAAACGGGTATCAGCGATTCACTTAAACTTTCACAAGCTCTTATCACCAAATAATAAATTGGCTAGTCTCACTGATAAATTGACAACCGCAATGATAAAATTTATTGAGTTCAGTCACATTTAGACAACTGACAGTATCGGTGTATTTACACGAATGTTAATAACATGTCTTGCTAACAAATCGACATTTCGCAGCCAATAAGAAAGGCGAAATCGCCAGCTTGCCTTTCCTATTTGTTGGCAACACATGTTACTAATATTGGTGTAAACGTGCCGTAATAATTGACGGATAACATATATAAACTGAAAGCTGCTTCATAAAAAATGACAACTGCCTATGAAATTCGCATATATTTATAATAAATGACAGGTATCAACTGTCACTTTTGTTATAAATAAATAAAATAGCAGCAGTATTTTTGAGTCTATTGTTGAGTCTCCGGTTTAATAATTTAATAGGTTACATAAGATACTGTTTGCCAGCTTTTACAACTTGGTTATCATTTCAGATTGAAACAGGAAGAGTCATCGTGGAAGGATGCATTTCCGAAGATTACTACAAGGTGAGGGAGTTGCTCTACGAGCAGTACGCGATACTGTAGTGGCACTGATTTTCCATTTTTATTTAAGATACTGTTTAAATAATAAAAGAATTTTACATACTTTTTAGATTATTATACACCTGTAAGTTGAATTTGTTCGTATGTCGGCTTATTGCGTTATTATCCTGAAAGAAAGTAAACAAATCGCCACTAATATCCGAAGAAAAAAAAATCATACCTAAACTCATTCATTTTTTTGGCCGAGCATAATCAGGTTAATTTATGCAAGTGACGCTTCATTTATTAAAAAATATATAATAATCTCATTACTGATTCTGTGACTATGTGATAATAACTTTCATAATTTATGCAATCACCTAAGTCAATGAATTCCGTTTGTATTGTGTATACAGGACGTGACCACGTATGTTATTCCTGACAGTTTTGCATGAGTGCGTACAACGTACAACTATTTTTAACGTACTTAGTGTCCCTCTTGACGTAAATATAAACATTAGGTAAGTAAGAATGAAGTACTTTCATTGTTAAGTGTACATATTAGCATTTTATTATTATTAATAATTATGGTACTTAATATAAAAATTATAAATATTGTAGTACCCGATAATATGTAATCGATAATTGGCTACAATATAGCTAAAATTGCATTTATCAGATGTTTAAATAAAACGGTATGTTTCATCGTTCTGCTTGTACAGTCATGCTCAGTTAAATCTAGTACAAACAATTTGACATCGATATATAAAATTGCTGTTGTAACCTAATTTCTTGTGCTAGATTTATATGAGCATGACTGCCCATGTTTCTTTTGCCGTTCATTACATGAACACCGTTCAGAATAAATTCCCGCAGAAGATGGCTATGTTGGCTGGTAATTTTTTTGGTGGTTCCAGTAAAAAATAACGATACAAGCAAAAATGAAGTAAAGTTATTTTCAAATTGTGGTTATAATCATTGCTAGCTGTCAAAATGTGTTATAATTTGAATTCATTTGGTAACACTGTCAGTACAACTGTCTTGCAATTGTCACAGTTTGACGTCTATTAAAATTCATGGCTGTAACTTGACAAAACTATGGTAAGAACAGTAAGTGAACAGCGTTTATAAGCTCTTATTTTAAGTGTAAGTCCAAATTGAGTAATTTCATTACTACAATAATGCAATAAAGTAAATGTGTGCAGATGTGTCCTGCATCAGCCATTTTTAAATGGAATTCATAGCATGTGTAATTCTCCAGTGTTGAAATGAAATAAACTGTTGATTAAAATTAATGGGAGACTGAAAGACTGGTTTTAAGTGTTTATTTGGATGATTACGAAGTTGTGATTATTATTTTTATAACAATAATTATGAGTAAGTACCCATTTTATTTGCAATATTTATTAGATTAGCGAGTATAAATATGGTATTTAAAAATTAATCAAATAAGCTAGAAACTGTTAAAAAGTACACTTTAATCGATGCAAATCGATTTAATAATGAGTGAGCAACAATGATTCTGCTTTCATGCTCCTATTGTCAAATCTAGTTCCTTTCTTATTTGGATACACTGCGATGCGAATGTTTAGCACTGCAAATTTCCCAGATTTTTCGGATGGAAATTTGAATCAACACAATTATTGTTAAGTTTAAGGTTTCATCCATAGTTTAAATGGATAAAACAATTATTGTTGCTCACTCTATATTTTTTTCATATTTAGATGATCCAATAAACACAAAATATCTGAGTGAACAACAGATAGTATAGTATACAGACATTTGTGGCTTTTTCTTGCTCTTCGTTTGCCTGATTATTGCTTGAATATTAAATCTTCACATTGAGAAGAAATAAATTACATTTATATCAAAGGAAATTATCTTTGATTGAATCATTGTCTGCAAGACAGGGCTTAAAAGTGGATTCGCACTATTGAAACCTTCTGAGAAAATCATGAATCATCTTCATCTTAAATGAATTAAAACAGCAATAAAACTTAGAGGAAAAATTTTAATGCTGAACCTTTAAAGTGCATTTCACTTTTGTTAGAACTCGAACTAGTGAGTTTTTTACAAGAAATTAAATTTACGTTCAAATCATCTACAAATCAAAACTGTTCATTTTTTTAATTCTGTTATTTCAGAATCAGGTTTGCCTGATTATTGCTTGAGTATTAAATCTTCACATTGAGAAGAACGAAAATTATTTTCATATCCAAGGAAATTATCTGTTGATTATTTTAATTGATTTAAAACTGTTTATTTTTTAGTTCTGTTTTTGCAGCATTAAACTCATTCGTTTTTGAGTCATTAAATCGTCATTAAGATAAGAGAAATCGGCGCTAATGTAGCCCATTATTGCACGATTATGTGTAAATTTGTTGCATATTTCTCATAATTTAAACCCTTGCGTAAATTGGGGTGCCTATATAACATATTCCTAGAAGCTCATAACCTGTTTGATTTGAGATGCATCACAAATCTTATCAAATTAAAACGTAAGTGAATAAATATTTATTTTCTTGATATATTTACTGAATAATGAGTAAATAGATGAGTTACATTTACATTAAATACAGCTCACCTACAAATAATGTTTGAAATTATATTATTTCCCGGTTCAGAAAAAAACTTTTCATTCAATTCAATTTCAATCATTCATGTGATAAATAATATCCACAATCATGATAATATAATTAAATATAGAGCCTTGTCACACAAATAACTATTATCTAATCGCCTGTATAAAATTGCTGTAATTGAATAGCTATCTGCAATGTGAGTGATTTTTACACAGACTTTGCTATGCTAATTTAAGCTTGACGTGTAGTAACTTTCACAAATTTTCGAAAAAAAAAACTAGTCCAGATGGTAACTAATCGAGTTAAAAAAGTATTATACATAGTATAATAAAAAAGTATTATAATAGTATTATGGTCCAGATGGTAACTAATCGAGTTAAAAAAGTATTATACATAGTATGATAAAAAAAGTATTATAACTAACGTATTTTTGAATATATTTTGTGTTTTTTACTATTTTTTTATATTTTGACCTGTCACATTGTAACGTTTTATTTTGAGCGTACAGCGAAATTACGTGCTTGCCTACGATAGCACTCTGTCGTGATAATTAATATAATCTCCCCACCTGACAAATGATTTTCATACATTCTCTTGAAATCCTGTGATGGTTTCTAAGAATTATTGTAAACGATGTTTCAAATGGTATTTTCAAGTTTTTTTTTACATTTTCAAAGATTTGAGGATTTCACAAATTAATAATTTGCATTTAGACAATTTTCCGAAGCGTTTATAACAATTTTGTGCAATTAATTCCTTGGAGCTGGCACACCCTGTATAGTTTTCTACAGTACTTCAATTGGATGTAATTTTCAATTATTCTCTACAGGTATATACAGGGTGTTAATGAATTGCAGGGACAAACTTCTAGGGCTTGCAAAATACAACAAAGCAAACAACTTTTGTTGATAAATGTGTGGTCAAAAGTGTTTCGTTTAGACTAAAAAACTTCCTTTAGAAAATAGAGCAGATTCTTTAAGAAGCGCATAAATATAGGTAACTCAATTTACTACCCACTATTTGTTTCCATAACGACAGATATTAATACAGGATAAATAAAAAGAACGAAAACACTTTTAACCACACATTTAGTAACAAAAGTTGTTTTTGTTGTGTCTTGCAAGCCCTAGAAGTTTGCCCCTGCAATTCATTAACACCCTGTGTAATATTCATATATAGAATGGTTGTAAATTATATTAAATTGAACAATTTAACCTAAACATTTGAGAAAATTCCTTTAGTCAATATTTATTTAAAAATTTGTCATGTTTAGGTATTTTAAAACCATTTCCAAAGGATACATTGACAATTTGAAAGATTACAGATGTTTTTTTATTATTTTATTTCTATTTTTTTAACATGTCTGCTTTCAAATTTTCAATGAATAATTTACAACTATTCTTTACAGGTCTATACAGGGTGTTAATGAATTGCAGAGACAAACTTCTAGGGCCTGCAAAACACAACAAAGCAAACAACTTTAGTTGATAAGTGTGTGTTCAAAAGTGTTTCCATTAGAAAATCAAGCAGATTCTTTAAGAAGCGTATAAATATAGGTAACTCAATTTACTACTCACTATTTGTTTCCATAACGACAGAAATTAATACAGGATAAATAAAAGGAACGGAAACACTTTTGACCACACATTTATTAACAAAAGTTGTTTGTTTTGTTGTGTCTTGCAAGCTCTAGAAGTTTGTCCCTGCAAGTCATTAACACCCTGTATAATATTCATATATAGAATGGTCGTAAATTATATTAAATTAAGTAATTTAACCTAAAACGAATTTTATATTGAGCCATTATGTTTTGAGAAAATTCGTTCAGTCAATATTTCTTTAATATTGCAAGCCCTAGATGTTTGCCCCTGTAATTCATTAACACCCTGTATAATATTCATATATAGAATGGTAGTAAATTATATTAAATTGAACAATTTAAGCTAAAAATAACTTAATATTGAGTCATTATGTTTTGAGAAAATTCCTTGAGTCAATATTTCTTTAATATTGCAAGCCCTAGATGTTTGTCCCTGCAATTCATTATCACCCTGTATAATATTCATATATTATATGAATATAAATTCATATATTTACCATTACAATATGGTCAACCATTACAATATGGTTGTAAATTATATTAAATTGAACAATTCAAGTTTAGAGAAAATTCCTTGAGTCAATATTTAATTAAAAATTAGTCATTTTTCGTTTAAAAAATTACACACTTTAAGAAACATAATTATTATCATAGGTTAAATAAGATTCTAACTCTTATTATATTTTATTTTTATATTTTCAGTGTTCTGAGACATTTTTCGGTATTTTATAACCATTCCCAAAGAATACATTGACAATTTGAAAGATTACAGATGTTTTTTTATTCTTTTATTTCTATTTTTTAAACATTCAAATTTTCAATGAATCCTTTGGAAATGGTTTTAAAATACCGAAAACACTGAAAATATAAGAATGAAAAAAAAATTGAGTTACAATCCTATGTATTATAGCTAACATATTTCGTTTAGTAAATAAATACAGGGTAAGTTTTTTATTTCTTTTAAAATTAGTCATTTTTCGTTTAAAAATTTACACGCTGGAAGAAACATAATTATTATCATAGGTTTAATAAGATTCTAACTCTTATTATATTTTATTTTTATATTTTCAGTGTTCTGAGAAATTTTTCAGTATTTTATAACCATTTCCAAAGGATACATTCACAATTTGAAAGATTAGAGATGTTTTTTTATTCTTTTATTTCTTTTTTTTAAACATTCAAATTTTCAATGAATCCTTTGGAAATGGTTTTAAAATACCGAAAACACTGAAAATATAAGAATGAAAAAAAGTTGAGTTACAATCCTGTGTATTATAGCTAACATATTTCGTTTAGTAAATAAATACAGGGTAAGTTTTTTTTCATTTTAAGCATTGGAATCTCGCAAACCATAAAACATAAAGATTCGGTTAAATGAGGAAAGAGTTGTCATTTTAAGAGCTTGTGCAAGATATACTTTTGTTTTTTGACAAAAAGAACATAGTTTTTCAGTTATAATATAAACTTCTTTTTTTTTAATGGCAGTCATAGTTGGCTTTGACATTTTTAAAAAGGACAATATATTTTTTTTAACGATATAAGGTTTGCTATACTTACTTTCATAAATAAATGAGATGCAGGAATTTTCGTTGCATAATTTGAATAGAATTTAGTGTAATTGGAATAGAAAAATGAATAGAATTCTCATAGTAGGAAGAAAAACAAAATGTTTTCCATGGAAAATCTACTCTCTATAACACACTCTATAATACTACTACTCTCTATAACACACTCTATAATACTACTACTCTCTATAACACTCTCTATAATACTACTCTGTACTCTCTATACTACAAATAATCCTGTATCGTGTTTATTTGTCAAAGTTAGTAATAATTATCATGAAGTTAATTTTCGAACATAGCATTTATATATCAAAGTAAGTATAGCAAACGTTGTATAGCTATAAAGAGAAAAATTTGTCCTTTTTAAAAATGTTAGAGCCAACTATGACTGCCATTAAAAAAAAGTTTGGATTATAACTGAAAAACTCGTATTTTTTCAAAAAACAAAAGCATATCTTGCATAAGCTCTTAAATCGACAACTATTTCCTCATTTAACCGAATCTATATATCTTATGGTTTCCGAGAGCCTAATGCTTAAAATGAAGAAAAAAAACTCACCCTGTATATGGGGAAAACCATGCTACTCAAATGAGATTTTCAATATTCTGGATTTCAAAATAATTTTTAATTATCTAGTTTATTTTTTTATTTGTACGAATGAAGGTTTCGCCAGTCAAATATTATTTCACGTGAATGTGTTTGCGATTCCATTGATTTACACATAGATATCAATGGAATCCTGAGATTTCAATCTTATCTATAGAAATCCGCATGACTTTTTTCATATATTCATTTATATGATGAGGATTATGTTATAATCGTTTCTTTTTAAAATCAATTCCAAGAATAACATGTTTTCTATAATTGCAATGAAAATTCCAAATTTTGGCAACTATTTGTAGTCAAATGGTCATTCTTATAACTTTAAACATATAAACTTTAGTTTACTTATTTGTATATTTTGATAATATGGTTCAGTTTTCTGGATGCATCATAATTTTCTCGATTTTGACATTCTTCGGCTTCATATTGCTTTCGTAAAACTTTTGAGTTTTATTGCTGAAGCTGAAACTTGTCATCTTTCGTTTGCACATTCCAGATTTTTTTTCTATAATTTCCATCAAACTTTTTGGCAATTTCTGAATTCTTTGTAAACTTTTGTGAAACTTTTATCTTCTCGTTGTTTTTTTTTTACAATTTCGATGTTTTTTTCAGATTTTCTGACATGATTGGCCAATTTTGATATCTGTTGCACCCAAAACGACCAATTTTTAAAATCAATTCCAAGAATAACAAGTTTTCTGCAATTGTTTGAAATGAAAATGACAAATTTTAGAATCTATTTGTAGTCAAACAGAAAACAGTTACAATAATTCTTATATTAAAGATTTCTAGTTGCAACTTTGCAATAAGTTGATATTTTAATTAAATATTTAGCAAATTTCATACATTTTCTGCATTTTTTTTAATACTTTTATATATTCCACTCATTAGGAATTATTGATTTTTTATAGAAAACTCGGAAACTTTTGAAATTTATTGCTGAAGCTGAAACTTGTCATCTTTCGTTTGCACATTCCAGATTTTTTTTCTATAATTTCCATCAAACTTTTTGGCAATTTCTGAATTCTTTGTAACATTTTGTGAAACTTAATCTTCTCGTTTTGTTTTTACAATTTCGATGACATTTTCAGATTTTCTGACATGATTGGCCAATTTTCATATCTGTTGCACCTAAAACGACCAATTTTTAAAATCAATTCCAAGAATAACAAGTTTTCTGCAATTGTTTGAAATGAAAATGACAAATTTTAGTATCTATTTGTAGTCATACGGAAAACAGTTCAGAAAATTTATAGACTTTATAATATTTATATTAAAGGATTATAGTTGCAACTTTGCAATAAGTTGATATTTTTATTAAGTATTTAGCAAATTTCATACATTTTCTGTACTTTTGTTAATACTTTTATATATTCCCTTCATTAGATATTATTGATTTTTTCAGAAAACTGGGAAACTGTTTATCTTCTCGAATAAGTTTTTGGAAAATTTTGAGCAGCAAGAACTTTTGCAATGAAAATGACCGATTTTTAAAATCAATTCCAAGAATATCATGTTTCCTATAATGTTTTGCAATGAAAATGCTAAATTCCAGTGGTTTATGAGCAATTTTTGTTATTTTACATTAAAGCCAAAATAGTTTTGTATTTATAGTAGTGAATGTAGCTAAGCATGTATCATTGCCATAGTTATTTATAATACAAATGTACAATACAGCACGTATATTTGGTTGCGTTTAGTGCATAAATGTTTATAGAAAATAAGCAACCAAATATACGACTTCAGTCGAACTCATGCTTAAGTACGGACTATAGATATGGGCCTAAAAACTTTGATCAACTTAAAGTATACGTTATTTGTGGCCATTTAATGTCAAAAAAAATCAAAAATATGTTTGTATTTATAATTGTGAATGTAGATTATCATGTATCATTGCCATAGTTATTTATAACACAAAGGTGCTATTCAACACTTAGGCGCATATCTATAGTCTGTACTTGAGCTTGAGTTCGACTCAAGTCGTATACTTGGTTGCGTTTGGCGCATAAACATTTATAGAAAATACGCAACCAAATATACGACTTGAGTCAAACTCATGCTCAAGTACGGACCAAAAGGGGCTAAACCTTTTGATCAACTTAAAGTATTCTTTATTTGTGGCCATTTAATGCCAAAAAGTGCATTTTGAAAAAAAGGCAGCTAGTATGAACACTACTGACAAAACAAAACGGAATAGACAATTTTCTTTTTGGGGTTTAAAATGATGTATAAAGTTGGGTCTTTAATTGAAAAGTATACACCTTCAATTAACGGTTGGGTATTACACCGTTGATTGAAGAGTATACTCTTCAATCAACAATTATACGTAGAAAGTAAAAATACGGATAGTGCGAAAGTAAGCAACCCACTCTACTAATGTGACCAAATCTTAGAGCTATATCATTGGGATTATAAGCAAGGCTGAATATAATTATAATTTAATTACTGATGAATATCCGTGAATAAGTTAAAAAAAATATTTTTTACAAACGTGAAATAGGTATGCATGCTGATTGAGCATGAGTCTCAAATTAATCTCAATCTCAAATCTCAAATAAGTCATAAATGAATCTCCATACTTTTAAAATCAATAAGTGATTAATAATTGCTGATTTTAGTTATTTTTGTTGTGCCAGTTGGCGAAAATCTTGATATTACAATAAATGCACTATTTAAATTTTAAATGTATGGTTTTCAAATACTGATTGTTAAGGTTCCCTAATCTTAAGTACATTCAGCTCAGTATCACTAAGGCCGGTTTGTAACGATCATATTTTCTGTGCAATATATTACACAGTTTCGTGTCCTTAGAATATTTGATCATGGTATACTAGTCGAATTTCCCAATTTGCAACCCAAAATTGCAACTGCTTTGGGCTGAATTACGTCAAGATTTAAGCCAAATAAAGGGACATTTTAGCAGTGAGGTCATGGGGCTGTGCCAAAATAAAAGGATGTCGACAAAAATATATTATATAACATAATATATTACGGGGATTAATTAAATTTACGGGTAAAATGCAGTAAGTTATAATTTTTCACATAAACGTGTTAACTGTGCTGCCACCTATGAATTTTATATCCAACTATCAACATTTTCTAACTTGCTGCTAACTTCATGCGACTGTTATTGTAGGACAAGAAATGTTGCTCGAATTATGTAGTTTTGAAACGAATAAGTTAATTTTCGCAATCCATCAATATGTACACAACTATTTGGGCTTTCGCAGTGATTGTTGGTAAGTAAGCATGATTATGCACTAGTTCGTTACAATTAGGTTATAATTGTTTTTGTATGTATAAAATTGTGTATTTTTCAATAGCCTGAACATGGCTCCCTACTTTTCAGGCTATTGCATTGTATTTTAATGGGGAAAATGCACCCATAAAACGCATTTGTCCCTTATTAGTTCGTATTTTTTGCTGACAAAACTAGTTTTCCCATATACCTGCGTAGGTAAACGTTAAAAATGATCAGGCTATTCACAAGAAACACTCAAAACAGTAGTAAACCTCGCCAAAAGTGTCATACAACTTATAGAGCTAGTTTGATATACCGAGTGATCATTTAAATTTTAGCTCTAGTTACCCATGGAAATTCGCAGCCAATAAGAAAGACAGGATTGGTGATCTCGCCTTTCTTATTGGCTGCGAAAATTTCCACGGATAACTGGAGCTGAAATTTAATTTTTGCAGATTTAGTATTAGATTCGTGTACTGTACACCTGAAACTAATTCTCCTGAAAATTTCACAAAGTTTCAGGATTAAACAAGGGAGAAAATCAAACACTTAACTTTCTCAATTGACAAGTATAGATTAGCTTTACTGAAATTTATGAAAATTTATTTTTTGCAAATTTAATATTAGATTCGTGTACTGTACACCTGAAACTAATTCTCCTGAAAATTTGACAAAGTTTCAGGATTAAACAAGGTAGAAAATCAAACACTTAACTTTCTCAATTCACAAGAATAGATTAGCTATTACTGAAATGTCTGAAAATTTGATTATGCAAATTTGATATTAGATTCGTGTACTGTACACCTGAAACTAATTCTCCTGAAAATTTGACAAAGTTTCAGGATTAAATAAGGGAGAAAATCAAACACTTAACTTTTTCAATTGACAAGTATAGATTAGCTAGTAATGAAATTTCTGAAAATTTAATTATTGCAAATTTGATATTAGATTCGTGTACTGTACACTTAAAACTAATTCTCCTAAAAATTTGACAAAGTTTCAGGATTAAACATGGGAGAAAATCAAACATTTAACTTTCTCAATTGACAAGTATAGATTAGAGATTACTGAAATTTCTGAAAATTTATTATTTGCAGATTTGATATTAGATTGGTGTACAGTACACCTGAAACTAATGCTCCTGAAAATTTGACAAAGTTTCAGGATTAAATTAGGGAGAAAATCAAACACTTAACTTTCTCAATTGACAAGTATAGATTGGCTAATACTGAAATTTCTGAAAATTTAATTTTTGCAAATTTGATATTAGATTCGTGTACCGCACACCTGACACTAATTCTCCTGAAAATTTGACAAAGTTTCAGGATTAAACAAGGGAGAAAATCAAACATTTAACTTTCTCAATTGACAAGTATAGATTAGAGATTACTGAAATTTCAGAAAATTTAATTTTTGCAAATTTGATATTAGATTCGTGTACTGTACACCTGACACTAATTCTCCTGAAAATTTGACAACATTTCAGGATTATATAAGGGAGAAAATCAAACACTTAACTTTCTCAATTGACAAGTATAGATTAGCTTCACTGAAATTTCTGAAAATTTAATTTTTGCAAATTTGATATTAGATTCGTGTACTGTACACCTGAAACTAATACTCCTGAAAATTTGACAAAGTTTTAGGATTAAATAAGGGAGAAAATCAAACACTTAACTTTCTCAATTGACAAGTATAGATTAGCCAGTTACTGAAATTTCTGAAAATTTAATTTTTGCAAATTTGATATTAGATTCGTGTACTGTACACCTGACACTAATTCTCCTGAAAATTTGACAAAGTTTCAGGATTATATAATTGAGAAAATCAAACATTTAACTTTCTCAATTGACAAGTATAGATTAGCTTTACTGAAGTTTATGAAAATTTAATTTTTGCAAATTTGATATTAGCTACGTGTATTGTACACCTGAAACTAATTCTCCTGAAAATTTAACATAGTTTCAGGATTAAATAAGGGAGAAAATCGAACACTTAACTTTCTCAATTGACAAGTATAGATTAGCTAGTTACTGAAATTTCTGAAAATTTAATTTTTGCAAATTTGATATTAGATTCGTGTACTGTACACGTGGCTCTAATTCTCCTGAAAATTTGACAAAGTTTCAGGATTATATAATTGAGAAAATCAAACATTTAACTTTCTCAATTGACAAGTATAGATTAGCTTCACTGAAATTTCTGAAAATTTAATTTTTGCAAATTTGATATTAGATTCGTGTACTGTACACCTGAAACTAATACTCCTGAAAATTTGACAAAGTTTTAGGATTAAATAAGGGAGAAAATCAAACACTTAACTTTCTCAATTGACAAGTATAGATTAGCTAGTTACTGAAATTTCTGAAAATTTAATTTTTGCAAATTTGATATTAGATTCGTGTACTGTACACCTGACACTAATTCTCCTGAAAATTTGACAAGGTTTCAGGATTATATAAGGGAGAAAATCAAACACTTAACTTTCTCAATTGACAAGTATAGATTAGCTATTACTGAAATTTCTGAAAATTTAATTATGCAAATTTGATATTAGATTCGTGTACTGTACACCTGAAACTAATTCTCCTGAAAATTTGACAAAGTTTCAGGATTAAATAAGGGAGAAAATCAAACACTTAAGTTTCTCAATTGATAAGTATAGGTTAGCTAGTTACTGAAATTTCTCAAAATTTAATTTTTGCAAATTTGATATTAGATTCGTGTACTGTACACCTGACACTAATTCTCCTGAAAATTTGACGTCGTTTCAGGCTTAAATAAGGGAGAAAATCAAACACTTAACTTTCTCAATTGACAAGTATAGATTAGCTTTACTGAAATTTCTGAAAATTTAATTTTTGCAAATTTGATATTAGATTCGTGTACTGTACACCTGAAACTAATTCTCCTGAAAATTTGACAAAGTTTCAGGATTAAATAAGGGAGAAAATCAAACACTTAACTTTCTCAATTGACAAGTATAGATTAGCTAATACTGAAATTTCTGAAAATTTAATTATGCAAATTTGATATTAGATTCGGGTACTGTACACCTGACACTAATTCTCTTGAAAATTTGACAAAGTTTCAGGATTAAATAAGGGAGAAAATCAAACACTTTACTTTTTCAATTGACAAGTATAGATTAGCTAGTAATGAAATTTCTGAAAATTTAATTATTGCAAATTTGATATTAGATTCGTGTACTGTACACTTAAAACTAATTCTCCTAAAAATTTGACAAAGTTTCAGGATTAAACATGGGAGAAAATCAAACATTTAACTTTCTCAATTGACAAGTATAGATTAGAGATTACTGAAATTTCTGAAAATTTATTATTTGCAAATTTGATATTAGATTGGTGTACAGTACACCTGAAACTAATGCTCCTGAAAATTTGACAAAGTTTCAGGATTAAATAAGGGAGAAAATCAAACACTTAACTTTCTCATTTGACAAGTATAGATTGGATAATACTGAAATTTCTGAAAATTTAATTTTTGCAAATTTGTTATTAGATTCGTGTACCGTACACCTGAAACTAATTCTCCTGAAAATTTGACAAAGTTTCAGGATTAAACAAGGGAGAAAATCAAACACTTAACTTTCTCAATTCACAAGTATAGATTAGCTATTACTGAAATGTCTGAAAATTTGATTATGCAAATTTGATATTAGATTCGTGTACTGTACACCTGAAACTAATTCTCCTGAAAATTTGACAAAGTTTCAGGATTAAATAAGGGAGAAAATCAAACACTTTACTTTTTCAATTGACAAGTATAGATTAGCTAGTAATGAAATTTCTGAAAATTTAATTATTGCAAATTTGATATTAGATTCGTGTACTGTACACTTAAAACTAATTCTCCTAAAAATTTGACAAAGTTTCAGGATTAAACATGGGAGAAAATCAAACATTTAACTTTCTCAATTGACAAGTATAGATTAGAGATTACTGAAATTTCTGAAAATTTATTGTTTGCAAATTTGATATTAGATTGGTGTACAGTACACCTGAAACTAATGCTCCTGAAAATTTGACAAAGTTTCAGGATTAAATAAGGGAGAAAATCAAACACTTAACTTTCTCAATTGACAAGTATAGATTAGCTATTACTGAAATTTCTGAAAATTTAATTTTTACAATTTTGATATTAGTTTCGTGTTCTGTACACCTGAAACTAATCCTCCTGAAAATTTGACAAAGTTTCAGGATTAAATAAGGGAGAAAATCAAACACTTAACTTTCTCAATTGGCATGTATGGGTTAGCTAATACTGAAATTTCAGAAAATTTAATATTTGCAAATTTGATATTAGATTCGTGTACCGTACACCTGACACTAATTCTCCTGAAAATTTGACAAAGTTTCAGGATTAAATAAGGGAGAAAATGAAACACTTAACTTTCTCAATTGACAAGTATAGATTAGCTAGTAATGAAATTTCTGAAAATTTAATTATTGCAAATTTGATATTAGATTCGTGTACTGTACACTTAAAACTAATTCTCCTAAAAAAATTACAAAGTTTCAGGATTAAACATGGGCGAAAATCAAACATTTAACTTTCTCAATTGACAAGTATAGATTAGCTATTACTGAAATTTCTGAAAATTTAATTATGCAAATTTGATATTAGAATCGTGTACTGTACACCTGAAACTAATTCTCCTGAAAATTTGACAAAGTTTCAGGATTAAACAAGGGAGAAAATCAAACACTTAACTTTCTCAATTGACAAGTATAGATTAGCTATTACTGAAATTTCTGAACATTTAATTATGCAAATTTGATATTAGATTCGTGTACTGTACACCTAAAACTAATTCTCCTGAAAATTTCACAAAGTTTCAGGATTAAATAAGGGAGAAAATCAAACACTTAACTTTCTCAATTGACAAGTATAGATTAGCTAATACTGAAATTTCTGAAAATTTAATTTTTGCAAATTTGATATTAGATTCGTGTACTGTACACCTGAAACTAATTCTCCTGAAAATTTCACAAAGTTTCAGGATTAAATAAGGGAGAAAATCAAACACTTAAGTTTCTCAATTGACAAGTATAGATTAGGTATTACTGAAATTTCTGAAAATTTAATTATGCAAATTTGGTATTAGAATCGTGTACAGTACACCTGAAACTAATTCTCCTGAAAATTTGACAAAGTTTCAGGATTAAACAAGGGAGAAAATCAAACACTTAACTTTCTCAATTGACAAGTATAGATTAGCTATTACTGAAATTTCTGAACATTTAATTATGCAAATTTGATATTAGATTCATGTACTGTACACCTATAACTAATTCTCCTAAAAATTTGACAAAGTTTCAGGATTAAACAAGGGAGAAAATCAAACATTAAACTTTCTCAATTGACAAGAGTATAGATTAGAGATTACTGAAATTTCTGAAACTTTAATTTTTGCAAATTTGATATTAGATTCGTGTACTGTACACCTGAAACTAATTCTCCTGAAAATTTGACAAAGTTTCAGGATTAAATAAGGGAGAAAATCAAACACTTAACTTTCTCAATTGACAAGTATTGATTAGCTATTACTGAAATTTCTGAAAATTTAATTATGCAAATTTGATATTAGATTCGTGTACTATACACCTGAAACTAATTATCCTGAAAATGTCACAAAGTTTCAGGATTAAATAAGGGAGAAAATCAAACACTTAACTTTCTCAATTGACAAGTATAGATTAGCCAGTTACTGAAATTTCTGAAAATTTAATTTTTGCAAATTTGATATTAGATTCGTGTACTGTACACCTGAAACTAATTCTCCTGAAAATTTGACAAAGTTTCAGGATTAAATAAGGGAGAAAATCAAACACTTAACTTTCTCAATTGACAAGTATAGATTAGCTAATACTGAAATATCTGAAAATTTAATTTTTGCAAATTTGATATTAGATTCGTGTACTGTACACCTGAAACAAATTCTCCTGAAAATTTGACATCGTTTCAGGATTAAATAAGGGAGAAAATCAAACACTTAACTTTCTCAATTGACAAGTATAGATTAGCTATTACTGAAATGTCTGAACATTTAATTATGCAAATTTGATATTAGATTCGTGTACTATACACCTAAAACTAATTCTCCTGAAAATTTCACAAAGTTTCAGGATTAAATAAGGGAGAAAATCAAACACTTAACTTTCTCAATTGACAAGTATAGATTAGCTAATACTGAAATTTCTGAAAATTTAATTATGCAAATTTGATATTAGATTCGGGTACTGTACACCTGACACTAATTCTCTTGAAAATTTGACAAAGTTTTAGGATTATATAAGGGAGAAAATCAAATACTCAACTTTCTCAATTGACAAGTATAGATTAGCTATTAGTGAAAGTTCTGAAAATTTAATTATGCAATTTGATATTAGATTCGTGTACTGTACACCTGAAACTCATTCTCCTGAAAATTTGACCAAGTTTCAGGATAAAATAAGGGAGAAAATCAAACACTTAACTTTCTCAATTGACAAGTATAGACTAGCTATTACTGAAAGTTCTGAAAATTTAATTATGCAATTTGATATTAGATTCGTGTACTGTACACCTGAAACTCATTCTCCTGAAAATTTGACAAAGTTTCAGGATTAAACAAGGGAGAAAATCTAACACCTAACTGGTAAAGAACATTAAAAATGCTCAAACAAGAAACACTCAAATCAGTAGTAAACCTCGTAAAAAGTGTCATACAACTTATAGAGCTAGTTTGATATACCCAGTGATCATTTAAATTTTAGCTCTAGTTACCCATGGAAATTCGCAGCCAATAAGAAAGACAGGATTGGTGATCTCGCCTTTCTTACTGGCTGCGAAAATTTCCACGGATAACTAGAGCTGAAATATAAATGATCACTCGGTATAAAACATATTAAAATACAATTTGTCGTCATGGTAAAGAACATTAAAAATGCTCAAACAAGTAACACTCAAAACAGTAGTAAACCTAGTCAAAAGTGTCAAACAACTTATAGAGCTAGTTTGATATACACAGTGATCATTTAAATTTTAGCTCTAGTTATCCATGGAATTTCGCAGAAAATAAGAAAGACAAGATTGGTGATCTCGCCTTTTTTATTGGCTGCGAATTTCCACGGATAACTGGAGCTCAAATTTAAATGATCACTCAGTATAAAACATCTTAAAGTACAATTTGTCATCATGGTAAAGAACATTAAAAATGCTCAAACGAGAAACACTCAAAACAGTAGTAAACCTAGTCAAAAGTGTCATACAACTTATAGAGCTATTTGATATACCGAGTGATCATTTAAATGTTAGCTCTAGTTATCCATGGAAATTCGCAGCCAATAAGAAATACAAGATTGATGATCCCACCTTTTTTATTGGCTTAGATAAATTCTACGGATAACTAGAACTGAAATTTAAATGATCACTCGGTATAAAACATCTTAAAATACAATTTGTCATCATGGTAAAGAATTTACAAGGGGAACAATTAAAAATAAATACAAATTAAATTATAGTAAGTTAAGGTTTCACATATTTTGTATAAGTTTACTCGTGTCTTAAAGAGGTGACATATTTTATAATAAGTGTTGAAAATTATGTCCTGCAGTTTGGAGACATTCATTTTAGGTTTTTTTTATATTCAAATAAATCCTGAAGTTCTATGCTGGATTGTTACTCATTTCTGCTTCATTTTTTTTAACTTCTGTTTTTAAAATATTGTTTCCTTTCTTGCTTAAAAGAAATACATATTTACTTGGTTGTACTGTTAAATTTGACGAATATTGTTTGTTTACAAAAGTCATTATAAAAGTCATAAATATTGAAGTTCTATGCAGGATTGTTACGTCAATTTATGTTTTTAAAATATTGTTTCCTTTCTTCCTTAACAAAATCGTTAAATTTGACGAATATTGTTTGTTTATAAAAGTCATTATAAAAGTCATAAATCCTGAAGTTCTATGAAGGATTGTTCATCATTTCTGCTTCAACTTTTTTAACTACTGTTTTTTAAATATTGTATCCTTTCTTCCTTAACAGAAAGACATATTTACTTGGTTGTAGTGTTAAATTTGACGAATATTGTTTGTTTATAAAAGTCATTATAAATCCTGAAGTTCAATGCAGGATTGTAACTCATTTCTGCTTCAACTTTTTTAACATACGTTTTTAAAATATTGTTTCCTTTCTTCCTTAACAGAAAGACATATTTACTTGGTTGTATTGTTAAATTTGACGAATATTGTTTGTTTATAAAAGTCATTATAAATCCTGAAGTTCTATGCAGGATTGTTACTCATTTCTGCTCCAACTTTTTCTGACTTTCTGACTTCTGTTTTTAAAATATTGTTTCCTTTCTTCCTTAACAGAAATACATATTTACTTAATTGTAGTGATAAATTTGACGAATATTGTTTGTTTATAAAAGTCATTATAATCCTAAAATTCTATGCAGGATTGTTACTCATTTCTGCTTCAACTTTTTCAATTTCTGTTTTTAAAATATTCTTTCCTTTCTTTCTTAAGAGAAAGGCATATTTACTTAGTTGTAGTGTTAAATTTGACGAATATTGTTTGCTTATAAAAGTCATTTAAAAGTCATAAATCCTGAAGTTCTATGAAGTATTGCTACTCATTTCTGCTTCAATTTTTTTAACTTATGTTTTTAAAAAATTGATTTCTTTCTTCCTTAACAGAAAGACATATTTACTTGGTTGTGTTGTAAAATTTGACGAATATTGTCTGTTTATAAAAGTCATTATAAAAGTCATAAATCCTGAAGTTCTATGCAGGATTGTTACTCATTTCTGCTTCAACTTTTTCAACTTCTGTTTTTAAAATAATGTTTCCTTTCTTCCTTTACAGAAATACATATTTACTTGGCTGTAGTATTAAATTTGACGGATATTGTTTGTTTATAAAAGTCATTATTAAAGTCATAAATCCTGAAGTTCTATGCAGGATTGTTACTCATTTCTGCTTCAACTTTTTTAACTTATGTTTTTAAAATATTGTTTCCTTTCTTCCTTAACAGAAAGACATATTTACTTGGTTGTATTGTTAAATTTTATAAACATTATTCGTTTATAAAAGTCATTATAAAAGTCATAAATCATGAAGTTCTGTGCTGGATTGTTAATCATTTCTGCTCCAACTTTTTTAACTTATTTTTTTTAAATATTGTTTCCTTTCTTCCTTAATAGAAAACATATTTACTTAGTTGTATGAACTACTTGATGAATATACTGATGAATATGTATGAATATACTTGTTAAATTTGACGAATATTGTTTGTTTATAGAAGTCTGATTAACAAAATAGTTTTGGCTCATAAATAATATATTCATTATTTACGTAACTATGATAACATAATGTACTTCAATTATACAACAGAGGTTGTATAACATTATATTATACGCTACATTATATGCTCGAAATTTTGCATAAGTAACATGTAAAAGTAGAGGTTTGAATCATTACTCATTCTAAACCTTTGAAACATTATTCGCCTTTTGAGTGAAGTTGAGAAAGTTTGTTGAGTAAAACTCCTTAACTCAACGATTTGCCTCCTTTTGCCCTTATGATAATATTTTGTTTTCTACATATATGTTTCGAATATCTTCACTTTTTCATTATACTGTTGACTATAAACAAGTAAATCTACATATTATGTAAAAATATCGATGTGAATAACACATTCTAATTATGGGTTCAATGCCATTTGGTTACGAGCAATATACAGGGTGATTAGTATGAAAATAAATTTTATAACAAATTTGAATGAAACCTTCTGGTCGTGACTTCCGGCTGAACTGGGAAAATTCATATTTGAAAAATGGTATTCGTTTGTAAGTTATTAAATGAAAACTTTATCATTTTTGGATTTGCTTATCTAAAGCAGTTAATAAAAAGGAAGAGGGTTTGACATGTAAAGGCAATTTTGTGTTAATAAGCATTATAATATGTTTATCGTCGACTAGCATTAGAATACTATGATTATGAATGCCAAAATCGTTAATAATCTTTCACTTTATGGCACTGATAATATTGTGCCGGAAAGTGACAATATTGTGCCAAAAAGTGACAATGTTGTACCATTCAGTCGTCATGCAACGAAATAAATACGTTAACGATAATATAACGATCGCGCTCAAGTTCTTTTGATTTCTTTGCTGGAATCCACTATGTCTATTTCGCTTCATATTAAAGTTTTATTCCGTAAAGATCGATAAATAAATAGTCGTTTACTTTGGCAGTTCTTTTCTCGCTCAATTTTGCAGTATACAATTTATAATATCGACCGGAAGTTAAATTCAGATCGGGCCAAACTGATAATTTAACTTGACTGACTTTTGTGGTAAAATAGGTATGTAGTTCATATCAAACTCACCTCTTGCCCTCTAGGCTCTATCTACTATTCGTCTCACTCACTCCTTTATTACATATTGTAACGAGCCTGGGCCGGCCGGGTTCGTAGATTTGAAGAAACTCGTACTATCGGTAATTACTGATTTTTATTAAAAATAATGGTCACTACTATTTACTATTTACACCGCTAATTATTCGCAATAACGTCCGGTTAGTCATTATCTGGCTTCGCTTTCTTCGCTGACCGACTTCTTGTACCGACTACCTGGGCACGTCGTTCATTCCTTTTTATATTCCTCGGAAGTGTTTCTAGGCTTTTCTATTTCTACTTCTGCATTTACTCTTTTTATCTCATCTTCTGTGCATGTGGTATAGTTTGTTGCTACAAATATGTCTGTTAGTTCTTTCTCTACTTGAGCTTTTGTGGTTGTCTCCTTTAGCTTACGAATGTCGAATCTTGTGTTGGTAGTTATTTTCTTGTCTACTTTTTTCATTCGGAGTCTCAATCGTCCCACGACTGGATTGTGGTCGGAATTTATGTCCTGGGTATGGTCCTGGCTCCTGGGTATGTTTTTACAGAGGTAAAGTTCTTTCTGTATGTTTGTCCTACAAGAATGTAATAGATTTGATTTCTAACCATCGTTTCAGGAGTGTGCGCAGGTGATGTACAGATTTGGAGGAAGTTTGAAGAAGGTATTTAGTACAGTTAGCTTGTGTTCTGATGCAAATATGCTTAATAGTTCTCCTCTTTCATTTCGTTCGCCTAATCCGTGTGGTCCTATATGTTCTCCAGATTTACCTTTGCCCACTTTTGCATTAAAATCTCCCATTGTTATTGTGATGTCATGTTTAGGGAGTTTCCTAAGTACCTCTTCTAGTTCTGAGTAAAACAGCTATATTTCTTCATTATTGCTGTCGGATGTGAGAGCATATACTTGGATTATATTTAGAGGGACAGGGCTAGTCGATATTTGTAGTACTCTTTCCGATATCGACAAGACACTTCGATGGCGTGTCTATCAGGAAAGACCATTTTAGTGAAAATTGTTGGTTGAAGAAGTGTTGTCGACAATGACCATAAGGTTCTTCAAGGTCATTTGCAGAAGATTTGCAAATGACCTTGACATAACCTTTTGGTCATTGCCGAAAACACTTATTCTGCAAATGACCTTGAACGAACATTCTGGTCATAGTCGACAACACTTCTTCAGCCAACAATTTTCACTCAAAATCTCCCATTGTTATTGTGATGTCATGTTTAGGGAGTTTCCTAAGTACGTCTTCTAGTTCTGAGTAAAACAGCTCTATTTCTACATTATTGCTGTCGGATGTGAGAGCATATACTTGGATTATATTTAGAGGGACAGGGCTAGTCGATATTTGTAGTACTCTTTCCGATATCGACAAGACACTTCGATGGCGTGTCTATCAGGAGAGACCATTTTAGTGAAAATTGTTGGTTGAAGAAGTGTTGTCGACAATGACCATAAGGTTCTTCAAGGTCATTTGCAGAAGATTTGCAAATGACCTTGACATAACCTTTTGGTCATTGCCGAAAACACTTATTCTGCAAATGACCTTGAAAGAACATTCTGGTCATTGTCGACAACACTTCTTCAGCCGACAATTTTTACTCAAAATCTCCCATTGTTATTGTGATGTCATGTTTAGGGAGTTTCCTAAGTACGTCTTCTACTTCTGAGTAAAACAGCTCTATTTCTACATTATTGCTGTCGGATGTGAGAGCATATACTTGGATTATATTTAGAGGGACAGGGCTAGTCGATATTTGTAGTAGCATTACTCTTTCCGATATCGACAAGACACTTCGATGGCGGTCTATCAGGAGAGACCATTTTAGTGAAAATTGTTGGCTGAAGAAGTGTTGTCGACAATGACCATAAGGTTCTTCAAGGTCATTTGCAGAAGATTTGCAAATGACCTTGACATAACCTTTTGGTCATTGCCGAAAACACTTATTCTGCAAATGACCTTGAAAGAACATTCTGGTCATTGTCGACAACACTTCTTCAGCCAACAATTTTCACTCAAAATCTCCCATTGTTATTGTGACGTCATGTTTAGGGAGTTTCCTAAGTACGTCTTCTAGTTCTGAGTAAAACAGCTCTATTTCTTCATTATTGCTGTCGGATGTGGGAGCATAAACTTGGTTTATATTTAGGGGCTACTCGATATTTGTAGTAGTATTGCTCTTTCCGATATCGGTATATAGTTGGTTACATGTCTCGCCACCGAGTTGACAATGATCCCTACTCCGTTCTTGTGTTTTCCATCTGGTGGTCCTGAGTAATATATTATGTGGCCCTTGATGTTGATATAGCTTGTTCCAGACCGTCTCATCTCACTGATTCCCAAGATCTTGATGTTCATTCTTTCCATCTCCTTTATGGCATTCTGGGCCTTTCCTGCTTGGGCCATCGATCTTACGATCCACGTGCCTATCTTAACAAAGGTTTTGTCCTTAGTTTATATTTCGTTGCTGTTTTCAGTGCCTTCCCCCCCCCCCCCCTTCCTTGGTGCATCCCCAAAGCTGGATTCCATAAAGCCATATCGGTTTTAAGACTTGGTTGTAGATAAGTAATTTGTTATGTAACTGTACTTTAGAATTTCTTCCAATAAGCCAGTAATATTGTTTGTATATGATGTCAAGTTCCATGCGTTTTTTTAACGTGTTCAACCCACTTCAGTTTGGCATCCAGGTTCATACCCAAATACTTTGCTTTGTTTTCATGTGGCACCATCGCACCGTTTATGCTGATTCTCAAGTTGTTTGTTAATTTTTGGTTGGTAAAGTTTACGTGAGTTGATTTACTCTCATTTAGTTTGATGTTCATTTATGTATTTCGTTGCATGTATTTTGGAGCTTTGTGGAGGCGCTCTCCACATTTGTCCCGACTGAAAGTAGGGCTGTATCATCAGCAAATGTTGCTGTGGTTACTCCTTCTGTCTCAGGTATGTCCGAAGTGTATAGGAGGTACAGAATTGGTCCAAGGACGCTTCCTTGTGGCACCCCTACACCTATTTCTTTCAATTCAGAGTGTTCATCTTCTTTTTTATGCGAAATAATCTGCCTGTTAAGTATGATGACAGTATTTCAGCATATTGTTTAGGCAGCATTTTCCCCAGTTTGTGTATTAGTCCTTCGTGCCATACCTTGTCAAAGGCCTGTGCAACGTCTAAAAACACAGCTGCACAGACGGACTTTTCTTCCAGAGCATTTTCTATGATGTCATTGATTCTATGCACCTGGCCGATGGTTGAGTGCTTTTGGCGAAAACCAAATTAGTGGTCTGGAATTGAGTTATTCTTCTCTATTATTGGCCTCATTCTTTTCAGGAGCAGCTTTTCAAAAATCTTAGAGATAATTGGGAGTAGAGAAATCGGTCTATATGACTAAACATCGTTGGGGGGCTTACCAGGCTTTGGTGGCATTATGACTTCCGCAATTTTCCATACATTTGGGAAGTACTTCAGTCGTATTGCTGCATTGAACAAGTATGTTAGCATTACGCATCCTTTCTTTGGGAGCTGCTTTAGAATCTCACCTGTAATACGATCTATGCCAGGAGCTTTTCTTGGGTTTAGGTTTGTTTTAATTTCCTGGGCCACTTCTTTTGTAGTGATTAATGGAATGTTTTCTATGTATGGATTTTGTATTTCTTCAAGTACTATACCTGGATGTGTTTGGTTTGGTTTGAAGGTGTTTGCTAGATGTTCGGCGAAAACTTCAGTGTTTATTGTCACGAGCCCATGTCCCATCTTCCTTTCTGATTGGTGGAATCGTTGTAATGGGTCTTTTGATCTTTTTAGTGTCTTTCCACAATGAGTAGTCCTTTTCTGCATCTACTGAAAGGTCCCTCAGGTACCTGCTTATGGTATCTTCTTTAATATTTTTGATTTCTCTTTTAAGTTCCTGGGTTTTATTATTTAGCTCGGTTTTATCTGTAGGACTTCTTGTTTGTTGCCATTTTTGTCTTGCGTTCCTCTTCTCACTGACCATTTTCCTGATTTCCTTGGGTTTCCTTTGGTGACATAGGTTATTTGTCTAGTGTTACAATACGCAGCTTCTTGTATAGTTTTGATCAGGTTTTCTGCTTCTTTGTCCAGTTGATCCTTGGTTTTAAGGCTAACTCTTAGGTTTATATTATTTTCAATTGACGTTCTGAATCCTTCCCAATCTGTGGTTTTATTTACCAGTCTATGCTGTGCTTCTTTTCGAATTACCATTTCACTGAGCGTTAGAATGAGAGGTGAGTGATCCGAGCTGAGGTCAAAGTTTTCTTGTACTTCAATGAAGTTTGACAATATTTTTCTTGCGATGTAGAAGTCCAGTAGATCGGGTATTTTTTTTAGATCTGTTGGCCAATATGTAGGTTTGCCTGTGGAATGGTAGCTACAGTTTGTAACTTCCATTGCATACCTGAGCTCTCTACCTTTGGATTGAGTTATTCTGGATCCCCAGTCCTTGCGTTTTGCGTTGAAGTCGCCTCCCAGTATGATTTTTTCACCCATGTGCTGAATTAGTTTAAGATATTCTGTTCTTTTGAGGTTATGTCTGGGTGGACAATATACCACACCTACATTGAATGTTTGGTTATTCGATTTGATCCCTACTACCGTTAATTGTGTTTCTTCTATTTGGAGTTTGCTTTCCTCGTAATGATTAATACTATTTTTAATTAATATTGTACTACCTCCTTTTGCTTTGTTTGCGGGGTGAGTACATTGGTAGCTTTGGTATCCATTGACTTGGAAGTGTGTTTGTTCAGTACAATGCGTTTCTGAGATTAATAGTATATCGATGTTCTGATTTTTTAGAAATAGCTTAACTTCCTGTCTATGATTTAGAATGCCATTGGCATTCCATAGTCGAATTATTAAGTCTGTATTGCTCATTTTTATCTCAGTTCAAGGGAGACGCCATTTGCTCTGGCTTCTATTCGGTCTAGCCTAGTAGAGATTCGATTTATCATACTTGACATTTGTTGTAGCATTTGTTCAATGTAGTTTTCTTGTTTTTGATTTCCCAGAGGGTGTTTCTCTTGCTGGGGGTTTTGTTGCTGAGTAGCATTAGCAAATGTGACGCCTCTTGCGATTTTCCTGTCACTTATGACTCTGGGTTGTGTTTTGTTGTGAATTAACTGATTTTTTCTGCTCTGTAGTTTTTTTGCGATGGTACATCCTCTGTAGTTCGCCGTGTGGGCTTCAGCACAGTTTGAGCATTTGGCTGGGGTATCAGTGGGCTTAGTACAATCAGCTTTAGGGTAACTACCTGCACACTTTACACATACAGGGCTTCTTTGGCAGTATTTTTGTGTAGGACCGTATCTTTGGCACTTTTTACATTGTGGAATTAGTTTATTCATTCTTATTGCTTCTATTTTGATTTTCATATTAGCAAGGCAGTCTATTTCGTAAATTTTTTTGATGTCTTCCGATTTATCGAAAGTTAATATGTGCATAGGCAGCTTAATAAATTTGTTTGCACTCGATTCCTCTGGCGTTTTTAATTTGTTTTCCACCGATATTATTTTGAATCCCTTGTCTAGCAGTTCTTGTTTGATTTTGTCAAGGTTACACGAAGGGTGCATGTTTCTGGCCATAACCCTAGTGGGTCTATTTTGTTTATTTTCGTATGAATGCCATTGTTGTTTAGCATTGTTCATCGTCTTTGTTATGACGCGGTAATCCGTGTCAGAATTGACGTTGATTTTGATTTGGCTGTTGTTTAACAATGTTGCCGTATATTTATTGTTTTAAGATTGTCTTTGATTTCTTGATGATTTTCCACATTCAGCACAGCTGGCACAACTTTGGAGGATTTGAAGGTTTTCCTGTGTTTTAGGTCGCAGGGTAGAAGGGAATATGTTTTGTTGTAGCTCTTTATAAACCTTGCACCCTTTGTAGTTTGCGGGGTGGTTTCGGCCACATGAGGCACAGCGCAGGTCTTGTCTCTCCTTTACTTCGCATTGGCTGCTGTTGTTGAGTATTCGCTTCATTTGAGTTTAACTTTCTCGCAAGGAAGTTTTGCGTTGAACTGGCAAAGATGGTCGACGCGACGGTTATAAACAATAACACTGACTGTGTTTGTTTGAGATATGCCGCGGTGCGGTGGGGACGGCGCGGGTGGAGGGGCTGAAATCACTAACCCCTTCAGTTGTCACCCCTTGGTGCTTGGCACCCGTGGCGGACCCCCCTCCCCCCTACACTGTTGCTACTGTTTGTTGTATATGTGGATTGATTTTCATCATGTATTTGCAATTTCGTAATGGTTTATGCAAGATCAAAATTGATTTTTGATTGCTGATGAATTGCACTCGTGTCAAGCAAATCAAAACAATAACGTTTTCAGCGGTGAGGTTTAAGGCGCCAAGTGCCGCGACGAACTGTTTCACCTGAAGAGGATCGGTGAGAGGGGTATAGAGATAGGCAACTCTTGGGGCGTCATTTTTAGAAAGGGATGGCCAGCAGAATTTATATAGTTGTCTCTTTCAACGAAACTTGAGTGCGAATACAGGACAGTACCCAGGCCACCGCGAGTACAATATTAATAGCCCTTCATATGAAAATCGCATCAAAGGTAAAGAGCCGCAAATATCCGCTTCCCGTCGAACGCTGTTACGGATATATTTCATTATTTTTACAAGTACAACACCAATATTCATAGCAAAGGATTTCTGTAGGTATATATAGACTTCGCTAAAAATGATACAGTAATTAGAATATTACAATTCGTGTTAAAAATATAGTAGTATGTAATTTGCTTCCTTATATTTAATCGTTTCAAATGCAGAAACTAAACGAGGTGAAAAAAAACTACTGCAGTTTTTTGTAGAGCGTAACATTCTGCGTAAACAACTCCGCGGTAGCATATGTCTAGTGTTGTGAGTAAAGGCCTGTACTCTCGTTGCTCCCGCTAGAAGGTATTACAACTTCCCCTGCGAAATATCGACAGTAAATCGACACTAAAAGTGACTAAATATGAATGAACCGGTTTCGGACTATAGAAAAGGCACTAAACGCCGACTTAGATTAAGCGCACATCGAATAAAGAGGAAGTGTTTTCCATCTAAAAGAAAGGTAAGTGAATTATATGAGTGACTGCTCATGATATATATTTATTTACTATTTTTTGCACTACTAGTACAATTAGAAGTGTTTTAAATTAAAAAAAGCGACTGTCAGATTTTGGAATTTTGTTGTCGCTTACTGTGGATCTGTGGATATTTTTTTAACCAGTAATAAAATATACTTTTTCTTACCTCAGTAAAAAAAGAAAAATGTAGCCTCAGACGAACATATATTTTTTACCTTGGTAAGAAAAAATTGTATTAACTCTACCAGTAAGTACAAAATAAGACTACAAAAAAAAAAATTAACTACTAATCATAAACATCAACTTTACAGTACTTTGATACATGACACAATGATGTGTTTTATGGCTAGTAGTGCAAAAAATATGTTTTTCACAAACTTCTAGCTAAGACTGTCTCATTTAATAATAGATATGTTTACTGATGGTTACATAACAATTGAAGTTGATATAGTCTTGGGCTCTTTTTCTAGAACATTAAAAAATATATATAAGTTGTACTATTTAAATGCATTATAAAATTATATCATTCTTGTTTACAGAATGAGTACACCGATATAAATCAAGGTGACTTGAGGGTAGATGCAATTGAATCTCCCCCTAGAGAGATATTGAATAATAAGGAAGTATGAAAAATAATTATATACTACTATAATATTAGGTACTTTGAAAGAGATGCATTAACTACTATGCATATTTTTATATGAGCCGTTGTAAACGAAAGTGGTGTAACTCTTTTTTTCATTAACTGAGATAAGTCCGGAAATATACAAGGTATGTTGTTCAGCTCTGGACTTATTTGAATTAATGATAACATTTACATTTAATTTAATTTAATGAATTATTAATTAATTAAATTTTATATAAAATTCAAAATTAAATTTTATATAAAATTCAAAATTAAATTTTTTATTACTGAATAACTGAATAACTTAAAGTGGCAATATTCGGTCACTTGAAAATTGTTTATTTTTAATTGTCAAACGAAATTTAGACGATTATATCACTCATAATGCTTTCTGACCTATCCTAGCGACCGCCTAATAGCTGATAATCAGAACTCGAATTGACTAATAAGTAATAATCACACTTGATCTCTGTACATCTGGTGTGCTATGCTGTCAACTGAAATGTCACAATTATACAAAATTCGTGATATAATTATTTGCATTATTTTTGATTAAATGCAATATAATTATTGCATCTTTGGTGTGTGGACCCGCAAGGGTATAAAAACCGAAACAATTTTTAAAGATGATGTGTTTTGGACAAATAACATAGAAAAACCGTTAATTCAATTTTATAATGAGTGTGTATTACCGGAACTCGTAGACTCTACGAATTACATCGAAGAGGCTATTGCGAAACAAAAACAAAATTAAATCTATTTTATGTTGGTATTTAGTTAAATTTCACAAAATGAAACTTTATAAAAAACTTTCAAATATATATTGAGTTAATCACAATAATAGTTTAAATACACTAGTTTCTTCAAGTGAAGAATGGTAGAAATTATATATAATATAAATAATAATAATTGGGGAAATATTGTCTTCTTAAAAAAACTTTAAGATTTAAATTTTACATGTAAATCCCAATGGTGCATGGTCCGACGCACCACCCTGTATACTATTTGTTGTAGTCGTGGAGGTCCGAGGGAAGATGTTGATAGAAACAATTGACTGTTTATTTCAGTTGACGTTGACTATCGACTTATCGACTATTTAAACTGTAAACAGTCAGTTTTTCTGTCAACATCATATGTTTACATATTTAGTATAGGTAGTGCATTACGTTTTTTGTTTTTTTATATTAGTATTTGTTGTGTGAATCGTTAAAAAATATATATCTTAGTTTTATTTTATTTTTACCCGTAACGTGATGAAAATGTTTTATATTTCTTGGTATATTTAATTTCATGTACTACATGTCAATATGTACTCTATATCGTCACAATTAGTAAAAACAATGTATGTTGGATCTCTTCGTCGTTGTAATCGTTTTTTTTTTGTTTTCGGCTTAATATAACTTGTTTGACATATTTCCAACATCTATAGATTACGGGGTTCACAGTTATTTATTTTAAAAATGCCAGACATTTACTTGCTCGCCTTACACTTTGTTTTGTTGAAACACAATAAAAAATATTGAAACTACAAACTACCTTGTGTAAAATACTGATATTGTAATAGTAGAGCGTTCCCACTACGTATTTACACACCTAAACCCCTCACACCAAAGTTTTCACGACTAAATATAATGGTGAATATACTTTTCATTAAAATTTTATATCGCAAAAGTTAACGTATGACAATTACAGAGATTATTAATTATCGTGGCGAAATGGCGCCTCCTCTATGAGGCGCCATGTCGCCTCATAGAGCACAGCATGCACACCCCCACGCAGCGGCCCTGACTGCAAAATATGATCGTATAACACAATATTCTTCACAACGTTGGGGCCTCAAATTTCCTGAGTTCCTCTCGTGATCGTCAACGCCCCGTCGCCTAGCTGTAATGGATTTCATATAGGTGGCGACACACTACCGCGCTGGAAATTGATATAAAAACGTGCCTACAGAGGTGCCGAATATAATTAATTACGACGAAATGGTACAAAAAGTTATTATTTTATTTTTGGCATATTGTTTACTACACTATAAACTAGGTTCTTATAATGTTAGAATGTTCAATTTACGCATCGAACATTACAATATTACAACAGTAAAATGAACAACTTTCTATAGCAACTTTTGTAATGTTATTAACTGATTACTCAAATCTAATGCTATAGGAACATCTATTGTACTTTTATCTATGAGTGTGCAAAATATGTCTTCCGTACTTTCATTATTAACTTGACCATTACTCAAACCATTACCATTACAAACAGTCAAAAACGCTACTTTTTTTAACAGGCACTTGCCCCCTTAAACCGCCGTTTTATTTTTCTGCTGCGGATGCTTTTTCTTTTGCCGAGTGCTGCTGAATCGCGCGCCGGTATTTACTACGGCGGATTTGTTTACACGCCCGCTGATCGGGCGTCCCCCGCGCCTCGTTATCGCATTACGGCGGACGCAGGCGAAACAAAAGCGCAACCGAAACAATTGATTGCGCCGGCTGGCTTAAGTCACGAAACCGAAATCGCAGCCAATGCGCGCGCCCCGCTCCCCACCCCCGCGCGCTAGCGCTCCTCATTCATGCCGACTTATCTCTCAGCATCATTCGCCGTCTCTCTCGAACGGTGTCCGGCCGAGGCAAAACACAACAGTGCACGATCGGTGCCAGTGCGTGGTGCTCGCGTACGCCAGTGATTTTCGCCAGTTTTTCCCCCTGTTTCGTCCGGTGTTGTAGTGCCCCCCCGGTATAGTTTGGTTTGTTTGTTCCTCTGTGATTTCTTGTGCCCAGAGGATACGCTGGTGGGAAGTAGCGGACTGCGTAAGGTAAATGGTTTGATAACGCAATTAAAAAGGCACGTTGCCTGAGGCACAACCACTAAAACGCCTCATGGTTCTCCGCTGAAACATCAGGTTGAATTTTTCTCGGTCGAATGCAACACCGGTTATTTAACACAGCGCCTGCTGCACTTGTATATTTACGCGCGGATTTCAGCACGCCGAAGATTAAATTTAGACGGTGCCCAAGAAACGGCATCTGCTCATCTGCATGCTCGCAGTGCTTCTCGACGCTAGGCAGCCCAGCAGCCGGCCACATGTAGGTTTGTTTACTGTTGAAAGCCGGCTTGTGTCCTCCGCCAAGACGCAGCCAGTTATCTGTTATCAGTTCGACGCCATCGGATCAATTGTCCTCAGCGATAACGGCAGTGCGTCTGCCTGTGCTTTGTTATTTGCACAGCTTTTTTCGTCGCCTGAAAGGCCCATTGTTGCTCCACGTGCGGCCGAAGAAAGCTTCGGAGATACTCCCGCCGTATCTTCAATTATTAGTCATCGCGCCGAAATCCAGCTGAGGCAGACCGTCCGATAATGCATTATCGGGCGGTTAACGGTTATGCAATGGCCAGGATCGCAACACAAACTGCGCCCCTAAAGGATAGTGAGATAACCCGCAGTCCACAGTAGTGAAACGCCGCACTATCTTCGACCCATACCAATAACAAAACAATGAACGCGCTTGTAACGCAAGTACGATTCTAAAATTAGCGCCAATGGCTCAAACAAATTGGACTGATAACAACGTTGATAAAACGCTTCCCAAATCGGCCCTGAATCCCCACGTATCACAGCTTGTCATGTGCCATTAGATTTATGCACTTATGCAGCGTTAACCGACGATCGCCGGATGAGAAAATCATAAGGGCGAGCGAAATAACTGTACCGTAACTACTGTAGTCCTTATGAACTGGCGATTACATGGACTAACTTCATTGCTCTTACTTCAGTCAAAATTTTAGTTATCCTGTCAAAGTTACCATGTTACAGTGTTTTCACTTGAAATTGAAAATGTACTTGCAATAAGGGTTTATTACGGTCAAGGGTTCTTCATTGTATGGCGTGCTGCGAAGAGGCGGGCGTCCAGGAACGTAACCAAATAATTTACGTTCGACGAAGATGCTACTTAATTGTTTTCTCTTCGATATATACACAATTATATCACTATGATCATAATATAAAAATGATTTATTAATTAAATTGAATTCAATAATCTTAAAACTATCTACATCGTTTTTTATGAGTCGGCGGACGTAATTCTTTTTACAATTTTACAATTCGATATAGTTACAAAACTACAGACGCCAGTGGATAATTAAGAGCCGTCACCTAGGAAACGGTTTTAAAAGGATTATACATTCGCTCATGCAATTAAGGTTCATTTTACCTTAATTGCTGGGCGAATATGCAGTCCAGGTAGATAATCAGTTAAGGCTGCCTCAAATAGTCTACATCTGTCTTTCAGTCGGTGTTAACGTTTACATTGCAACAGTACTCATTTTACATACGTGTGCATATTATCATTTATAAACTTGTGATAAGGTAGAGTTTATTAAGATGGAAACGTCGTTAAGTAAAACTGCAACAATTATTTCATCAATTTATAATGACACTCAGTTCGACGATCTATTTCAATTATGTGAGGAAAGAAGCCATTTCGAAAGTTTTGTTGAAGAATCCCTTCGGCAGTCTACAGAGAGAAGCTGTTCTCAAATTGATTTTGATAAATTTCAAAACAACCATCATCAAATGGACATATCACGTATCGAAAATGAAAATCAGGGATTAATAAAGCATGCTTTTCTTTCAACTGATACTAAAAGGATAGGTAGTCGTAAATATTTGTAACACCCTTATAAGCGAGAATCATCCATCTCCACTGCAAAGAATTTTGATCCTGACAGGAATATCATATTCAACGGTTTGGAGAATAATTACGAAAGGACCGCTAGAAAGGAAAATAAGAATAAGTTCAAAATTTACCGAAATAGACGATGCCATCGTCAAAAGGATCCAAAATATAATTTACAATTCTTATAAATCAGGTAACGTTCCCACAATCCAATTTATTTTGGAAACTCTTGGAAATGATTTTCCATATAAGGAAACTACTTTGTATAAATACCTACTTAGTCAGGGTTTGAAGTATAAAACTTTAGACAAACGAATTGACATCATGGAATCGCCGAGATTGCAAAAAGAGCGATTAGAATATTTATCTAAAATAAACGAATATAGAAATAGAGGGAGATCGATAATTTATTTAGATGAAACATGGTTCGATACTCACGGTGTCGTTTCCAAGGGATGGGTCGATAATACAATAAAGTGTTACCTTAGAGCACCGTGCAATAGAGGAAAAAGAATTGTTATTCTTCATGCAGGAGGAGACGCAGGTTTTGTGTCAAATAGTTTGCTCTTATCAGCCAAGAATATTGCATCAAGCTCGTTAGACTATCATCAGGATATGAACGCCGAATTATTTGAAAATTGGTTTCGCAATCAATTATTGCCCAACATACCCAATAACTCAATAATCGTAATGGATAATGCAACTTACCACTCAAAGCAAATTAATAAAATCCCAACCGCCGCTTCCTAGAAAGGCGATATTGTGGATTTTTGCATTTGAAATGGCATTGTTATTCCCCTAAGTGCAAAGAAAAAAACATATTAGAACTTATAAAAAAACAACATTTCAAAAAAAAACGTATGTGGTTGACAAGATGGCAGATGAATTTGGTCACCAAGTGTTGCGCCTTCCACCTTATTACTGTATCTTCAAGCCAATTGAGTTGATATCGTCAACTTTAAAAATAAATTTGCGGAAAAATAATGCACATCCCAAAATGAGTGAAGAAACAATTCAACTTGTTCAGCGAGAATGCAACAACATTTCAAGTACCATTTGGAAAAACTGCATCGATCATGTGATTAAAATTGAAAACGATTACAGGATGCTTGGTGTACCAAATCTAATTATTAATGTTCAAAGTGAAAGTGATAGCGATGAATCTAGTGGTGCGGAATAATATTTGCTTGTTACATTACAATTCATGAAAAAATTAACTGATGTTAACGTCGTTAATTTTTTAACGCAATGAGCAAGTCAATAATGTTATGGGTAACTTAAGTTATTTGTTTCGCGAATCATACTGTATATAAATTTTCTATGAAATTATAACTACATTTGTAAAACACAATTAATTATATGTACACTTAAAATACAATGAAAAGTACAATTTAATGATAATGAATCACTAATGTTAATTTTCTACGGGGCACTGAATCTGTATTTTCTGATGTCGGCTCTGGACTCTGTTCTCTTCCCATTACCCGTCATAAAATTCCGTTCGCACAATGGAGCGCAATAAACACCCTTCGTAGGTAGATTTTAAATTTCAAGTAAAAACACTATACTATGTAAAACTATATAAATTTCTACTGGGGCACACATTGAAATAATGCTGACTTATAATTTTATATCGATGGACATAGTCAGCTAAAAGGCGTGCAGTATGATGATCGCCGGATGAGGAAATCATAAGGGCGAGCAAAATAACTGTACTGTAACTACTGTAATCATTCTGAACTGACGATTACATGGACTTACTTCACTGCTCTTATTTCAGCCAAAATTGTAGTTATTCTGTCAAAGTTGCCATAGTTACTGCCAAATATCAATGATTACTGTAAAATTGTCAGTTAGTCTGTAAAAATTTCAATTGTTTCCTTCAAAATTATAAATATTTCGACATATTTTTTGTTAAAAATCATAATTTTAATTCGACTGTTATTCGTCAATTATATTTACCAAAACGTAATTTTTTTCCGACAAAATTTAAGTTATCCTATCTGTGCCGTAGAACGGCAAATATACTACGTTCCCTCTCAAAGTTGTTCACTCTCAAAATTGTTCACTCTCTCATCATATGCAAATACAGATTATGCATTGGATTTAGATAAGCTTGGCGCAGAGGCAGCGTGTGTCTGGCTGCTGAGCACCATTTAATGAGGGCTGCGAACCTCAGTGGTGGGCATGCATGCCAAGGCAGATAACTTCGCTGTACTCTGTACCTCTCCTTTATGTGATTACTGTAGTTATAAAGGATACAAGGACATACCTCTCCTTTATACAATCACTAGGACATACCTCTCCTTAATTCAATTACTGTAGATATAAAATACACAAGGACATAGCTCTCCTTTATACAATCACTAGGACATACCTCTCCTTAATTCAATTACTGTAGATATAAAATACACAAGGACATACCTCTCCTTTATACAATAACTAGGACATACCTCTCCTTAATTCAATTACTGTAGATATAAAGGACACAGGGACATACCTCTCCTTTATACAATCACTAGGACATATCTCTCCTTAATTCAATTACTGTAGATATAATCGACATAAGGACATACCTCTCCTTTATACAATCACTAGGACATACCTCTCCTTAATTCAATTACTGTAGACATAATCGACACAAGGGCGTAGCTCTCCTTTGTACAATCACTAGGACATACCTCTCAATCAAGTACATTGCCTTCCGAGGGGATAGAAGCTGTAAACGGCCGCTATTGTTTCATGGTTTTGAACCCATAGTTAGGTTAGGTACAAATTTACAACAGGGTTCAATATCTGCCATTTACAGCTTCCATCCCGCAAGGTTAAGAACAAACAGGCGTATCCGCCCCAGCATATAGTTCCCCACTACAGACTTTCGCAGCCCTCATTAAACAGTAGGTGCTATCCAGTGGTGGAATACGCAATCAATGCACGTTGGGAATGTCTAAGCGTGAATAAGGCACTCAAGGGAGATTCGGTTTAAGACATTTATTATTGTATTCCATCAATACGTCGGGCTGTAAATTTGAACCTAACCTAACTCTGGGTGCAAAACCAGGAAACAAAATCTGCCATTTACAGCTTCCATCCCTTCACAAGGCAAAGAACAAACAGGCAGAATATACGCCCCTGCATACTTCCCCATATAGAGTTTCGCAGCCTTTATTAAACAGTAGGTGCTATGCAGTGGTGGAATACGCAACCACGTACAACATTAATGTATATGGGGAAGTCACCAACGTCAAAACACTAATAAGGCATTCAAAAATTATTCGATTTATAGGCATTTTGCCATTAGTATATTGCATCAATAAATATGAATACTATATTATTTAACGAACGCATAATGTAAGCTATAACTGACGAGGATGAAGTTTATACACGAGCCGAATGCGAGTGTTTAATCAGCCGAGTAAGTTATAGCCATCATGTCCGAGTTAAATACGACGTTTTGAGCCGAATACACGAGGCGAATGCGAGTGTTTAATCAGCCTAGTAAATTATAGCCATTTTATCCGAGTCAAATACGATGTTTTGGAGCGTCCAAAAAAGTGGTATCAATTTTCCAACCGTTCCAACGAAATAATAACAAAGAATGAGTTTTGAATAAATCTAGCCAAATTAGGAAACACGAGCCGAATGCGGGTGTTTAATCAGCCGAGTGAATTATAGCCATTTTGTCTTAGTCAAATACGACGTTTTGGAGCGTCCAAAAAGGTGGTATCAACTTTTACACAAGTTTCAAGGAAATGATAACAAATAATGACTTTTGAAATAATTAGCCAAATTAGGAAACACTTTTAGTAAACACGTTCAAAACCTATTTGAATTGCATTTCGAACAACGTCATATATTAGTGTCCAGCGTAAAAGTTGACACCATTTCCTTGAACAAATTTTGTCTTCAATAAGTAATTACCCTCTACGATTTATTAAACAAGACATGAAACTTTGTACACATTTTGTAATACTTCGCAAATTCAAAATTGTTGATTTTAGAAATGGCGCGTTCAAAAAGAATAAAATAGTTAACAAATGTTAGCAACGGCATTAGCAATCACATAGAATTGATTTAATAGTAAAATACTTGATTTAATAGTAAAATACTGTGATGACAGTTCTGTGTTTTATAATTCATAAAACACCGGTGAATTATGAGGGGTCTTATTTTACGCTTATGAAACTCTTTTCATATTTTGTATAACTTCACAAATTCAAAATTGTTTATTTTAGAAATGGCGTTCAAAAACAATGAAACAGTTAATAAATGTTAGCAACGACATTAGCAACCGCATAGAATTGATTTAATAGTAAAATACTGTTGTGATGACAGTTCTGTGTTCTATAATCCATAAAACACCGGTTAATTCCGAAGGGGTTTAGTTTACGCACAAGTAATTTTTTACACACTAGTGCTAAAAAGTGTCACGCACTGTGAACAGTTTACGAACAGTAGCCAAAAAAAAAAAAATCTCGAACCAGATAAATTATAATCAATATTCAAATAATCCCTCGTTTTGATATAATTCAAACAAATACCCCACATTTGTATTAATTATATCAAAACGAGGGATTATGTAAATATTGATTATAATTGATCTTGTTCGAGATTTATTTTTGCAACTTTCGTAAACTAAGTTTTTACGCACTATTCACAGCGCGTAAAGTGATACTTTTTAGCACAAGTGCGTAAAAAAAAATCATTTTTGTGTAAAATAAGTACATTGACTTACTGATTTTCTGTAATTAACTGTAACTTCCTCTTAAAGAATGAATATCTGGTCGGGGACTTTTGTAAATTTTGCTTTTTTTTATGACCACACAAGAAATAGTAGGAAGGTGTTAAATCGGCGAATCTTACGGCCCAATGTATGGCACCACCTCTACAAATTCAACGATTTGTAAATGAAAATAATTCACTAAATTAAAAAAAAAAAACTGATACATTTTATTTAAATATTTAAATCTTGGCAATTTTCGATTTGTGTTCATTTTGTTTATATTATTTAGGTTTGTTGATCTTGTTGCCGTTTTTCGATGTTTGTTGCTTTTATTTATATTATTTGAGTTTGTTGACTTTGTTGACATTTTTCAATTTAGGTTGATTTTGTTGATATATTAATGCAAATTATGACATAATAGCATTTGATGTTATGATGCTGTCAAATAACAGACATGTTACTGTTAACGTTTTTTGATACGCAATACTCCTGATTATTTACATTTGTTGATGTTTTTCCATGTTGATATTGTTGGTGTTTTTTGGTGTTTGTTGACGGTTTTCGGTGTTTATTGTTAACGTTATTCGACGTATTTTGATTTTGTTATTATTTATATCTATTGAACGTTTTTCGATGTTTGCTGATTTTGTTGATATTATTTACGTTTGTTGGTGACGTTTTTCGATATTGGTTGATTTTGTTGATATTGAGGTGTATTGCGTATCAAAAAACGTTAACAATAACGTACACGTTATGTGACCACATCACATTCAAATATCAAATGCTGTTATGTCATAATTGCAGGTTGATTTTGTTGATATTCACGCAATTATGACATAATAGCATTTGATATTTGAATGTGATGCTGTGAATATCATACATGTTAACGTTTTTTGATACGCAATACTCTGATTATTTACGTTTGTTGATGTTTTTCCATGTTTGATGACATTGTTGGTGTTTTTCGGTGGTTGTTAACGTTTTTCGGTGTTTGTTAACATTATTGACGTTTTCGACGTATTTTGATTTTGTTTTTATTTACATTTATTAGAATTGTTCTCGTTTTTCGATATTTGTTGACGTTTTTCGGTGTTTGTTACCATTTTTGAGGTTTTTCGATGTTTGTTGATACTAACGACGTTTTTCGACGAATTTTGATTTTGTTATTATTTACATTTATTGACATTGTTCTCGTTGTTCGATATTTGTTGATGTTGTTCGGTGTTTGTTGATATTGTTGAGGTTTTTCGTTGTTTGTTGACAGCAACGACGTTTTTCAACGTATTTTGATTTTGTTATTATTTAGATTTATTGACATTGTTCTCGTTTTTCGATATTGACAGTAATGACGTTTTTCGACGTATTTTGATTTTGTTATTATTTGCATTTATTGGCATTGTTGACGTTTTTCGATGTTTGTTGACGATTTTTGGTGTTTGTTGACATTGTTGACTTTTTTGGTGTTTATTGATTATGTAATTATATGCGTTCATTGGCGTTTTTCTATGTTTGTTGATATTGTTGATGTTCTTCGATGTTTGATTGACATTGTTGACGTTTATGCATACGTCATTGTTTTTTGATTTTGTTATAATTTACATTTATTGACATGGTTCTTTCTTTCAATACTTGTTGACGTTTTTCGGTGTTTTTTGACATTGTTGACGTTTTGCGATGGTTCTTGATTTTTCGACATATTTTTATTTTGTTATTATTTACATTTATTGATATTGTTGACATTTTTCGATGTTTGTTGACGTTTTTCGGTGTTTGTTGTATGTAATTATTTGCGTTTATTAATGTTTTTTATGTTTGTTGATATTGTTGACGTTCTTTGATGTATGATTGACATTGTTGACATTTCTTCATGTTATGTCGTTTTTGACATTGTTGATGTTAATTTAACTGATGGGTAATTTCCTTTGGTACCACTGTTATCACAGAAACCATAGAAACTACACCACGATTCAAGTTAACCAGTGACTATAAAATCAGGCTTTGGTCTATCTCTTGCAGTTTATTCTTGAAACACTTAAGCATATCGATAACTTCTTTCAATTTTTATCTTGCACTTGTTGTCCATTACATTTTATTTTCTGCTTCCTTCCGCTTCTTTAATCTTTTCGTACATTTTCGTAGTATGTTTCGTAAATTGGTATTGTATTTTTATATATGACACCTGCAGTTTTATGCAATGATCCTGTTAGTTGATGGTGCAGTAGTGTTATAGTATATTATTTAAGGATCACATAATGTAAGCTTTAATTTACGAGGGATAAAGTTTCAAGTACAATCATCGCAATGATTTTTTTATGAAAGTTAACTAATTGCAACTAACAAATGAAACGTACTGTGAAAAGGGTGTCACCTTTTCTTATTTGTTTGTTTTTACATTTAATGCCATTTGAAAGGCCTTCAAAAGTACCAAGACAGGCATATAATTAAAAAGTTACATTTCATGGCCTTTTACATTGCCTGGCATTGGCATTTTTACCCTATATTTTTTGGATTTACCCCTGGATTTAATCATTACCCTCACATCTCGTCATTTGAATGCCAACCAATAATAGTACATTTTTTTACGAGCACACAAAAGCCATAATTCATGAGAACGTAGTTTACACACGAGCCGAAGACGAGTGGATAATGATCTGAGTGAATTATAGCCATTATGTGCATGTCAAATGAGACATTTCAGTAGTATTATTGCAATACATGTTTTCTGCCATTTTAATTTTTTTTTACAACAGAAGCAAAAACAGTTTGGTATTTATAATTGAGAATGTAGATTGGCATGTATCATTGCCATAGTTATTTATAATTTGTATTTTTTGTCAACACTAAATCGTTTGATCAACATAAAGTGTACTTGATTTGTAGCCATTTAATGTCAAACAGTGCATTTTGGGAAAAAAAGGCAGATAGCATGTTTTGCCATAACACTACTGATTTTATCTATGACTTTTACGGCAAACACTATTTACAATTATTAATCTTCGGAAATACTAAGTTGTTGAATAATGTTCAAAACAATTAAACAGTCAACAAACGTTCATCAACAAAATTACTTTTGACAATAATTTTGAAAAATGACTTGATTTAATAGTAAAACCATTGATTATAATAGGGTTGGGTATCTATAAGGCTATTATAATCAAAGGTAAAACATTGCTGCGTTGACAGTTCTGTGTTTTATAATCTATAAAACACCCATGAATTGTGTTACATTATGCTACTATGGTTACCACAATTAAAATTTGTCAGAGACTTTATGACCGGTGGGTCAATTTTCAATTTATTTGAAAGGATGGCTTTTACAACAAGTATTATTGTCGACCTTCTTCATTACATGCTTTACAACAATAAAACGCATTACGATTAGAGGCTGCTAATACGTTAGAAACCATATCTGTGCAAAAATAGTACCACACACATTGATAACATGCACTAAATGAAACGCTACATTGTCGAGTGTTTACATTAAGATCGGAATCAGCGAAATTGTGTGATTCATGGGCGCAACTAATCGCTTCGACTTACGTATTTAATTTCACTGAGCTATAAACGTTACGTCGTATGTTATGATGAAAGATCATAATAAATGAAACAAGTGAGATAAGGAGAACGAATGTAACGTCAGTAAAATAATGATTCGACTTCAGTTGAAATTCAGAGTCAAGCCGAACTACTGCAGGGATGATGAACAGGGTCAGTTTTTTAGTGTGTGTGGATATGGTATCAGCTGCCCCTCATTATCATGATCATTACTTTTATCAAAATAAATTATTAAGGGCGGCTTGCCGCCCCTATGAAGTGCCGCCCTTTGCAATTTTTCCGTCGGCAATTATGTTAGACCGGGCATTATAAAATTGTCAAAAAATTTAGGCAAACAAATCATATATTTGCATAATTTTGTTAGGTGCAATCGGAAAGTGTCTTTTATTTTTATATTGAGGTATTATAAAGTTGTCAAAAAAATTAGGCAAACAAATCACGTATTTGCATAATTTTGTTAGGTGCAATCGGAAAGTGTCTTTTATTTTTATATTGAGTAAGTAGAATTGAGCACAATTCTTAAATATTGATTCGATAATCATGTATTGGGATTTTTGCTGTGGTGAATGATGCGCAAATCAATCAATTGAACTCGATAAAAGCATCGATCTGGTGTGTTCAAATATCACCAAATCTGCTAAAAAAATCTGAGATATCTTATCTCCAGCTTTATTTTATGACGTACCAAAGGTTGTGTTTTAGAGCATTAGCTGCTATATATAAAACCTAATAAATTAGGTATAGTAAATTCGCGAGCGAAAATACTCTGTAGAGGCAGAGTAATAAATTGTGATGCTTTGTGTTCGCTTAAAAGTCAAATACTCAACATTGCTATTAACCATCACACAGGATATAATTTAAAACCTTCTCGGTTTCTATACACACACAATATGTTTATAAAGAACGCGTAAAGAAATAATATGCTGCATAAATTTTGGCATATGCAATAATATGTTCAATAACTTTTATAACTATTGGCTAAATTGTTAACTGAAACTGTTTATTTTTTATTAACACTGGAGGCTTTTATTTCCTGACACATTATGTATAAATAAATAGTGCATTTTTTTACCAGCTGGTCGAAACTTTAGTCACTGTAATTTAATAAGTATGTAACGCACCGATATTATTTTATTATATTTATTTTATTATTCGTCGTTTTTATCGTGAAATTATTTTATAATTTCTTGATTATTTTGGCTCGTGATTTATTATATAATGTTTTAATTATTTTTGGCTCGTGATTTATTATATAATGTTTTAATTATTTTTGGCTTGTGATTTATTATATAATGTTTTAATTATTTTTGGCTCGTGATTTGTGATCGTATTTAGTACTTACACGTCGTGACGTTTAATTTAACTACCGTGATTACTCTCAAGGTACTTTTTCTATTGGTAATGTGTTAATTCACGTACACTAATAATGGATTAATACAAGAAAGCACCAATTTAAAGATTTGTTTTGTTTATTTAATAATAGACACGCTGAAATTGTAAGACACAGGGAAATAAAACACAGGTTGATGATGATGTAAATTAATTGATATAATTGTAACATACAGGAAAATAAAACACAGGTTGACGATTATGACATGAATTGATTTATTTGCTAGATTTCGTTGACCTTTTAATGAATTTGTAAATTCTCTTATTTATTCAATTGATAGTTTGAAAATGGTTATGACTACGAAGTTTATTTACGAGTGTTTGTTATACATGCACGTGCTTCTCTAGTTTCTTAGACCATTTATTACCATGCCCTTTCACTCCATTTAACTACGGGAAAGTGATATGATCAAAAATGGAACTATTTAAAGATGTTGAAATATCCCCAATAATTCATGAATGCTTACTTAAAGTATCTCGCGATCTTCCCGAATTTCATGGTTGTGTCGGTGTCCACACAATAATGTAATTATTGGAGCCCCATTGATTACGTTGATTGAGGTAAATTAGTAATTCTACCCACGACCACAGCAAGCACCAATGTCACAAGTAGTCATCACCGTCAGACATGTTACAAGTTGTGTCAAATAACAGTTCTGCTACCTCAATCGGAAATGTTTATGTAATGTTATAATATATTATTATTAGGAACATTGGAGGTTAACTTCTCTTGTGATTATACCAAGCTTCATTCTCTCGTTTATCATTCTCTCTGTTTATACGGGGTTTTAATAATTCCACTTATTTCTTGTTTACGATATTTAACCACAAATTGTCATTATGTCTTCAAATTATTGAGATTTAATCCAGCCTATTTTATCTGTACGATTCTAAATTACTCTGCCCAATAATAGGTACGTTATGTGCTTGTTTTATGATTCGAAATAAAGAAACCAGTATTTTTATACATTATGTTTTTAAATTATTATGATTTAATCCAACTTATTTATTTATACAATTATAAATCACTCTGCCCAATAATATGCCCGTTATGTGCTCATTTATGATTTAAAATGAAGAAGCCTTCATTTTTAAGAATTATTTTGATTTGAATATGATGATGTATGTCGGAGGGTAACACTGAATGCCTTGATTAGTTGTTATAGTTATGGTGAATACAGCCACGTTAGTTTGCGATCGCGGGCGCGATGTATGATGAGTTTATATGTTTAAATGTTATGATGCTGACGACGATTTGATTCTAGTGGAGTAGGTGATTCCACAATAACAGGTGTGTGAACGAAGTGCGCGGGTGGGCGTCAATTACACCTGTTATTGCTTCCTCTAGTGATTCGTAAACACGAATAGCGTACGAGCCGCCTTTGTTTACTGATAGGAATAGGTAATCGGTGTTTGGCTTTTCTAGGTAACTTGTGGTTGGTTAAATACACTATTTTCCGTCAATTTGAATCTAGTGCGGGAATTTGATTTCACAATAACAGGTGTGTGAACGAAGTGCGCGGGTGGGCGTCAATTACACCTGTTATTGCTTCCTCTAGTGATTCGTAAACACGAATAGCGTACGAGCCGCCTTTGTTTACTGCCGGGAATAGGTAATCGGTGTTTGGTATTTATAGGTAACTTAGGGTTGATTGAAAGGAATAAGCACTCCCGTGAATTTATAATGAGACTGGTTTAACAACTTTATATTATCGTTAATAATAAAAAAAATTAAATTACTCTGTACCTAGAATTGTACGTTTTTCGATTTATTCAAATGTTTACTCTACTTTGCGTTTTTTACAACGTTATATGCAATCGTTAATTTAATTATAACCCGACGTGAATTTATATACTCAAAACCGCGAATGTCGTGTGCGTTGCCCGTGGCCGACGAAACTTTCTTACTCCTCTCGCTTGAGTGTGGCTTGTGCTTAAATAGGTTTTTTTCAGCTTCAAATCTCCACTCCCCTCACATATCTACTGCTAAATATTCGCCCCCATCCCTTAGTTATCATGGTGATTATTAATCTTGAGTGTGCGTGTGGTATTAATGCGTTTTTAGCGCAAAGTATTACACTTAACTTAAAGCGTTGCCATTCGAGGTGATTTTTACGTGGCTGTCGCTTGTTCGTTTCTAAGGGGCGCTGATACCCAAATTGTTTATGTGACACCACGACATGGAATCTTCCAAAACCGTGCATATGCACGCCTCGGCTCTTGAGATATTTGGCGACGCTCTGGCGCGACTTGCGATGGCTATTTATCACATTTCACCCTGGGATTATTTGTAAATGAATTAATTTAATAATTTTGTTGTATTCATGAATTTTAAAATATGAGTCACTTTATTGCGTAAATGCGTATTATACTGGGCGTATATTTGGGCCTATTACAAGTATCAAAGTGTTTTTAGTTATTCTTCATGCTAATTGTATTTTTTTTAATGTTATTATATCATGAAGAAATAATATGCGCCGTATTTTTATTAATGAAGCCAGAAATACATTGCAGAAAACTGTTTAGTATGCAAATACAATGTGCGTATGCAATGTGAATGCGTAATGCTCTAATGTACAGGGTCATAATGACTCGCCACTGCAATTCTCCAATTACATTTATAATTGTACCTCAAATTGCATGCCTATGCTACAGACGTTTTCGTACGTTTGTAAAGTGTCGGTTTGAATTTATAGGCAGAACATAATAAGAGGAATAGCCTTCAATTAAATTATTTATACATGTTACGAGATATAAAAGTATAGAATTATTTTTATTTGAGGCGATCCTAAAATAAAACTTCTCTGGACGTACATATTTCCATACTAATCAAAAAGAAATTCCGCATTTAAAAAAACTAAAATCGATGATTGCACTTTTAAAAAAGTGAATACGCCTTATAAATATATCATATATACAGGGTGGACCGTGACATACCTGCCATACGTTAAGGGGGTAATGTTGAGGTCATTTTAAGTCAAAAATGTCTTATATAAAAAACTCATTAATTACAGAAATACAAGCATTTTTAATTGTATGTAATTTTGGGCGTTGATTGTTCATTTCACCTAATTAAAATTAGTTGCCTGTTGGTGGTGGTTATTTTATGATACATTTTTATTAATACTGAATAAAACAACTACCTCGTTTATATCACGTGATACAAACAAAGTAATTGTTTAATTGATAATTAAAATTTAGTTAACTATGAAGTTATTAGTATAAATAAATAAATAAAGCACTAAGCACCCAAGTTTCACCAGTGAAACTTAACCAAATGCTTTATTTATACTAATTTAAAGATGTTTCGCCAAGTATTAACCACCGATTCATACAATCTAATGAATTTATTGCTTTTTATTTTTTTAGTAAATGTCATACAATTAATATTCTGTGGTTTATTTAATGTTCTGTGTTTTACTGTTTATTGTACTTCAAAATTAGGCTGTAGTTAAGGAGTTTTTGATATTGGTTAGGAAGACATTTTTGACTTAAAATAACCTCAGCATTACACCCTTAATGTATGGCAGGTATGTCATGGGATACCCTGTATATCATACATAACAATTTTGATATCGTTCACATTTTTATTCGAAGCAATATTGAAAATTCGCCACAAATGATAAAATCTGCCTTTTATATACAAAACCTCGTACATTACTAATGCTCCTAAACGTTTCAAGGATTCCGTTGTAAATTGCACAAAAGTCCTTATTTTTTATGAAAATTGAAAATTCCGCACTTCTCACACTTTTACTACAGTACATGTAGTAATAATAATACAAATGTAACAATTATATGTAATAATTTTGACTTAAAATTAAAAAGACTATTTTTATTTCATTTGAAAGATTTTCTAAAACAACCCACAGAAGGTCCTAAATGTAAATATCATTTATTCGTTTTCTCTTATACTAAATTATTAATGTATTTTTTCTGAAACGTAAGAAAAAGCACAAGAAATCGGCACTAATGTAATCCATTATTGTACGATAGTGTGTCCATTAGATGGAATTAAAAGATTTTTTATGAAAATCGAAAATTGTCAAACTTCTACAATTGAGTACATCTAGTTATGTAGTTTGATATTATAAATAATAGGTTTTTTTGTTAGAAATCCTTGGAAAAACCATTATTGTACGATAGTATGTCCATTGGATGGCATTCAAAGATTTGCAAAAATTTGTTAATTTCACAAAACATACCCATTTTTTTTATGAATATCGAAAATTTCACAACTGTCAAACTTCTATACTTTTGAGTACATTTAGTTATGTAGTTTGAAATTATTATTATATTTTTTTTAAATCGTTAGAAAAAGCAAGAGAAATCGGCACTGAAGTAATCCATTATCGTACGTTAGTATGTCTATTGGATGGAATTCAAAGATTTTGTGGTAAACTGCTCAAAATATCCTTACATTTTTCATGAAAATCGAAAATTCGGCACTTGTCAAACTTCTACTTTTGAGTACATCTAGTAATAATAATAACAATGTAACAATCATAGTAATCATTTTGGTTCCAGTAAATCTACAAATAATTTATTTCTAGATGCTTAAGAAAATACAAGAGAAATCGGCACTAAAGTAAACCATTATTATTCGGAAATATGCCCATTGCATAGTATTCAAAGATTTCGTGGTAAATTGCACAAAACAACGCTATTTTTTTATGAAAAACGAAAATTTCACAATTGACAAACTTCTATACTTTTGAGTACATCTACTCACATAGTTTGAAAAAAATTTTTTTTTCCTGAAATCGTTAGAACAAGCAAGAGAAATCGGCACTAAAGTAACCCATTATTGTACTATATTATGCAACAGTTTACAACAGTATTTTTAATTCATTTGAAAGACTACCTATGGAAAACAGCTAACAGAAGAAATGTTCTAAAACTAAATATCGTTTTTCCCCCTGAAATCTTAAGAAAAATCAAGAGAAATCGGCACTAAAGTAAACCATTATTGTTCGGCAATATGCCCATTGCGTGGTATTCAAAGATTTCGTGCTAAATTGCACAAAACAACGCTATTTTTTTATGAAAAACGAAAATTTCACAATTGACCAACTTCTATACTTTTGCGTACAGTCATGCTCACATAAATCTAGTACAAGAAATTAGGTTACAATAGCAATTTTATATAGCAACGTCAATTTTTTTGTACTAGATTTATGTGAGCATGACTGTACATCTAGTTATGTAGTTTGAAAAAAATATTTTTCCCCTGAAATCGTTAGAGCAAGCAAGAGAAATCGGCACTAAAGTAACCCATTATTGTACCATATTATGCAACAGTTTACAACGGTATTTTTAATTCATTTGAAAGACTACCTATGATAAACAGCTAACAGAAATGTCCTAAAACTAAATATAGTTTTTTCCCCTGAAATCTTAAGAAAAATCAAGAGAAATCGGTGCTAAAGTAACCCATTATTGTAGCTTATTGTAAGAACATTGTAGAATATTGTAAGAAATATATGAGGGACTGATTAAGTAAAGAGAGGTAAATTTGATTTGATTGTACTATATCATGATATTAATATGTAAATCAATTTGTATTTTTCTATGCGAGAATAAATTATTTTTATTGTAGCTTAGATTTTTAAACACATTTTACATTTTTAAAAGTTTCATTTGAAAAGGTATCGAAAACAACCCACGCAAGAAAGGTTCTAAAACTAAATATAGTTTTTTTCTTCTGAAATCGTAAGAAACGCAAGAAAAATCGGCACTCAAGTTATGCATTATTGCACGATATTGTGCCCATTGAATTGTCTAATTATCTATTTAACAGTATTATCATGTATTATATTTTTCTTGTTTCGTCTTTTTTCCCCTCTTGGTCTGCTTTTCCACTTATTCCTCTTATCTTCCCTGTTCCATGTTATCGTCCATATTCCTAATTAGTATCTTCTTTGTTTGTATTTGCTTCTTTGTGTTTTCTTATTGCTCTTTCCCATGTTTCTTCGCTGTAGATAGCTTATGTCCCTTTCGGATGTCTTCATTTCGTTATCCTTCAGTTTGGTTTGTATTATTTCTACCTTGGTTACGATGGCTACGAAATAAAGATATTTAAATTATTTCAACCTTTCCATTTCTTCCACTTGCTCTTCCTTTTTCTTACTTATTTCTTTTTTCTTCCATGTCCCACACCGAAATTTATAAGGAAAAAGTATATAAATAAATAATCTTCCATGTATGTATTTGTATCTTCAATTCGATTCAATTCAGGTTATTGATCATTAGAGCAACATACATAGGTGATTGGACAAGTCAGGTAAAAATATAACAATCACAAATATAACACATTAAAAAATTATGTCAGTGATACTACCTCTTCCTCGCTTGTATTTTCTTCTTTGTGTGTTCTCATAGCTCTTTGCCATGTTATTGCTTGTATTGTCTTCTTATTTCCTTTTAATGACGTTAATATTCGTTTGGCTTCTATCCTTGGCTCTTCTCATCCAACAATTTTTCTCTCCGATTCTATTGGTATTCTTTCCCATGTACAGTTAATATTTTGTTGCCATTATTTGCTTTGTTCTCTTTCTCTTCTGAAAATTTATTATTTGCATATTTAATTATAGATTTTTGTTTAGTGTACCTAAAACTAATGCTTCTAAAAATTTGACAAAGTTTCAGTATTAAATAAGTGTGAAAATCGAAAGTATAACTTCATGCACTGCCAAGTATGTGTTAGCTAATACTGAAATTTCTGAAAATTTATTATTTGCATATTTAATTTGAAAATTGTGTTTAAAACACCTGTAACTAATTCTCCTGAAAATTTGACACAGTTTCAGTATTAAATAAGTAAGAAATTCGATCGTATAACTTTCCGCATTGACTAGTATGAGTTAGCTATTAATTAAATTGCTAAAAATTTATTACCATCATATTAAATTTTAGATTTGTGTTTAGTACGCCTGAAGCTAATTTTCCTGAAACTTTGACAAAGTTTCAGTATTATATCAGTGAGAAAATCGAAAGTATAACTTTCCGCATTGACTAGTATGAGTTAGCTATTAATGAAATTGCTGAAAATTTAAGACCATCATATTAATTTTAGATTTGTGTTAACTACACCTGAAGCTAATTCTCCTGAAAATTTGACAAAGTTTCGGCATTAAATAAGTGCGAAAATCGAAAGTATAACTTCATGCATTGACAAGTAAGTGTTAGCTAATACTGAAATTTCTGAAAATTTATTAAATGCATATTTAATTTTATATTTTTGTTTAGTATACGTAAAGCTAATGCTCCTGAAAATTTGACAAGTTTCAGCAGTAAATAAGTGCGAATATCGAAAGTATAACTTTATGCATTGACTAGTATGGGTTAGCCTTTCTGAAATTTAATTATTGCATATATAATTATAGATTTGTATGTAGTACTCATACAGCTAATTCTCCTGAAAATTTGACAAAGTTTCGGTATTAAATAAGTGACAAAATCGAAAGTATAACCAGTACTTTACGCATTGACTTGTATGGGTTTGCTATTACTGAAATATCAGAAAATTTATTAATTGCATATTTAATTTTAGATTTGTATTTAGTACAACTAAAGCCAAGTCTCCTTTAATTTTATATAGTTTCAGTAATGAATAAGTGAGAAAATCAAAAGTGTAACTTTCTGCATTGACTAGTATGAGTTAGCTATTACTGAAATTTCTGAAAACTTATTCACTGCATATGTAATTTCAGATTTGTGTTTATTACACCTAAAGCTAATTCTCCTGAAAATTTGACAAAGTGTCAGTAATAAATAACCGAGAAAATCGAAAGTATAACTTTCCGCATTGACTAGTATGAGTTAGCTATTAATGAAATTGCTGAAAATTTATGACCATCATATTAATTTTAGATTTGTGTTAACTACACCTGAAGCTAATTCTCCTGAAAATTTGACAAAGTTTCAGTATTAAATATATGAGAAAATCGAAAGTATAACTTTATGCATTGACAAGTATGGGTTAGCTATTACTGAAATTTCTGAAAATTTCTGAATTGCATATTTAATTTTAGATTTGTATTTAGTGCACCTGAAGCTAATTCTCCTGAAAATTTGACAAAGTTTCATTATTAAATAAGTGAGAAAATCGAAAGTGTAAGTTTCTGCATTGACTAGTATGTGTTAGCAATTGCTGAAATTGCTGAAAATTTATTAATGCATATGTAATTATAGATTTCTGTTTAGTACACCTGAAGCTAATTCTCCTGAAAATTTTACAAAGTTTCAATATTAATTAAGTGAGAAAATTAAAAGTATAACTTTCTGCATTGACTACATTAACAATATATATTTTCTTTGTGTTTTCTCATTACTATTTGTCATTGCTTGTATTGTCTTCTTATTTCCTTTTACTGACGATAGCAATCTTTTGGCGTTCATCCTTGGCTCTTCTGATTAAATCGGTTTTCTCTCCGATTCCATTGGTATTCTTCATATTTATTTTTCCATTTATTTTTCTATTTAGATCGTGTCGTTAACAATGTATATTTCATTAATCTTCAGCTTAAAACTCTTTTGCTTTCACTATTTCTTTTTGTTCCTGCTTCATTTCATTGAAGCCTGCTGCCATTTTTGTTTTCGCTGCCTTTATTTATCTCATCTTGAAAGCTTCTATTATCTTGGAGTCTTCTTCTAGCTTTTATGCAAAGACCATGTATATTTCGGAAATCTTCACCTTATAACTCTTTGCTATCACTAGTTCTTCGTTTTTATTTCAAGATCTCATCTCAGCTACTACCATTTATGTTTTCTCTTCCTTTATTTATGTTATCTTGAAAGCTTCTATTATCTTGGAGTCTTCTTGCAGCTTTTATGCAAAGACCATGTATAGTTCGGAAATCTTCACCTTATAACTCTTTGGTATCACCATTTCTTCTATTTTGTTCCATGATCTTATTTCAGTTACTATCATTTATGTTTTCTCTTCCTTTATTTATCTTATCTTGAAAGCTTCTATTATCTTGGAGTCTGCTTCTAGCTTTTATGCAAAGACCATGTATATTTCGGAAATCTTCACCTTATAATTCTTTGCTATCACGATTTCTTCTTCTTTATTCCAGGATCTCATTTCAGCTACTACCATTTATGTTTACTCTTCCTGTATTTATCTTATCTTGAAAGCTTCTATTATCTTGGAGTCTGCTTCCAGCTTTTATGTAAAGAACATGTATATTTCGGTAATCTTCAGCTTATAACTCTTTGCTATCACTATTTCTTCTGTTTTGTTCAATGATTTCTTTTCAGTTACTACCATTTATGTTTTCTCTTCCTTTATTTATCTTATCTTGAAAGCTTCGATTATCTTGGAGTCTGCTTCCAGCTTTTATGCAAAGAATTGTCCTAGTTTCGAGAAAGAAAACGTAAAACTTCCTGCTTTATATTTAATGTAAAGCTTCCTGCTTTGTATTTAATATAAAGCTTCCTGCCGTATATTTTCATCTTCGTTCTGAATATTACTACTGTTATTTAAAAATCATCAACATGTTATTGTCACTATGTCAATTATCACTGCTTAAAAATGATCACTAAATCGAGATTTATATAAGAAGCTTCACTTTCATTATAATCAATATTGCATTGTCACTGGAAAAAGTTACAGTTATTTAAAAATCACCAATAACTTACTGACGCTCTGATAATGAAGACTCTCTTCTCTTCTGTTTTATTGTAATCAATATTGCAATGTCACTGGCAAATGTTACAGTTATTTTAAATCACCAATAACTTACCGACGCTCTGATAATGAAGACTCTCCAATCGTTTTGTTACATATCATTCGTTATTATCGTTTACACTTCTATATATCGTCAGCTTGGTGCTATAAGGTTGCATGTAACATTTTTTCAATTTTTCGTTCTACAACTTTACAGGACCATATGTTTTTAAGGCAGGATCTTTGAGCTTGTTGGTAGATTAAAATGGGAATATTAAGAACCTGTGATATAAAAAATATCTAATTACAGTGCACAATACATCATTTTCTGTAATAACAAACATATTTAAAGTCCTTATTCCCACATTTAGAAATTTTCTCATAGAACCTTGTAACATTAAGCCAACGATATGTTAGTGGAATCATCGAGATCTTCGGATAAATTTCACACACATTTCTGCCGCATGAAGCCTAATAAATCCCACCGATTTACAACGCGCAGGAACCCCCTCGAAACGATATCGCATTTTTAGAACTGCTACAGAGCTAGTTTATCTTTATTGCAGCTATTAGGCAATGTATCAATATTTGTGCGTTTCCCTTTTGCAACTCTTGATTAGGAAAATAAACAAACACAACTGAATGATTATAGAAATTTGAGCGACAAATAATTGGTAAAAGCGACTGATACGTGAAGAGGCGTATTTAAAATGCTAAAAATCAAGCTTTTCTGCGTGATAATTCCATTTGACCAGCTAGTTGGATAGCATATAAGATAGTGACTAGCACTATTTAGGTGTGACTTGACTAGGTAGGACTAGGACTAGGTGTGACGTGGACTAGGTGAATGGCAGCCACAGGCCTCGGCTACAGTACGAGCGGTGAGCGGTTGCGGCGAGCGTCAGAGCGTCAAGCTTGACGTTTTGTTCACGATTTGAATGCAGCGTGCAGGAAAACTTGACGCTTGCCGCTTACTGCTGCGTCTAAACATTAAAACTCGCTGCACACCGCTCACCATTCGTATGGTACCCGAGGCCTAAGAAGAAATTGGATTGTAGAAGCAAATTAGTAAAAAAGAAAGACTCCAAATCTAAACATTTTTTTTTTGTGAAATGTAAGAAAAAGCAAGCGAAATCGGCATTAAAGTAATCCATTATTGTCGATGTAAAGCCCATTAGGTTGCCTATACAGTCTATTTGATTTATTGTGACACAGCAAATATTTCTGTTATTAGCAAAGATAGAGAAAAAAGTTGAAGAAAAAAGTTTTAGTACTTTTTGTCGTCAATTTAATCCTAATTTCAGAAGAACAATTGAAAATCAAATAAACACGTGAAAGCTATAAGTTTCATTTTCTTTAATGTGTCACAATAAATCAAACAGACTGTATAGGCAATCTAATGGGCCAATATTAGCCAATATTAGCCAATATTATTAAAAAATATTAGCCAGTGGTATATTTTCTTGTTTCCTCATTAGCTTAGAAGAGGCTTAGACGCTCAACTATTCCTTCTGATTCTCTGCTGATTGTAGGAGCAAATCAGTATTTTTGTATGTATTTATCATTTCTGCCTATAAAAGAGAATGACAATAGATAAAACTAATTTAAAGTCGCGTGTAAGTACAAATGCGTTCGTTACTTATCAGCTTCTTGTAGTCCTTACGTCGCTATCGTGTCCAGCATACCCTTTAACATCGAGAATGATTTGTAACATTTCCGAACGGAATTGCCGGACCAAAGCCAGCACTCATTTCAATTTAACTGTTTACGATGCAATAATAGAGCCGTCCGAGCGCATCTTATCTGGCCTGGGCCCGTCCCTGAACGCTCCTCTCTCTCTCTTTGCTGCAGTCGGTGGGATGCTGTGTTACCATTATGCCTGGACGTAAATTCAAGGTCGCGCTTTCTTCCGATGAATGAGTCTCTCGCAACGGTTCTACGAGCAGAGATACGCTAATATAATCTTGTAATGTGATTCAGGTCTCCAGATGTAATGAACGCGCCTGTTGCAGCGAACTGGTCGAGCGTGTTTTTGCGGAGTTGTCGTGCACTGCTAATGGATAACGAGCGAGAATTGCAGGGAAAAAATTGCAAACGTGCTTAAATTAGTATTTGCGAAATTTGTTGGTCATTGTGGATTAATGATGGCTCTTGGACATTATTCATCTTTCGTAATTTTTTGTAAGGGGCTTTGCCGAGTCACTGTTCTTCCACGATAATTTTGTGTGCTGCGAAGAAGCGGGCGTCCAAGAACGTCACCAAATAATTAACAATCGACGAAGATGCTACTTAATAGTTTTCTCTTCGATATATACACAATTATATCACTATGATCATAATATAAAAATGATTTATTAATTAAATTGAATTCAGTAATCTTACAACTATCTACATCGTTTTTTATGAGTCGGCGGACGTAATTCTTTTTACAATTTTACAATTCGATATAATTACAAGACTACAGACGCCAGTAGATAATTTAGAGTCGTCACCTAGGAAACGGTTTTAAAAGGATTATACATTCGCCCATGCAATTAAGGTCCATTGTACCTTAATTGCTGGGCAAATATGCAGTCCAGGTAGACAATCAGTTAAGGCTGTCTTTTTCTCAAATAGTCTACATCTGTCTTTCAGTCGGTGTTAACCTTTACATTGCAACAGTGCTCATTTTACATACGTGTGCATATTATGATTTATAAACTTGTGAAAAGGTAGAGTTTATTAAGATGGAAACGTCGTTAAGTGAAACTGCAACAATTATTTCATCAATTTATAATGACACTCAGTTCGACGATCTATTTCAATTATGTGAGGAAAGAAGCCATTCCGAAAGTTTTGTTGAAGAATCCCTTCGACAATTTACAGAGGGAAGCTATTCTCAAATTGATTTTGATAAATTTCAAAACAACCATCATCAAATGGACACATCAACTATCGAAAATGAAAATCAGGGATTAATAAGCATGCTTTTCTTTCAACTGATACTAAAAGGATAGTCGTAAATATTTATAACACCCTTATAAGCGAGAATCATGCATCTCCACTGGAAAGAATTTCCATTCTGACAGGAATATCATGTTCAACGGTTTGGAGAATAATTACGAAAGGACCGCTAGAAAGGAAAAGAAGAATAAGTTCCAAATGTACCGAAATAGACGATGCCATCGCCAAGGGGATCAAAAATAGAATTTACAATTCTTATAAATCAGGTAACGGTCCAATTTATTTTGGAAACTTTTGGAAATGATTTTCCATATAAGGAAACTGCTTATAAATACCTACTTAGTCAGGGTTTTAGGTATAAAACTTTAGACAAACGAATTGATATCATGGAATCGCCGAGATTGCAAAAAGAGCCGTTAGATATTTATCTAAAATAAACGAATATAGAAATGGAAGGAGATTGATAATTTATTTGGATGAAACATGGTTCGATACTCACGACGTCGTTTCCAAGGGATGGGTCGATAATACAAATAAGTGTCACCTTAGAGCACCGTGCAATAGAGGAAAAAAAATGGTATTCTTCATGCAGAAGGAGACGCAGGTTTTGTGTGAAATAGTTTTCTCTTATCAGCCAAGAATATTGCATCAAGCTTGTTAGACTATCATCAGGATATGAACGCCGAATTATTTTAAAATTGGTTTCGCAATCAATTATTGCCCAACATACCCAATAACTCAATAATCGTAATGGATAATGCAACTTACCACTCAAAGCAAATTAATAAAATCCTAACGCCGCTTCCAAGAAAGGCGATATTGCGGATTTTTGCATTTAAAATGGTATTGTTATTCCCCTAAGTGCAAAGAAAAAAACATTATTAGAACTTATATAAAAACAAAATTTCAAAAAAACGTATGTGGTTGATAAGATGGCAGAAGAATTTGGTCACCATGTGTTGCGCCTTTCACCTCATTACTCTATCTTCAATCCAATTGAGCTGGTATGGTCAACTTTAAAAAGAAATTTGCGGAAAAATAATGCACATCCCAAAATGAGTGAAGAAACAATTCAACTTGTTCAGCGAGAATGCAACAACATTTCAAGTACCATTTGGAAAAACTGCATCGATCATGTGATTAAAATTGAAAACGATTATAGGACGCTTAATGTACCAAATCGAATTATTAATGTTCAAAGTGAAAGTGATAGCGATGAATCAGTTGTGCGGAATAATATTTGCTTGTTACATTACGATTCATGAAAAAATTAACTGATGTTAACGTCGTTAATTTTTTAACGCAATGAGCAAGTGAATAATGTTATGGGTGACTTAAGTTATTTGTTTCGCGAATCATACTGTATATAAATTTTCTATGAAATTATAACTACATTTGTTAAACACAATTAATCTTATGTACACTTAAAAATACAATGAAAAGTACAATTTAATGATAATGAATCACTAATGTTAATTTTCTACGGGGCACTGAATCTGTATTTTCTGATGCCGGCTCTGGACGCTGTTCTCTTCCCATTACCCTTCATAAAATTCCGTTCGCACAATGGAGCGCAATAAACACTCTTCGTAGGTAGATTTTCAATTTCAAGTAAAAACTCTATACTACGTTTCTCAGATTGATGTTGAAGTGTGACAATGTCTGTTTTCATCTATTTGAGATTGCTTTTGTTTTCTTTACGCAGGAGACCATAGGATTTAATGCATCTATTTTTGGTTGCTTTAGTTTTCTTTACGAAGGAGACCATAGGATTTTTTTTTTTTTTTACTTATAAACTACCTAACATAATTACTAACTTATCTCAAAATAACGGACAAAACCTCGACACCCAATGGGTAAAAGAGGGATGGATTATGTATGTATGTATGTATCTCAAAATAACTCCAATAAATTTTAATAACATAAACGATATGAAAAATAACGTCACAATATAAATGTCTAGTTTGTTCCTCACTGATTCGTTTCGGCATTCAAATTTAAGGCTTGTCATGTTGATAAAGTTGGGCACCACACATTTAAACCTGAGAAACTAAATAAAATAAAATAATTTCTTTACATGAACCTGCACATACTGTACATATGCTGTTACTTAAGAACACGAGGAGATCATTAGCTTGTGAGGAACGTACTTGCCTCAAAATTCGTCTCCCGAGCGTTGTGTGAGGGGGCTGAGGGGGCGAACGGTCGTGCCGAGGTATAATTTTACGTTGCCCAGAAAGGGGGCTCCCATTACCCAGGCCCGTATGTCTCACGGTTCTGGGAGCTTTTTCCTTTACACTTTGCGGTCTGTCCCGGACCACCGACTTCACAAAAATCGTAGAATAACTCGGAGGAATTGCCGGTTAGGCACCTGTTGAAATACGAATCGCGGATGACAAAGCAGATGGTGCCAATTAAATACCAACGTGAGACGTACAGAATCCATTCAGGGGGAGATCAGCTCTCGTGATGCATTTGCAGCGTTTATGGTGTTGTGAGTTCAGGGTTACAAATTTGTAATTTGGGTAATCATGGGTTCTATTATCGCCCAGGAAAGTATAGTCATTATCCATATATCTTGTATCGCCTGATAGTAAATACGTTCACGCTGAGACATTAATTTTGAGATACTCTTAGTTTCAAGAAATTACAAATTTCTACCATAATTGTACTTTATTGCCCTAGAGCGGGTCGGCAAACTTTTAAGCCTGAAGAGTCAAACCGGGCCCTTACAACAACTAAAAAAATTTCCTTTGTAATTTATGCAATTTTACCAAAATTTGTTACATTTGCTGTGAATGTTTGTTAGAAATTTTGTTTCTAAAAATGTTCCAACATTTTTATTCTGATTATTTTCATGTTTACAGGAATATACAACTGAAAATATTTACTATTTAATTATTATAATAATGCATACACAAGAAGTTTACGTGGATTGTTCTAGTTTTTGGCTAAAATACTTCCAAAAATTATCACATCTTAAAATTTAGCAATATTAACAATAACATCCACTTGAACTTTCAGGAATTTTCTTTTTTAATTTATGCAATTTTACCAGAATTTGTTATATTTGCTGTGAATGTTTGTTAGAAATTTTGTTTCTAAAAATGTTCCAACATTTTAATTCTGATTTTTTTCATGTTTACAGGAATATACAACTGAAAATATTTAATATTTAATTATTAAGATAATGCATACCCAAGAAGTTTACGTGGATTGTTCTAATTTTTGGCTAAAATACTTACAAAAAATATCACATCTTAAAATTTAACAATATTAACCATAACATCCACTTGAATATTCAGGAATTTTCCTTTTTAATTTATGCATTTTTACCAGTATTTGTTACATTTGCTGTGAATGTTTGTTAAAAATTTTGTTTCTAAAAAATGTTCCAACATTTTAATTCTGATTATTTTCATGTTTACTAATATACAACTAAAAATATCTAATACTTAATTATTAAGATAATGCATACACAAGAAGTTTACGTGGATTGTTCTAGTTTTTGGCTAAAATACTTCCAAAAATTATCACATCTTAAAATTTAGCAATATTAACAATAACATCCACTTGAACTTTCAGGAATTTTCTTTTTTAATTTATGCATTTTTACCAGTATTTGTTACATTTGCTGTGAATGTTGGTTAGAAAATTTGTTTCTAAAAATGTTCCAACATTTTTATTCTGATTATTTTCATGATTACAGGAATATACAACTGAAAATATTTACTATTTAATTATTATAATAATGCATACACAAGAAGTTTACGTGGATTGTTCTAATTTTTGGCTAAAATACTTACAAAAAATATCACATCTTAAAATTTAACAATATTAACAATAACATCCACTTGAATTTTCAAGAATTTTCCTTTTTAATTTATGCATTTTTACCAGTATTTGTTACATTTGCTGTGAATGTTTGTTAGAAAATTTGTTTCTAAAAATGTTCCAACATTTTAATTCTGATTATTTTCATGTTTACTGGAATATACAACTGAAAATATTTAATATTTAATTATTAAGATAACGCATACACAAGAAGTTTACGTGGATTGTTCTATACCTTTTCAAGTTCAAATTGAGACCAATCAAGTTCAAATTGAGACCAATCAATATTAAATTGAGGCCAATTAAGTTCAAATTGATACCAATCAATTTCAAATTGAGACTAAACAAAATCAAGTTGACACTAAACAATATCAAATTGATAGTAAACAAATAAAATTTATTATGACAACTTGATATTGTTTAGTATCAACTTGATCAATTTGAAATTGATTGGTCTCAATTTGAAATTGATTGGTATCAATTTGAACTTGTTTGTCCTCAATTTGAAATTGAGTGGTCTCAATTTGAACTTGATTGGTCTCAATTTGAACTTGAAAAGGTATAGTTTTTGGCTAAAATACTTCCAATAAATATCACAGCACTTTTAGCGAAAACCTTATTACAATATTTGTTTATATCGGAACTTTTTAAATATTTTATTTATCTGGTTAAAATGTTCTAGACTGTTACTGGAATTTAATGGAAAGGGCTGATAGTGAAATTTCGTTACAATTTGTATTTTTGTATTTTTAATATTATAATAATATGTATATAATTCTGTATTTTATATATTTTTTTTGTAGAATAAACATCTCTAAAGATGGCCTACATAGCCGAAACTAGTTAGGTGATTAAAAAATAATAAAATTTATATAAACTAAAAATCTTTATATAATAAAATAAAAAAATACCTATCAGTAAGTACTCCGAAAAAATAAAGAAAAAATCAATATTATACAGGGTGAGTCGCGAGGAATGGACCAAAGTCCAGGAATGTATTGTACACATGAAAATTATTCAAACAAAAATCTTAATTAAATAATAACATTTATATAAACTAAAAATCTTCATATAATAAAATAAAAAATACTTATCAGTAAGTACTCCGAAAAAAAAGAAAAAATCAATATAATATAATAGTAACTAGTATATAATGGATGAAACTATGACAAAAATTATAATAATTATTTTACGATTTTCTGTAGTATTAATGCAATTTATAAGAACTTCTTCATTTATAATTTTAGTTAAAATTTAATTTATCTACGAAATTTTTAGTAAGTACTTTATCGTCTCCCTTGTAGTTTCCTGATTTTTACTTGTTAATTTCTGGAATATTTCTAGAATTTCCTGCATTTGCTATGAATTTTTGATTAAAAAATAATAACATTTATATAAACTAAAAATCAATATAATATAATAGTAACTAGTATATAATGGATGAAACTATGACAAAAATTATAATAATTATTTTACGATTTTCTGTAGTAATAATGGAATTTATAAGAACTTCTACATTTATAATTTTAGTTAAAATTTAATTTATCTGCGAAATTTTTAGTAAGTACTTTATCGTCTCCCTTATAGTTTCCTGATCTTTACTTCTTAATTTCTGGAATATTTCTAGAATTTCCTACATTTGCTACAAATTTTTGATTAAAAAAATAATAACATTTATATAAACTAAAAATCTTCATATAATAAAATAAAAAATACCTATCAGTAAGTACTCCGAAAAAAAAAATCAATTTTATATATTAATAACTGGTATATATAAATAGTGGATGAAACTATAACAAAAAATATAATATTCATTTTACGATTTTCTGTAGTATTAATGGAATTTATAAGAATTTCTTCATTTATAATTTTAGTTAAAATTTTATTTATCTGCGAAATTTTTAGTAAGTACTTTATCGTCTCCCTTGTAGTTTCCTGATTTTTACTTGTTAATTTCTGGAATATTTCTAGAATTTCCTACATTTGCTATGAATTTTTGATTAAAAAAATAATAACATTTATATAAACTAAAAATCTTCATATAATAAAATAAAAAATACCTATCAGTAAGTACTCCGAAAAAAAAGAAGAAAAAATCAATAAAATATAATAGTAACTAGTATATAATGGATGAAACTATGACAAAAATTATAATAATTATTTTACGATTTTCTGTAGTATTAATGGAATTTATAAGAACTTCATTTATAATTTTAGTTAAAATTTAATTTATCTTCGAAAGTTTTAGTATGTACTTGATCGTTTTCCTTGTAGTTCCCTGATATTTACCTGTTAATTTTTAGAATTTTACTAGAGTTTCCTACATTTGCCATGAATTTTTGTCAGAATTTTTATGTATTTCTAAAAAAAATCCAATATTTTAATTGTCATTTTGTGCATTTCTGTATTTATAAAATTTTCTATTATTATAATCATTTTACGAGTTTTTGGAGTATTGGTGGAATTTACAAGAAATTAATTGTTAATTTTGGTTAAATTTTTTATATATCTTCGAAATTTTCTGAAGAAAGAGCCGAGTTATTCGAATAGATAATGCTGCAAACCTCAGCTTAAAATTGTTCACTTCGTTTGTCTTCTGTGTATTTTCTGGATTTATCCTTCTTAATTTCTGGAATTTTACTGAAATTTCATAAATTTGCTCTGAATTTTGGTTAGAATTTTTAAGTATTCCTAACAATTTTCTAATATTTTAAAGGGTGATCTTAGGATTTCTTTTTCGTTTAAACCGCAGTTTGCAAAAGTTTGTTGTAGGTGTTTGTTAGAATTATTGTGCATATCCGAAAATAATTAATATTTGAATCGTCCTTATAGAATTTTCACGATTAATACATCAATTCACAAGAACTTTTTGTGGATTACTGTTCTAGTATTGATTTTTTTTTTCCATATTTTATTGATCCCTTTAAAATTTTGAGTGTTTCTGGAATTTGCAATAACTGTTTTTGATTATTGCCATTGATGTAACAAATGCCAACCCTCTCCATGTTAACGATTAAAATTGACATCCACGCGTAAGTATCTTTTAAGATGAATCTAAATGTTTCTTATTTTTTTCTTTATTTCCACATTCTGGTGCAGGCATAATAAAAAATAATATATAATACACGTGCTTGAGGGGTTTTCAAGCACTGCACCATTAAAAGCACTCCGCTTCGTGTCGTACCCCGGCAAGGGTGGAAGGACGATGTAGGAAACTCGGCGAGGGTGCTTGAAAGGCTCTCTTATGCACTTGTATCATAATATACTATTATAACATAGAATTGTGTGATTTTTTTTTAATCCAAACTGAATAGTATATCGATGGCTTATTTGCAATACTACGTAACGCACTTTTTTTAAATGAGGTTTTGGCGGTATTTGGTCAATGAATTGACTAGTTGTTTAAACGGGCTGCCTACATGATATAAGCCCTAAACTAATTGGTAAAATGCTCACTCGTTTTATTCGTTTGTATTCATTTTATTCGCATTATTCCATTTAAACACATTTTGTTCGTTTTGCTCCATTTAAACACATTTTTGTTGTTCCTGAAAAATTGAATCTTGTGGGGTTACGTCCTATTGCAAATAAGAAATCAGATGAGGGATAATTAAGCTTACCTGTTTTAAAAAATGCTACAATCAAAATTTGACACATCAGTTTTTTTCAGAATATTCATCAGAAATGCGCCAATCTTATGAAATTTTTTTTTTTGTTTAAATGTTGTAGTCAATTTTACTGGATGTTCAAATAAATAAAAAACAAATTGATAACCCATCATCTTCTTCTTATAATTCTACTCATTGCTAATGCCTGTTTCACACTTGAAAATAATCAGTATTTAGTTTATAGTTACACGAAGTAAGCATGCCCACGGTTCAAAATAAAGCTTGAGAATTTTATATGTTAGTATAAATAAAGCACTTGGTTAATATACTATACTAATTATACTAATTTAAAGATGTTTCACCAAATATTAACCACCGATTCATTAAATCTAATTTTATATGAATTTTGCGAATCCTGAACCTCCCATATGGCACACCATCCCTCATCCACAAAAATTATGCTGCCAAAGTATGCAAGCTGCTGTCTCGCTTTCGCCCATTAGAATTTTGGTCTTGGGACGTCGTGGGTGCAACGCTGCAAGGTTCTGCAGCTGTAGTCACAATATATGCTCACAGTGGACCAAGAGGCATATGAAAAAATCGCCTCGCTGCTATTATTTCCACAGACTTTGAAACAAACAAAATTACAAAAAAATATTAATTACAATTATTATTAAAAAAAACTTAATAATAATATTACTTATTACGTATCAATATATTTCACTATACAGAGAGTTTTTTTTATCGTGCAATGGATAATCATTTCAATATGGACACACTTCTGTCATAATGACACCAATGTATGAAACAGTTTTTTTTAATGCAACATACATGAAGAAGTACTCTGTGAGGCAAATATTTCAGATTACGAAGTGAACAATGCATACAACTATTTTTTTCTACAAGAATGTACAAGTATTTGTACAAGATTTTTTTTAATATAAAGTATTTTAATTATTTATTTTGTATTTGTTAATTGTTAATTTTATTGTACTTGACACACATATCCGCCTTAACCCTACATAATAAATAAATGAATAAATAAATGAAATGAAACCTGAAGAAGAGCTGAGTTAGTTATTCGAATGTATAATGCTGCAAAACTCAGCTTAACATTGTAGCTGAGGTTCGTAAACTATAATACTTGCCTCACAGATAATTAATTTTACTTGTATGTCGAATTTAAAAAAAAAGACCCTCTGATACATTTCTGTCATTGTGACATAAGTGCATAACTATACAAATTATTAATCCTAAGACGATAAAAAAAATCTGACATTTTGCACGATAAAAAACTATCTGTATTGACAAAAGCAATTATATAACTGAAGAAATTATATAACTGAAGAAATTTTTAATGTTGTTATTTATAACTTTCTATTTTGATCCTAGCATTATTTAGAAATTCTGTAACTTATGAGATCACCAGAGAGTACGCAGTTTACTTTAAATTGTGTTTATCAAATATATTTTTTGCTTTTGCCAGAATTTCAATTTTGACACAAAATAAGTGCAAATATTATGGGGAATATTTCGCCCTAATTATTTCCTTATTTAAAATTGAAATAAGCAGGCAGATATTTTTTTTCTAACAAAGTGGAATCATAAATATTATCACTATTGCCCTAAAGGCTGCAGGCTGAAAGACTCGTTATTATTTTTAACATTTCCATAAAATGAAAGTAACACAACTCAAATTCGAAAACATGCTATGCATAATGGCACTTGAATAAATTATAACATTGCAAGAAAAAAAAGACATAAAATATAAAACAAATATGTCAAGAACATTTCAAAGCAATTCATGAAAGGTAAAATCCATATTTTACCTACTTTCACTAACTTTCGAACAATTTGATTCAATTAAATTATATGTCATCAAATTTCCACAATTATTAAATAATTTTATAGAATTTCACAAAATTTCATGAAATCTAGAATAATTTACACGATTTCATGAAATTTCCAGAGTAGTATCGTGCATTCACATTTATTTTTTATTTTATTTTTTTATTTTTATTTATTTACTGGACACCCTTGTTAAATAATATAATTTATAATAATTGTGTAAATACTAAACTTAAAAACTAAAAGTTGCGATAGATAGTAAGGAAATATTAAATTTAAATTAAATTAAATAGAATTTATAAACTTATTTAGCAACTGCAGTCATAGTCATGCTCACATAAATCTAGTACAAGAAATTAGGTTACAATAGCAATTTTATGTAGCAATATCAATATGTTTCTACTAGATTTATGTGAGCATGACTGTACATATTTGTACATATACAGGGTGTTTTATAACAGGTGTGCAAAAATGAAATGACGTATGCAGGATCACATATCTCTCAGTTTACAGAAATGAGAGAATACACGTTTTACAAATTTCCTCTCGTTTCTGAGTTAATAAGTTTAATAATTAATTTAGGTTAGGTGAGTTTACAAATGTTCTCTCGTTTCTGAGTTAATAAGTTTAATAATTAGGTAAAAGAAATAATTAAGAATTTATTAAGAATAGCATAGATGAAATTGATTGAAATGAAAATGACGAACAAAAACAAAATTATGACAAATAATATAAATTATTGTTGATGTGGAACTTGTATTCGTTGCCAAGGCGACCACTTTCGACAATTCTCAATCATATATTTGTTTGTTTATTTATTTATTTGGTTACCTCATCTTTGCTAACTACAATGCAGATTTACAAAACATTATTGGATATGAAACGTCAAATAAACTAATAAAGTATAATGTTTAATATGATTTGTCATGATTGTACAAGGCCTATGTTATCTTAATGAATTAATTATTTTTTTACCTAATTTTTAAACTCTGTTAACTCTGTAACGAGAGGAAATTTGTAACCAGTTTATTCTCTCATTTCGACTACGAATGTGATCCTGCATATATAATTTCATTTTTGCAGACCTGTTATAAAACACGCTGTATATTAATATTGCAAATATTTCAACAAAAATCGGATGATATTTCAGTGCAGTTTTTTTTAATTCCGCTCTTATCTGTAGATAAAAGTAAAAATACAATGCTTAATCTAATTCAATTGCAAAATTGATTTTTGCACAACCTATAATTGCCACCGGATGTTGGTCATACATTGGGGCTGATAGGAATCAACACTAATCTGACATTTTTTCCTGGAGCTCTATCTAAGTCCATCTAGCCACTACAAACATCATTTAGCATATCAACGTGCACACGAAAATAATTAGTGCACACAAACCTCAATGAGGATTTTAAAAGAAAGAACACTCAAAATCAAAAACAAAAGCACATCTAAACACGTTTTGGATTATCGCCACTTTCAAACATTGTATCGAAATGAATATTTTAACATTCGCAAAAATACTTGATCATTAATTATTAGCATACTGCCACAAGAAACATCATTAGCATATCAACATGCACACAAAAATAATTAGTATACACAAACCTCAATGAGGATTTTAAAATAAAGAAAACTCAAAACCAAAAGCGAAAGCACATCTAAACACGTTTTGAATTAACGCCACTTTAAAAAATTGTATTGAAATTAATATTTTAACATTCGCAAAAATACATGATCATTAATTATTAGCATATAGCCACTAGAAACATCATTTAGGATATCAACGTGCACACAAAAATAATTAGTACACACAAACCTCAATGAGAAATTTAAAAGAAAGAAAACTCAAAACTAAATCGAAAGCACATCTAAAAACGTTTTGGATTATCGCCACTTTCAAAAATTGTATCGAAATGAATATTTGAACATTCGCAAAAATACTTGATCATTAATTATTAGCTAATTATAGGTCATTACAGATAAATGCTCTTAATTGTTCTCACAAAAATATTTGAACTTTTATTATTTGCTAATTGCACTGGTCGACAAATTTTGACGAATGTATTGTCCTTTCAATTTAAATGCATTTTCGTGAAGTATTTTCAATGCATATGTACGAAATGCAAAAAAAAATTGTTGAAGGTAATTTTTTTTATTTTTACTTAGTTTTTCCTCTATTTACTTACAAAAACACGTTCACAGTTAAAGTTAGATTAGAAAAGTGATACCGGTAGCTCTCAAAATGAAATTTGAATCCAGTGAATGCCATAAAAAAATCATTGGAAACGGTCTTGCACCCCGACAAAAATTAAGTTAACACATTTTGCAAAAATTGAAATATCAGAAAAACCTGATGCCCTAGAAAATTTTTATTGACGTTTCTGAATTCAGCAAAAAATATTCTATCGGAATTTACCTATTTACGTCTAATGGACAAATATTGTGTTGACCAGTGTTATTGTTATTATAGACAAATGTTCTTAATTGTTCTTTTGAACTATATACTGATCTTTTACAATTTTTATGTAAAACATCCATAAAATATATCTGTATCATCAATAACGACAATTATAAAAAACGGAAGGGAAAGGTAGGTTAAGTACATAAGCATAATATAAAAATATGTGATGAAACAAATCTAAACATCAAAGACATGATGACATGATTGTTATGGTTGTTGATCAAACAAAGACTAGATTTTGAGACGAAACAATTATATTTTTGGTGCAATTTACTTATGTGTAGGTAATTTGCACATTTGGTGCAGTTTTCACCGACCTTTTTGGCGTTTTCATAAAACAAATCTCTAATTTTGTTCTAAAGTAAAATTTGAGCCGGAGACAAGAAACTTTCTTCATTTTATTACCACTGTGGTCAATAAACTTCTTAAAGTTTTGTCGAACACAATAAACTGCACAATAAAGGTTAAGTACATAAGCATAATACAAAACGATGGGATGAAACAAATCTAAACATTAAAGACATTATTGTTAACCAAACAAAGACTAGATTTTGAGACGAAACAATGTATATGTTTGCTGCAATTTACTTATGTGTGGGTAATTTGCACTTTTCTTGCAATTTTCACTGACCTTTTTGGCGCTTTCATAAAACAAATCTCAAATTTTGTTCTAAAGTAAAATATGAGCCGGAGACAATAAATTTCTTAATTTTATTACCACTATGGTCAGTAAACTTAAAAAAAAAAGTTTTGTCGGACACAATAAACTGCATACTTAATTTTAATGGACAGACTGACTACAATTTTTCAATATTTAAAAAAAATATTGGAAATTTTATGAATTTTATGAATTTTATGACGAGCACTTGCCAATTTGGATAAAAATTTCTCATTTGTGTTATTTGATGGCATTTATTCGATTCTGGATATTAAAATTTCCATTTCAAATCACCCTATATAAATAAAATTTGTTGCTTAACAGTTTTTTTCCAATTCGCATTATTAAAATGCTCATTATGTATATTGAATATCATCGTTAACACTACACTTTAATCGAATGGGTGAATAAAATGTTTACATATCCACTTTATTCACTATAAATAAACATTGACAACGTGAATAAAGTAAAAAAATAGGTAAATTCGCACTATCTTTGAAATTTTCGTTGTCACCTGACAATGTGATACTTGATGTCTTGATACTTGACAATGTGATACTGATACGCAAATTCTTCAATTCTGATAACGAATTGGATTTTTTTTATGATACACGTGAATAAATCAATTTTATCCACGAAAAAACAGTTTACCGCAAGAGGCGAGGGCGAGTGCGATAAACTGTTTTTTCGTTGATAAAATTCGACTTTATTCACTTATACAATAAATAGCTATTATAGGCTCATTTTTTTTTATTTTGGACAAAATTCGATCGATTTTCTTTGTTGTGTCATAAACACTACTAATCAACAAATTAATTAAACGTCGTAACGTTTGAGTAATTTTACTACATTTAATTTGTTATGGCTGATGTCGATTTCCTAACATGTTATAGATTTTTATCAATTTTTGACGAGTTTGTGAATCGATGTGAAAACGAATTGTCAATGTGATCAACATTATCACTACATTGTATCATCTCAATTATAATAAAATCCCTTAATATATTATTGCATGTTATCAAGCACATATATCAATTTTTGACATTATTTGATAGAGTTTCTGACATTTAATCAATTTCATGACACTTTTATGGATTACTGACTAAATTTTATTGACTTTATGACATTCAATTGTAGATACTCATTAATATTACAAGTATATGTAATTTATTGAGTTTTTGGTATATTGAAAATGAAATTAATAACACCATCATTCAATCTCCTTGAGTTTTGACATTTTATCGATTTAAAAAATACCATAACTGATGATATATCATTTACCTATACGTTTTGTCAACTTTATTGATACATATTGCCGATTTTTTAATAAAAGTTCTTCGATTTTCGAAAATATTTTATAAAATTTCATATATTTAATCAATTTGATGATTTTTTTGTCATGCTTATGACATTGTATTAATTTTATAGCCAGCCTTTGCCAATTTTGGGCAATATTTTGTGATTTGTGTTGTCTTATTAATTTGATTGCATTTCGTCGATTTTGGACACTATTTTTAGGAGATACGAGTTTGTTTAATTGCTGAAATTAATTTAAATTCATGACCCCATTTTATGGAATTTGAACTACATTTGATTGATTTTGTTTGTTGGGTTTATGTCATTTTGATTTTACGACCTTTAATTGGTTATGGACGATATTTTATTGATTTTATGGCAGGTTATTGATTTTTAACAATATTTTCACTAGTTAAAGATATGATCAACTTTATCACTACATTATATCATCTTAATGATAACAAAATTGGTAATTTATAATTACTCTTATCCAGTAAAGGTTCATATCAATTTTGGACATTATTTGATCCATATTCTGACATTTCATCAATTTCATGACACATTTTTTTAAATCTAGTTTGTGGCATTCCATCATTCAAATAAAATATTAGTATTATGATACTAGTACAAAAAAATGCAGAAAAAAAATTATTTTTAAGTTGATATTACAGATTTTACATTGATCAACTAAATTTGAATTTAATTTTCTACGACAAGCAACTAAATTTAAACAACTAATTTTCTCGGAACCTCGAAATAGACCATTTTGTTTCTTATTTAATAGTTTACGGATAATATTGAGTTTAGATACTTTATAGATCTTTGAGATTACGATAAGATCAACGTTATGACATTTTATCATTTTTTAAAATGCCATAACTGATAATATATCATTTACCTATACGTTTTGTCAACTTTATCACAACATATTGTTAATTTTTTTAATAAAAGTTCATCGATTTTCAAAAATATCTGATCAACTTTCACACATTTAAGCAATTTGATGAATTTTTAATTGTATTTTGTCAAGTTTATGACATTGTATCAATTTCGTAGCCAGCCTTTGTCAATTTAGGGCAAAATTTTGTGATTTGTGTTATTTTATTAAATTGATACCATTTTTGACAATATTTTGACTTACGAGTTTGTTGAATTTCTAAAATTAATTTTAATTTATGACCTCATTTTATGGATTTTGGACAAAATGTGATTGATTTTATTTGTTGTGTTTATGCCATTTTGATTTTACGACATTTAATTGGTTATGGACGATATTTTATTGGTTTTCTGGCAGGTTATAGATTTTTAACAATATTCATACTAGTTAAAGATGTGATCAACTTTATCACTACATTATATCATCTTAATGATAGCAAAATTGGTAATTTATCATTACTTTTATCCAGTAAAAGTCTATATCAATTTTGGACATTATTTGATACAGTTTCTGACATTTAATCAATTTCATGACACATATTATGGATTTCTGACAAAATTTTATCTATGTCATTCCACCATTCATATAAAATATTAGTATTATGATACTAGTACCATTGATTATTATACCCATTAATAATATATAACCATAAATAATAACCATTGATAATAATAATAAGGGTATTATAATAAATGCTAGTACTAAATAATACAGAAAAAAAAAGTTTTTCAAGTTGTTATTACAGATTTTACATCAATCAACTAAATTTGAATTTAATTTTCAACGAGTTACTTAATTTAAACAAGTAATTTTCTCCGAATTTCTCGGAAATTGTCTGTTAGACTATTTTGTTTCTTATTTAATTATTTACGGATAATATTGAGTTTAGATACTTTATAGATCTTTGGCATTACGAAAAGATCAACGTTATTTTATCATTTTAAAAATGTCATAACTGATAACATATCATTTACTTATAAGTTTTTTAAACTTTACCACAACATATTGTCGTTTATTTTTCTAAACGTTCATCGATTTTCGAAAATATGTTTTCTCTACATTACATCGTCTTAATGATAACCAAATTGGTAATCTATCATCCAGTTGGTATATCAATTTTGGACATTATTTGATAGAGTTTCTAACATTTAATCAATTTCATGACGTATTTTATGAATTTCGGACAACATTTTATCAAGTTTATGGCATTCCGTCAATCAATCTCGTTGAGTTTTGGTTTTGTTAAGTTTATGATCAATTTTCTGACTACACTTCGTCCGTTTTGGATAAAATTTTGTGATATGTCGTTTTATTGATTTTATGGTATTTCGTCAATTTTGGGCAACATTTTTATTTATATCAGTATATAAATACTGTATTATACTTTATCAGTTATGAGTGTCTGATATTAAATCAATTATGATTCAGTTATCTTGTTTGCTTCTCTGAATTGCCAGTTTTCCGAAAATCATTACTACTTCTCTGAACTTCGAACAACAGATGGTATTCACTTTGGATTATGATTGAGTCGCTTTGAACAGATACAGACACTAATTCACTGCAAAGCCATCAACGCGTACTTATCGCAGCGCCTCCTCACCTCGGCCATTTAAAACCCATCAAACCGATAAATTACGACCCGCCGTGGCCGCCTTCCAGTACTTCACAGCCGTGCACACATCCGAAGCAATTGCATGAATCTTAATTGGTCGTACCTGTCTCACCAGGACAATATTATCTCGGCGTCGGGCGTCCAGGATTTGAATTGCAAAACGCGAACTGTCGCCACACCGAAACCTGTCTCGCTCGGCGCCGTTGGAAATCAGCGAAAGTTGTCCTCCTTCCACAAAGTAGTCGTGCCAGTAAATCATGGCAGGGAGTCTGGAGACGTCCTCAGTTTATTGCTGCGGTGTCGTCATCCCTCCTGTGTTGACCCCGTCGTAAAATAAAGCGGTCCCGTCTTCGGGGGGACATTATGCACGTGTCGCTGGCCGTCCATCATCTTCGTTTGAAGTCTGCTCTGGAATTCGTTTGCGAGGGAGATTGAGCTGGTTTTGATTTTCGGCAGCTGGCGCGAGTTATTCCCGGGTAATTGGGGTTAATTAATCGCGAGCTTCGACCCCACGTTAATCTTTAGGATGATCTCGGCAATGCGGGCGAAAAAAAAAGGAATCGGTGATCTACAGTAGAACAAGTTGATGGTAAAATTAATTCGATAAATTCTTGAAGGATAAGTCTTACTATGTAATCCTTATATTTATAAGATTCGGCCATAATTAATAATAGATTACAATCACATTCTAAAATACTAGTTTCTTTGAAAACAATTGACAATTAAATATTGTTCCAAATTTTCTTCTATCGCTCAAAATATATTTACAAACAGAGAAACCTCTTTCAACATCCACACTTGTTATAGTCGCATATTTAAAATTAGCTATAGGTATGCTGCTTCCAAAATAACCCACAGTATCGTCACTTATTTTTTTCCCCAAAATTATTTAAAGTTTGAAACATTTTTTTTTAAACTTCATTTAATTTTACTAATATCTTCACTCCGATTTTTCCCGCGACACCACAAATAGCTTCTTTAAAATTGTTAATAATCGCAATTGCATCCGTTAAGGGCAGTCCTTGCTTAACGACTTTACACAAACTCTGCAATTTTTTTTGTTATTTTCAAATTTCAATTCTTTGTGTTCTTTAATCCACTCGTGTACAGTAGTTTTTTGTTTAGGCAATAGCAAGAAATAATGTAACCGTACTAACGAGACGTTGTCGGAGTAACGAACGGGGCTAAACTAATTGCACAATGTTCAGAATTAGGAATGCTTTTTCATTGGGAAGATTTTGTATATAATTTAAATTAATCACTCAATACAAATGCGTAGAACTGTAGTGGAAAAATAATAAACTTGTCCGATACAAATAATATGAATGTATTTACTTGTATTTTAAATTTATTTAGATAAACAATAAACATAGTAAAAAAATTACCCAATACTGGGTTTGGAAAATTGTTTATGATAATTAAATTTCGTTTCAATCCAGAATCAGCTGCTAAAAGCTCTAAATTAGCTCAAAAGTGTAAAATAAACACAACATTGCAAAAAAAGCAAATTATCAGTATGCCTTATACCTTTCGGTGTAGGCTTTTTGCAATATTTCAATAGGTTTGACCGGATTATTGTCAGAACGATCCAAAAATCTAAAGGTTAATGGCAAATGTGATAAAATGTGAAAATACATACAAAATTATAAAATATTTCTCAAATATCGTAATTAAAGCTAAATTTTTCTTAACAAATAATAGAAGAGATATTCGAAATTTTAAAATATTCATATCGGATGTGAAATTCGTACCAATTTTAAGAAACTTTTGCTATATACTAATGTATTTGACTATATTATTGCCTCAACAATAGCAACATTATTAAAATTAATGCAAAATTTAAGAATGTTGTGACAAAGATCACAAGATATAATAATTTGGCAAGGAATACCTAAAGAACTGCCAAAAACAAAGTTACTGTCAAAATTGTGAAAATTCATACTAGATTTGAAAAGATCAGTCAAAATATCGTAAATATTGCAAAATTTTACATTGCAAATTATAGAAAAAAATATTCAAAATTTACAATCTATTGTCGGATGTGAAATACGCACAAATTTTAAGGAAAAAATCAATATTCCAATCAATTTGACTAAATTATTGCCAGAACAATAGAAAAAATATTCGAAATTTACAAATTCTATTGTCGGATGTGAAGTACGTACATTTTAGGAAAAAAATCAATATGCCAATCAATTTGACCTGATTATTGAAACAAGTATACCTAAATTTTCTAGATTAATACTAAATTTAAGAAAATTGCGACAAAAGTAAGAAGATTTAACAATGTGGGAAGGAGTTTCTAAAGAATGTTACTGTCGAAATTGTAAAAATTCATACAATAATATATTAATTCATAAATTCATACAATTCATAACAATATTGCTCAAATATCGCACCTAAATATCGTCAAATTTTACTTGGCAAATTATAGTATTCATAAAAAAATTATGGAAATTTTGCTCTACAGGGGTAGTATGTTTGATAGCAAAAGTTGACCATAACAAAAGTTGTTGAACAACGGGCACAAATGATGGTGACTTTGAATTTGAAGTTGAATTTCAAAGTCATTTTCAAGGCCAACTTGAAAATTTGAAATGGTAACCCTACTTTTTGTAGTTTTATTTTGAAAGTGGGTCATCATATTAGTACGGCTGCTTGAAATTTTTAATATCTTACATAAGAAAATTTTCGATAAAAAAATTATAGAAAAGTTATCTACTAATTCAAAATTCAAAAGTTCACTTTTAAAGGAAACTAAGCGATATTTCCGGCTACCAACATAATAAAGCCGTGTACGGCAAACCGTTGACAATAATGATAACAATAAACAAAAGATAAACAACTTTATTCCAAAAAAAGTTTTTTTAACTGTTTTTAAGAAAAAATAATGATATATTTTTTTTAAAGCAGAGAAAATGTGATTGATGGAATCTGAACTGTCAGGACTTTTAGCGTCGAATTAATTTATGTATTTGTAATTTATGTGTGTATTATTTATGTATTATGTATTAATTTTTTTTTAATAATAGTTCAAAAACCTTATATATTCCTTTATTGTTTATTATTGTCATCGGCTTGTCATTTTACGGTTTCATTATGTTGATAGCCGGAAATATCATTGAAAGTGAAATTGTGAAGCTTTGAATTAGGCTTTTAGTAAACTTTTGTTTCATTTTTTCTTGAAAATTTTCTAATGTAAAGTATTGAAATGTTTATACGCCACTGTACTAATATGATCTTTCAAAATAAAATTTCAAGGGTTACCATTATTTAAAATTTTCAAGTTGGGACAAAGACCTTGAAATTTAATTTAATTTTGGATTGATTAAAATGGCCTACCTTGTATACCAATGCATTTGCCTAGATTATTGCCTCAACAATATCAAAATTGTTAAAATTAATGCAAAATTTAAGAATGTTGTGACAAAGGTAAGAAGATGTAATAACACGCCAAAGAGACATTATTACAGGAGACATGAGTTTTACCGAGCAAATTGTGTAAATTCAAAACAAATTAGAAAATATTTCTCAAATATCGTAAATAATGTCAAATTTTACATGGCAAATTATAGAAGAAATATTCGAAATAAAAAAATTATAGTCGGATGTGAAATTTTCACCAGTTTTAGGAATTTTTTGCAATATTCCAGTGAATTTGACTAGATTATTGCTAAAAGATAGCAAAACTGTAAAGATCAACGCTAAATTTAAGAAGAATTGGACAAAATTAAGAAGATATAACAATGTAGCAAGGAGTTCCTACAGAGTTACTGTGGAAATTATGAATATTTAGACCAAATTTTAAAATATTTCTCAAATATCGTAAATAATGTCAAATTTTACGTGGCAAAATATAGAAGAAATATTCGAAATTAAAAAATATATAATCGGAAGTCAAATTCGTACCAGTTTTATGAACATTTTGCAATATTGCAGTGAATTTGATTAGATTATTGCTAAATGATAGCAAAATTGTAAAGATCATTGCTAAATTTAAGAAGAATCCGACAAAAGTAAGAAGATTTAACAATATAGCAAGGAGTTCCTAAAGAGTTACTCTGGAAATTATGAAAATTTAGACCAAATTTTAAAATATTTCTCAAATATCGTAAATAATCTCAAATTTTACGTGGAAAATTATAGAATAAATACTCGAAATTTAAAAAAATATAATCGGATGTGAAATTTGTACCGGTTTCAGGATTTTTTTGTTGCAATATTCCAGTGAATTTGACTAGCTTATTGCTAAATGATAGCAACATTGTAAAGATCGATGCTAAATTTAAAAAAAATCCGACAAAATTAAGAAAATTTAACAATGTAGCAAGGAGTTCCAAAAGAGTTACTGTGGAAATTATGAAAATTTAGACCAAATTTTAAAATATTTCTCAAATATCGTAAATAATGTCAAATTTTAATTGGCAAATTATAGAAGAAATATTAAAAATTAAAAAATATATAATCGGATGTGAAATTCGTACTAGTTTTAGGAAATGTTTGCAATATTCCAGTGAATTTTACTTGATTATTGCTAAAAGATAGCAACATTGTAAAGATCAATGCTAAATTTAAGAAGAATCCGACAAAATCAAGAAGATTTAACAATGTAGCAAGGAGTTACTAAAGAGTTACTGTGGAAATTATGAAAATTTACACCAAATTTTAAAATATTTCTCAAATATCGTAAATAATGTCAAATTTTAATTGGCAAATTATAGAAGAGATATTAGAAATTAAAAAAAATTAATCGGATGAGAAATTCGTACCAGTTTTAGAAAAAAAAATGCATTGTTCCAGTGAATTTGACTAGATTATTGCTAAATGATAGCAAAATTGTAAAGATCATTGCTAAATTTAAGAAGAATCCGACAAAAGTAAGAAGATTTAATAATGTAGCAAGGAGTTCCTAAAGAGTTACTGTGGAAATGATGAAAATTTAAACAAAATTTTAAAATATTTCTCAAATATCGTAAATAATGTCAAATTTTACGTGGCAAAATATATAAGAAATATTCGAAATTAAAAAATTATAATCGGAAGTCAAATTCGTACCAGTTTTATGAACATTTTGCAATATTCCAGTGAATTTGACTAGATTGTTGCTAAATGATAGCAAAATTGTAAAGGTCAATTCTAAATTTAAGAAGAATCCGACAAAATTAAGAAAATTTAACAATGTAGCAAGGAGTTCCTAAAGAGGTACTGTGGAAATTATGAAAATTTAGAACACATTTTAAAACATTTCTCAAATATCGTAAATAGTGCCAATCTTTACCTAACAAATTGTAGAAGAGGCACTCAAAATTTAAATGTCGGATTTGAATTTCGTACCAATGTTTGGAAAATTTTACAAAGTTTCAATAAATTTGACAACATTATTGGTAGAAACACACAAACATTGTCAAAATTACTACAAAATTAGGAAAGTTGTTACAAAAGTAAGAAAATTTAACAATGTGTCGAGGAGTTCCTAACGTTCAAATATTTCTCAAATATTGTAAATAGTGCCGAACTTTACCTAACAAATTGTGAAAGAGGCACTCAAAATTTACATGTCTGATCTGAAATTTGTACTAATTTTTAGAAAATTTTACAATGTTTCATAAAATTTGACAAAATTATTGGTGGAAACACACAAAAATTGTCTAAATTAGTGCCAAATTAAGAAAGTTGTGACAAAAGTAAGAAAATTTAACAATGTGTCGAGGAGTTCCTAACGTTCAAATATTTCTCAAATATCGTAAATAGTGCTGAACTTTACCTAACAAATTGTGAAAGAGGCACTCAAAATTTACATGTCTGATCTGAAATTCGTACTAATTCTTAGAAATTTTTACAATATTTCAATAAATTTGACAAGATTATTGGTAGAAACACACAAAAATTGTTAAAATTAGTACAAAATTAAGAAAGTTGTAACAAACGTAAGAAAATTTAACAATGTGTCGAGGAGTTCCTAACGTTCAAATATTTCTCAAATATCGTAAATAGTGCCGAAATTTACCTAACGAATTGTAGAAGAGGCACTCAAAATTTACATGTCTGATCTGAATTACGTACTAATTCTTAGAAATTTTTACAATATTTCAATAAATTTGACAAGATTAATGGTAGAAACACACAAAAATTGTCAAAATTTGTACAAAAGTAAGAAAATTTAACAATGTGTCGAGGAGTTCCTAACGTTCCAATATTTCTCAAATATCGTAAATAGTGCCGCACGTTACCTAGCAAATTGTGACAGAAGCACTCACAATTTACATGTCTGATCTGAAATTCGTACTAATTCTTAGAAAATTTTCAATATTTCAATAAATTTGACAAGATTATTGGTAGAAACACACAAAAATTGTCAAAACTAGTACCAAATTTAGAAAGTTGTGACAAAAGTAAGAAAATTTAACAATGTGTCAAGGAGTTCCTAACGTTCAAATATTTCTCAAATATCGTAAATAATGCCGAACTTTACCTAACAAATTGTGAAAGAGGCACTCAAAATTTACATCTCTGATCTGAAATTCGTACTAATTTTTAGAAAATTTTACAATGTTTCAATAAATTTGACAAGATTATTGGTAGAACCACACAAAAATTGTCAAAATTAGTGCCAAATTAAGAAAGTTGTGACAAAAGTAAGAAAATTTAACAATGTGTCGAGCAGTTCCTAACGTTCAAATATTTCTCAAATATCGTAAATAGTGCCGAACTTTACCTAAAAAATTGTAGAAGAGTTACTCAAAATTTAACTGTCTGATCTGAAATTCGTACTAATTCTTAGAAAATTTTACAATATTTCAATAAATTTGACAAGATTATTGGTAAAACACACAAACATTGTCAAAATGAGTGCCAAATTAAGAAAGTTGTGACAAAAGTAAGAATGTGTCAAGGAGTTCCTAACGTTCAAATATTTCTCAAATATCGTAAATAGTGCCGAACTTTACCTAACAAATTGTGAAAGAGGCACTCAAAATTTACATGTCTGATCTGAAATTCGTACTAATTTTTAGAAAATTTTACAATGTTTTAATAAATTTGACAAGATTATTGGTAGAACCACACAAAAATTGTCAAAATAATGCCAAATTAAGAAAGTTGTGACAAAAGTAAGAAAATTTAACAATGTGTCGAGCAGTTCCTAACGTTCAAATATTTCTCAAATATCGTAAATAGTGCCGAACTTTACCTAACAAATTGTGAAAGAGGCACTCAAAATTTACATGTCTGATCTGAAATTCGTACTAATTTTTAGAAAATTTTACAATGTTTTAATAAATTTGACAAGATTATTGGTAGAACCACACAAAAATTGTCAAAATAATGCCAAATTAAGAAAGTTGTGACAAAAGTAAGAAAATTTAACATGTGTCAAGGAGTTCCTAACGTTCAAATATTTCTCAAATATCGTAAATAGTGCCGAAATTTACCTAACAAATTATAGATTTGACTCAAAATTTAAATGTCTGATCTGAAATTCTTACTAATTCTTAAAAAAATTACAATATTTCAATAAATTTGACAATATTATTAGTAGAACCACACAAAAATTGTCAAAATTAATGCCAAATTTAGAAAGTTGTGACAAAAGTAAGAAAATTAACAATGTGTCAAGGACATCATGTTGAATAACTGTTGAAATTGCGAAAATTCGTAGCATATTTGAAAATGTTTCTCAAACATCATAAATAATGCAAAAATTTACTTTGCTTAACGAAATATTTTGGAGCTTGTGAAAGCTTTTTTACAAATATCATTTAATTTTAGCTAAATGTACATTTCAATTGCAATGCACACATCTGCAGTATACTGAATACTGAAGATGTTCGCATTCTGATTGAATTAATGTATATTCAGCTCAAATAAATGTGTTTTTTTTAATGAAAAAATGTATTCTGCCTCTTAGTTAGTTTGCATTATAGAAGATATATACGAAATATAAAAATATTCACAACGAAACTGTCAAATTAACGCTAATTTTGAGAAAATTTTGCAATGTTCCAATTAATTTGAGTATATTATTGCCAGAGCCGGGTGCGGGTTAGAATGTGGGGGCCCAAGTTAAAATGGTCTCAACTACACGTGTCATCCCCAATTGCACTTTTCTCTGAACCATTATTATCTTTGGCTTCCCATCATCACATTTAATTCGATCGACCCTCTGTAAACGATCACCAAACACGTCCATCCTCACGATTCCCACATCCCCAGTTCGGGACGATCGCGTAACACGATCCTTCATGTGTTTGCTTTGGGGAGCGGAGGCAACAGGTGGCATGCACACTTGCCGCCCGGATTCTCTGCATCCCCCTCGCGCCCTCCGCACACCCGCAACATCCTCTCTTCTGCTCTGACGTTGAACAGACGCCGACAATTAACATGCAGCCAGTGGCCACGTTTTCTCCTACGTTCCGGATTTCATGACGTCCCCCCATTAAACCAAGGGTTGCTGCGGCCGCTTTAATTGCAGCACGGCCGGACTCACCCTAATTTCGTGTAATTGACGCTCGGCGTTCCTGGAAGATGGGGGAGCGATTGTTTGACGGGATAATGTAAACCGTGGCGGATCTTGTGTCCGTCTTGTACGCAAGATAATAAACGTGGCGTTAGAGGAGACAAGCTGGTGATGGGGATCGACGGGCCTTTGTTTGGGTTTCAACCCTTTATTTGCTTCCTACTGCACGCCCTGAGATGTGAGTGTGAAGTTTCAAAATGCTTCGTTGCTGTGGATAGATCTTTACATTCACTTGCGAGATCGGTCTATGCAAATTTTATGACAAGTTATCTGCCAGGTATATAAAATAAGAAAATAAAGTGGACACCAACGTCTACGGGATTCAGAAAACATAAGTGAGACGAAGTGTCTAACGTTCTAATTTCTCTCTACGTTCTATCTCGTTAATTCGTCACCTATATATATTCACTACCTAGCAGCAATTGGTCAACACTCTGTATACTGTAAACTAATAACAGATTCATTTAAAATGTAAAAAATATATATCATCAGATATAAGCATATAGGAATATTTTATTTATGTTTAAATGTTTTAACATCAATTCATAATAATTGCTGCTCAATAAACAGTGTCATTAAAAATATTCAAATTAAAATCTCCAATAAAATTGATCCATTGTCTCAATCTTCTTCTTAAAGTCCCATCTCCTATCGGAGGTTGGAAATTATCATGGCAATCCTAACTTTATTAACAACTGTTCTAAATAGTTGGCTTGATGTTAATCCAAATCATTCTTTTAAATATCTGAGCCAGGAAATGTTTCTTCTTTCTATGCTTCTTTTCCTCTTTATCTTTCCTTATATAATTAGTCTCGGCTACGTGTAGCGTTTCCCCCTCATTATATGACCGATATATGGCAGGCTTTTTTGGCTCAATGAATGTATCTTAATTGTATTTTTAAAATGGTGGAATGAATTTTTTTCGTCCCAAGGGGGCTTATCTAATGATATTTGAAATTTAAAAGTTGACCCGAGCCCTATTACAGGGTGTGGGGGGTGAGGGTCGAGATTGTTATCATTGGATAGGCCTTTTTGTATACCTCTCCTTTATATAATTACTGTAGATGTAAAGGACACAAGGACATACCTTTCCTTTATGTTATTACTGTAGTTATGAAGAACACAAGGACATACCTTACAAAATTCCAAATAGTACGCTCTCAAATTCCGCCTAAGTTGAAAATTGCAAACGCCAAACGCTTCTTCAAAATGCCCAATATATTTTATATGAGTATTCTACCAAAATCATCTACATTTTCCTTAACTTTAATAAAAAAATCACAATTTCTTACGAAATGACCAAGATAAAAATAATATAAAAAATATACTATTAAAAAGTCCTAATGTGTACACTCAAATTTCATTTTAGATCCGAAGTAGTTAAGATAAGAGAGTTCTGGCTCATTTTCCCATAAGGATTTACATAGGGGTATTTTTTCTGGTCGTGCGACAGGTGTGAGACATCTGTGGGACGGGTGTGAGGCACATGTGAGACATCTGTGACACAGTCGTGAGATAAGTGTGAGACAAATGTGAGACAGTTTTGCAATGAAGATATACAGGGGTGTGAGACATGTGTGAGAAACATGTGAGGCACCTGCGAGACACATGTGAGATACATGTGAGGCACCTGTGAGACATCTGTGAGACATTCGTAAGACAGTTGTGAGACACTGATCGCACGACCGGAAAGAATTTAGGTCCCTATGTAAATCCTTATGAGAAAATAAGCCAGAACTCTCTTAGTTGATCTACTATCCGAATTCCACAATTTCTAAAAAAAAGTTATTTCAATTGCAACCGAATTCCTAAATTCAAGGTCGAAAGTAAACTGTGAATGTTCACTTTGCACATTTTTTTGTGCAATTTGTATAAATGCTGTCAGTGACATAAAAAATGAGAAATTTATTGTCACTGGCTTAAATTTCATATTAAATCAAAATTCCATGTAATTCCATAAATTGGCCAAAATGTTAGTAAAAATTGTACTAAATGTCCAAATTACCTACATATAAATAAGTTTCGCCAAAATTATAAATTGTTTATGCTCAAATTTTAGCCTTTGATTGGTTTCATCTTATATTTTTGAACTTACGTATGTTGTCTACCTAATATAACCTAACCTACCCTTTTCTCCCCTGTTTAGGATTGTCTTTATGATTTGTAATAACAGATCTTTATTGATGTTTGACATAATAAAAATATGCACAGATTAGGACATACAGTAAAAAGTTAATAAATGCAACAGCAACATTCATGCTTAATTAATTTTTCGTTTTTATAATAGAGTTGGATTAGAAAATTCAAACCACTTAACGTGAGATCTGTCAAATGTAATACTTATGGAAAAAATGAATCAAAAATAGTTGCTCTTATAGACAGTTGCCAGTAGTGAATATTGCATGTAAGGAGTTGCATTTATCGAATTTCTACTGTAGTATAAAAGAATAATTAAGAATAAATAATCAAGTATTTTTCTGAGTGTGAAAATCTTTATTTGAATTTATTATTAAATTGTGGCAGTAATATGAAAATGGGTCAGCTAGTTTTAAGTTTTCTTTCTTTTAACATCCTCGTTAAAATAAATACAATAGAAATAGTTAGGGCATTTATTTTTCATGGAGCTATAGGATTAAAGATTGCATTTTGTCGCATCAATTTGTTTTTGTGTAGGTTTTTCTAATGTTATGCCGAAAATTTCGTTGTCTATGCTCAAATTTTGGCCTTTGATTTGTTTCATCATATATTTTTGAACTTACGTATGTTGTCTACCTAATCTAATCTAATCTAACCCACCCTATCCTCCCAGTTTTAGGGGTGGCAATCTTTATCATTTGTAATAATAATAACAATAATTAATCTTAATTGATATTTCACATAATAAAAAATATGCACAGATTAGGACATACAGTAAAATTTCGATAAATATCACTACTTCCGGTAGAAACGGAAGTGATAAAAGGTTGAAAATATTTCACTAATGAGAACGGAATCGGCCATGTTTAGATGATGTTTTTCATATTTTTATTTTATCGGGAACCCCATAAACTTTTAATAGACGGTGTATAAGTTACAAAATGGTGCAATATCATGTCAACAAATTTGAAATTTGGAAAATGTATGTTACAAATTGTTTCAAAATTGTTGCAAAAAATGAAATTTTGAAAATATAAGTTATTGACAAAACTAAATTGATGACAAATTGTGAAATTTGCAAAATAATTGCCACATTTATAAATTTTGGTTTCTATTAAAAACAAAAACTACTGTTTTTCTGTACAATATATATTATTGCTTCTTTCAAAGTTTAGTTTCTATTGTTTTTGTGCTCGATTGTATCTGTTAAATACTTTACTGTAAGTATATGTAAACAATTCTATTGTAGGTATATGTCAAATACAATGTTTGCTACGTATTATTTCCTAATTTCCAAACTGTTAATAAAATTCAATAGAAAATAAATTACTTGCTCCTATCAAAAATATTACTGTGGTCAAAAATGTAATTGTTTTTATCAAAAATCTAATTATTTCCGTCAAATATCTTAATGTTTCTATTAAACCTTCTTTAGTATCGATGAATCTTTCAATGTTTTGAAGAAAACAAAACTATTGTTCTGTATATGTCGTATCTGTCAAACCTTTTATTGTTTATTACAGAAATGCTATGTGAATCTGTCAAAACTTCTATTGCTTTGTACTATGTTTCTTTTTTTTTGTACTTCCTGGTAAAGTAATAAGTTCTTATAGTTTGTTTTAAATGTTTATTTATGTTCCTGACTAAATTCGGGCTATTATGGCCATCTTCTGAGGCTAATTTATATATTTATATTCAGTTTTATTACAATTTAAATTTATTTATTTAATTTAGCGTCTGAAGATGGCAGTAATCGGCCGAAAGTAGTCAGGCAAATAAATAAAGAGCCGAAACTAGTCAGGCAAATAAATAATCATTTTTAAAAGTATAAGAACTTCTTTCGGTTTTTAGTCTGTCTAGGTTTTTCTAATGTTAAGTCGAAAAATTGGTTATCCAAGTGTCTGTTTGTCTGTTTTTCTGTGTATTTAGGCTTTTATTTTTGATGCAGCTGTTGATTGAATGTTTGCATTTTATCGTGGGTTTTTGTTCAGATTTTTCTAATATTTTAATTAGGTTTTTAGTGTGTCTAGATTTTTCTAATGTTAAGTCGAAAAATTGGCTCTCCAAGTGTCTGTCTGTTTGTCTGTGTGTTTGGCATTTATCTTTGGTGCAGCTGTTGAATGAATGGTTGCATTTTATAGTATGTTTTTGTTCAGATTTTTCTAATATTTTAATTAGGTGTTTAGTCTGTCTAGGTTTTTCTAATGTTAAGTCGAAAAATTGGTTCTTCAACTGTATGCCTGTCTGTTTGTCTGTGTGTTTGGGCATTTATTTTTGATGCAGCTGTTGAATGATTGGTTCCATTTTATCGTTTGTTTTTGTTCAGATTTCTTGTCTGTGTGTCTGTGTGTTTGGTTTGGGCATTTATTTTTGACGCAGTTGTTGCAAGAATGGTTCCGTTTTATCGTTTGTTTTTGTTCAAATTTCTTGTCTGTCTGTCTGTTTGTCTGTGTGTTTGGGCATTTATTTTTAATGCAGCTGTTGAATGAATGGTTCCATTTTCTCGTTTGTTTTTGTTCAAATTTCTTGTCTGTCTGTCTGTCTGTTTGTCTGTATGTTTGGGTATTTATTTTTAATCCAGCTGTTGAATGAATGGTTCCATTTTATCGTGTGTTTTTGTTTAGATTTCTTAAAGTTTTAATAAGTCTCTAGTGGGTCCCTGGTTTCATTGTTTGTATAACTAAGCATCATTTCAGGTATTAGCTACAACCTATAAATTATTTAGAATAATCTAACTCTTAGATAATTAATACTACCTATATTATCACGAAATTCCTGCAAATCGTGTTCAATGGTCCAAAGGTTCCATTGTTTATATTACTACACATCATTTCATGTATTAGCTACAATCTATAAGTCAGTTAGTAGTATTTTTGATCTAATTATACTATTATCATGAAATTCCTGAAAATTTTGTTTATTCGACTGATTCTTTTGTGTTGTTCTTATTCAAAAATAAACTGGCAAATTGTTTATATTTTGCAAAATTTGGCCTTTGCTTTGGAGTTAGTTTACTGTTTGCTGCAATTCTTTGTATATGTAAAAGTTCCTGGAGTACAGCTAGCGTGTATAAGAAGTTCAGTTCTTCGCATATTGCGGGTGCAGAGTTTTCTGAATTTGGTACCGCCGCCGTTTCGCGTGCAACAGATGCTCGTGCAACACGTTTCTCGGCGTCGTTCAGAGCTCAACGCACAACAAAAAAGCGGATAAGAAGACGTACAAGCGCAAAAACCTGTAAACATCCCGTGCGTGCGTGTTTGTTTGTCCCGGTTTTATTGTAACTTTTTGGGCGTTTTTACTGTATGTACGTACGATATCCTTTCCATGTGACGATCTGCTGGCATATTCTACAACGGCTGTTACTAATGATGCGTTTCTTCGAACAGTAACATTTATACAGGGTGTTAATACTAAGTTGTAATACCCAAAAATAGCAGCTAGAGAACTCATTGAAACAAACAACTTTTCTTAGTTCAAATTTTTGAATTGGAGCCCAAGGCGATTTTTAGGCTGATTACAATGTTGCAAATATTGTACAAACAAACTATGCAAATATCGAATAAAAAAATCATAATATTGTAATCTTAGGAAGCACTTTGACAATTTAGGCATTATGTACAATTTTTAATTTTGAAGAACTTTTAAGATTTTCATTATACCAGTAAAATGTATTAGGAAGTATGAAATTGGATAACTATGGTTTCCAATATTAAATATTTATGACCACCTGACATCTGACCACTAACCAACCTATTTTTACTACGATGGTTTCCGATTCTTAGGTGTGTCAACTTTTTTATGGATACCATAAAATTTAAATCTGAATTGCTGGTGTGCAGCCAAATTAACTAAAATTTTGACCAAATTAGTAACCAAATGAAATAAATTGTTAACTAGATTATTAACTGAATTTTTTAACAGATTATAATTTTTTGTCATTGTTTCAGATGGAGTTGGAAGGATTCGAGTCCTACGACTACCTCGACGAAGAGGACTTCTACGACTCAAATGTGCCCGCGAAAATGTCCAGCGGGTCCCCGAGCAAACGCCGGGTCACCTTCAACAACAAACGTTTCTACGCCAAGGTAGGCCCTCACCCATTCCGTATGTAATTACACGCGTCCATCTTCTTATCTCCGCACTTCGGCTCCTATAAATACGCCGGGATGGAAATAGACTTACACGCACCATCCTCCCTCTTGTGCATTTTTTTCTGTGAGGAAGTCTATTTGGAGGAGTCCATTTTCAGCGCCCCATTTAACTCGCCTCGCTCACACTTTCATTCACAGAATGCACGGAGCGTAATTGTAAATCACCTCGGCTCCATTCATTAAGCGCGTTATTTTTAAAGGTGTAGTAGGATCAATGGAGAGGAACGGTCGGAGGGAAAACACGCGATTACTCGCGGCAGCGGCGCGGAATCCACTAAGCGTCTGTGTGTATTTTTAAGAGGAGATGCAGATGAATGTCGTACAGGGCATAGGTGCTGGTAATTTATCGTTTGGCGCTTTCGATGTGTTTTGAGAAAAAATTGTGCCGGGGGAGATTTTATGTTAATTTAGTACGTGGTGTTGATGGTCTTCGGTAGTTTTTCTTAGTTCCGTGTGATTTATGCGGAGGAGCGGTGTAGGTTTAAGTCTGGTATTTACGATCACTCTTGTAGTATAGTGTTTTCACTTGAAATTGAAAATGTACCTGCAATGAGGGTTTATTACGGTCAAGGGTTCTCCATTGTATGGCATGCTGCGAAGAGGCGTGCGTCCAGGAACGTAACCAAATAATTTACTTTCGACGAAGATGCTACTTAATTGTTTTCTCTTCGATATATACACAATTATATCACTATGATCATAATATAAAAATGATTTATTAATTAAATTGAATTCAATAATCTTACAACTATCTACATCGTTTTTTATGAGTCGGCGGACGTAATTCTTTTGTATAATTTTACAATTCGATATAATTACAAGACTACAGACGCCAGTAGATAATTAAGAGTCGTCACCTAGGAAACGGTTTTAAAATGATTATACATTCGCCCATGCAATTAAGGTTTATTGTACCTTAATTTGCGAGGCGAATATGCAGTCCAGGTAGACAATCAGTTAAAGCTGCCTCAATAGTCTTTTTCTCAAATAGTCTACATTTGTCTTTCAGTCGGTGTTAACCTTTACATTGCAACAGTACTCATTTTACATACGTGTGCATATTATCATTTATAAACTCGTGAAAAGGTAGAGTTTATTAAGATGGAAACGTCGTTAAGTGAAACTGCAACAATTATTTCATCAATTTATAATGACACTCAGTTCGACGATCTATTTCAATTATGTGAGGAAAGAAGCCATTCCGAAAGTTTTGTTGATGAATCCCTTCGACAGTCTACAGAGGGAAGCTGTTCTCAAATTGATTTTGATAAATTTCAAAACAACCATCATCAAATGGACACATCAACTATCGAAAATGAAAATCAAGGATTAATAAAGCATGCTTTTCTTTCAACTGATACTAAAAGGATAGTCGTAAATATTTATAACACCCTTATAAGCGAGAATCATGCATCTGCACTGCAATTTCCATTCTGACAGGAATATCATATTCAACGGTTTGGAGAATAATTACGAAAGGACCGCTAGAAAGGAAAAGAAGAATGAGTTCCAAATTTGCCGAAATAGACGATGCCATCACCAAGAGGATTAAAAATATAATTTACAATTCTTATAAATTAGGTAACGTTCCCACGGTCCAATTTATTTTGGAAACTCTTGGAAATGATTTTTCATATAAGGAAACTACTTTGTATAAATACCTACTTAGTCAGGGTTTTAAGTATAAAACTTTAGACAAACGAATTGACATCACGGAATCGCCGAGATTGCAAAAAGAGCGATTAGAATATTTATCTAAAATAAACGAATATAGAAATGGAGGGAGATCGATAATTTATTTGGATGAAACATGGTTCGATACTCACGACGTCGCGTCGTTTCCAAGGGATGGGTCGATAATACAAATAAGTGCCACCTTAGAGCACCGTGCAATAGAGGAAAAAGAATTGTTATTCTTCATGCAAGAGGAGACGCAGGTTTTGTGTCAAATAGTTTGCTCTTATCAGCCAAGAATATTGCATCAACCTCGTTGGACTATCATCAGGATATGAACGCCGAATTATTTGAAAATTGGTTTCGCAATCAACAAATCCAATAACTCAATAATCGTAATGGATAATGGAACTTACCACTCAAAGCAAATTAATAAAATCCCAGCCGCCGCTTCCATGAAAGGCGATATTGCAGATTTTTGCATTCAAAATGGTATTATTATTCCCCTAAGTGCGCAGAATAAAACATTATTAGAATTTAAAAAAAAACAAAATTTCAAAAAAAACGTATGTGGTTGATAAGATGGCAGAAGAATTTGGTCACCAAGTGTTGCGCCTTCCACCTTATTACTGTATCTTCAATCCAATTGAGCTGATATGGTCAACTTTAAAAAGAAATTTGCGGAAAAATAATGCACATCCCAAAATGAGTGAAGAAACAATTCAACTTGTTCAGCGAGAATGCAACAACATTTCAAGTACCATTTGGAAAAACTGCATCGATCATGTGATTAAAATTGAAAACGATTATAGGACGCTTAGTGTACCAAATCTAATTACTAATGTTCAAAGTGAAAGTGATAGCGATGAATCTAGTTGTGCGGAATAATATTTGCTTGTTACATTACGATTCATGAAAAAATTAACTGATATTAACGTCGTTAATTTTTTAACGCAATGAGCAAGTCAATAATGTTATGGGTAACTTAAGTTATTTGTTTCGCGAATCATACTGTATATAAATTTTCTATAAAATTATAACTACATGTGTAAAACACAATTATATGTATACTTAAACATACAATGAACATTACAATTTAACGATAATGAATCACTAATGTTAATTTTGTACGGGGCACTGAATCTGTATTTTTTGATGCCGGCTCTGGACTCTGTTCTCTTCCCGTAATAAAATTCCGTTCGCACAATGGAGCGCAATAAACACCCTTCGTAGGTAGATTTTCAATTTCAAGTAAAAACACTATACTAGGCAAACGCGCTGTTGAATCATGTGGAAGTCCGAAAAAGTTTTAATATCCAGATAATTTTGTGTCGTTCATTGAGAGAGCCAATTGTCCAGCAAAAGTTGACTGGCGAGTGGTCAGAAGAGAAATCTAAGTTTGAGCAGCGTTAAGGTAATTTTTGCAGATGGCTGCTACCACGCAAAAGTAATTCGGGTCTGGGTTAATTCGGGTAATTCGGGTCCTGTGGATCCTGAGCTCCTCTGTTCCTGGCCAACAGTACCCTGGTTGGCCTATGGCTAGTGAGTATATATTGTAAGCTTCAAAAGCTTTTAGAAGTTCTTCTTCAACTTAGAAGTCTCCTCTTGCAGAATTAATGTTGTCTCTCATTATATGTGTTTTGTGATATACTCTCTTCTTGAGATAAATGATTCATCTGGAAGTACCCTAGTTGGCCTATGGTAGTGAGTACATATCGTAGGCTTCAAAAGCTTATAGAAGTTAAATTCCGAAGAAAACACTACTATGTTTTAACCTACTACTATGTTTATGGTATTCTGAATTTAAAGGATTAACACAAAGTGAAGGTCTCAACCATCTTGATGATTTTGGAAACTAATTTCCTCTTACTGCATTTAATGTTGTGTCTCATTGTGGTGTTTGGTGTTGTAGTCTCTTGAGATTAAAGTGTTCCCAAGGATTCTGTAGTACTGCCCTAATACCGAGTGATCATTTAAATTTTAGCTCTAGTGAGAGCTGACCAGTAATCTTACTAATGAGAAAGGCGAGATCACCAATCTCGCCTTTCTTATTGCCTGCGAAAATTTCCATGGATAACTAGAGCTGAAATTTAAATGATCACTCGGTATTAGGGCAGTATTACCGAATACTTGGGAATACATTAATCTCAAGACATACTACATTCTTTAAATGATCACTCGGTATATGGTAATACTGTAATATATCGCCGAGATGGTAATTGGGCAATTCTTCTGCAGTGATTCCAAAACCGTATGGCATATGGGCCTATGAGCCTTTTACAAAATTTTAAGTTGTTGAGGACTACAAGTTGGGAAGCTCTGTCCTATTACAATGCTAGTGGCTTGCAGATATTCTGGATTGAATTTTTCCCATTTATAATGAACTTTTTCTATTTTGCGTTTAGAATAAGTCGATTCTAGCACCCAAATGATGTCAATTGAGTGTTAGAATAAGCGGTTGGTGTGCTAGAATAGGCTAGTAAAATTTACTGCATTGATGTTGGTAGTGGTAGCGTTGACGGTTGACGTTGAACCGTCAACTGACATACGTCAAAAATAAATTTCACAGAGAACAGCAAATCGAATAGATTCTCCATAAAGTAGACGATTTATTCTTTTGGCGTTGAAGTTCAAAATAGACAAGTAAAATATTTTCGGAAATTCCTTGTATGTTACTTTGCTGACGCCACTCTTCAAATTTTTGAAATTCTTTTTCATACTGGGATTTGGTCTTGTCAGGCAGTAATTTTCTAAGGTTTTTTGTGCAATTTGCCTAATTTTCGGCGGCGTTGGTGATAAATTTTTAAATATACGCAAAATTGCGAAAATAAAAGCTGACGTTTCAATTTTTTCTTTCCACAGCCGTCTAAATTTACGCCACATAAATGTCACCAACCAACGCAAAATGCAAAATCCCCTAGATTAAAATTTTCATTTTTTAATTTATAAAATAGTATGATGCGGCAAAATAGAAATAATAGTATAAAACACTCGTTGCAGAAGGTCCTTCAAGCACTCATTTGTTCCTCAACTCGCTGCTACGCAGCTCGTTTCATAATTTCAAATTCGTGCTTGAATAGATGCCTTCTGCTACTGGTATTTTAATATACTATTTTACGACGAAATGTAGTAACTAAAATTTAGCATAGCTCAACCATATTTAAATGAGAAGTGGAGACATACCTAAATTTGCAATGTCTTAAAACCTACAATTCGCATTTATGTGTGGTTGAGCTATGCTAAATTTTTGTTACGAATTTGGTTCGATTGAATTTGGCCTATTTATAATGATCTTTTTACGCCGAGACTTAGTAACACAGTAACACAAATTTAGCATAGTTCAACCATATTTAGATGAGAATTGGAGGTTTTAAGACATTGCAGCTCTGTGTCAGAGCTAAATTTTTGGATTAAGTCTTGGCTACGAACATGCTAAGAGACATAATGCCATAAACACATAAAATTCCTAATTTCAACCTTACGAGAATCAGAGTTATGTGCCCAAATTTTTTGATTAAGTCTTGGCTAGGAACATGCTAAGGGTCATAATGCCATAAACATAAAACATTGCCTATTTTAACCTCACGAGAATCAGAGCTATGTGTCTAAATTTTTGCATTAAGTCTTGGCAAGGAACTTGCTAAGGGACATAATGACATTATGCCATAAACACACGTTTATGGCCATAATACATACAAAATGTTATGTATGACTCAATTTATGTTTTTCAAATTTTTGTTACGAATTTGGTTCGATTGAATTTCTCCTATTTTTAATGATTTTTTTATGATTCGGCTTAGTAACAAAAGTTTAGTATAGCTCAACCATATTTAAATGAAAATTGGAGTCAGAGCTAAATTTGCAATGCCCAAAAACTACAATTCTCATTTATATGTGATTGAGCAATGCTACATTTTTGCTACGAATTTGGTTCGATTGAATTTGGCATATTTAAAATGATATTTTTACGACGAGGTTTGGTAACTAAAATTTAGCACAGCTCAACCATATTTAAATGAGAATTGGAGGTTTTAAGACATTGCAAATTGCAGCTCTGTGTCAGAGCTAAATTTTTGGATTTAGTCTTGGCTAGGAACATGCTAATGGCCATAATGCCATGAGCACATAAAATTGCAAATTTGAATTTTATGAGAATTAGAGCTATGTATTTACATTTTTGGATTAAGTCTTGGCAAGTTACATGCTAAGAAACATAATGCCATAAACACATAAAATTGCAAATTCCAACCTTACGAGAATCAGAGCTGTGTCCAAATTTTTGGATTAAGTTTTGGCAAGGAACATGCTAAGTGGCACAATACCATAATGCCATAAACACACGTTTATGGTCATCATACATACAAAATGTTATACATGATGCAATTTATGTTTTAATGTTCAAACATAGGAGTAATATAATTATAGAAATTAATAGGTGTCATAATGGCATTAATAAACAATTTGAAGCAATTCATGAAACATTCATAATAAGTGATCCACGCTCAAATTTTGATAAATTAATTATCACTACGTTTAGAAAATTAGAAAAATATAAATGAAACATGCCTTTTGAATGCTGACAGTTGGCAAAATCATGATAATGATGAAAATTTGAATATACAGGGGGACGCATAAAATTGCAAATTTCAACCTTATGAGAATCAGAGCTATGTTTCTAAATTTTTGGATTAAATCTTGGCAAGGAACATGCTAAGGGACATAATAAACACACGTTTATGGCCATAATACATACAAAATGTTATGCATGACTCAATTTATGTTTTAATGTTCAAACATACGAGTAATATAATTATAGAAATTAATAGATGTCATAATGACATTAATAAACAATTTCAAGCAATTCATGAAACATTCCAAATAAGTGACGAACACTCAAATTTTGATAAATTAACTATCACTTCGTTTAGAAAATTTGAAAAATATAAATGAAACATGTGTTTTGAATCTTGACAGTTTGCAAAATCATGGTTATGACGAAAATTTGAATATACAGGGTGACCCATAAAATTGCAAATTTCAACCTTATGAGAATCAGAGCTATGTGTCTAAATTTTTGGATTAAATCTTGGCAAGGAACATGCTAAGGGACATAATGCCATAAAGACACGTTTATGGTCATAATACATACAAAACTTTATGCACGACTCAATTTATGTTTTAATGTTCAAACATAGGAGTAATATAATTATAGAAATTAATAGGTGTCATAATGACATTAATAAACAATTTTGAAGCAATTCATGAAACATTTCAAATAAGTGACGTACGCTTAAATTTTGATAAATTATTACGTTTAGAAGATTGGAAAAATATAAATGAAACATGCGTTTTGAATGCTGACAGTTTGCAAAATCATGGTAATGATGAAAATTTGAATATACAGGGGGACACATAAAATTGCAAAATTCAATCTTATGAGAGTCAGAACTATGGGTCTAAATTTTTGGATTAAGTTTTGACAAGGAACATGCTTAGGGACATAATGCCATAAACACACGTTTATGACCATCATGTATACAAAATGTTATACATGACGCAATTTATGTTTTAATGTTCAAACATAGGAGTAATATAATAATAGAAATTAATAGGTGTCACAATGACATTAATAAACCATTTGAAGTAATTCGTGAAACATTCCAAATAAGTGACGAACGCTCAAGTTTTGATAAATTAATTATCACTACGTTTAGAAAATTAGAAAAATATAGATGAAAGAAGCGTTTTGAATGCTGATATTTTCAAAATTTCAAATGTGTGGCTTCGATTTTGCAACAATTTTTAATCTGTCCACGTTATGGGTTCCAAAATGTGACGTTTTACTATTTAACCCCGCTTTCGGTTTTCAAAATATTCTGTTATTTTGGGATCACTCTTTATCTCAGGGTCTCGAGTAGGTTCCAATAAATTACATAGAGGGCAAGTAAATTAAATTTAAATAAATTTATTATAATTAAAATGAAATGTAAACAAACAAACAAAAACACTAAAATCAAAATGAAACACGTAAACAAAAGAAAACGAACAAAATCGACAACTAACAAATTATAACTTCTAATTTAATTAACCAATTATCGGCGTAACGATACTGTTTGTTTCTAAACTATCTTCCTTTTCTTCCGCACTGAGGCGTGAGCTTTACCGTGAACGAATGTAAACTGGGATGTTTGGTGTCATCGCTCATATTTATAAACATCGACCAGACAGTCACTTTTCTATTATTGATATTTCGTTTGTATTTATTTTTTATTTATTTCTTCAGAACTTGAAAATTTACAGCGTCATCTGACAATTCATAATCGTTGCCATGGTAATCATTCAATAATGTAATGCGATATTCGTTATCCTGATAATTATTTATCAGAAATTTGTAATAATGCTCTAGTCGACTACAAAATAGTATATGAAATTCATTTATAATTCCGGATTATGACATTCGTTAAATTCACTCATGCCATAATCCTATGAAATATAAACTAATTTCATAAGTTACTATCATTCCTTGCCTGATTATTTCGTGATTATCTGATTTATGTTAAGATGAAGAAAGTTATTAGGAGTGAGGCAATCATTACAGATTCCTGTAAATAAGACCGTGTCGTAAAATTAACGAGCAAACGATTTGCACGTGTTATTCTGAAACTCTTCGCCGCACCGTGAGCAACGTGTTAAATTTCGTCTCGCATTTCATCTCGGAGTCGAGAATTCACTCAGCCACGCCGCGATTACTCATCTCCCGATTGCACAGAATCTGCATTCTTCGTTTTCCGTGCTCCACGACGGTCTGCTGGACAGATTACCGCCGCGGCTGCAACTGTAATCTGCGATGCAAAAACCGAGGCGGTCGGTTTTCTGCCTCGTAACTATCAATGGCGAAACGGCTCTGTATTGAGGCTCGGATCACGTATATCGCTCAATGGGACGTGTTACGAAACGGCCGATAATTTATTGAAAAGCGACGCCGGTTTTTTCGCGTTTTCTTTCAAGCGCGACCGTTCGAGACCGGCCCAAGGTCGCGCTTTTCAGATATACGTGCTGGCCGACCCATATTGCCCAATCGGCCGTTTCTGGGGGCGGCTCGACGGGTTCTCGGCCCACGGGTCTGTCCGTCCGACGGTTACAGCTGGTCGTTTTGAAAATGAAACGTGAGTTGTATGCTTTTACGATGTGATGAAATTAATCAAATACTACATGAATACTTTGTGTAAAAAAAACACATAGAATCCCTGTCAATTTACTAAGTTATCTCATGTTTTGGAATTACGGAAAATATTGGCGAATTAGTACCTAAAATATTTGCATTATCACTACATGTGAAATTGGTCCAAAAAATATTGTAAAATAATACTCACATCCATAAATATTGAAGTGTCTATCCAGACACTGCTAAAGTTATCTGAAGGTTTAATGCACAAACAAAAAGATACGAACTTGTTGGACAATTGGACCTGTCAGACCTGTTGAACTATTGGACAGTAGATCCAATAGAACTTTGATAAGAACTGAAGAAGTGTTGTCGACAATGACCAGAAGGTTCTTCAAGGTCATTTGCTGAAGAAGTGTTTTCGGCAATGACCAGAAGGTTCTTTCAAGGACATTCGCAGAAGAAGTCGTCTATGACCAGAAGGTTATTTCTGGGTAATTTGCTGAAGAAGGTTTTTCGGCAATGACTATAAGGTTCTTTCTAGGTCATTTGCAGAAGAAGTCGTCAATGACCAGAAGGTTATTTCAGGGTAATTTGCTGAAGCAGTTGACGACAATGTCCAGCAGGTCAGAAAGGTCCAGACTAATTAGATTTTTGATAGAAACAATTACATTTTTGACCACAGCAATATTTTTATAGAAACAAGTAAATTCTTTTGTATTGAATGTTATTGACGGTGTGGAAATTAGGATATAATATGTTGCAAAAATTGTAAAAACCTACAATAGAATTGTTTACATACACTTACAGTAAAATATTTGACACATACAACCGAGCACTTGACAGAAACAATAGAAAATAAACTTTTAAAGAAGCAATAATACATATTTGACAAAAACAACAGTAGTTTTTGTTTTTAATAGAAACCAAAATTTATAGACGTGGCAATTTTTTTGCAAATTTCACAATTTGTCATCAATTTTGTTTTTTTAGTTTTGTCTACATTTTGTAACTTATATTTTCAAAATTTCAAATGTGTGGCCTTGATTTTGCAAAATTGTATTTGACATATACCTACAATAGAATTGTTTGCATACACTTACAGTAAAATATTTTACACATATAACCGAGCACTTGACAGAAATAATAAAAACTAAACTTTGAAGGAAGCAATAATACATATTTTACAAAAAAAAACAGTAGTATTTGTTTTTAATAGAAACCAAAATTTATAGACGTGGTAATTATTTTGCAAATTTCACAATTTGTCATCAATTTTGTTTTTTAGTTATGTCAACATTTTGTAACTTATATTTTCAAAATTTCAATAAAATATTTGACATATACAACCGCGCACTTGACAGAAACAATAGAAACTAAACTCTGAAAGAAGCAGTAATACATATTTTACAGAAAAACAGTAGTTTTAATTTTTAATAGAAACCAAAATTTATAGACGTGGCAATTATTTTACACATTTCACAATTTTTCATCAGTCCAGTTTTTTAGTTTTGTCAACATTTTGTAATTTATATTTTCAAAATTTCAATTGTGTGGGCTCGATTTTGAAATAATTGGTAACATATATATTCCAAATTTCAAATTTGTTGACATGATTTTGCACCATTTTGTAACTTATATACGGTGTCCCATGCTCATGGACCAGAAGTTTATGGGGTTCCCATAAATTTGAAAAGAATCAAGCCAAAAGTTTACAAAACTCAAATATTACTTGAATTATAATAAGAATTCATGTAATATGCAGTTAAAGAAATTACATGTATTCAATTACATTAGAGGATGAATTGCTATTAAATAAATGCAATGAAAGTTAAATATTACAAATTATGAAAATTTCTAAAACATCTAGTTTCGAACTATTACAAGGTTGTCATTTTTGTGTACATTTTGGGCATATTTCCATGAAATTATGTTAATTGGCACACAACACAATTGGAAATTCAAGTAAATTTGCCGGAAAATATTTTATGAATTTTATTCACAGAGTGTAATAATAATAATAATAATAATAATAATAATCCCCCACTAATAATAAGTTTATGATTAACGTTTACCCGATAAAATGAAAAAAACCATCCAAATGTGGCTGATTCCGTTCTCATCAGGTGAAATATTTTCAACCTTCTATCACTTCCGGTTCTACCGGAAGTAGCCATCAATTTGTTTTTTAAACAGAACACCCTATATATTATTATAATTCTGGCTTCCCCGTTGAATTTGAAACATCTTTGGTAGAGATATGTGTTGACCTCTCTTTTTTTTATTTTCTGAGATAAAAATTAAATCCCAATATTTTGACCTCAAAGAGACGTTATGAAAAATCTCTTCAATTTCTCTTACACATAAATGAAAATGAAAAATTTATCTCGAATTGTACCTGAAAGGTACCTCTATGACTGATATATTTTGCTGCTGAAAATTTTGACAGTCATTCAAATATGTCATTAGTTAAGTGCCCACTTAAATTAAGCGTATTTCATTTTTTTTAATGGAATGACATACTTTTTTATCTCAGAGCAATTGGCATAACAATTTACTACAAAAAAAAAATTTAAAACCATATCCTTGAAATACGTAGTTTTTGAAATATTTCGAAAATTCGAATTTCCGCATTATGTAATTTCGCTTATAATTACACATGCATAATAGTTTGCGAAACATGCTTATCTTTCGTAACTGTAATCTCTCACTTAAAACATAATACATAAAATGCAAAATGTAAATGTAAATAAAAATAATATGTAAATAACCTTAAAAGCCATTAAAAATAAATTCTTAATAAAACATTGTCCACATTTGAATTATCTTATGATTTTGACAAATATTTTGTTTTTGTTTCATTGCATTCTTGTTCGTATTTTACTCGTCATTTAAGAATGTTTGCCATGTAAGAAAATAGTTATTTACGTTTTTTAGTGGATTTATAATTTCGTTCAAAATCTCTCAAAAAAGAACTTAATTTACTAAACTTACTAAACAATAAAAAAGTGATTTTTTAACGTTTTGCAAATTTTAAGGTCAATAATTCACATTCACATTCACACAATTCAATAAACTGATGTAAATAAGAAATAAAATATAAATTAAACATAAACCATGCCACATGTAAATGTAAATAAAAATGAAATGCCAATAACAAAAGTTAAACTTTTGCACATAATTCATTAAATAGATGTAAATAAAACATAAAATGTAAATTAAACATAAACCATGCAAAATGTAAATGTATATTAAAATGAAATGCAAATAACAAAAGTTATACTTTTAAAATGTGCATTAAAACCTAAAATTGTATGATAAAAAAAAATCTTAATAAAACATTATTCACACTTGAATTTCCTGCTGATTTTTACAAGTTGATTTTGTTTTTGTTTCATTGCATTCTTGATCGTATTTTACTCGTCATTTAAGAATGTTTGCCATGTGAGGAAATAGTTATTTACGTTTTTTAGTGGATTTATAATTTCGTTCTAAATCGATGAAAAAAGTACTAAATTTACTAAACAATAAAAAAAAGTGATTTTTTAACGTTTTGCAAATTTAAAGGTCAATAATTCACATTAACATTCACACAATTCAATAAACTGATGTAAATAAAACATAAAATGTAAATTAAACATAAACCATGCAACATGTAAATTTAAATAAAAATTAAATGCAAATAACAACAGTTATATTTTTGCATATAATTCATTAAACACATGTAAATAAAACATAATGGCATTCACACAATTCATTAAACAGATGTAAATAAAAAGAAAAAAAATGTAAATTTAACATAAACCATGCAACATGTAAATGTAAATAAAAATGAAATGCAAATAACAATGGTTATACTTTTGCACATAATTCATTAAACAGATGTAAATAAAACATAAAATGTAAATTAAACATAAACCATGCAAAATGTAAATGCTAATGTAAAAAGTTGATTTTGTATTTGTTTCATTGCATTCGTGTTTACATTTTACACGTCATTTAAGAATGTTTGTTATTTAAGAAAATAGAGAATGATTCATTTTTTTCTGACTTTAGTAATTTAGTATATACTTAGTATTGACTTTAGCATATAATTCATATGGAATCGTGTTAATTTGTAGTATAATACAACAGGTTTTGTTTCTCTTCTGGCCATTAAATGCCGGCAACAATTAAATTATTTTTTTTGTGCTTGTGCGGTCTTAGGAATTACAGAAGAAAAAAAACTATGATTAATTTGAAAACTAATTAGAACTTACTGTTAGGTACTGTTAACAGAAACACAATTAAAGACATTTAATACTTGATTTTTAAATTAACCACTGAACTATGACATATTGATTAGTAACACTACTTTAATTATAGTAATTACGGAGAAGGTTGATAGCTAGTCAGGCTAACCGTACCAAATATTTAATTATTTTGTACCATTGTAGAGGTATACAAAACAATTTGTATTATAATTTGTCAAAATAATAATCGGCTGCTTTATGCAGTCAGAGAAATGAAAATAATATGTAACTATGTATGTATGCATGTATGTGTATGTATGTATGAATGTATGTGTATGTATGTATGTATGTATGTATGTATGTATGTATGCATGTATATACAGGGTGTTTCAATTTAAATTGCCCCAAATATTTATTATCACTCTAGATATATGTATGTATGTATGTATGTATGTATGTATGTATGTATGTATGTATGTATGTATGTATGTATGTATGTACTGGATGTTTCAAATTAAACAACCCTAGTCACTATTTCCATCCACCAGATGGCGCTTATCTAGGGTAAAAACTGAAGAAGTAAATCTGGCAAAATTTAGGATGGTATCTGTATTATCTATCGATTGTCATGTCATTACTGTAAATGTCGTCAATATAAGTTTCAAGATTTATAATAAATCAGTTACATACATACAAATTAGTAGGGCATACAAATGTCCTACTTGGAATTGATACAACCATATCATAATTAAAATTCTTTATTGTAAATTAATTCTGGGCATATTTCATATATTAAATTGTTTTAAATTGACAGTGACAGAAGTCACCTTTTGAAATGATGGAAAATTTACGCATTGCCAAACTTCTGTTTTTTACTTTGTCCTACAGAAAAATAACTGCCATCTGATGGATGGAAATGGCGATTTGGGTGGTTTAATTTGAAATACCCTGTATGTGTGTATGTATGTATGTATGTATAAATGTATGTATGAATGTATGTATGTATGTATGTATGTATGTATGTATGTATGTCTGTATGTATGTATATCTGTATGTATGTAAACAGTACAGCTACCGGGCTGACAGGACACTTTTAGAGAGACCATTTTAGTGAAAATTCTTGGTTAGAGAAATGTTGTCGACAATGACCAGAAGGTTCTTTCAAGGCCATTTGCAGAATAAGTGTTTTCGGCAATGACCAGGAGGTTCTTTCAAGGTCATTTGCAGAAAAAGTCATCAATGACCAGAAGGTTCTTTCAGGGTAATTTGCTGAAGCAGTTGACGACATGTCCAGAAGGTCAGAAAGATCCAGACTAATTAGATTTTTGATAGAAACAATTACGTTTTTGACCACAGCAATGTTTTTGATAGAAGCAAGTAATTTCTTTTGTATTGAATGTTATTGACGATGTGGAAATTAGGAAATAATATGTAGCAAAAATTACCCTGTAAGATAATTTGCTGAAGAAGTTGACAATGTCCAGAAGGTCTTCGGCGAAGAAGACTTTTTTCTTTCCAGAAGCAGTCAGCAATGTATGTATGTATGTATGTATGTATGTATGTATGTATGTATGTATGTATGTATAAATGTATGTATGGATGCATGTATGTATGTAAATAGTATAGCTACCGGGCTGACGCGACACTTCGATGGCGTGTCCATCAGGAGAGACCATTTTAAATTTTAAATTCTTGGCTGAAGACGTGTTGTCGACAATGACCAGAAGGTTCTTTCAAGGCCATTTGCAGAAGAAGTGTTTTCGGCAATGACCAGGAGGTTCTTTCATGGTCATTTGCAGAAGAAGTTGTCAATGACCAGAAGGTTCTTTCAGGCTAATTTGCTGAAGCAGTTGACGACAATGTCCAGAAGGTCAGAAAGATCCAGACTTATTAGATTTTTGATAGAAACAATTACATTTTTGACCACAGCAATATTTTTGATAAAAGCAAGTAATTTCTTTTGTATTGAATGTTATTGACGATGTGGAAATTAGGAAATAATATGTAGCAAAAATTGTATTTGACATATACCTACAATAGAATTGTTTCGAAGGACACTTCGATGGCGTGTCGACCAAGAGAGACCATTTTAGTGAAAATTCTTGGCTGAAGACGTGTTGTCGACAATCACCAGAAGGTTCTTTCAAGGCTATTTGCAGAAGAAGTGTTTTCGGCAATGACCAGGCGGTTCTTTCAAGGTCATTTGCAGAAGAAGTCGTCAATGACCAGAAGGTTTCAGGGTAATTTGCTGAAGCAGTTGACGACAATATCCAGAAGGTCAGAAAGGTCCAGACTAATTAGATTTTTGATAGAAACAATTACATTTTTGATCACAGCAATATTTTTGATAGAAGCAAGTAATTTCTTTTGTATTGAATGTTATTGACGGTGTGGCAATTAGGAAATAATCTGTAGTAAAAATTACCCTGAAAGATAATTTTCTGAAGAAGTTGACAATGTCCAGAAGGTCTTCGGCGAAGAAGACTTTTTTCTTTCCAGAAACAGTCAGCAATGTATGTATGTATGTATGTACGTATGTATGTATGTATGTATGTATGTATGTATGTATGTATGTATGTATGTATAAATGTATGTATGTATGTATGTAAATAGTATAGCTACCGGGCTGACTGGACACTTCGATGGCCAGTGCATCAGGAGAGACCATTTTAGTGAAAATTCTAGGCTGAAGAAATGTTGTCGATAATGACCAGAAGGTTCTTTCAAGGCCATTTGCAGAAAAAGTGTTTTCGGCAATGACCAGGAGGTTCTTTCATGGTCATTTGCAGAAGAAATCGTCAATGACCAGAAGGTTCTTTCAGGCTAATTTGCTGAAGCAGTTGACGACAATGTCCAGAAGGTCAGAAAGCTCCAGACTAATTAGATTTTTGATAGAAACAATTACATTTATGACCACAGCAATATTTTTGATAGAAGCAAGTAATTTCTTTTGTATTGAATGTTATTGACGATGTGGAAATTAGGAAATAATATGTAGCAAAAATTACCCTGTAAGATAATTTGCTGAAGAAATTGACAATGTCCAGAAGGTCTTCGGCGTAGAAAACTTTTTTCTTTCCAGAAGCAGTCAGCAATGTATGTATGTATGTATGCATGCATGTATGTATGTATGCATGCATGTATGTATGAAATGCATGCATGTATGTATGCATGCATGTATGTATGTATGTATGTATGTATGTATGTATGTATGTATGTATGTATGTATGTTTTTTTTTGGGTCGGGTAGGCGAAAATCTTCAAAAGACGCTGCAGTATGTATGTATGTATGTATGTATGAAATGCATGCATGCATGTATGTATGCATGTGTGTATGTATGGATGTGTGTATGCATGTACGTATGAATGTTTGTATGGTTCTATTTATGTACACATGTTTAATGTATGCAAAATATCTACGGAGTGTTCAATAATGTTTGGGGTAGGTTCAAATTTACCGCCAAAAATTTCGGGGTTTCGTTAGCAGATGTCGTGCCCTAGACGAGTGCGTCCTATATTTAGTAAATTGAGCAGTCTTATGACTATTTTGTCGTAAGCATAAAGCTCCATTGAGTACACAAATACAACATGATATCGGCTTACGAAATCCCAAAGTTTTTGGCGGGAAATTTAAATTTCCCCAAATACTGATGATCACTCCAGAGATATATGTATGTATCGCTGCTTGGCATTGATAGTGGCACAACTACTAATACCTGAAATTTGTTTTTATCGCAAAAACGTGTATAACCATATTCATACAATTCATACAAAACTTGATAATATAATTATTAAGTAATTATTCTTGCAATATCAATAATAATTATTAATGGTCTGCATTTGATATTTTCAATAGTATGTATAAAACTCTTCTAAACTTTACAATATTTGAGTTATCACTATCAATTCTAAGCAGCGACATGTGTATATAAAGACATGCAAATATAATACATACATTAATTCATACATACATGTTGCCAAAGTTTTCCCATTTTAGGTGACATTTTTGTCTATACAAATGGAAAATAACCATCCAATAAATTTCTATCAATGCCTAAGTTTTTCACTTCTAATCCATTAAGTTTTATGGTGACAAGTAGAAAAAAGGTTTGCTATTTTCAATTTGTGGTTACAATTATTGCCACTTTTGCCAAACAATGTGCAAGTGTAATGCAGTTATAATTTTAATTCGTTTTACGCTTGCATATAGCGATAAATCCTTTTTAAATACTGATTATTTTAGTTTGTAAAGGAAATTATGATTTACGGATTACGCTTTCGAAAGCAAAATTCATTTGGCAATACTGTCAGTCCAGCTGTCACAAAACTGTCACATTTTGGTATTCAATTTCATGCGTGCAACTTGACAAAAAAAAAAATCACTGCCAACTATGGCGAGAATAGTCCGTGATAGTATGGTGTTTATGTTAGGATTTGTCTCGGTATATATAAAAAAAAATTGAATTGTAAAATGTATTGTACTTTAGTTTTATGCTTTTATGAATAATTTACGGCTTCCTTTAAGTTAAATGATTCCATATAGCACATGGACAGACAGAGGTCAAATAGTTTGAAACGTTCGTTAACGTTCCTCTGTGAACGTTGTTTCCAAGAATAGCCGGAGCATTTATTCAAGCGCTAAAATATGTATTCCCATCTCCTCATTTTTGCTCGTTCATTTTCTGTTATTAATCCGAAAGGCTGCAAAAAGCGCCGCACACGACGGCCTTTTGTCCTCTCGAGTACCACGAAAAAGTCAGAAGCTGCACAGGCTGATGATAATTAGTATCCTTGCCATCAAACGGCAAAAACTATCACTCAATTACCACTTCTTGCCGCGAAAGATATAAATTGCCGACGTGCGTACTCCTAGCCATTGTCTTCTGTTTGCTTGCACTTTTGTTTGCGTGCTGCTGAAATGCAGGTGTTGCAGGCGTTGTTTGAACAACTGTCCCTACTTTTCGAGTGCAATTGCTACAGTCGGCATGGCCCATGACCCAAGTGTCAGTTTTGTCTTACATTTCACTAAAAATATGGTATAATCAACGCTAGAAATGTATTACAGACATTTCTAGACACATCAGAAAAGTTGATAAAGCAATATTTTTTTCGAATTCAAATTTATAGTTTGCCCCTTACTGGTTTAGGGGCAAACTATAATTTTGACTTCGAAATGTTGCTGGTCAACAGCAACAAAATTGAAACTGAAAATCCTGTAGTGAACGACAACATTGTCCTATTGATTTTCTGTGTTTTAATATTATGAGCTGTGTATACAATTGTATCAATACCAATAATAATAAAATTACTATTACTATTACTATAACATTCATCAGTCAGCATCCATGTGAGCATCATGCTCAAAAATTTGAATAGCTGTAGCACTATTAATAATGTAGAACACTTTAGTACCAGTTTACACGAGGCCAGTTGAATGGTGTTTGTACTAGTTTTTCTGCTCTTCGTAATTACCCTTTTTACTGAAAATAAATGTGCGCCATTTATAGCTTGCAAACACTATGGACTTCAAGCCTCAAGAGCAGTGGTTCCCAAGCTTTATTGAATGGGACCCAGTAATGGAATTAAAATTTTGCAGCATTTTTAACAGCAGTCAACTACACTTTTTTTCTAGATTTTCTAGATTTCTAGAAATACCAAATTCTGAAAGTTCAAGTTCAAAATGAACTGAGTACTGGAATTAAAATTTTGGAGGATCTCTGACAGCAGTCAACTATATTTTTTTTCTAGATTTTCTAGAAATACCTAATTCTGAAAGTTCAAGTTCAAAATGAACTGAGTACTGGAATTAAAATTTTGCAGGATCTCTGACAGCAGTCAACTACATTTTTTCTAGATTTTCTAGAAATACCAAAATACCAAATTCTGAAAGTTCAAGTTCAAAATGAAAACGTTCGGCTGAATTTATTTCTGCTCGGAATTGATATTTTCTAACAGACCATTTAAATCCACAAAGCAATACTAAATTGCAAAATTTCGGGACTCGTTGAAAACCAGACCAAAACCGCCGACGCTTTGGGAACCACTGATCTAGACTCCAGACCAGAGCCTTCGAATTCCGACATAATTATTGCATGTTTGTAAGTCGTCTCTATGCAAATTCATATAATTATAACTAAGTATTAATAGATGTATTGATGAATTAAGTGTTGAAAAATTACATTTATGCCTGCTGCATGCCACTGAATAGTTAGTTTTGACTATCTTATATCAGTAATTAGCATAAAATGGGGAGAAGCTGAAAGATTATCAAGTTTTAGTACAAATTACCTAATGAAGCGAGCAAAAACGAAACTTTTACGTACAGTTTCGCCAAGGATTTTTTCTTTCAAATTAAATGATTTTTCTTGTTTGATTTATGGAGCCGTTCCGAATCTGAACCACAAATCTAAAAAAAAAAAAATCGCAGAAGTGGCACTGAACCAGAACCAAAATTTCTAACTTGACTTTTTTTAGATCGGTCTAAATTGAAAGGGCGCTTGATAATCTTTGTTCTCACCGGCTAATGCCGCAAAAATGATGATTATCGTCGAAACGATAAAGCGGCCGAAAGACGAGAATTTGACCAGTTGCATATGCGGTTGTCGGCTGTTGGCTGTTGGGATTGGGTTGTCGAAAACTGTGAAGGACCTGCGGATGGAGCTAATCTGCGTAGCCTCGGACAAACATATATTTTACCTTGGTAAAAAAAACAATTGATTAACCACTAATCATAGAAATCAACCTCACAGTGCTTTAATACAAGACATCATAAAGTGTTTTTGACTAGAGTGCAAAAAAAATGATCTAACTGTTAACATTTACAACACTTTCAGTAGAATTTCTCGAGTAGGAGACTTCTAGTTCAATAGGAAAAACCCACGAATGGTTGTAGTACTACGTAATGATGATACTGGTGATGATGATGCGGATGATGATAAAAACACCTAACTTTCACTTCATTGTTTATTTTTATTACAACAATTTTCATGTATCCATCGTATTTAGAAAGTATTAATGAAAACAAAAATCTGATAATTTCACCCTCGATGATAATATAATGATGATGTTGATGATGGTCATGGTGATAATTATGATCGTCATGATAAAAAAGTTTATACTTAATTGTTTTTTTTATTAAAACAGTTTTCTTATATCTATCATATTTAGAACATATTTATGAGAACACAAACTGATGACTTCACCTTGAATCATGATGATAACAAGTTTACACGTAATTGTTTATTTTTATTACAACTATTTTCATATATCCATCATATTTAAAAAGTATTAATAAAAACAAATATCTGATAATTTCAACCTCGATAATATGATGATGATATTGGTCATGGTGATCGTGATAATTATGATAATTAAGTTTATACTTAATTGTTTCTTTTTATTAAAAAAATTATGTAATTGTTGTTAACATTTACAACAATTTCCGTAGAATTTCTTGAGTAGGAGACTTCTAGTTCAGTAGAAAAAACCCACGAAGGGTTGTCGAACTACGGAGTGATGATACTGGTGATGATGCGGATGATGTTAAAAACACCTAATTTACACTTCATTGTTTATTTTTATTACAACAATTTTCATTTATCCATCATATTTAGAAAGTATTAATGAAAACCAAAATCTGATCAATTCACCCTCGATGATAATGTAAAGATGATGTTGGTGATGGTGATAATTATGATCGTCATGATAAAAAAGTTTATACTTAATTGTTTTTTTTATTAAAACAGTTTTCTTATATCTGTCATATTTAGAAAATATTGATGAGAACAAAAACTGATAACTTCACCTTGTATCATGATGACAACAAGTCTACACATAATTGTTCTTGTTTATTACAAGTATTTTCATATATCCATCATATTTAAAAAGTGTTAATGATAACAAAAATCTGATAATTTCACCCTCGACGATAATGTGATGATGATATTGGTGATGGTGATCGTGATAATTATGATAATTAGGTTTATAGTTCATTGTTTATTTTTATTAAAATTCTCTAATTGTTGTTAGTTAACATTTACAACAATTTCCGTAGAATTTCTCGAGTAGGAGACTTCTAGTTCAGTACAACCCACGAAGGGTTGTAGAACTACGTAATGATGATACTGGTGATGATGATGCGGATGATGATGATTCAAACTTTACACTTCATTGTTTAATTTTATTACAACAATTTTCATTTATCCATCATATTTAGAAAGTATTAATGAAAACAAAAATCTAATAATTTCACCCTCGATGCTAATGTGATGATGATGTTGGTGATGGTGATAATTATGAACGTCGTGATAAAAAAGTTTACGCTTAATTGTTTATTTTTATTAAAATAATTTTCTTATATGCATCAAATTTAGAAAATATTGATAAACACAAAAACCTGATTATCACTTTTTCTTTATTGGGGGCCTCATATGAAAACAAAAATCTGATAATTTCATCCTCGATGATAATGTAATGATGATATTGGAGACGGTGATGGTGATACTTATGATCGTCATGATAAAAAGTTTATAACTTTATACTGAATTGTTTATTTTTATTAAAACAATTTTCTTATATCTGTCATATTTAGAAAATATTGATGAGAACAAAAAGGTGATGACTTCACCTTGGATCATGATGATAACAAGTTTACACGTAATAGTTTATTTTTATTAACGCAATTTTCACACATCCATCAAAGTAGAAAATATTGATGAGAACAAAAAACTGATGACTTCACCTTGGATCATGATGATAACAAGTTTACGCGTAATTGTTTATTTTTATTAAAGCAATTTTCATACATCCTTCAAATTTAGAAAATATTGATGAAAACAAAAACCTGATTATCACTTTTTTGTTTACTGGAGGCCCCACTACATATTTATGGCCAGAGCCTCAAAATACAAAGAACAACCCTGTGAAAAACCCACGAAGGGTTGTCGAACTACGGAATGATGATGATGCGGATGATGATATAAACTTTACACTTAATTGTTTATTTTTATTGCAACAATTTTCATATATCCATCATATTTAGAAAGTATTAATGAAAACCAAAATCTGATTATTTCAACCTCGATGATAATGTGAAGATGATATTGGTGACGGTGATGGTGATACTTATGATCGTCATGATAAAAAGTTTATAACTTTATACTGAATTGTTTATTATTATTAAAACAATTTTCTTATATCTGTCATATTTAGAAAATATTGATGAGAACAAAATACTGATGACTGCACCATGGACCATGATGATAATAAGTTAACACGTAATTGTTTATTTTTATTAAAACAATTTTCATATATCCATCAAATTTAGAAAATAGTGATGAAAACAAAAACCTGATAATTTCACCTTCGATGATGGTGATTGTGATAATACTGCTGGTGATAATTATGATCATGATGATAAAATGTCTGCACTTAATTGTTTATTTCTATTTAAAATGTCCATCACATTAATTTGTCATGCTTTATGAATATTTTGATTATATGATGGATTTTCAATTCCAAAAACTTTATCAAATAAATTTTGAATAATGACAAAATAAAAGTGTAAAATATTGGTTCGAATCTTTTTCAAAGGGGTACTAAACAGGTTGCTAAAATTTAAAATTTCCGAAGCTTTTATTTTTCATGCGAACAGCAACTGAACGAATATTCGATCGTTAGAAACGGTTTGATATATTTTTTTCTTTCGAAGGGTTTCATTGATCGCCACAGAGTTGAATGACGAGTTTTCGATCGTTATGAAGGGTTCGGTTGAAACTTTTGAACGAATATTCGATCGTTAGAAACGGTTTGATAAAAACTTTTTTTCGAAGGGTTTCATAGATTGTCACAGAGTTCAACGAGTTTTCGATCATTATAAAGGATTCATTTGAACCTTTTTTTTAAACGCAATGAGTATTCGTTTAAAAAAGTTTAACCCAACCTAACCTAACCTAACCCAACCTGTATGTAATGAAATGTAGTGTACAAATTGGATATTTCTTCTGTGGACAACTGGAGACCGGTTTCGACCTGGTGGGTCTTATCAGTCCAGGGCATCCGAAAGTAACTCCCAATTTGCACACTCCTCAGTAAGATATTTTTGTTTTCTTCCGTTTTTTTGTCCATCACATGGTATAGATACACATAAATTTGTTTTAATCATCATTGGTCTTATAAGTCCAGTGCTTCAGAAAGTAACTCCCAATTTGCACACTCCTCAGTAGAATATTTTTGTTTTCTTCCATTTTTTGTCTATCACATGGTATAGATACACAGAAATTTGTTTTTTTGTAAATGATATAACTTAAATCGTGATGCAAATCAATTGATATAAATCACATCTACCCTGGATCAGAAATCAGAAATAAACTCAAAAAATCATAGATTTTTGATTTTTTTAAAATCATGATTTATTCCAACCCTCCTACTGAGACACCCTCCCCACAGGCAGGCTCATTGCTGCAACTAGTGGGATATGGATCTCACAACCACGAAAACGTGGGAGATTTGATTTCGGTTTTGGGAACGGAATATCCATATATTTTCATAAAATGTGGTGTACAAATTGGACATTGGACATTACTTCCGTGGACAACTGGAGACCGGTTTCGACCTGTTGGGTCTCATCAGTCCAGAACGTCCGTAACTAACTGCCAATTTGCACACTCCTCAAGCATTATAAACCTGTAATAGAATATTGAAACATGAGAGAAGCATATAGATGCCATCTCTTTTTTTAAACGAATTACCTGATTGTCACAGAATTTAACCAATTTTATGTTGGCCTGAGTGGCAATCAAATCCACGACTATTGATTAATCGCAGCCTTAACTCACTGCATCACACCACACTACGTAGAGTATTATTATCTCGTAAGTGAAATTATACATGAAGAATTGCGTTTCGTTGAAGTTGCCAATTTCATCATCAGCAATAAAAATAAATTTGCTGTCTGTTGACGGTCGTATTTTGAGTATTCATTAATATTTTCATCAACATATGATTTTTAAATGAATTTGTTTGAATCTATAATGTTTTTTCTCACTTCTTATTACTTTCTTTGCATTGATATTTAATCGTTGTATTTTTTTGGTTTTAATTCTGGGTCATATTACCGAGTTTTTATTTTTTTTGTTTTTTGATAGAATTTTGAAATTCCTATAAAACTTTAATGGTCATTTATGGACTTTTCCTCTGATTCTGAAGAAAGTGGGACTCTTTACGCTAAATTTCAGTGTAAGCGGCCAATTTAATGACGATCTGTAAATTCTACCAAATGGAATAAAACACAAAAACTTGAAAATTATCTACATTTTAAATAACCCAAACACCTTCAATCGACTGCTTCAAGCTTGTTGACTGAATGCAGCCAATTGCATCAAAATTAAGCCAGTGGTTCTCAAATTAGACTGGATATTCGAATTTTACTATTTATTGTAAATTTGAAACTTTATAAGACGAATATCTCGAGAGCCATTAGGCTGACAAGACTGAGATTTTTGTTTCAAATCAAGAGGGAATTATTAATCATTATAGATCTAACGCGGTTCTTAGCAAGTCGTCCATTTCCAGAAGAAATTGTGGTTTTGTCGACTATTTGTTTGAAACGAAAACACGATTTTTTCGATGTGTTGTTGAGAACATCATAATTTTTGCGATTTCTCGACCATTTGTTAGAAAAATCGTGATTTTCTTCGACGATTTTCATATTCGTCTCCTTCTTTCTTCGACGATTTCCATATTCGTCTTCTTCTTTCTTCGACGAGTTCCATATTCGTCTTCTTCTTTCTTCGACGATTTCCATGTTCGTCTTCTTCGTTAGGTTTTTTGTTTGCAACAATCATGGAAAAATATCGTAATTTTCGATGATTTGTTGGAAGTATCGCAATTTTCACGATTCCTGTTGTGGCGGTTTACTTAAGAGTACACAACGAAAATCCATTTGAACATGGGCGCATGTTTTAGTGTTCAGCATTCCCACCACTTGTCTAGTGCGGATAGTTTACAATAGCGAAATTTCATTTTTTTTTTAAATATTGACGATTGTAGATACTGCACCATTCAACATTAACCGTATATTAGTAAAAATTGAAGAAACTTAACACCAATCAATGTAAAAGCCAAACATCTATAGCATACATGTAAAATTTGATCGTTTATATTGAATTGTCGTACAGTCATGAGTAATAGAATGAATATTTTCAAAACACTATGTATGGGCCGTCTGTATCAGTTTTGAATCTCCTGATAAACGTTACCTCCATTTCGTGTTGGATACATGAGAATATTTATATTATTATTAATAATAATATTATTTTTTGTTAAATTTTGTGTTATTATTTAAATTTTCCTGTAGTTTTTATCAATATGTGGAACGCCTAGTATACTAAAGCCTTGCCTTGTGACACCGGGCAGTGACAACACCGAAGGGGGGTGGGGGGGGGGGGGTATCACGAAAATATGTGGACACAAAAACAAATTAGTTAGTTAAACGATATTTAAGCCTGGGGTGTCCTCGTGCGCTCGTTGGCATGCATAGATTCAGTTTTAGTATAAATTACCTAATGAAGATTTTACACACGTTATACATATTTTGAATTGAATACAAATTTAAAATCAGTACCTACATAAAATAAAAATATAAAGTCCATTGTATGTGTTACTTATAGGTAGGCCTATAAGTAGAGGCATATATCACTTGAAATTACTTATTATAGTTTAAAAAGCAATAAATATATGTATTAGGATATACAATATAAGAATTGCAAAGTCGAGCTTCCATCCAAACTGCAATACTAAAACAGTAAATACTCCCATATGTCTTACGAAGCATAAACGTGCTATAATTATAAGCATAACTATTAAATTGGTCCTTATTTAATCGGTCATAGGAAACGTTTCCACGTATGACAATATATAATTACCATTGTACATTACTGATATCATTTCTTCATTATACGTCTTGTAACGCTTTACCTGCTCCTTTGGCTTCGTTTTCTGGCGGCTCATGAGGAGCCAAGTTCTTTGTAACAGCTTGGGACACGCAGTGTCAATTGCCGAGATTACCCCTTTAATTGCTATTTAATGACGCTGAAAAATGCTGAAACGTTGCGCAAATAGAGATAGGTACATAGTTGCGTGCCAAGCGACTCTGATTAATGTTCGATGATTACCTCCCTTCTAATACGAACCGGATTTAGATCGCATTATTGAGATTATTGGATAAGTTCAAACGATACCGCGGCAGACGAAAAAAATATCGAAATCCATCCTTTTTATTATGAATTGGATTTATTATTGCTTCTATAGAGTTATAATGTAATTAATTGCAAAATTATATGAAAGGTATGAAAATATATATATATATATATATATATATATATATATATATATATATATATATATATATATATACAGTGTGTTCTCAGATTGACAGAGGCGATTTATTGTTTCCATGGTTGATATATTCCTAAGAATAGTTTAGAGGTATTAAAAAATTTGGATTCCTTAACATTACTGGATAAGGAAATTTATTATAATATTATTATACTATTTAAATGTGTTTAGATCCATTCTGATTAAGAAGGTTTGAAGAAGTAGTTAGCACTATCAGGTAATTAAGAACTCAGTCTTTAATTTACATGGACTAGTTTTGGACTAGATATATACAGAATTGTGGTGTCAATAAATGATGTTTACAAATGAGTAACCTATAACAATAATTTTTCTTCATATTCATCTTCATCTTCATCATGACTTCTTCCACTTGACTCGTATGCTTTTTTATATGGTGTTCTTGTGGTTGATTGTTTAGCTGGAGGAGCGGATCTTCGCCCTGCTTTGAGGTCGAGCATTGCAAACCTCCAAAGATGGACATTGCGAGCGTGTGTCGCCTCTGGGCACGGTTCAAATGGCTGGTAATTCTATTTCAGGACCGCGCCTGTAACTCCCGGTGCACCGAGTGCACCGTTATTATCTGTGGCCGCTATGGGCGCCGACTGACAAAGGATTTATGGCAATTATTTATAGCGGCGCGCTGCCGATCTCCGTGCCCCCCGTGGACTAAGTAGCAGTCTTCGTTGAAAGATCCGTCCAGGATGGGCAATTAACGGGTGGTTTCGAAACCACCTTCGTAAATTGCAACAATTCGTCATCGAAGATCGACAGTTTAGTACGAAATTTTGAATATATACAGAGCGGTGTCAACTTTTCCAGCTAGTTCCAACGAAATAATGACAAATAATGACATTTAAAAAAATCTAGTTGAATTATTTGCTTGTATCCTAGGAAACATATCAGCCACGTTGGAAAACATAATTGATCTGCATCTTGAACAGAAAGTTTAGAACACTGCGTAGAAAATAATTAGATGGTGGGATGAAAACCTTCACATATTTGTGAAAAAGGATCAGAATTGAACACATTAGAAGCTTTAGAAATGAAGAGGGCACCAAAAATTGAAACGTCAATATCAACGACCACCTTGAAGTGAAAACAGAAACATTTTTATATCAAGGATGATATATAATCTACAACCCTTCTTTCTTCTACTTTTTTCCCCTGTAGTCCTTCTAGTCCTGTAGTCATTTTATACAAATCTTCACCAGACCCATCTTCTAAACAAGTGAAAATTTGGATTCGCGATTTTCTTTGAATCACTATCAGGACCTTCAATACATTTTTTGCGAACACGATTTTTAATGTACTTTTTACACAGTGTTTCTTATAACTATGCAAAACAATTTTCTCTTGGTTTTATTATAAGATGAGTTAAAATAACTGGACTATTTGATAATGGGACAAAAATTCCCCAATATTAATAATGTCAAACATGTGTTAACGTTTATTTTAAGGATAATTTAGAAACCTCTTTCATTATAACCCAGATTTTCATCTGAAAGTGAAATGGATAAGGCAAAAAAGATAAAATATTACAATTAATTAATATATTATCTTTCGAGCACAATTTTGATACACTTTTTACATAATTGAGAAAAATATACTTTCTTGATGGCGGAATGATCGTTTAGATGTATACCGTGCGTTTTTTTTATTTCTGAACATAGGCTATGTTCAGTTTTAAAACGACAGTATCAATTGCAACCAGTTATGGAACCAACATTACACGCGCCTGCAACTCGATCATTTGAAATGTCAAAACTGTTGACAGAAAATGTATTCAACGCAAGAATTATCCTGAGATACCAATCCCATCATTCCTGTTCAAATAGGAATCATCAACTGTTAATCCCGAAATAGTAACTCATTTGTGAAAGTGCCCGATTTAAACACTTTCTTGCGTTGAATACATTTTCTATCCATAGTTTTGACATTTCAAATGATCAAGTTACACGTGCATGTAATTTTGGTTGCATAAAAATTGCATGCAACCAAAATTACATGCACTTGATCATTTCAAATGTCAAAACTATTGACAGAAAATGTATTCAACGCAAGAAAGAAATAGGGCACTTTCACAAATGAGTTACTATTTCGGAATTAACAGTTGATGATTCCTATTTGAACAGGAATGATGGAATTGGTGTCTCAGGATAATTCTTGCGTTGAATACATATTCTGTCAACAGTTTTGACATTTCAAATGATCGAGTTGCAGGCGCATGTAATGTTGGTTGCATAACTGGTTGCAATAGATACTGTTGTTTTAAAACTGAACATGGCCTATGTTCAGAGATAAAAAAAACGCGCGGTATAGCCTAATAAAGGCTACTACTTTCTGGTTTTGAAAAAAAAAATCAGACGCTTCGCCGTACCTTTGATGGTACCATTTATAACTATATTTGTGGAATGCGCATTTATATGAATGTTGCTTTTGTATAGATATTTTCTCTAAATTAAGAGGATTAATCTTCACTATATTCGTTTGGCTGAATACAAGCCGTTTGAAGTAAATTTAAATCTAGAGAATATAAAAATGTTGCAATTCTAGTTCTACCCAGAAGCTATTTGTATCTATAACAGTCAAATCAGTGTCAGATTTGTTGCATTGAAGGAATTTATTCAAAAATTCTTACAAATTAATCAACATTTCAGCAAGTTTCAAATGCCATTTAAAAAAAATATATTTGAATAACATTTTCGTATATACAATATATTTCGTATTTCGTATATTCTAAAAAATGTAGAATTTAGTAATTGGTTCGGCAATTTTGGGCATACTGTTACAAAATATGTACAGATTTTATACATGACATAATGGTGTGCTTTATGACTACTAGGGCAACATTTTTATCCTAACCTTACAAGGTTTTTCTGCTGTTGACTTTTGAAATTTCAATCATTTTTGCGGGAATTTTATGAAAATCAGCAGGATGATGATGTAGAATGACGTGCTAGTTAATTTAGTGAAGTCAGATTATGCCATCTGGCATAGGAAACCGGAAAATCGAAAGACAAAATATCAACCAAATAATTAAAAAAACGTGAAAATCTCTGTCAGGGGTCATAGGAAACCGGAAAATCTAAAAACAAAAATCGACCAAATCAAAAAAACGTGAAAATCTTGGTTATTACAACCGTCAGAAAATTGAAAATCAGCAGGATGGTGCAGAGTGGCTCGCTCATTTAATTTATTATGGTGAAGTCAGATTTTTGCAATCTGGCAAAAGAAAACCGGAAAATTGAAACACAAAATATCGACCAAATAAAAAAAACCTTGAAAATCTCTGTCCGAGGTCATAGGAAACCCGAAAATCGAAAAATAAAAATCGGCCAACCCAAAAACGTAAAAAGCTCGGTTATTATGATTGTGGTAATATTGAAAATCAGAAGGATGGTATGGAATAACTCGATCGTTTATTTGGTCATCGGTATTAAGTCAGAATTTTTCTATCTTTTGGGCTATAGAAATGTGAGTTAATTTTTGTATATATTTTCATATATTGAAATTTGCATATTTTCAAGAAAAGTAATTGACGAGGCAATTTTACATTCAATTAAATTTTCTGGAACATATGTGATGAAATTTTGTAAATTTTGCGAATATTTCCAGAAAGTTTTAATATAGGTACTCACTGTTTTACAAGTCACGGGAGTTTTTAATTTTTCTGTTTACGGCGCTCTATTTTTTAGCAAATGCTTTTATTACATCACTGCGAATAATTGTCTCTTAACAAGTTTTTCCATCTATTCATTTTCTGTTTGTTGTTCTGCTTGTTATTGTTTCTTAAAACAACGAAAACATTGTGATAGTAAAAAGTTTCTATTTTCATGATAGTCAGTTGTATGCTATTCTGAATCGGGAAATAGTCTTCGATTTTCATTAGGTATGGAGACGGATTTGTTGCCTTAAACGAATTTATTTAACAAATCTCACAAATAACACAACATTTCATAAAAGCTTCAAATGCCACTTAAAACAAATATATTTGAACAAAATTTGTCTGTATTTTGAGCCATAAAAAGTACAGAATTTGGTAATTAGGTCAGCGAAAAAGTGGAACAACATTTATAACAAATTTTGCTTTAATTTAATTGTTATATTGGATTATTCTCGGAAAATGTACTACATTTCCATAAAAGGTTAACTGCTGTTATACACATTATTTTTTTTATGTTACATTGTGACGTACCTGAAGGGCAATCAGCGTGTTAGGCCGTGAAGCGAGTGGAGGGTCCCTTCGAAGCAGTGACGAGGGCCAGGCTCTCGGTGTCAGAGAGTGGGGGGGTTAAAAAAGGCTCCACGTAATTTTAACCTCGTCGCTACTTCGTCGCAAAGGGTGGCTCCACCCTACCTGCGTGGGTGGATGGCAGACAGTCAGCGAAGTTCAGAAATCACGAACTGTCGCAACGGCTGACCATATGGCGCCAACACCACCAGATTTAAATCTCGCAGTGAGAATAAGAACTGAAAACTGAAAAGAATGCCCGATCGAGAAAACGTGGGGGGAACAAAAATAACAGGTGTGAATTTTGTGGTGTAAAATATCGGCGTTTATTCACACAAACGACAGGACACCGTGCCTACGCTTCCTGAAATAAATACCTCCGTCCGCAACCCTATCACGCAGGGTTCACCATATTCGGCCGAATATCGCAAACTTCTTATCGCGCGATTCAAAGGGCCGTCGGGGCGACCTTTCTCTTACACAAGCGCAAAACACGTCCGGCACGAAACACAAAACGCAAATTTTACACAAAAGAAATAAACGATATATCAAATGGAATTAAATTCAAATGAGAACAACAAAATAAATATCAAGATCTGGCCTGGGTTCCTGGTCTGTGTCTTCGCTGGCGGGCTGAGTTCGGCTCCTGGACGGGCGGCGGCCGATATGCGTCGGGGACGCCGATCACTCGATTCCAGACCTCAGAGCAGGATGGTCGCTGCCTCTAGCCAAGAACTGGCTGGCTGAGCTACTTAGCCCTTACCCCGTAAAAAAAACGCCTGCAAAGCACATGGCCTTAGTAACAATGGCCGGACACGTGACTTTACGAAAAGGAAAAAAAGAATGTCGGGTTTAATTACTTACTCGGATGTTGTGAGCGTATGTATAGTACCTTGCCTTGTACTCGGTGCCTCAATCCCCTCAAGGGTGGTTAAATGAGTTCCCGATTATTATCCCGGAAACCGGATGGTGGTATACCAATTAAAACGGTTCCTCTGGCACGTCCGCACTATCAGGAAGGCGACTAGTTTCTGTCTTTATGGTGGCGTCTCGCCGGCGATTTTAAAAATCACACACATATGGGAAACACGTCACCACAACAAAAAAAAGTGTGAGTACGGTCGCCTACAGTGGAAGTCTGTGCACGGAATTAATAACTAAAAGGCAGTTTCCGTCGAAGGCGTTTCCGGACCGTTACAAATTCAACTTCAAAAATTCATCACCCTGTATTGCAAATACGACAGAACTTATCAGCTTATCACATATGTTTATAGGAACTTTTAATCGTAAAATTGAATGTAAAAATTACTCACAACAATATTTCAGATTACTTTGGAAATACCGTGTATAGAGATGGGAACTCTTTAAAACTTTGATTATTTTTGGCAATTTAGTTAACACAAATCGTCAAAAATATGTTCTTTGGCTAGATTTTCCGTCAGCCGCTAAAAGGTAACAACCTTCCGGTATTTAATATTTACTTAAAATCCACCAGATTTAGCGGGAAATTCACCAAATTTGCAGCATTGCCGTGCTGCAGGCACTCTGCATTGACAAAACTAAAATTTTCGGAGGATGGAGAACTGTAGTTCGTGGTACCCTGCTATGTTAGCAGTAGTGGTCTTTCTTCAACTTTTTCCAAAATTTAGCCTCTTTTTTTTTAAAGCAGTAGTTGTTTTAAGGCGTGTTCTCACGAATCAAGTCTAAATGATCGATTGATTTAACAAAAGTTGAATAAAAACTATAGTTTAAAGTTGATCAACCCTACTGAAACAAAGGTTCTCACTATAGTTTTCTTTTAACATATGTTGATCAACTACAATCGATCAATTAAACTTAATTCGCGAGAACGCGCCGTATTAAATTCAGATCATTCAATGGCCTAAAAATTTGTGGTGTTTCAGTCACACACCAAAATGTTCGAACAAATTATCACATTCTGTACATTTTGGCAATTGAAAACATGCGTGGAAACAACTTAATGTTTCCACTGTAATATATTTATAACATTGCGGACATACATCTCGGCTACCAGATTACGCAAGATGCGTTTTGTTTAGACCGCGAATCGGGCTTAACGAACTCACGAACATCGTGACCTAGGTCAACACACATGAGGACAACTTTCACGCAGCGTGCAAGGCGAACCATGACCCCCTCTCTGTCCCTCTCTCGCTCACTCTCGTCCCTTCTCCTTCTCGCTCCTTTGGGAGTAGGTGTACTCCACACATGCGAACTGTGTAGACGAGATCTGCTTGGCGCGAGCGCAAAAGTGAGAAGCACGCAATGGTCTTTAACGTACAAGATGTTAGTACATATTCGCATTCGCACCAGAGTTTCTGAATGAAGTCCCCCCCAAACACAGCGAGCTCATTACGCAACGGGTCAAATCAAGATCGCGCGCGCCGCTGACCATTCATTCACCAGTCCGGCTCATTCATGTCTGCAGTCTTCGATACGAAGGCAGACCATGATTAGAAATTTCACAGAGGAAAACTGTAATGCAGAAAAATGATACCTAACCCTTTATGATACCTAACTTGAAGTGGTTTAACAATCCCACCCATATAATTTTTATTGCAAGTTAATGTCATAAAAACAAACTATCGTTGCGCGAACTATACAAATTTTATAAAGAACATGAACTGACCATGATCAACAAAATTCACTGAGCAAAATGTAGGTAATGCAGAAAAATATACAAATCGAGGAAGAACAAGAATAGAAACGAGAAGGTTAACAAAATGGAAACGTCAACCGATGTAACAAATGTTTTTAAAAAAACCTCTATGAAAACAAAGAATATTCCCTAAATATTCAGAAAATTGCACGTAACTTACAATAAATCTGCAAAAGTTAATGTAAAATGTAACCAAAGTAAAAAAACTAAAACTCCAAAAGTTTTGTAATGCCGCAAAATATACAAATTTAGAAAAAGAAAGAACAAATGGTTCAAAAACTGGAAATATCAACCGATGCAACAACTGCGAAAATGTTACTGTTTTAACGTTTTTTAAAAAAGTTTCTTGATAATAATAGGCAGACACACACGTAGGGGATTTTCAAGCGATCAGTCCCACCGTCCGCATCTGTCATCCCTGTCACGCCGATATGTCTCAAATCTGCGTGACAAGGATGTCAGATGCGGATGGCGGGACAGATCGCTTGAAAATCCCTTCCGTGTGTGCCTGCCTAATAAACTTTTAATGGTATTAAAAGTTTAAGACTATTCCTCAGATTTTCATAAAATTGCACGAAACACAACAAATCTGCAAAAGTTGCTGCAAAAATGTAACCAAACTGAAAAAATGAGACTCCAAACTCAAAAGTTCTAGATTTGGTAATACCATTGATTATAATGCCATTAATAATAATTGATTATAAGGTATTATAATCAATGGTAATTGTTTATAAATCGGGTGGGTTTAAATGGACTGTATATTAATTTTTAACTATGATGATAAACTTTCTTTCTGTGAGCGCGGCGTGGACGTTATCGGTGGTCGGCGAAATGGGGTTCTGACTTACCCCTCGCTGATGTGGGCGTAGATAGGCTGCTAGGTGGATGACGGCACGGGTTCCGTGGTACGGTTTTCGAACGACTCTCTTGTTGTCCACTCTTTTTGAGCAGGCTTAAAATCGGGCCTGCGCTCTCGTCAGTTCCCGACAATTGGCCGACCATAGGCGCAAAAAAAGCGAAATTTATCCGCGAAACAAACAATAAGCAAATAATAAATAAACAGCCCAACCAAAGTACTAAACAGTAATACTAAGAAAAATATAAATTTTAGAAAAAAATAATAATTGTAGTGATCAAAGTGAAAATTTTGTAGTTTTGACTTCAATTTAAAGAAGAATTTTTAATTTAGTGAAAACATGTAGCAAATTGTCAAGTTTAAAAAATATTGTGTATTTGTGAAACTATTTGAGAATTTTCGAGCATTCGGGCTGCAGTTTTTAAAGTTCAGTTAGCAATATGGATCACCAACTTTCGCTAGAAGACGGTGTACAAACTAGAAGAAGTATTATTTTTTCCGTGGGCCGTAGTTTAGGGACCCCTGTTCTAAACCATACGTGCTTATAAGGATTTTCACAATTAATCTGTTTGTTTCTTATGTAGTATACACAAACATGCACTGATCTGGCTGAGCTGATAAGAGTTGTAGTAAAAATAGTTCCAACCTTGAACTAGTGACGCCTTTAAGATACTAACGAAGTTCAATGGTCTTGTAAACACATATTGAACTTGTATGGTTACAACCAAAGATAAAATTACTGTGGAACTTTACCATCCATCGCCATATACAGGGTGTCCAAGATAAGGATCAACAGCATGGGGATCTCGGAATACGTAAAAGTTACCAAGGCAATTAAATTACAAAAAAGTTGCGCAATCTAGTGGTCAGGAATATCTCAGTATTGTCAGTATTCTCAGTTATCTCAGTCAGTATTCTTTTGAGAAAACCAGAAATTTCCTCTTACTTCCGGAGATATTTGACAAAATCCGAAATCTTGCGATTTCGTTTTTATTTCTTTCTTACTTGAAAAGGTATAAGAAAATCAAAGGCACTTTCTCATCGCCACATGTTTAGCTCTACAAGACAGCGTTTACAAATTTTCAGAACAACGTTTCGTTTCGAAGAAACCATCATCAACTTTATTTTTTTATATGGCCTCTAAAAAATGTACACCCTGTATAAGATAGCATTTCCTCTTACGAATTCAACTATTTATATCACAGTATGGTTTCTAATGTTTTTATTCAGAAAAAAGCTTGTTAATACATTTCGAATATTTTCTTGTATGGTCATTGAAATGACAAAAAAAAAACCCTCTGTCAATATGAGAACACACTGTATATGTATTTTTTACATAGCTTTACAGCACAGTCACATTGCTATTCCACCTGGTCTTGCAAGATGCAGGGTCCTGCATTTCACCTCCCATCGAACCATCTAACCTAACCTAACCAAAAATATGTACCAAAATAGTAACTAAAAATAATTTACCTAGAATAGTTGTTAAACATTGAAACATTATAGCTATTTATTACCATACTTACTATTTACTGTGATATGAGAATTGTTCTGTTCATTTAATGGCGACGAAGACAAAAATTATTACTTAATTTTAACCCAGAATATGTACCGAAATAGTAACATAACATTATTTAGCAAGAATAGTTTTTGTAACGCTCCGATATTATTTTATTATATTTATTTTATTATTCGTCGTTTTTATCGTGAAATTATTATATAATTTCTTGATTATTTTGGCTCATGATTTATTATATAATGTTTTAATTATTTATGGCTCGTGATTTGTGATCGTATTTAGTACTTACACGTCGTGACGTTTAATTTAACTACCGTGATTACTCTCAAGGTACTTTGCTATTGGTAATGTGTTAATTAACGTACACTAATAATGGATTAATACAAGAAAGCACCAAATTAAGGATTTGTTTTGTTTATTTAATAATAGACACGCTGAAATTGTAAGACACAGGGAAATAAAACACAGGTGGACGATGATCTAAATTAATTTATATAATTGTAACATACAGGAAAATAAAACACAGGTTGACGATTATGACATGAATTGATTTATTTTATATATTTCGTTAACCTTATAATGAATGTGTAAATTCTTTTATTTATTTAATTGATAGTTTGAAAATGGTTATTACTACGAAGTTTATTTACGAGAGTTTGTATACATGCACGTGCTTCTCTTAGACCATTTATTACCATGCTCTTTCACTCCATTCAACTACAGGAAAGTGATATGATCAAAAATAGAACTATTTAAAGATGTTGAAATATCCCCAATATATCATGAATGATTACTAAAGGTATCTCGCGATCTTCCCGAATTTCATGGTTGTGTCGGTGTCCACACAATAATGTAATTATTGGAACCCCATTGTTTACGTTGATTGAGGTAAATTAGTAATTCTACCCACGACCACAGCAAGCACCAATGTCACAAGTAGTCATCACCGTCAGACATGTTACAAGTTGTGTCAAATAACAGTTCTGCTACCTCAATCGGAAATGTTTATGTAATGTTATAATATATTATTATTAGGAACATTGGAGGTTATTAATAACTTCTCTTGTGATTATACCAAGCTTCATTCTCTCGTTTATCATTTTCTCTGTTTAGGTTTTAATAATTCCACTTATTTCTTGTTTACGATATTTAACCATAAATTGTCATTATGTCTTCAAATTATTGAGATTTAATCCAGCCTATTTTATCTGTACGATTCTAAATTACTCTGCCCAATAATAGGTACGTTATGTGCTTGTTTTATGATTTGAAATAAAGAAACCAGTATTTTTATACATTATGTTTTTAAATTATTATGATTTAATCCAACTTATTTATTTATACAATTATAAATCACTCTGCCCAATAATATGCACGTTATGTGCTCATTTATGATTTAAAATGAAGAAGCCATCATTTTTATGAATTATTTTGATTTGAATATGATGATGTATGTCGGAGGGGAACACTGAATGCCTTGATTAGTTGTTATAGTTATGTTGAATACAGCCACGTTAATTTGCGATCGCGGGCGCGATGTATAATGAGTTTATATGTTTCAATGTTATGATGCTGACGACGATTTGATTCTAGTGGATGAGGTGATTCCACATTAACAGGTGTGTGAACGAAGTGCGCGGGTGGGCGTCAATTACACCTGTTATTGCTTCCTCTAGTGATTCGTAAACACGAATAGCGTACGAGCCGCCTTTGTTTACTGATAGGAATAGGTAATCGGTGTTCGGCTTTTCTACGTAACTTGAGGTTGGTTAAATACACTATTTTCCGTCAATTTGAATCTAGTGCGGGAATTTGATTTCACAGTAACAGGTGTGTGAACGAAGTGTATAAATAAATCAAAGTTTTAATAACTGAACTGGTAATTTCAGACCAAGCAGGAATTATAATTCCTATAACATTTTTACTTAAAAGTTTTTTTTTTTAAATATCCCTCTTGTAAACTCAATCCGGGGACATACTGTATATTAAAAGTTAAGGAATATTCCTCATATTATCAGAAAATTGCACGAAACACAACAAATCTATAAATGTTACCGCAAAAATGTCTAAATTTGTCTAAATTTTAGTGAATATCGAGATCACAAGATTGTGTATAAATAAGTAAATGATCAACTCTTTGAGTATCAATAATAATCTCTAGATTAAACATTTTTAAATGAGGATTGTCGTAATACATATGTTGGCAACTCATAACTTCTTGTGTGGTGGTTTTGAACGTGTTTAATTAAATTTGGTAATGACGAAAATTACAAATTACGCCACATATCATTCAGCTGACATACAATCCAGTCATACTTACTTTTTTTGGTTGGGTTGCGTTAATATTTTAGCGTTGCTAATTCCAGTGAGACTGGCACCGAGGAAAAAAGTTTGTGGTCATTACACACAAATTAGCCAATTACTGTTAGAAGCGAAGCAAGAACACTTTTAAGCGCTATAAATTCCAATTTAATACAGCGAAAGTATAATTCGTAGAATTGAAAGTCACGGGGCAAATCATTGCGGAATTTCATTGAGCACAATTTGGATTGATTTACTTGTATTCATGGCAAATCACGGAATATTTTTATTATCAGTTTTGAAGTTCCAATCATTGTCGTCATATGTGAAGATCATGATTTCTAAGTATGATGATCAGATTACTTTGAAAAATGTTAGTTTTGACCAATTTTGACCAGACATGATCGTGATTGTTCAGATCGTTCAAAAGAGAAAAAAACAATCTCTACTTAAGTCTATTTATTGTACATATCTTTATTTCGTAACCATCGTTACAGACAAAAAGTTAAATTAATTTTATTTTACACATTTTTTTACTTGTATGATTGTCAGGTAGTTGTACTGCTACGTATAAACTGTGCTATTGACTGGTTTCCCTTGCTTGTCTATTTATGTCTATTTAAACAAGTCATAGGCAACTATGATTTGCATTTAAATTAACATTGTTTTTTTAATTTTTTTTATTTATGTTTGTTATTGGTTTTATTGGGCACGGCTCTACAAATGTATATACAAGTTAAATATTCATTATTTAGTCGTGTGCGTTGTCATGGGGGTGTAAATGTTACACGTGATTAAGCTGTGTTCCATTGAAACCGTAGGCTCAATGGACTTTAAGTCTTTATAACCATAAAACTAATGGAAATATTTAAAGGCTGTCAAAGTCATTCCATTCTACTCAAAAAAGGGTCGTAGGAATGTGTGAATAACTTTCCTCTAATTTAGTTATTCCTCAGCTTTAGCTAACAAGTTACCAAAATATCGACATGCATCCAAACCATTAAAATATCGAACTTTTCATCATAACTCGAAAACAAAAGACAATAGCTAATTTTGGATTTCTAGAAAATCGAGAAAGCAGCATTAGTTGCCGGGTTTCCTAACTAACTTCCGAATTTGCACGCCCTGTACTTACTTAAACATTTTGATAAGTTTTGAGATAAGAAGGGCCAAAATTAGAAAACCTCGTTAAAACTGCTTCAAAAATTAAAATAAATTCCCTCTGTCAATCTGAGAACACACTGTATATGTATTTTTTACATAGCTTTACAGCACAGTCACAGTGCTATTCCATCTGGTCTTGCAATATACAGGGTCCTGCATTTCACCTCCCATCTTCTATAGCTCAGTTACTATTTAAGTTAGGATTTTGATAGTTTTCAGACTTTACTTTCATCTTATTTCGAATTTCAGGAAATTATGTTTGTTTATACAGGGTGTCCCAAAAAAGTGTGACGTCATGATGATATATATTTTTAGATTGCATGCTGTACATTTTGTTGCTTATTTGGGTGCCCAAATTTTTCGTAAAATCTGCAATGCTGGTTTGATATCTTCTACTCCACATCTTTGGGTTAAGGCATCAGTTGGTTCATCGTCAATATCGGATTCAGAAAACTTTGCAATTTTTCGTAACATTTTCAATGATTGTTTGATACGTTCACATCTTTGGGTAAAAGCATCATTTGGTTTATCATCAATTTCGCATTCAGAAAAGTTATCATTAGTTGTGGCTATACTCATTTTGAGTGGTGCAAGTTTGATCTTCATTATAATTACCATTTTGCGTTGTTAATTACATACATCTTCTACAGCTAAATGTATGCCACTAGTATAACATAATTTAATTTTATAAATTTGTACATATTTTTTTTGGAAAATTATCAATTTAATTTTAAGGATTTCGCGAACTGAACTTTTGTTTGTCGTTGTTTGGCGTCGCGTGCTGGAACCGCACCTGTGCTGCTCTCCTCCTCGAGAATCATCGAATGCAAATGGCTGTTTACAAATGCAGTCCTCGCCATATTGCGTATTCCGGTGGCGATCGGCGGACGCTCCGGACACCTAGGCAGCGCCGCCTGCGAGAACAATGGGGTGGACGCCTGCCTCGAAAGCGGAATGACTGGACAACGTCGTGGAAGGCATACAAAGTCATGGGCTACCTGAGCTCGAGATGTGTGCCGCTGCGAAGAGTTTGGACGTGAGAGGAGTTCGTTGATCGGAAGGAGAAAAGCCTGCAATGGATATTTGATTGTAGTTGACATCAGATTATTGATAACTTGAAAAAAAAAGCGACTTAATTGTAATTGGTACATTATGTAACTCGAATACAAAATATGATACCTAATCCATTCTCAATTATCGATCTTCAACTATCCAATTGTTAAATTATCAAGCAATCTTTAATTATTAATTCATCTTAAATTATTCAATTATCAATAAATCTTCAGTTCTGCAATTATCAACCAATCTTCAATTATCAATCAATCTTCAAATATTCAATTATCAATAAATCTTCAGTTCTGCAATTATCAATCAATCTTCAATTCTTCAATTATCAATCAATCTTTAATTCTTCACGTATAAATAAATCTTCAGTTCTTCAATTATCATCCAATTTACAGTTCTTCAATGTCAATGAATCTTCAATTCGCCATTTATCAGTCAATATTCAGTTCTTTAATCATCACCCAATCTACAGTTCTTAATGTCAATGATTCTTCAATTCTTTATTTATCAATCAATCTTCAATTTCATCATTTTATATCATCGTTTATGCATAAATTTGTGCAATTTCTTTAATTTTTCCTGCTCTTATTGATGAAGTTAATAAGCCCTAATTAGGTGTGTAATTTTATTCATAGTTGGCCTTCGATAATAAATTTTCATCTGATACATACCTCACGATATCATATAGGGTGATCGGTATTTGCAAATTGCAACATTTGTTCATTTTTTTAAGGAACGCCCTATATATTATTTCATAGTATAAATGTCCATTAAATAAGCTCTCATTTGATAAAGGGTTTCCTATACTCAAACCTAACAGTTACTCTTTTTGAAATCATAATAGTTTTTCATACCACGTAAGCCTACTGCCATAAATAGTGTTAATTAGCAACATTTATGGCGGAAAAAAATAAAATTAGGCAGAATTAATTGAAATTCTAAAATCTATGATTAAAATGTTCACATTAATCACTAAATTTATGAAAGCAACTATTGAAATCTCACAGTACTTAATTTAATTTTGATAAAATAATCATACTGTTGACAGAAATCCGTGATATTTGACAGTCACACTAAAATTTTTGACATAACAATTAAAATTTTGCTTTTGCTGTCGTCATCACTTGTCACTTTTACATTCCTTTACATTTTTATATCGTGCTTGTATGTTTAAGGTGCATATCTATATATTATTGCGTAAATTATATCGATGGTGTAAACCTGTAAATGGTGCCGACATTAATGAATTATTATTATTACTATAATTATTATTGTATTAGTAATATCATGTATATTTAACTTCACCAGTAAGTACTTCAAATAAAAAATAACTATAATTTGATTGTATGAATCGGTGGTTAATACTTGGTGAAACATCTTTAAATTAGTATAAATAAAGCACTTGGTTAAGTTTCACAAATTAATATAATAATAGTAATAATTTTATTATTATTATTATTATTATTATATTGGCGAATTTTCAATATTGCTTAGAATCAAAATGTGAACGATATTAAAATGTTTATGTATGATATACAGGATGTCTCAAGACATACCTGCTAATGGAGTAATGCTGAGGTTATTTTAAGTCAAAAATGTCTTACTATCCAATATTAAAAACTTCTTAATAACAGTATAATCTTCAAGTCCAACATTACTAACCAATATCAAAAACTTCTTAATTACAGTATACTCTTGAAGTACAATAAACAGTAAAACACAGAACATTAAATAAACCACAGAACATTAATTGTATGACATTTGCTAAAAGACATAAATAAAAGCAATAAATTCATTGGATTGTATGAATCGGTGGTTAATACTTGGAGAAACATCTTTTAATTAGTATAAATAAAGCACTTGGCTAATTTCATAAATTAATATAATAATAATTATAATAACAATAATAATTTTATTATTATTATTATTATTATTATTATTATTATATGTACGATATGTTAGGTACTCAAATAACTTAGCCCTATCAGGCTCTTGCCCTAAATTTTATTCTCGTGGAATACATCCACTTAACTCACTTATTATAAAAGGAAAACTATTATACATATTCTGTGACAAGCGATTTCTGTAATTTGTTATTTATTTGAATTGAAATGATGACGATTGCGGATGATTCTCATTCTCAGATTCATGTTAATTATTTAATTCTATCAGTAATTAAATTGTATTGCTATTTATAATTGTCTAGTAGAAGTTGTGGAAATAAAGATATTCTGCCTCGACATAATTAATCATACATACCAATCTGCACAATTGTCATACAAAATTTAGTTGCCCATAAATAAAAAGTTTAAAATTACCCTTTTTTAAATAATATTGAAATGTTTATAATATTTGGTGAAATTATTCATAAAAAAACATTGGTAAAAATATTTTTTTTTAAATAATTGAAGTAATTAAATGCTTATTAGTGTAAAATAGCACAGCATATGAACTATTTCATTATTATTTGTGTTCATTATTAATTTTTCTTAAATTGTAGGGACAATTACACATGTATTAGTTAATTTAGTTTAATAGTATTTACACCAGTATTTGATGAGTTAAACAATAGTTCAATTCAAGTTAACAACAAGAGTTAAAAACAAATTTGACAGATTGTGGCAAGTTTCTTTTTTTTGTATTTTGAATATTTTAGCAGGTTCTATCTAACAGAAACTTAAACAAAATGCGGTATTTTTGTCTTTTTTAAGGAACGTGTTCTTTAATTGATAATAGTTATTTATGATAGAAGTTCGTAAAGTAGTGCTTTTTGTATGAGCGAGGATTTTTGAATTTTGTTGAACGAGCCGCAGTGAGTGCAAAAATGCACTTCTTTCCAAAAATATATCATAAAAAGTTTTTTTCTACGACTGCTAATATGATTTTTTTTTAAATTTGTGACTGAATTGTGTGTAAAACTTATTTTGCACACAGGTAATTTTTTTACGCACTTGTGCTAAAAAGTATCTTACGCATAGGTGATCTTTTTACGCACCTATGCTAAAAAGTATCACCTTACCTGCTGTGAACATTGCGTAAAAACTTAATTTACGCACTATGAACAACTGTGCGCAAAAGCTTAGTGTACGCACTGTCGTAGAAAAATACATTTATTTCCTTAATATCTTTAATATTATGCTCTATTTAAATAAATAAATAATAATATTAATATTGCTACTCCTATTAGTACGATTAAATAAATCTTTAAATTATTATTAAACATAAACTATAAGCTGGACAATGAAAACCCAGCGACCCTGTATTGATATTCAATTAAAATTATTTAATAATTAAATTTAAAAAAAATAATTAAAATAACATAAATTATATAAAGAAAATTAATTATAACATATTAAACTAATAAAAAATTCATCATCATTAATTACCGCATATTGAAAGTGCAATTGAAAAAAAACGATATAACGAAACACCTGTCGTTTTATTAAAATTACTAGTAATACTAAAAACTCTGTGTGTGAAATTATCTAGTTCTTGACTTATGGTGTCCACAAAAAGTGTGTTATTGTGCCCACACACATATTGATTAACTTTCATTCCATGCATTCAATTCTACTTTTAGAATGAATATCCATTATAATCAATAAGATGCTGATTTTGCATGCTGGTTTCGTTTGTTCGCATAATGATTCATATCAATAAACACACACACACATACACACACACATGATGAATGCATAACAAGTATATCAACATCTTTTGTGGCATGATGAAGGTTACTGTTATATTATAACAATTACATAAGCATGTTTCAATTATATAACTTACAAGAAAATATTGAATATTGTCATGATGAGCCAACAATTTTATTTGCTTCTTCAATTTCGACGAATGTTGTAGTATCTTCTCAAAATTATAAGTGTTCAAAATCAAAATGTCGGAATCAAGACAAGAAATCAAGGTTACAACGAATTAAACGTACTGTGTGGTATTATTAGATATATCAGTCGAAATTAATCAACCGTATTTTTCGACAATAATACAAACCAGCATAATTTGTAGAATTTGCTGCAAAATTGTTTGTTACTTTTCCTTGACGGATTAAATTTACAGGAAATCTATTATCAACAGATCTATTACCACAATTTGCATTTTCACCATTTTTCTGTTCTTACAGATTGCAAATGTGTTTACGAAATTTAAAGCAAATTCGTTCAGAAATAACGGCGATCAGAATTACGAAAGCGCTACATTTTGGGCGATTGCGAAAACACCCTTAAAGCTTTAAGATATGTAAAAGATAACCTGAATCCTTGACCCTGTTCCCACTGCAACAGATGCATTCCAATTTGCTGACAGCATTACCTTTTGTACTTAAACTACGTGCCTTGCAAGTTTCTACCTGCAGTTTAATTCAATAAAACGGGGCTTCAGAAGCGCACAAAAGTTTGGCATGAAGAAATTGTGCCCCCAAACACAAAGGCAGCATTTTATGTAGTACACAATATGACGGATCAGGATGGGCTGAGTTAGATGCATTTTAATCTGCAATGACACTTTGATTTTAATCCCTTAGTGCTTTCTGTTTTTAAGATTCATTCAAGAACACAATTAGAATTGTGATAAGAATTACATCTGGATCCTGTGGTATCGAATACTTATTGGATATACAGGGTGATCCAACGCCCTCGGGACGGTGGCCACGGGGCTATTAATCAAAATATCAAAAATTGTTGTATACAAAAGATGTGTACAATAATGAGTTGCATTTCGTAAAAATATGGAAATTTATACTGGGTAGTTCATATGAAAGTTACAGACTAAACTTATGGTTTTTTAATGGAACACCATATATATCTTTACATTTTTGGATACTGTGTTACTACAGAATTAACATAATATTGGGTTATATGGGTTGAAACCTAACCGTATACATGTTATTCAGATGTTTATACAAAAATGTATACTATTTTATTCATTTTTTCTACTCTTATCGATGGAGCTAGTAAGCTCTAATTCGGTGTGTAGTTTGAGTATAGGAAACACTATATCAAATGAAAGCTTAGTTAATGGACTATTATACTATGAAATAATATATAGGGTATTCCATTTAAAAAATGAACAAATGGTGCAGTTTGCAAATACCGATCACCCTGTATGATATCGTGAGGTATATTTCAGATTTATTATTCAAGGCCAACTATGAATAAAATCACACACCAAATTAGGGCTTGTTAACTTCATCAATAAGAACAGGTGACATTAATGAAATTGCATAAATTTTTGTATAAACATCCGAATCAAAATATAAATTACAGCTCTCAATTTTTTTTTATGGTTTTGTCAACAATACAATTCCTCAAATTTACAATAATTTATGTGTAAATTTCAATAATTTTATCGAAATTGCATTGCAATTGCCAAAAATATTCATAATTTGACAGACATTGAAATTTTCTTAATGATGGAAATCATAGAAAATAATCAAAATTCTGATAAAATAAAATAAAATATATTTCGTCAGTTTCCTAATTATACATAATATACATTTGTAATAATACAAAAATGTTTCATCAAGATATAAGCAAGGAAAGTATAAAAAAAATTCAGCATAATTTTAGATTGTCAAAATTTCAATTATTTTCCATGATTACTATGGCAATTTCAATGATTTCTGTGAATTTTTCATTAATTTTTGCCATAAATTAAATTATTTTGTCAAAATTTCCACGATTATAGTCAAATTTCATTGATTACTCTCAAAATTTCAATGATTACTGTTAAGATTTTAATGGTTACTTTCAAAATTTTCAATCCTACCAATCTTTTATCGACTACTTTCAAAATAGTAACGAATTTTGGATATAAATATTTTGTCTGCCATAATGAGTACAATTTAATTCATGTAATCCTATGGTCTTCTATGGTATGAAATACTGTCCATATTTCAATAAAAACTGTCAAAATTTCAAGTACAGATGGCATTTTTTATGATTTTGTAAACATTTGCAGCCATATGCACAGTGAACTTAGTAGAGTCTAAACCTTAGTAGTAACTAAAAACGTTTAGAAAGATGTCATTTGTGCAAGATAAATCACATTCTGATTAGCATTAGTAGCTACTAATGCCGTCTATCCATACTGACGTTGATTATTACTGTCAAAATTTCAATTACAGCTGGCATTTTTCATGATTTTGTAAACATTTGCAGCCATATGCACAGTGAACTTTGTAGAGTCTAAACCTTAGTAGTTACTAAAAACGTTTAGAAAGATGTTATTTGTGCAAGATAAATCACATTTTGATTAGCATTAGTAGCTACTAATGCCGTCTATCCATACTGACGTTGATTATTACTGTCAAAATTGCAATGATTAGTGCAGTGATTGGTGAAATTCTGATAAGATAAAATCAAATTTGACACTATAATTTTAGTTATCAGAATTTCAATTATTTACTTATTCAAGTTACAGTGATTTCTATTAAATTTTCAGTTATTTTTCTCATAAATTCAATGAGTTTATCAAAATTTCTATGATTACTGTCAAATTTAATTGATTACTAGCTAAATTTTTATTTATCAAATTATATTATTTTATCAAAATTTGATGATTACTGTCAAGTTTTTAATGGTTACTTTTAAAAGTTCAGTGATCCGACCAATCTTTCATCGAAAACTTTCAAAATTGTAATGAATTCTGTAAAACTATCATTTTCCCGCCATAATGAGCACAATGTAATTAATGCGTGAGTCTTCCATGGTACGAAATACTGTCCATATTACAATAAAAACTGATCAAAAACAATTGGTAGTGTGACAGAAATTATTAGATTTTTTTAGATAGATAGTATTATTTTGGTATCACATATTTTCCATGATTACAATGAAAACTTCCATAAATTCTGTCAAAAAATCAATTTATTCGGCCAAAAATTCAGTTATTTTGTAAACTTTTCTACGATTATACTGTTAAATTTTATTGATTGCTATCAAAAGTTTTATTATTTTAAAATCATATTATATTATTTTATCAAAATTTCAATGATTACTACCAAGATTTAGATGGTTAATTTCAAAATTTCAGTGATCCGACCAATCTTTCTTCGGCATATTTCAAAATTGTAACGAATTCTGTAAAACAATCATATTCCCGCCATAACGACCACAATTTAATTAACGCACGGTATGAAATACTGTCCATATTTCAATAAAAACTGTTAAAACTTCAATTAAAATTGCCATGTTTTATTGTTTTGTGAATATTTGATTATTACTGTCAACATTGCAGTGATCAGTGTCATTTTTTTATTAGTAATAGTAACAGTAAATATTACTGCCAAAATGTTCATGATTACTATCGAAATTTCAATATCTGTTTCTATATCAACGTCTATGTAAATATCAATAATTTTATCAATATTGGATTACAATTGGCAAAAATATCTGATTATGTGACAGAAATTATTAGGCTTATTTTTTAATAGACAGTATTATTTTATTTTATTAGAGTTTCACATATTTTCCATGATTAGTATGAAAATTTCCATTATTTCTGTCAAATAATCATGTTTTGGCAAAAAGTTCAATTATTTTCTCAAAATTTCTACGATTACTGTAAAATTTAATTGATTGCTATCAAAAGTTTTATTATTTTAGCATCACTTTATATTATTTTATCAAAATTTCAATGATCACTGCCAATATTTTAATGGTTACTTTCAAAATGATCCTACCCTTACTGATAAATGTGATCCTATCAATGAGAAAATATGAATAATCTTTAAATCGCCTATTTGAAGCAAACATTTCGGAAATTATATCTTTTCTCTTCAATTGGCTTAACAAAATGTGTTCAGAATTAATCGAACAATCTGAATATGTAAAAATATACAGGGTGTTCAATTTTAAATAACAAAGTTGTCACTTCCAGTATAACCGGAAGCGATAGAAACATACGTATTTTCTTTTAATAGATCACGATGCACAGTGGGCAAATTTCGATGTTTTAATAGGGAATCTCGATAACTATAACAGGTATGATAAATTGGAAGAATTTTTGATAAATTCAGACTGAAAACTAAGAATTGGCCCCACATGTCATATATTGTTAAAAATAGAAAAAACGTAGAAATAATTTTCTACGTATGTCTCTAAATTACGTGGACATGGCTTAATCACAGATTACTGGGATCAAAAAAAGGCGATTTTACAAAACTTATCTATATACAAATGTGTTTGGTTTAGCCAGTATTCAGCTTCAAAGTTAATTATAAAAAAAAACGATGAAAATGCACTGAACCCGAAGGGCGAGGTGCATTTTCCAAAGTTTGGGGTTGAAATAAGTTGTATTTTTAAAATCATTATCGATTTTTGAGAACACCACGAATTATATTTAGCAAGGGAATATAATGAATTGATTGAGTCATCTATAAAGCAGAATAAACAAGAAGCTAAATATACAGTTTAAATACCTATATCTACTTAGATCACTTCATCTTTCAACGAGCAAGCCACATTTATTACCACATTTTACTATTTTACTTGTACTTGAAACACACCGACATTTCGGGTTATATTTTTATTAGCGGCCGACTAGATTGTGGGCGCAACCGATAAATAACACCATCGCAACGATTTGTGTTTAACCAAAAATTGTGATAGCGACCGACATTTGTTCGTGGTATTATCCTGAAAATACAACTGTTGTATTATCAGCATTGTCAGTTATTAATACATGCGTAACCATAGAAACCGCATTATTATGACGTCACTGTTTTACGTGTGAGTTATATTCCCAGGGGTAATATAATAAGTAGTGTTCTCATTATCGATAATGATTTTATAAATACTGCGAATTTTATCCCCAACGACGAAAATTTTCCGCATTTTCTAAGGCTTGGGGTTAAAATGAGTCGTATTTTTAAAATAATTTTTGTAAAACCATGTGAAAAATAGTTTGAAATGGGTATAAATAAGGAATTTTCTGACTTCCGCAGCAATTTTTAGGAATCACTTCCAGAGATGCATACAATGCGTCATCGCCGGCATTAATTATCAAAGCGTGTGTGTGCAATTCATACAAATTGCATCGTTATTCTCGAAAAGAAAACCGCCCTCACACACGTGCTGAATGTTTTACGTCCGTGTTTCTCTCTTTTTGTGACGACGCCAACGCCGCGTCGGTCATAATTATCCGACGCCGACGGAGTGACGCTCCGGAGGCGTCTTGGGCGCGCGAAGCCCCTGAACGGCGGCACTGACAGGTATCGGACATAATGAGCGCACTTCCGCCTCCGCGACGTCACACAGGCAGACACACAGAGCCACCGCTCGCGTCTTCCGGTGCTAATTTAATCCGCCCGGCTGCGCGCAATGATTAGCCCCCTTGCCGGGGGCAAATAACGAACGGGTCACGTTTGATGGCGCGTTCGTCAGCCGCCCCCCGCGCCCTGTCCCGGGCGTCGGACACAATTAGGCGCGACACGGACTCCGCACCGGAAGGGCCCCCATCTAGACCCTTAATTTGACTCACTTTTCGGGTCGGCGATTGCCGGCGAGTCAAGTTCTCGGCCGCCTCCTCCTCGATTGCGCCCGTCGGCGGTGTCATTCATGGGGGCCCCCGCGTGCCGGAAGTGCACGCTACTAAGGTTCTCTCGCGCCGGATGTCGGGCGTAATTATATCACGGCACCGTCGCTCAGGTGTAGACTGAAATACGCGGGGCCCCCTTTGTGACCCCCTCGCGCCGCGGAGAGGTCTTTTTTCGGGCGGCTCTCCCCCGGCCGGGTCATTAGAATTCTTCGGAGGGCAATGCGTTTCACGTGTGTGCGTGCGTAGATTGGCTTCCGCGGCGTCGCGCGTCGATGCTCACCATTTGATTCCGAGATTAACGGATTTCCCCCTTCTGTCCAGATCGTAATCCTCGTGTTTCCGGACGTCTTGCTTGGAAGCCGCGTTTTGATTTTAGGATATGTTTGTCGTCCTATAATGGCTTGTCAAGATTAGAACACACAAGCAACGGTCTTCGACATGAACCAACAAAAAGCATACATCTTACAACTGTTGTAACACAACATTTATAAGAAACAAGTAGAGATAATCCATTATAGATATGAAATGTCAAATTCATGGTCGGCCAAAATGCCACATTGTGTAATAATTTTGACAGTGTACTTGTAACAAAACTAGTAACAAATATGTCATTGATGTTAACATGTGTTTTGAGGTTATAAGACCTATTAGTTTTTAATTATTTGAGGTGGTTTAATAACAAGAAGTAGGTACCGTTGCAATTTTTATTTAATAAATTGTGAAAATGAGAAAGTAACAAAAACGTTTTAAATTCACTCAAAATTGGACAATTTTTCAGATTCGGACTCTTTGAACTTCTGACTATATTGTCCTAACGATATAATTATTGGAGGGATGTTTTCGGTAGATGTATTTCTCATACACTTCGTCCAATCATCTTTGATGAGTTTTTCGCAATGTTGGATACTATTTCGCCACATTTCTGGTGTAAATTTTGAAAGGGCTGCTTTCCATAAATGAAGAACATTAGGTCTTGAAGAAGATTGGGCGTGATTGTAATACTGTTTGGAAAAACCCCATACTATTCAATTGCATTATACTGGGAATATAACTCACACCTAAAACAGTGACGGTATAGCAATACGGTTTTTATAGTTACGCAAGTATTAATAACTGATAATGCAACAAGTTGTATGAAAAGCACTCTACGTCCACAAACAAATATCGGCCGCTGACACAATTTCGAGTCCCACACAGCTATCATAACGGCTGCTAAATTCACTTCCAATTTTATCATTTTTTCCCTTCTTATTTCACCTGTTAATACAGGGTGTCAATTTGAAAAGTTGAATGTTGCCACCGACTTTTTTCATAGAACTAATGATTATTTTTAAAATTACTCAAAATCGTTTGGGTGCTTCAGAGGGGATAGTGTCGACGTCGGCCCCCTACCCACCCTTTAAGCCGCTCCACCTTTATCTAAAAATTTAAATGGCACTATGACTTCTGCTATTTTCCATACATTTGGGAAATACTTCAGTCGTATTGCTGCGTTGAACAAGTATGTTAGCATTATTTTTCCTTTCTTTGGAAGCTGCTTTAATCTCACCTGTAATAAGATCTATGCCAGGAGCTTTTCTTGCGTTTAGGTTTGTTTTATTTACCTGGGCCACTTCTTTTGTAGTAATAAGGGAAATGCTTTCTATGTATGGATTTTGTATTTTTTCAAGTGCTATACCTGGATGTGTTTGGTTTGGTTTGAAGGTGTTTGCTAGGTGTTTGGCGAAAACGTTTGGCTGTGGCTTAAAGGGTGGGTAGGGGGTCGATACTACCTATGCCATTTTGGTTCCCCCTCCGAACCACCCAATCGGTTTTAAGTAATTTTAAAAATAATCATTAGTTCTATGAAAAAAGTCGGTGGCAAGTTTTCAAATTGACACCCTGTATGTAAAATTTCTCAGAACGTTTTGACCTGAAATGACAACAACAATGCTTTATGTTATATTCCTTAAGAATTGTAATACTTCCCGAACAATGTGAATATATGGCGTTGTTTCTTTACGAAGCAAAAAAGTAATCATAAGGTATGTCCATGAATCGTTGAATTCGGGATTTTCATCTGATTCTTTTCTTTTCTTCTCGTAAAGCGTAACAATATTTAAATGACTTATCTCAATGTGCTCTTCTTTTCTTTAATATTCAATTTTATCTGAGAATACTTGAGAAGATATTTTATTTATATACCGTATAATCTACATTCCTGTGCAATGCATTATATTTATTCTCTAGTAATAATCTTTTTGTCTCGTTCTCAATTTTTCTTAAGAATCTCATGTCCATTAGGTGTATTGTTGTTTTATTGGTTTCTACCATGGTCCATGATTTGATTTGCTTGCTGGTCATATTATAACTGTCGATCTTATTACATTTTCACTATTTCTCTTTTTTGTGTTTTTTGTCACAAGCAGCTTTCCTTGACTGTTTCCAGCATATCGTTTTTTAACGTTTCTCACATTTCTGCGATTCCCATTTCTTGTCTGTATTCTTTACCTTCCTTTTCTGCTATCTCTTAGCAATTTTCTTGATGTGTTTCTTTTCACGGATATGCGGATTGCACATTAATAATTTTATTTGCCAAGATGTTCGTACACTTAATGTCTAGGCGCATGTACCTTGCTGATAATCGATTCAAATTTATGCAGCAGGCAGTATTATTACTGATCAACCATCAATTGGTACACTGGTAGATTATTGCTGATTAACAATTCAACTACACCTCTTCCTGTGACATGCTAATATACAAATGGCAGCATTATTGCTGATCATCGATTCAAATGTATACAACTGGCAGTATTATTACTGATCAACCATCTACTGCATAGCACTGATAGATTATTGCGGATTAACAATTCAACTACACCTCTTCCTGTCACCTGATAATATACAAATGGCAGCATTACTGCTGATCATCGATTCAAATGTATACAACTGGCAGTATTATTACTGATCTACCATCAACTGCATAGCACTGATAGATCATTGCGGATTAACAATTCAACCACACCTCTTCCTGTTGTAATATCTTTAGATGCATTGAAGGTCAGTATTATTACTCAACAACCATTTTGTATGTATACGACTGGCAGTACTATTATTGGCGGAAAATTCGCATTTGTATAACTGGCAGTATTCGTATTGATCAACAACCCAAATGTATACATTTGGCAGTATTACTGCTTACTGATAAACAATTTTGTATGTATACAACTGGCAGTACTATTATGTATATGTACTGGACATGTATACAACTGGCAGTACTGTTATTGATCAACAATTCAAATGTATACATTTGGCAGTATTATTTTGCTGTATTCGTATTAATCAACAACCCAAATGTATACAATTGGCAGTATTACTTCTTACTGATAAACAATTTTGTATGTGTACAACTGGCAGTACTATTATGTACATGTAATTGAAATTTATATAATTGGCAGTACTGTTAATGATCTACAATTTACATGTATACATTTGGTAGTATTATTGCTGATTAACAATTTAAATGTATACAACTGGCAATATTATTGCTGATCAACAACTTAAATGTACACAATGGGCATTATTATTACTGATCAACAACTGAGATGAATTCAACTGGCAGTATTATTACTGATCAACAACTTAAATACTTAAATGTACACAACTGGCAATATTATTGCTGATCAACAACTTAAATGTACACAATGGGCAGTATTATTGCTGATTAACAACTCAAATGTATACAACTGGCAGTATTATTACCGATTCCTGGCTCGGTTACTCTTCCTGTGTTGCTGTGACATGTTAATATCAATATATTGTATTGAATATTAAAAAAAACATTTATTTTTATTATTAATCAGTAATTTCAGTATATGGCGAGATTTTTTTATAACAATATTTTCTGTATTAAACGTTATGGATAATAAAACATAATAATACACAAATGTTGTATAACACGCAGAAATTCCTGTAACATTTGTTATATAGCATAGTTATACAACAGTAGATGCGGATGCCGCTTAAAGTTATAACAAAAATTTTCCAAGTATCTTCTATAAATTTTACTTTTAATCTATATAATTATGCATGGTGATATGGGCTGAACTTTCGTGGCCAATTCAAAGATGGCGACATTGTCGCCGTGGCGTTGCCTGGGGGATCTATTAGTCGGCCGGCTTCAGTTAAGTCCTATTCGATAACTCGTGGCGAAAATATCTGCGTATTTGGTCATTGACCCCTCTGGATGCCTCGTGGTACCCAGTTGACTCCAGTATTCAGTGCCTCACCTTGTCTTGTCGTGGTACTGGGGCTCATACGAGACTCTCTCACGTGGTGAACCAGTCAATCGATGACCCATTGACGGTGTGCAGTTGTGAATCGATTTTTCTGACCATAGCGCCACATTCCCGCGCCGGCAATCCAATGAGCACACCCAACGAGCGCCTCCTGATGTAACACACCCCGAATTCCGACGTGTTCTAAGCATGCGAACGAGCGCACGAGGGCACACCCCAGTCTATAATTATCTTTTATCCAACTTCCCAGGTTTTTATGATAGGTGTTCAAGTCGGAGAAGTAATCGAGAAAAGTGCGAATGTTCGAGGAAATACTACTGAGCGCTCAAGATAACTTGTTATCTTTTGTGTTAACTGTTTCAATTAGTTTCAACAAAATAATGATTGCATCTTGAACAGTGTCATCTATTAAGCCCTGTTGTCCAGCAAGAGTGTCCTAGTCCACGATCGTGGATCATCCTTGGACGTGGTTCAGTTACCTAGGATTTTGGCCCAGTTGTACGATTGTGGATCATCCTTGACTAAGGTTTAGTTACCCAGGATACAATTGTTAATACAGAGGTATCCTTAGAACCTGAACCACGATCAAAGATAATCCACGATCATACAACTGGACCTTAATTGTTAATACAATGGTATTCTAAGGCCCAGTTGTGTGATAGTGGACCATCCTTGATCGTGGTTCAGTTTCTAAGGATACTATTGTATTAACAATTGTATCCTAGATAACTGAACCATGGTCAAGGTTGATCCACGATCGTACAACTGGGCCTTAGAAACTGAACCACGATGAAAGATAGTCCAGTATCTTACAAACTGGGCCTTGGTATCCAGCGTAAAAGTTGCCACCACTTTCTTGAGCGTTCTGTGCTGATATTAAAAATATTGATCGATAACATTGTAGCACAATGACATTCATAGCGGACTGTAAAAAGAATTTAAAAAAAATGTGGATCTTCATCACAATTAACTGTAAAATGTTTTTTAAAAAAATCATGTACTATGGAATATATGCATAAGAGGTGAAACTGGGTCCCACTTAATTGCTCCTACAACCTAATGAATTAATCATGTACAGCTGTTCGTGTCAATTTCTGTTCAACAAAACGAACACGTCGTTTACACGTCTCCGCGGCAGTTTGATCGCCACATTCAACTGAATGCTGCTTGCCTGGTGTTTTATTCATCGCCTAGGCCCACAGGCAAGCTCTAATTTTTCGGCTTGCACAACTAACCACGACAAGTCGCAAGAGCAAACGCAAGTTACGTATGTAAACCTACTCGTCTGGACCGCTCGGGGACACCTTGATCCCCCCCTCCCCCTTATATTGCCACAGAGGCCGATGACTGAAGTCGTCTTAATGCATCTGCCTCGCGTCCGTCTCTGTCTACTAGACTACTACAGCAACACTCCGATAATTAATTATTCAAATGCACCCAGATCCGAGTGGTTTTTAATAACCATTAATTTTCGCGAATTACATCAATATTACAGGCATTCGAGTCATGTGTGGATCGAACGTTAAGATGCATGAATGGGTTTATTTATTTTGTGCACTGGTGTTGTTGAACTTTCCGCCTTCTGGTTCAAAAGATTCCAGTAATTTACTGGCACCAGGTTCGATTCTTTGAGTAGGTAATGAAATCGTTTATGTGCAATAAATGCGCATTACCACGTCACAGTTATGACTATGAATTATTATGAAGTGCGCCCGTGAATCTCATTATACAAGAGCACCTATTTATAGGATCCAAGATGCGTGCTTGGGTTACACATTAGCCTGTTTCAGCAGCACGTTTTCGAATAATTGTTTTGTTATTCTTATGATTTGTAAGTAAGTGTGACTATTAAAGAATGAAAAATGTCATACAAGATAACGTAGAGTTAGTAATGTGGGAAAGTAATCGATCTATTATCAAAATAATTTGTTAATCGAATATTTTTCATCGGTTATCGTTATGTTATTGCATAGTGTGTGTTGCGTCTTTGGTAACAGTAACGTTATTTACCCTTAATCCAAACTATACACACTATTTGGTCACTATTGTATAGTTTTTTACATTGCAAGACTGTTATACAGAAATTTACAGGCGAGCACAGAAAGGTAACGGGTGAGCGCCAGCGAGCCTGTTATCTGTGCGAGCCTATAAATTTCAGGTAGCGGTCGAGCATTGTACAATGTTATATGAGCATTTAAATTGCAATATATTTATATTTAATAAAATACATTGCAGTAGTGTAACGCAATAACTAAAATGTGACAGATCTGTCTGAGAAAATCTGACAGATATTTTTATGTCGATTTTGTTTAGACGTTTCAAGATACATGTTATGAGTCTCGTAACCTCTAGAGACCGAGATAAATAAACAGTTAGTTAAATAAGGACTATGAAGTTTATTGCTTCTTCTTTTCGGATTTCCCGCAGTAGTAAGTGTATATTTAATAATTATTAAAAAAAAAAATTGTATTACCTGACGTTTACTGTTGGTCAAACTTGGTCATTAAATATGTTGTTACTGTTCAACTTTAAAACACGCCGTGCTAGAAATACGGATTCTCGCACGCTTATTTGTTCGATAGCCAAAGATTATGATGCAGGTGTGATAAAAAATATATAAATCACATGCCAATTTCGTAAGAATAAAATAGAATATTTTCGTATCAGGTACGACCTCCGCTTTAAATCAAGTTCACAGCTTCTGCGATGACTCCATACGTATTTACAAAACGTGTCCTTTGCCAAAATCAAAGCCTTGGGCGCGTAATTCGCGACGATCCTGAAAGCGCATCAGCGCGATTTCAATTTCGTCTCGCTCAGTGTTCGCTTTATTCGTCCATCTTCCCGGCGGTAATGAAGACTGCAACTTCACTTTCGTTATCGCGGCCGCCACGCCAATCAGTCCCGACTGTGAGACGAGAAAGTCCCTCGCCATCTCATTAATGGACGTTGCGTAATTGCATCTACTCGATATTAATTACACTGGTACGACGTTCGCTCGTGTCAGCGCAACAGACATTTAAATTGATCTTGCCCACCAGCCGAAGCTAACGTCCTCATTATGCCCCCGCAAAGGCAATTGTTTTCCTTTCCAGCAAATCAATATGCAAGACTTACCGTGGCAGCGGAGAACGAAAGGATGAAAAGCGAGAGTCTTGTTTATTGCAGATATCCAAATGAAAGGTACTATCGCCAATATTCGAAGTGCAACACGGTTTTTTTTATGACCGCCTTATGGACATTTGAGGGCGAATTTCTTTTGCATTTGTATTCTGCATCTGTCTCCTTTATTAACTAGCGTGATCACTTTCAAGGTACATTGATATTGGTAATGTGTTGGTTAGAGAATGCAAATCATGAATTAGTATAAGAAAGTACAGATTTATGGATTGGTGTAATTTATTCGGTTATACAAGGTTATTCAAATTCAATTACCACTATGGGGATATCGGAAACGGTAAGAGATATGAAGTCGGTTAAATTGGGGCAAAGTTGCGTAATTATATGGGGAACAATATTCAATAAAGATAATTTTAAAAAAATCAATGATTGCTGAGATTTAAAAAAAATGAAATTTTGCAAAATCTTATTTATATTTTCCTGTCGTTACATGAAGAGAAATTAAGAAAATATAAATACATTTTCATTGCCACTCTTTCTCGTCCTTAACATGAGAATTTTAGATTTTGGATCAGACGTTTCGTGTGAGTGCAACCGTCATCAAGTTTAAATTTTTAAATACGGACCTGCAATTTTTATTTTTATTTTGAGTTATACTCGTCTATACTCTTACAATGATGTGCAACACTTGAGGTTTTAATAACGTTTTAATATGAAAATAAATCAAAATCTACAATTAGCACTAAACTGGATTTAAAAAATAAAAATATAAACTAGAGTGCCATGAAAACAGTTTAAAATCGGAAACATTATTATAAACGTTAAATTGCATCTTATGCAACACTAAGTTTTTAACAAGAAATACATACATTTACGTTTACAGTACATTTAATACTAATATTATTACTAAATAGAATTTAACAATTGAATACGAGTTTTAGGTGTTATAATAATGAATAATAATTTTATAATAAATGTTCAAATATATTGCCAATCTCTCTAATGCAAAAGGCTGCTCTGCGTCGAATATTATTCACTGTTCGTTGTATATCACGCTGTCTTACACTCAATAAAACTTTCTAAAATGTTTGCCCGAAGTTCATCAATATTATTTGGCACTCTGCGATAAACTTTACTGTTTAACATGCCCCACAAAAAAAAAAATCTAATGGCGATAAGTCTGGCGACCTAGCGGGCCATTCGATAGGTCCACGGTTACGTATCCACCTATTTTGAAATTGTTCATTTAGATACTCCCTAACTGCCCTAGAGTTATGTGGAAGAGCCCCGTCTTACTGCAACCATGTTAAATTTAGTCGACGGAGAGGTTTTTCCATGATAAATTCTTGTAATTCCTCCCTGAGAAGCGTCAAATATCTCTCCGCATTGAGGTTTTCCTGATAGAGGAATGGTCCTATAATTCTGTCTCTCAACAGATTAGCCCAAACATTAATACCAAATCAAACTTGGTTTCTAACTTCGATATTTGTTCGTGGATTGACTGTTGACCAGATGTGTTAATTTTTTCTATTGAAAAGTCCACAATTTGTGAACTTACATTCATCTGACCAAATTATAGTGTTTAAAAATCGATTATCATTTTCAATACGCTCACAAATCCAATTACAAAACTGCAACCTCCGTTCACCATCACCAGGAAATAGACTCTGGGAAATGTGAATTTTGTAGTGTTTAAAATTATTTTTTCTAAGAATCCGCCAGATTTTTGTTTGTGGCAAATTCAAAGTAACCGCTACTTCATTGGTCGACTTCGACGATCGTTTCTTAGCTACAATAAATACCTGATTTTTAGATAACGATACGTATTTACAATTTTCTAGCTACCTCTTGCAGAACCATCGACGTTTCATCTTCCAAAACACGGCTTCCATAAGGCACTCTGGGTTTCTTGAAAGATCCATACTGCCCTAAATTGTAATCCATTTTTTTAAACAAAGTTTGGGATGGCTAGGGTCTTTCGGGATACACTTGTAAATAGTTTTCACTTACTCGGGCAGAGTTCCCCTTACAATGATAGTAAATTCTTAACATATCTCTTTTGTGTTTGTTACAAATCATTTTTAAGATGTAACTAAGCACATTTGACAGTAAACAATGTCCAGTTTCATTGTTTTGTAACTATGTCTCCAATTTTGTTTTTTTGTCCAACTGTTTTCATGGCACTCTAGTTTACATTTTTATTATTTAAATGCAGTTTAGTGCTAATTGTAGATTTTGATTTGTTTTCATATTAAAACGTTATTAAAACTTCAAGTGTTGCACATAACTGTAACAGTATAGACGAGTATAACTCAAAATAAAAATAAAAATTGCAGGTCCGTATTCAAAACATTAAACTGGATGACGGTTGCACTCACACGAAACGTATGATCCAAAATCTAAAATTCCCATGTTGAGGATGAGAAAACGTGGCAATGAAGATGTATTTATATATTTTTTAATACCTCTTCATGTAACGACAGGAAAACATAAATAAGATTTTGCAAAATTTCATTTTTTTTTTTTATTTCAGCATTCATTGAATTTTTTTTAATTATCTTTATTGAATATTGTTCCCCATATGATTACGCAACTTTGCCCTTAATACTGGGCGTATATTTTGGCCCATTATAATCGCAATGCAAAATTTTAGTGTGTGCAGTATACTACAATATATTCTTCATTCCTTGCTGGTTTTCTTCAAAGGTCTGGATTTTCCAACAATATCTTCTAACTTGTCCTTGATTTTCCGCTTTTCTTCTTCTCTTGCGTTATCCACTTCGTTGCTTTTTTGATAGTCTTCTTTATTCTACATTTCCAAAACTTGTCTTTAATTGTTCTATCTTCAAACTCTTAATTATTTTTTCTTATTGTTTCAGTGCGAGGAACCGGAACAGGCCGCCATGGCAGTCCTGAAGCAGGAAATCCTCGACGAGAATGAGGAGGCTTTGGTGCCGTCGTCCCTCGGCTCCGTGCAGAAGGTGCCGTCGATCAGCGACCTCTCGGATCCTGAAGCATCATTAGGTGAGTGTCTAGTTACTTGTTTGAAAGTGAGTGTTGAGTTTTTAGTTACTTACGTCGACCCCCGCAAGGCGAGTCATTAAAGTTGGGCACGCGTTGAAAATGCCCATAGCGACAGCCAGTGGCGGATTTATACTTCTGCCGCCTAGGGGCTACCGGCAAGTTGCCCCCCCCCCCCCATCATGGGGCATATGTAAAGTTAGTTCATTTAGACTTAGGCCTTTCAACAATCAGTAAGACAACTCTTACCAATCTAGAAGTTTACTATATTAAGGACTACATTATTGACTACATTATAATTGTAGTTATAATAAAAAAAAGTTCTCAAATAAATTTTAATTGTTCTAATTGTTCTGAGAGTAATACAAACTAATGTGAAATGTTTAAAACTACTTCTTTCATGAACTAGAGATTGAAATTGAATCTATAATATCATAAAAGCTTAAATCTTTTGGTAAGCTCCGATTCGAAGGTCAGAATTTCCACATCTTTCAGGCGCTCTTCAGTCATTGTAGACTAAAGCTTGTATAATTTTTAATTGTTTTCAACACACACACACACACACACATATATATATATATATATATATATAGTATATTATATTAGCTTACATACTTGTAAGCTAACTATTAAATAATGAAGAAAATCAAACATATAACTTTCTGTATTGACAAGTATCAGTTAGCTATTACTGAATTTTTTGAAAATATATTATTTGCAAATTTGATATTAAATTCGTGTACAGTGCCCCTGAAACTAATTCTCCTAAAAATTTGGCAAAGTTTCAGTACTAGATAAGGGAGAAAATCAAACATATAACTGTCGGCATTGACAAGTATGGGTTAGCTATTACTGAAATTTCTGAAAATTTTATATTTGCAAATTTGATATTAGATTCGTGTACAGTACACCTAAAACTAATTCTCTTGAAAATTTGACAAAGTTTCAGTATTAAATAAGGGAGAAAATCAAACACTTAACTTTATCAATTGACAAGTATGGGTTAGCTATAACTGAAATTTCTGAAAATTTATTATTTGCAAATTTGATATTAGATTCGTCTACAGTACACCTGAAACTAATTCTCCTGAAAATTTGACAAAGTTTCGGTATTGAATAAGGGAGAAAATCAAACACTTAACTTTCTCAATTGACTAGTATGGGTTAGCTATTACTGAAATATCTGAAAATTTATTATTTGCAAATTTGATATTAGATTCGTGTACAGTACACCTGAAACTAATTCTCCTGAAAATTTGACAAAGTTTCAGTATTAAATAAGGGGGAAAATCAAACAGTTAACGTTCTCAAATGACAAGTATTGATTAGCTATTACTGAAATTTCTGAAAATTTATTATTTGCAAATTTGATATTAGATTCGTATACAGTACACCTGAAACTAATTCTCCTGAAAATTTGACAAAGTTTTTGTATTGAATAAGGGAGAAAATCAAACATATAACTTTCTGCATTGACAGGTATGGGTTAGCTATTACTGAAATTTCTGAAAACTTATTATTTGCAAATTTGGTACTAGATTCGTGTACACTACACCTGAAACTAATTCTCCTGAAAATTTGACAAAGTTTCAGTATTTAATAAGGGAGAAAATCAAACACTTAACTTTCTCAATTGACAAGTATGGGTTAGCTATTACTGAAATATCTGAAAATTTATTATTTGCAAATTTGATATTATATTGGTGTACAGTACACTTGAAACTAATTCTCCTGAAAATTTGACAAAGTTTCAGTATTAAATAAGAGAGAAAATCAAACACTTAACTTTCTCAATTGACAAGTATGGGTTAGCTATTACTGTAATTTCTGAAAATTTATTATTTCAAAATTTGATATTAGATTCGTGTATAGTATACCTGAAACTAATTGTTCTGAAAATTTGACAAAGTTTCAGTATTAAATAAGGGAGAAAATCACAGTTAACGTTCTCAAATGACAAGTATGGATTAGCTATTACTGAAATATCTGAACATTTATTATTTGCAAATTTGATATTAGATTCGTGTACAGTATACCTGAAACTAATTCTCCTGAAAATTTGACAAAGTTTCAGTATTAAATAAGGGAGAAAATCAAACACTTAACTTTCTGCATTGACAGGTATGGGTTAGCTATTACTGATATTTCTGAAAATTTATTATTTGCAAATTTGATATTAGATTGGTATACAGTACACCTGAAACTAATGCTTCTGAAAATTTGACAAAGTTTCGGTATTAAGTAAGGGAGAAAATCAAACACTAAACTTTCTCAATTGACAAGTATGGGTTAGCTATTACTGAAATTTATGAGAATTTTTTATTTGCAAATTTGATATTAGATTGGTGTACAGTACACCTGAAGCTAATTTTCCTGAAAATTTGACAAAGTTTCAGTATTATATTACTGAGAAAATCAAACACTTAACTTTCTCAATTGACAAGTATGTGTTAGCTATTACTGAAATTTCTGAAAATTTATTATTTGCAAATTTGATATTAGATTCGTGTACAGTACACCTGAAACTAATTCTCCTGAAAATTTGCCAAATTTTCAGTATTAAATAAGGGAGAAAATCAAACACTTAACTTTCTTAATTGACAAGTATGTGTTAGCTATTACTGAAATTTCTGAAAATTTATTATTTGGAAATTTGATATTAGAATCGTGTACAGTACACCTGAAACTAATGCTCCAAAAACATTACAATCATTCTTGTAGTATGATGATACTTGTTCAATTGACAAAGTTAATTTTCGAAGTAATATTTACGAAAATGCTAGATAAAATGTTCATAGAATTTAAAGTGAATTTTTCCGAAAAAGTAAAATATTCTAAAGGCACCTAGTGAAGCTTTGCACACAATGTCAGAGTGCTTCTTGGACGTTGAAGTTTTACAGAATTTTAGTACTCTAGGTTGATTCTGAAATTTTCTCTACCAATCAATTCTACATCTCCTGCTCTGTTTTCATCTGACTGGATTTTTTGGTGTTATTTTTTCTGTTCGTGTCATCTTCATACTTCTTCGTTACTTGGGCTTTCATTAGTGCTCAATTTTCATAAATGTTGAATTTTGTTCAACCCCCTTTCTCTAAATCCGCCACTGCTTTAAGGTCCATCCAAACTCTGGAAGCCCAAAATTGTACAGATACGTGGATCAGGTTTTCGCTCCATTATTTGGGAACACAATTAATTCCCTGGAGCTGTTCGGATGAAAATTTACGGCCGTTTTTTAGTAATTTGTCGTCGTCTTTCAACGCCCGAACAATAATCCCCGGGGATTCCGTACAACCGGTTTCGGTCTTGCCCCCGACTCCTCATGACTCGTAGCTTCTGTATTTCTTCTCCGTGGACCACGGCGGACGCAGATGCCCGTAATTTACGAGCGCTGGGCGCGACGGTCACGGGATTACCAATTAATTGCAGACGCGAGCGCCTGCTTTTCCGCCGAAGAGGTGAAAAAACGGGCCTCAGGGGCGGGCGGCACGCCACTGCGCCTCCGTCGCATCGAATTACCGCCGATCGAGCAAAAAGGCTTGGCCGGGTGGAGAACGGGATCAAGCTAAGCTTGTTTTCTTTTTTAATGCAGCGCTGATGTCGGGCTGCGGTTTGATGGCGTGTGTGGCCTTGACGGTTTTGTACGGCTTGCCCGAAGATTGTAATAAAGTTATAATGTCGTTGGGTCGTTTAAATAATGTACATGATGGCCTGCGTCCCACGTAAGAACGGGTCTTCGGTCGGTGATTGCAGCAAAACAATAATAGGTGAATTAGAGTCATCAGAACGAAAATTCTGTAGTAACTATTAGTAAATAGCATAATGCATCCGAAGTCTGGCAGATGAATTATAGCCACAAGAGAAGACTCGGGACAAAATTATTTTTTCTTGGAAGAAACTACTAATACTATTGTGTCATGACTGCTTATTTAAAATCACGTGAACTAATTTGAAGGAGAATGGAGAGCATATAGTAGTCATTTTCTTTTGCTTTCCCCTTTTGACATTTTTTTTTCATTTTTGGGTAGTCAATTCTTTGAACCTTGTATGGTGAGGGAATGTATGGTGAGGAGCAACACGTCCACAAATAACCCCCAGAGATTACAAAGACAACAAAATTTAAAAAACTAAAAATTTATACCAACTGCCACACAGGACCCCCACAGAGGAAGGGTACAGAATTGCAAAGGAATTAAAGATCCAACAGCTAATCGATCAACAACCTAATATACATACATAAAATACAGAATAACCTAGCCAAAGCCAAGATACTATTCAGAACAGACAGAGAAACACACGTACCATACTAGAAACAGGAATGACATCAGACCCCACAAGCACGAAAAACTCGGGCTAAGCATCACAGGAAAAGTAATACGACATTACAACAAACTAGACGAAAACACAAGAAACCTAAACCTTGCTAGCTTAAAAAAGACTAAACAACCATATTCACCAACAAAACAAATGAAGGATACATCCGAGGCGCCCTCTAACTTTAGCACAGGACCCCCACCGACCTCCTGAGGCGTAGAAGAGGACGGTAGAGTACACGCCGCCTCTCAAACATGCTAATGAAATTACTGATGTCTATTGTATAATCTGACTTTTTTGTACATTGAGAATAAAGTGATTTCTGAACTAAAAAAAAAGTAGACACTGATCTTCACGTACTTGGAAGATCTACACACTTGGAAGTTTAGTAACCATGCAGCGTTGGACCGGCGAACAACGAGGTTTCCACAACAGTGGATGTCTTAAATAAACACAATTTTCGCTATTCGACCGCTGCCAACCCTCAACAACTTTACGAACGGCGTCTCCAAGCAGCTAAAATTACATTCTGGCGTGCGATCTCTTCGAATTGAATCATTTCCTCGTAAGATTTCGAGGACGATGATGGCTATGCAGTTACTGCAAGATCAACCTGCTATGTTGAAAAACTGAAATTCTTCATTCCAGAACTTCAAAGATTTACTGTGACTAAGAACATTCATTTCCAACAAAATCCACTAGCCACGTGGTCAAGATGACAATGAACCATGAATCATGAATAAACCAATGTTCAGTGTCCATGATCATCAGACCTGAGCTCTTGTGGATACTTGTTATGGGGAAATCTGAAGTCGAAGGTTTTTGCGACTCGCCCAGCAACAATATAGGACTTATAAATAAAGATTCATGAAGAAGTTCGTGTTGAAGAATTTCCAAGAATTTTTGAAGACCGCAAAATTTCACTGGCGATACTACCGACATGTCAGTATCAGTCCAAGTTTCCTTATGACACTCGGATAATTTGTACATAATGATGGTCGCCTCCTTCCTGGAGTGTCTTTCAAAAATTCATTTTCTTTGCTTGAGTGCAAATTTAATAATAATAATAATAATAATAATATATACTTTATTCCGTTAGACTTACACAGTATGGCACATGTCATTACATTTATATTTAAAAACATACAGTTACATACATATTGGAGGTATTGTTAAAAGTGCTCACTGGTCGAATAATAATTTTTGTTCAGGAGGAAATCCTTGAGTTCTCTTTTGAAACCCATGAAAGTAGTGCAAGATGTGATGAAGTGTGGCAGTCTCCTGTAGCATTTTATTCCGATGCAATTAGGGGACTTTTCGTTTTTTACAAGGGGTTTCTGTTTCATCTTCTGTTTCATCATTCTGTTTCAAATCATCTCTGTTTCGCGTATTAATAGAATCGCAGTCTTTATTTTTATTTTTCGTAAACTTGTTTTTGTTTATATTAATGTAGATGCACAACTGGTAGTGTGCCCTGGTAGTGTTAGGAACTTGTGTTCCAGAAAAGCATGTTTACAAGAGGCGTCATATTTTAGATCAAAAATTACTCTCAATATATTTTTTGTCATATGAATATGTCTCCTGCCAGTGTATAGGATCCCCAAAGCACCAACCCATACCGAAGCCTGGATGACAGCTGGGGATGATAGTAATTCAATAGTTCACTCATATTGAGGAATCGTTTCATGCACGGGAGAGAAAACAAAGCGAATGTAATTAGGTGACCAAAGCTTTGCAATGCTCCTTCCAGTTGAGATGTATATCAATGGTTAAGCTTAAGCATTTGGTTCTATCACAGACTTTTATACTTTAATTATTAACATGAATATTAGGAGTGGTCATGTTAATATTCCGAGGATTACGAAAATTCAAAAAAATCGATTTGTTAATGTTGATATATGCGAAGCCACAACTGAAGACTGTATAATTTGTTGTTGCATTGCACTTCCAATGGTTCTGGTGTATTAGCTGAAAGAACGAAAGAATTATCATCCGCATATAGAGTTGAATAAACATACGCTGTGTGACAGTTTTGTATATCATAGCGTATAGATGAAACAGTATTGGACCCAGATTTGAGCCTTGTGGTACACCTTCACCAGTCTCTATTGTATCCGAATTTACTTGACCGTCATTATCAATTTCCACTTGTGCTCTTAATATTTGTTGCAATAAATCCAAAAATAAGCGACCAGTTACCAAAATAGTAATACCACTCCTTCCTGGAGTGGTATTTACAAATTCAAATTGTGCTCTTAACATTTGTTGCAAGTTTTTGAATGCCTATGAATAGTGTCGTGTTTTGAATACCTACGTTTTTTAATCCCTATAAATCCGTTTGACTGTCCCACCGTTTGACTGTCCCACCGTTTGACTGTCCCACCGTTTGACTGTCCCACCGTTTGACTGTCCCACCCTGTATATCAAATTACATTCCATTTTTGTCAAATCGCTTTCACTTTGTTTTAATTTAAAAAATATATATTTACATATATTCTCATTTTACAAATAATTTACATTAATACATACACTATAATAAATTCAAATATTTATGTGCTATAATGCATAATAAACAATCCAATAAATAAAAAATACAAAAAATACATTGAGTTTGTGATAACAAGATTAAAAAATAATTCATAAATTTCACTGAACTTAGGTGAACTATACAGGGTGGTCACTTTTACTACGCCCATCATTAAGATCTATTAAACGGAAATATACACAGAGTTGGTTAAATGGGAGAAAAGTTTCTTACTTTCATGCCTTTTAATATTCTGAAAAGAAATCCGGGATATCTTGCACAGTTCCCGAAATATCGCTAAAAAAACGAAAAGTGCACTTTTCTTTTCCTTTTATAACTTTTCTACGTTTGAAGGAAATTTTACGAAACTTGGCGCTCTTATATTTTTCGACGTGAGCTTTCTGATGAAACATTTTCTGCGCCAACTAGATGCCCAAATTTCCATAGTCAACTTTTGATTTTCTTATGGCCTCAATATTGAATTTTAATAGCATTCAAAAGAACGAAAAATTCCGATTTCAACCATGTATAACACATTAGTAATCTGACATTATTTACCACCAAAGATCGATAATTTAAAAATTTGTTGCAAAAATCAAACTGCTGTGGACTGCTCTAAAATCAAGTTGCCATGGAAAATAACAAATTACCATTTTGACATTTCTTCATACAAAGAAAATGACTTCTCGGTAATTTTATTGTGTATAAAGTGAAAAAAATGAGATAGTATTTTTGATTATTAAAATGGTGATATTATCCTCAACATGAAAAAAATGACATCATGTACAATCTCTATGAAAGGAATTACAGAAATTTAACAGTTACATCTAGAATTTATGGTGAATTGTATCCCGAAACAGCCAGATCCAACAACTTTTTGGCGTTTGTGGAATCGTATAAAATGTCAGATTACGCTATACTTGGTTAAAAAAAATCGGATTTTTTCCGCTTTTTTAATGCTATTAAAATCTAATATGGCGGCCATAAGAAAATCAAAAGTTGACTATGAAAATTTGCGCATCTAGTTGGCGCAGAAATTGTTTGGCACTGTCTCACGTCGAAAAATGTAAGAGTACCAAGTTTTGTAAAATTTCCTTTAGAAATGGAAAAGTTATAGAAGGAAAAGAAGTGCACTTTTTGGGGTTTTCAGCGATATTTCATAAACTGCTAGATATCCCCGATTTATTTTCAGAATATTAAAAGGCATGAAAATTAGAAACTTTTCTCCTATTTGACCAACTCTGTATATATTTCCGTTTAATAGATCCTAATTGTGGGCGTCGTAATAGTGACCCCCTGTATATAATTTAAAGATAATTTTAATTTTCATAATTTAAAACATAATTAAACCACAGTTAAAATATTTCAATAAAAAATTAATAATAGTCGGAAACGACTTTCAAAAATAAAACTTCCATACAGGCAGAAACAAGTTTCGCAAAAATTTCAAATTTAATATACAGCTGAATAAAAAAAAATGGGAAATGAAATTTTTTCCAACGTAAATTTGGATTTAAGTATTTGTCAATTAATTGTCTACTTGACAGTTGTACCTAACAAAAAAATTAATCAAAATTCTTTTTAATTAGATACATGGGTAATAAATAATAAACGTAATAATTATTAATATCACCCCTTATTATATTATGTAAGTCCTACTGTTTCTGCATCGTTTTGTTGCAAATTATTAAGAAATATGAATTGTTCAAATTTAACCTCTTTATGTATGACTGAGTTATTTATGATTATAACTGGCATACCGTCAAGTAATTCTAACCTATTTCTAAAAACCATTTTCAAACTAACAAAAGTGGAAAAAGAACGTGTCATTGTTATTGACATTTCCCGTTTTTTTTTAAATTCAGCTCTAAGCTGTAATTGAATTGTTCATTTCAAAAACCACATAAGTCAAAATAGGCAATTTTACAGTAGAGCGATAAAACTGTTGTTTTGCAGTGTTTTGCAGGTTATTGTAATACATACTGAATTTAATTATTTAATATATTATATTTTAATATTTTTTAATATTGTAATATTAAGATTAAAAGATAGCTCTGTAATTTTAAAAAACCTTAGAAATTAGCCGTAAGTAAATTTGAAAAACCTCTAAAATTAGCCATCAGTTAATTTTGTCCCCCTTTCTTTTTCTCTGCCTCACCTCTATATTCTACTATTCCTATGTTGTTGAACTTGTATCTACCCTTACAAAAAATAGTAAACCACCTTGGCCCGGGCTTTTACTCAGTGAAGACGGCATGTACGGTTCTTCAGCCTTACCTAGATGGGGGTGTGGCTCCACATAGTTTGATTACGTGGAAGGGTGGATCCGGGGAAGCTCAATTTGGTCACGAAAAATTGCCCTGTAACGAAAAGAATTTATTATTCGTAAAAGTTTAGGAAAAAGGGCGTACAAAAAACAGAAGCAAAGAAGGAACGCGTTGGACGACGTCGTTCGTGACGTGTTTTCGAAATATGGCGGTAACGCATGTGCACAGGCCCAAGTCGACACCGGAAATGACGGTTAAACACATGAACCGGCGCAATATGCCCTTACAATAGTGTAATTAACAACAGCTATGGCGTATCAATAAACCGCTAATTAAAATATATTAATAAATCAATGGAAGAATTAAAAATCTTATCTGTCATTCCGTGAGCCGCCGTTCTGCGTTGATGCAGATTTTCGCACACCAAATAACCAAAGATTATGATGATAATTTTTTTTTTTTTTTTTTGAATGGTGAAGCATATCTTTTGTAATATGCAAAATTTCGTAACAGTCTTGTATTCGGACAAAACTACGTTTATGAATCACATGAAATCACACATAAAATCACATGAATATGGAGTAAGTCACATCAGGTTGTTTTATTGCTGCAATTTCTTATTAGGATTTAATTGAATGTGTATGTTTTATAAGACCCCCAGTCAATTACTGGGTGTTCACTGATATGTGTTTTACATTTCATCAATCCAATTAGGCCCCCATAAACGCGCCCCTCTCAGCGCTTAACCCCAAACTGCTTGAAATTCATCTAACCCAATGAAAACTGACCGCGATAACGACACCCGTTCGATTGCCGGGCAAATTGGGACTAACGAGGCTGTCGAGCTGTTGAAAAGTCGGCAAACACACACATATCTGGGGCATTAATGTATGCACCCTCGGGGCTAACGAGGTGCTATGCGGGGGCATGTTAACGCATAAATGGTACAATTGGGTATGCTAACTAGCTGAAATGATGCGTTTTAATTGTGTCGCCGTCGAGTCTCCTGTCCTCTTGCGGTGCACTGCAGAGGGAAGGGGGTCTGGCCGCGGTGGATTAATGAGGATGTCACAGTTTATCCCATTTGCGTTCCCTTGGCTAGAAACGAGCTGCGATATGAAGCCTAGCCGTTCCGCCACGGCTAGTTAGGTCCGGTGTGGATTAGCATAATTATCAGTAAAAGTGATGAGCAGATAATTTTAATTCGGTTAATTTAAATTATTCGGTACATAAGTTTCATTGTACCCTTCCGTAGAAAATTTAATTTTTAATATTTAAATTACACTTATAGTTGTTACTGCAGTGTATTTTTGTATAAATGCAGATCTAATTGCAAATATAAATACGAAAAGTTCTTCATAGGTAATTATTTATATACCTCTGGTACGATACCAGCGGTGAGCGGCAGCAAATAGTAATGTCCAGGAGTTGCAGTGAGCGGCAAGCGTCAAGTGCCAAGTTTTCCCAGCACGCTGCATTGAAATCGTGAACAAAACGTTTGTTTTGTCGCTCTGCCGCTCGCCACAACCGCTCACCACTCGTATCGTACCCGAAGCTTTACAGACTTTTGGGAGTGGAACTACATTTATTGCATTTATGATGCATTTATTGTCCGTTAGTTACCTCTACCTTGTTTTCCCTTAAGATCGTAATTCGCTCAGATTTATTACTTTTCGTTGCAAGTTGAGTTTCAGTGGTCGTACCAGATATCCACTAGAGTGATGTTTCTGTGAGACAATTCGATTGTGACCTGCTGCTTTTAATAATACCAACAATGTGGAACAAAACAAAGTAAAGTCGATAGAAAAAAAGCACGTCAACTTAAAACTAAATAGCTATTTCATCAATAATTCATCAATATTACCAAAACCGATAATCGTTTATTGAAACTAATAAAATTGCTAATTATAAAGCGTATGGTCGAAAGTGTACAATTATATGATTATGATAATTATATGATACGAGAACCCTCATAAATCTTGAAAATTATATATGTCTACGGGCCTACTCTTTCTTCGGGCTCATTTACATCAAAACTGTCGGATTCCTCAACTGCTGCTTCTCTTATCCTATCATATCCTTATTATACTGAAACTACGAAGCCTTTCGAAAAATTGCATAAGCATAGGATATCGCAGCAATAAAAGTTTCAATCAAAAAAATTTCAACTGGCAAAAAAACTGATGAGTAAAGTATTGCTGTAATAAAAATTACTTAAGTCTACTGTTGGAGGTACTTAAATTATGCAAACTACACAAAGCTTTATTTATTATTATTTTTATTTAAGAGTACAAACACTTAAAACGATTATGTTATGTGTCAAATGATGGCCAGAGCTTCGCTAATTAACTGGGTTGAACGCTAATGCCCATAGATAACGATGCGCTTAGCAACAAACAAAAAAAATAACTTCCTTGTTGGAGGTACTTAAATGATGAGAATTTCATAAAGCTGTATAGAGTCTATAGTAATAGTAGTAGTAGTAATACTAGTAGTAATTGATGAGAATTTCACAAAGCCGTATACAGTATATAGTAATAGTAGAGAATTTCACAAAGCTGTATAGAGTATATAGTAATAGTAGTAGTAGTAATACTAGTAGTAATACAGTTAATAGTACATTACACGATTTTTGCAAAATTTTCACGATGAAATTATTAATAATTAAGTTTCGGCAAATATGCATTAAAAATAGCTCGAAATGTGCATGCAATAAGCACTATAATAAAAGCAAATGTATGCGCAAGATATGCAGTAATACCTGAAATATGCAGTAAAATCAGGAAAGCATATTTCAGGTTTTATCCACAAAATACTTGTTTTTTTAAAATTTTATTCGAAAAGGGCCACTTTGGACCACGTTTAACAACAGCAACTTTCTTTGTAGTTTCTTTCTTCCTTTCTCCCAGTACTTTTTCATTTTTTCGCTTTGTCATTTCTTTCTTTCTGGGTCCCATTTCGTGCTGCTCGTCCTTACCTATCTTGCCGGGAAGTCACTGTCACATCAATGCCAGTTCTTTTTCTACTTCTGTGATCCATTTCCCTTGGTCTTTTAGCATTTTCTGGGCCATTATGATTCTTTTGATGAGCCTGTCGTTGCCCATTCTGATTATGTGTGTATAAAAGGATGCTCTAAAATACAAGTTATGTATTTAAGGTTGTTATATAATTATATTTATAGAAGTACTTATTGGTAAATCATTATTTTTATTTCATATTATTATTTATTTATTTTATTACGCCCGACTAGTTTTTTTAAAAAACCGAAGTTTTTGAAATAATAAAATTCAAATTAATAACAAATATTTATCATAAAAATAAGATGGGGATATATAAAGATTAAAATACATTTCATGCCTCTGATGATGGTTTAAAAGAAAAACGAAACTAGTGAGGCATCATAAAATAAATAAATAATAAAATAAAATAATCATTTACCTGTAAGTACTTTTATAAATTAATAATATAACAACCGTAAATAATTATATTTCATTATTTAAATCTGTTTAGTAAGTACATAGTATATTTAAGTACACAATAACAACATAATAATATCTAAAATTATCTACTCGTACGATGTGCAATATACAATCATGTGCTTTTCAATAGTTTCACTAAAAAAACTATGTCTTTTATCGTCCATAAGATTTTTATATTTGGAAAAGTTATCTCAACCTAACCTACTCAACATCACAAGAAATCGTAGGTGTAAATTTTAACATGAAAATGTTCTTAGGATCCATAATATGGTCTGGCAGAGACTCTTTGGTCTGCATTTTTTTTAATGTTTATAAGTGTCGAAAATCCTGTTTTTGTTGATTAATTCTGAAAATTTGTTGTTTACTGTAACAATAATAATAATAATAATATTTATTTTGGTTTGATTGAAATTTTGGTAGCAATATATTAAATTTTAAAAATAATTATGGAAACTGTGGCCCTAGTCATTGAAGTTTGACAATAACCATTGAAATTTTGACAATAAAAATTGAAATTTTAAGGGCTATAGATGCAATTGTATAGTTTAAATAATGACGGTAGTTATTCAAGTATGACAATAATCATTGAAATTTTGAGAGAAATAATTGAAATCTTGATACAAATAATTGAAATTTTAAGACCAATACTTGCAATAAAAAAGAATAAGAATTTTGATAGTAATAATTAAACTTCAACAAGGTTTTGAATAGAAGAAGAATAATGAATTAGAAATAATTGAAAAAAAACCTTTTTACAACCTAATTATTGAAAAAATTTCAGATATCAATGAAAATTTGACAACTTAATTGAAAACTTTGTAGCATTAATTGAAATTTTAACAGTAAATATTGAAAAAAATGGCAGTAGTACAATGAATGTTTGACAATAATCATTTAAAGTTTAAGAGCAATCGTTGAAATGACAACAGAGTAATGAAATTTGGCAGTACTAATTGATAATTTGTCGATAATAATTAATAATTTGACGGTAATCATTGAAATTTTCAAATAAATGATTGAAATTTCAAGAGCAATACTTTACAATTATAACAGAATAGAGAAATTTGACAGTAAAAATTTACCGTTTTATGACTAAATTCCTGAAAAATTATCAGAAATCAATAAAAATTTGACAAAGTAATTGAAATTTCACAGTAATAATTAAAATTTGGTAGCAATAATTGAAACTATAACAGTAATTGTTGAAACTATGACAGTAGTCATTGAAGTTTGACAATAACCATTGGAATTTTGACAAATAATTGAAACTTTAAGAGCTATAGTTGCAATTGTACAGTTTAAATTATGGCAGTAGTCATTGAAGTAGGATAATAATCATTGAAATAATTGAAATTTTAAGAGCAATGCTTGCAATAAAAAAAAATGAATTTTAATAGTAATAATTAATCTTGAACTAGAATAATTGAAAAAAAAAATCTTTTTACGACCTAATTATTGAAAAAAATTCAGAAATCAATGAAAATTTGACAACTTATTTGAAAGTTTAGTAGCATTAATTGAAATTTTAACAGTAAATATTGAAAATATTGGCAGTAGTATAATGAATGTTTGACAATAATCATTAAAGGTTTAAGAGCAATAGTTGGAATGATAACAGAGTAATGAAATTTGGCAGTACTAATTGATAATTTTTCGGTAATAAATGATAATTTGACGGTAATCATTGAAATTTTCGAATAAATAATTGAAATTTCAAGAGCAATACTTTACAATTATAACAGAATAATGAAATTTCACAGTAATAATTGACCTTTTTATGACTAAATTCCTGAAAAATTGTCAGAAATCAATACAAATTTGACAAAGTAATTGAAATTTGACAGTAATAATTGAAATTTGGTAGCAATAATTGAAATTATAACAGTAATTGTTGAAACTATGACAGTAGTCATTGATGTTTGATAATAACCATTGGAATTTTGAAGAATAAAAATGCAATTTTAAGAGCTATAGTTGCAATTGTGGCTGTAATGAAATTTGACAGTACTAATTGAAAATTTGACAGAAATTATTGATAATTTGACACTAATCATTGAAATATCTACAGAATTAATTAAATTTTCAAGAGCAATATTTGCAATTATGACAGAATAATGAAATTTTACAGTAAGAATGGACCTTTTTATGACTAAATTCCTGAAAAATTATCAGAAATCGATCAAAATTTGACCAAGTAATTGAAATTTGACAGTAATAATTGAAATTTGGTAGCAATAATTGAAATTATAACAGTAATTGTTAAAACTATGACAGTAGTCATTGATGTTTGATAATAACCATTGGAATTTTGAAGAAAATAAACGAAATTTTAAGAGCTATAGTTGCAATTGTGGCAGTAATGAAATTTGACAGTACTAATTGATAATTTGACGGAAATAATTGATAATTTGATATAAATAATTGATAATTCGACACTAATCATTGAAACATCTACAGAATTAATTAAAATTTCAAGAGCAATCTTTGCAATTATGATAGAATAATAAAATTTGACAGTAGAAATTGTTTTTGGGTTTTTTGAACAACGTTCATTCGGGGACTCATCTTAATGTCCCCGAATGAACGCTGTTCAAAAACCCAAAAACAATTTCTACTGTCAAACTTACTTTTTTAAATATATTTTTATTAACCATATTTTTTTTGCCAAAAATTCAATTAATTTATCAAATTTTTTATTGATTTCTGAAAAAAAAATCAGGAATTTCTACGGTTATGCCAAATTTAATTGATTACTTTTAAAAATATTTTATTTTTTCTAAATTTCAATGATTACTGTTAATATTTTAATGATGAAAATTTCAGTGATCTCACCAATCATCGACAACTTTAAAAATTGTAACCAATTCCATCAAATTTCATTTATCCACTATAATGAGCAGAATTTAAGGTCAATTTAAGTTCACAGATGAAACTGGTAAAAAATGCTCATTCCGAAATTTCGTAGCCTATGACTTGCATTTGAATTCAGAAGTTTGTGTCAATATCTCAATTATTTTTATTATTATAGTCATAATTCGTCTACCCTTTCGGGTGTAGAATATTGTAGTTTTTCAATTTCTTGTATTTTCTTTTACTAGTAGGTTCCAGATCTTCTTGTTTCCTGTGCTTTTCTTCATTTGGGCGTTAGATATTAATCTTCTTTCCATAATATGTTCAACATATTTGTCCCACTTCTTTTTCGATCTTCCCACTTTTCTTTTTCCGGTTATTTTTGTTTGCCATATGATTTTTGTCTGATTGGTGTATTTTCTTCTGTGTTGGTGTCCCATATCTTAATATAGTATAGTTCATGCCAGATAAGATGCCACTTTTCACATAAAACCGAAATCCCCTTACTGGTGGAATTGGACCAACTAGAATGCATCCCAAAACTGCGGCAGCTGTTTTGACCCATACAGCCATAAAGAATAAATTTATTCCTTTAATCCCTTAGAAATTAAGTGCTTTGGAATAAGCAACCGAATTACTCATTAAAGCTGATTCCCGTATCTCAATAAACTAGGATGCTCCAATGAGATGTATTTGCATTTCTGTTGAACAGTCCAACTGGACAGAGGAGCGACTTCGGTTTTATGTGAAAAGTGACATCTTATCTGGCATGGACTATACAATATTTAGATATTGATACAAACTTCTCAACTCAAATGCAAGTCATAGGCTACGGAATTTTCGGAATGGGCATTTTTCATGGACTATAGCCATGAATTATACGTCAGTTTTAATAACATATTCAAATTTTACTCAAAAAAGTTCAACAGGTCAGAGGAGGAACTTCGTTTTTTTGTGAAAAGTGACAACTTATCGGGCATAGATTATAGCCATGAATTATACGTCAGCTTTAATAACTTATTCAAATTTTACTCAAAAAAGTGCAACAGGATAGAGGAGGGACTTCTGTTTTATGTGAAAAGTGACATCTTATCTGGCATGGACTATAGCCATGAATTATACGTCAGTTTTAATAACAGAGTAAAATTTTACCCAAAAAAGTGCAACAGGGCAGAGGAGGGACTTCGATTTTATGTGAAAAGTGACATATTATTTGACATGATCTGCAGATGATATATCAGCTGATTTATATAATCTACTAGCTACATTTACACGTAATTGGAGAAATACGTTGGTATAAATTATAATGACGTATGTTAATTGTAACCAATTAACATATCCAATCATATATTAATTATTTAATTTATTAATGATTATATTTTAAATAAACTAACTTAAACAAATTTTCTCCTTAATAAATAATTTTTTAATAATTAAATTCTGCAAATGCTGTTGGCATTATTATATATTTTTGAAAAGTGACATCTTATCTGGCATGGATTATAGCCATGAATTATACGTCAGTTTTAATAACATATTTAAATTTTACTCAAAAAAATGCAACAGGACAGAGGAGGGACTTCGGTTTTATGTGAAAAGTGGCATATTATCTGGCATGATCTGCAGATGATATATCTGCTGATTTATATAATCTACTAGTTACATTTACATGTATATTGGAGAAATACGTTGCTTTAAATTATAATAAACTATGTTAATTGTAACCAATCAACATATCCAATCATTTATTAGATATTTAATTTATTAATTATTATATTTTGAATGTTAATTGTTACCAATCAACATATCCAATCATATATTAATTATTTATTTTGAATGGTTATTTATAATTAATTATTTAGTTTATTAATTATTATATTTTGAATAAACTAACTTAAACAAATTTTATCTTCAATAAATAATTATTTAATAATTAAATTCTGCAAATGTTGTTGGCATTATTATATATTTTTATTACTGCCATTGGTCACTTAACTTAAGCCATTAAAATGAACGTTAATATTCATTAAAAACGGGTATATAAATTATGGCAATCATGTCTCTTTTATTGCACGAGTTTTTCGGGTAATTTTGAATCGGGATATACTATGCTGCTGAATAATTACCTGACCACCTGTCCACGCTGAAATTCCGATATAAATTTAAGTGGCTAGCAACTCACTGATATAAAAGTATGATGAACTCTGGATTACATATTATGATTACAGATATTTATGTTTGAATGGAATTTAAATCGCAAATTGATATCAGTTTTATAATTGAACCCGAGACAATAAAATGCACCACTTCTGATTACAATTTCTGAAGCATATAATTGTTAATAGAACTGTAATAGAGTCGTGAAGTTTTTATACTAAAATTTTTGGTAAATTTTCGAAACAAGTAACTGTTACTTGACTGGGTCTTGAAGTAAGCCAGCCAACCTTTGAATCTATTAAACATGTTACATCAAATGAATTTTATTACTTTAATTTCTAATGAAAATCCGTAATAGGATTGCATTTTATCGTTTCAAGACACCTGCAATTAATTAAAATGTGTTTATACTAAAAGTTGTTATACTAAAATTTTAGGTACTTTCAAAAATTTTCAAAAAAAGTAACTGTTACTTGAGTGGGTCTTGAAGTAAACGAACCTTTGAATCTATTAAACATGTTACATCAATTGAATTTTATTACTTTAATTTCTAATGAAAATCCGTAATATCATTGCATTTTATCGATTTAAGACACCTGCAATTAACTAAAATGGGTTACTTAGTAATTAAAGTACTTAGTACTTAACGTAGTACTTAACACATTTTTTAATCAATTGGCATTGCCTGTTGAGATATTCTAACTTCAAAGATCGGATTTTCTTGTTTTTTTTCAAATCTCGAGTGATCGAAGTATACTGCAAATATTGATTCCGTTATGTGAAAGTTTTAACAATATTTGTTTGGAAAATTTATGTAGTTACAAATTGAATATTTCATCTTGCTAAAAAAAATCATTAGAAGGTGAATGCCTTGCCAAAAGCTCATATAATTATGTTAATCTCTTGAAAATTATTAGGAGAGTTTATCACGTTTTGCAACAAAGGTTAAGCATCGCCAAATACCGTTTCTTTTCTGAACGGACCAAAAGGCCAAATTTATAACTTGTTCATAGTATTATGATATTTTTGTAGTTTTTAGATAGAAGAGAACAAGACTGAAAAAAGTATAAACTGAAAATAAAATTAAAAAATTATTGGCGCAATGCGAATATTTTGCCAAAGTGCGAAAAATTATTGTTTTAACAAGTCCCGCCGCAGATAATTAATAATTTTGAAACACAGGAAAAGTTTTTCTTCCATGTGAATTAAACAAGAAATATAATTTTTAATTTCATCTAACTTGCTGATGTCATAATGCACCTAACTTTATCAACTTTAATTATATATTGTAAAACCCGCAATTTACCCACGCATTAATTACGCATGCGGTTAAAATTAATTGTGTAACACATGGAATCCCAACGCCCAAATTAATTAATGCACTTCCGACTGGACCGAGAAGCCGGCCGCAGTTCTAAATAGATGCAAAGCAAACATCTGCCCTGTGTTATTTTTTCCGCGCAATTAAAGGACATGTAAAACAATTGAACGGCTCATCGGGAGAGCAGCGTTAATCACGTCGCCCGTAAAAGCCGACAATTCCGCGCCTTTGCGCCCCATTTCCAGCAGACTGCGCACCTCTGAAAAATCTTCAGCAGGCATAATAAAGTTGAAAGCTGTTTGAGTCCTGAAGATGAATTACAATGCGTCGTTAATGCCATCTCGGCTGGGCGAGCAAACAACCTCCGAGCATATTAATCAGCGCCCCAGTGCACCTGCTCAAGGTGGAGGCGACCAGTTTTCTCTCGAAGATCTCTGGTGGAATGGAATAATCAAGCGAAGCACGATCAATCGCTGCACTAATCGCCGCCTCGGCTAATTGATGCGTCGCATGGATTTATTGTTGTAATTAATAACTGTCGTGATAAGCGGTCCATCTGTCGTTAACCTCCCAGGAACAATTAAAAAATCCCGCCTTGATACGGCACTGTAGGCAACACACAATACTTGCGTGTGCCCTGCGCCACCTGGCGGTGACTAGAGTAAGTGGGCGCAGGTACCTGTAACGCGCCTTAAGTAGTGTTTGATGCGTGCCTCCAGCTAGCGGTGTATATGGGAACTTGATTGGTTCCAGAGATTCGCTGGGTTCAATACAGGTGGCGCCATGAGGCAGTTATGTGCTTGAAAGTGTTATGCTTTGAAAGTGGGGGCCCTCACAATTATTAGGTATTCACAGCGAGACTTGTGTCCCCTCAAATATTTATTATAATACATTTTTATCAATAACTTGCTTATTACACCATCGTTTTGACACTATTTCAGTTGAATAATGAAGCCTTTTCCACCATTAGTGGTGTAATATAAAAAATATCTCCAAACGGTAATAAAATCATATTTTATTAAGATTATTCAAATAAAACATTTACGTCCATATGCATAGTTGAACCAAGTAGCTACCAAAGCTTAGTACCTACCAGGGTTAAATCAAGATTTAAAAATAAATAATCAAAAATCTTTTTTTTAAATTTTTGTATTGATTTTTGTACATTTCTGATCAGTTTTTGTTAGTTTAGATGTGATTTGAATCAATTGATTTACATCACGGTTCAAATTGTATGATTTATTTTAATAAATTCTTGAATTTGAACAAGAATTGATTATTGAAAAAAAACAGTCTATCTGTATGTATTATGCGATGGACCAAAAATGGAAGAAAAGAAAATTATTTTACATACTTGCAATTATTTATTTTAAAGCATGCTAACTCGATGCACAAATAGTGCAAAAACAATGATTAATTGTTTAAAAAAAAAAATCAATTTTGATTTAAATCATGACTAATGTTAATCAGAATGTAAAATGACATTCAGTGATGTACTTTCTAACATTTTTTAGTATCTACTACGGTTTAGTAGCTACTAATACTAAGTTCACACAGTTCACAAGCTGAAAATTTAATCTTGTTCTAAAAATATAATTACTATTAAGGTAATTAATTAAACAACTTTTTTACAGTTTATTTGATATCACGATATATATTTCAATCGCTATACGCTCATGTTCAGTGGGTAGTTACCTTTTCAAAAATGAATCCTAATGATACATTCATTGTACGTATATACGTAACTATGGTAACATAATACCTTCATAATCCCTTCATAATTCACCGGTGTTTTATGAATTATAACACACAGAACTGTCAGCACAACAATTTTGACTATCTTCTAAATCAAGTCATCATTCTGTGTGGTTGCTAAGGACGTTAATAACATTTGTTGTCTGTTTCTTTGTTTTTGAATGCAACTACTAAAATTAACATTTTATTGCCGAAGTTTAATAATTGCGAGTATTTTCCCAGTTATGGATAAAACGTCGTATTTTACTTTCATATAATGGATATAATTCACTCGGATGATTATAAACTTCATCGTCGTGAATTAGAGCTTACTTATGTGCTCGTTAAATAATATACTATAATCTCCTGAAGATTATCACCAGAGTTCTTCAGATTTCTTCAGCAGGCTCCAGTATCGCAAATAATCATTTCCTTTCTGAAATTATCATAGTCTTTGGAGATTTTTCTAGTATAACAATATTTATTTATTATTTTATTTTATTTACACACATGCTTCCCAACAGAATACTCCATTTAAAGGGAAAATACAAAAAAAACTATTGGTCAAGTTTTGTATTGATATTTTATCAACTTATTGGTCAAGAAGATCAATCGAGATCTTAAGAAGATCGAGACTCAATAATGTGTAACTATAAATTTTACTTTCCAATAATGTGAATATTTTGCCCATTTTTTTTGTTAAATAAATTATAATTATCGATATTTACTTGAAGGTCAAACAATTGAATTAATTTGATATACTGGGTGAGTCGAGAGGAACGGACCAAACTCCAGGAGTATATTGTACACGTGAAAATATTGAAAAAAAATATATATGTTGTTATCCGATCTTCATTTGTTTTCAAGTTATAGTTTCAAATCTTGAATATGCAAATGTGGTGTTTGTCTATGGTTTTTGTAATAGGAGTGCTACAGCTGCTGTTGAAAGATATCGTCAAGGGTTATTTATCCGACTTTTCAACAAACTGTTCGAAACTATCACTGAAAACAAACGAATATCGGATAACAACATTTGAGTTTTTTAAATCATTTTTACGTGTACAATACACTCATGGAGTTTGGTCCGTTCCTTCCGACTCACCCTGTATTTTATCTGCTATTACTTCAATTTTTATTGCTTTACCTTCACTCTAAAATCTATATTGCAGATATCTACATTAATTCAAAACAACATTATTAACAAATCATTAACAAAAAAAGGTTCTAATCCCCAATAAATTTAATTTTCGTTCTACTGAGCATTTTCAAGTCACTCTGAACTTCGTTGAAATCCCATATAGAAACCAATTAAATAAAATGAAATGAAAGACATTGAATAAAAAAATACAGTTTGGAAAATAAACTCAGAAATTTTCAATTGAAAACAATATTTTGCGATTACAATTTTTTGACACTAGCAATGCAAATCATGTTTATATGCTTCTACTAATAATAATATAGGTAATAATTTTATGAGCAATATCTGAGAAGAACAATTATTAAATAATAGCGCGGTTTTGCGATACTAACAGAAACATTAAATGAAAACTCTCACTACTAATTAAATTATATGGCTTGAAAATTAATGCAGATTTTCGAAATATTGTGAAAATGGCAAGAAACTTAATGAAGTTTTTCGAAATTTTGTTATTCTTATGAAAATGACATGAAGTTTAATGAAGATCTGCGAAATTTTGTGAGACATTAGGAGTTTAAATGTCTTAACTGACTGAAAATGTATGACACATTTTCAGGTTTCAGATTTTAGGTTTCCTTATACTTTTTGTAAAATTTTGGTTTCGTAGTTTTTAACATTTATACATTGCACATTACATTATTTTTGTGAAAATCTTAACAATTGTCATAGATTTTCGTATTTTTGCGAAACTTATGAAAATAACTTCAATTTATAATTTTGATTTTACGAAAATGTGGTGATAAAATTAATGTTGTCTGTAAAAAAAATATACAGATTTACAAAATTTTGTAACATAAAATAAATAAAATTTATAACATCGACTTCACGAAAATGTCTTTTTTCTAAAACAATCACAGATTTGTGCATTTTGGTGAAATTTATGAAAATAACTTCAATTTCAAACTTAATTTTGCAAAAATGTCTTGATAGTTGTGATTACTTTGAAATTTTTGAGATAATAGTGAAAATATCTCAAAAATGTTTTGCTATTTGTGACAACTAGTGAATATTTGAGAAAGTAATGAAAATATATATTCGGAAATACCCCACAGGGGGTCGATAACCTAGTAAACATCGTTCATATGTAATGAAAATATCTCGAAATTTGTAAAATATTTATAAATTTTTGTGTGCTCTGAAACTTCATGATTATTTTCGAATATTTGTGATTTGAACGAACTAACTTCAAATATATTACAGCAGATTTTAGATATTTAAAATAATTAGACTAATGCCAGTCTTGTAGGTTTTAAATTTTCTAAATGACCCTGGACGTGGCTTGAAAATTAATGCAGATTATCGAAATATTGTGAAATTTGAACGCAGTTTAATGCAGATTTTTGAGATTTTGTTGTTCATGTGAAAACAGCCCAGACATGTAGGAGTTTGAAAATACACTGTGTTTGTAAATGTTCTGACATATACATGTGTCTGTAAATTTATGACAGATTTTCGTATGAATTTGCACTTATATTTCAATATATTTTGAAATTTGCATTTACAAATATGTCTTCAAAATGTAATGCATATTTTTGAGATCTTATGATATTTATAAAATTTCATGAATCCTCTATCGGCTCTTAAAATTACTTTGTTTTTTTTTAAATTTGATATAATGTGTGATAGATTGTTAAGATTTTGTGATGGTTATAAAAATGATTTTAAATTTACAGCAACTTTTAAAACTTATGTGAAATTTACAAAAAATTACATTATTTACAGTATTTGTAAATTTTTGCTCTTGTAGGTTTTTAACACCACATTATTTTTGTGGAAATTAATAACAAATGTTGCAATTTTTGAACCATTTACAAATATGTCTTAAAATGTAATGCATATTTTTGAGATCTTATGATATTTATGAATTTTCATGAATCCTCTTTTGGAGCTTTGGACTTTTGAAATTACATTGTTTATTGGACATTTCTTAAAATGTATATTTGCTGAATTTATACTTTGTTTCTTATCGCTCTAGGTTCATTTGAGAAATTCTACTTTTTTTTTTGCATAAGCTTTTGGGTGTGCAAAATTCATTTCTATAAAATGGTTCATCTCTTACAAGTGTTGTCGCAGCCTATTTGTTTGGAAGGTTAAGACTTAAACTGCCAATAACCTGGTTGCTTTAAAACTTTTTGGGTTTCGCTTTTCAAGTCTTTGATCCTCACTTCACTTCCAATATTATAAAAAATTTAATCATATTATTCCTTTTGTCCATTACATTGGTTAACAATTGTTTCTCACAAATCCATTGCAAACCAATTTCCTAACATTATTTTGTTAATAAACACGCACATAAGCACTGAAACACGAAAAATATGACAAAACTATTAAGGTCAAGTGGAGCAGTCAAGCAAATACAATGTTGAGTTCTCATTGGTGCACTGGAAATGTCGGTCTTTGCATCTAAAATAGGTAAGGACATGTCGGTTTTTGCATCCTGGTGCAAGATGTTAATCTCAAATTGCGTTGGATATATTAAACTTTAAATCCCTGCACCCCTAGGGGTTTAAAACTTAATATATAAAGCAATTTGAGATTAACATTTTGCAAAAAGATGGAAAAACCGACATATTAAGTTTTGCCTTATAAGTTCTGTATGTAGATGCCGGCTTTTGCATTCTAAATTTTTTGCTATATTTATATTTGGAAAAGTTGTAACTTGTAGGGTTTTGGTCGCCTTCTAGGCGACTAATATTGACCATGGTAATATAATTGTGCTATGATCAGTGAGCTGCCCTAAATGTTATACTTGTTGCACTTTAAAGAGGGCATCTTCTTCGAGATACCTCCATCCCATGAAACTATCCTCCATGAAACCATCCCTCCGTGTTTCAAATGGCCAATCGGACAAAATTATTAAATTTTGCACCTTAAACCGAACTTAGAAACAGAACATTTTCCGGATCGATGGATTGGTGGTTTTGGATCTGCACATTAGCCAGCTAGGTCACTCGACTTAACACCTATGGACTTTTTTTCTAGGAATATGTAAAAATAGAAAGTGTACGCTTATAATTTAGGAAACAATTTTGAAAATTTTAAACAAATGATTCGTGATGTTTCTGGGTGTTATTTCACCATATTTCTGTATTCCTTATAATATTGTAGAATAAATTGATATTCATGGTTCTTTTCAACTTCTTCAGGAATCCAACTTATTGGATCTGAGGTTGATGGTTGAAGAATAAGTTGGATTCCTGAAGAAGTTGAATTCCTGAAGAAGTTGAAAAGAAGAATTCCAATCATGTTCTTTTACAATTTTACCAATTATCAATTTTGTTTTCCTATTTCACATAATTTCCAACCTCAGTAACGCCCTCTCCACCATATTTCTGAATTCCTTGTAAACATTTCTAAAACCATGAATATAAATGTTTCCTGCAGAACATGATTGGAATTCTTATTTTCAACTTCTTCAGGAAACCAACTGCTTGGATCTGAGGTGGATGGTTGAAGAAGAAGTTGGATTCCTGAAAAAATTGAATTCCTGAAGAAGTTGAAAAGAAGAATTTCAATCATGTTCTTTTGCAAATTTACCAATTATCAATTTTGTTTTCCTATTTCACATAATTTCCAACCTCAGTAACGCCCTCTCCACCATATTTCTGAATTCCTTGTAAACATTTCTAAAACCATGAATATAAATGTTTCCTGCAGAACATGATTGGAATTCTTATTTTCAACTTCTTCAGGAATTCAACTTCTTCAGGAAACCAACTTCTTGGATCTGAGGTTGATGGTTGAAGAAGAAGTTGGATTCCTGAAAAAAAATGAATTCCTGAAGAAGTTGAAAAGAAGAATTTCAATCATGTTCTTTTGCAAATTTACATGTTATCAATTTTGTTTTCCTAGTAGTGACTGTATTTGTTAGAGATATTATCCCTAACTGGCTATCGACCAACGGGGGTCCTTCTGCCGTGTGTTTTGTGTAAGTGTGCGTATTGAGTTAGAGCTTGTTACTCTAGAAATTCGCTCCCGATCTCTAGAGCGCCGTTAATGAGCTCCCAACGGCGAATGGCACTAGTTTCTCAATACAAATGTACTACCTGTACTGGGGCTCGAACCCAGGTCTTCGTGCATGCTAAGCAAGCGTTCTAACCTGTCAGCCAAACTAGCGGTTTTTGTTTTCCTATTTCACATAATTTCCAACCTCAGTAACGCCCTCTCCACCATATTTCTGAATTCCTTGTAAACATTTCGAAAACCATGAATATCAATGTTTCCTGCAGAACATGATTGGAATTCTTATTTTCAACTTCTTCAGGAATTAAACTTCTTCATGAATCCAACTTCTTGGATCTGAGGTTGATGGTTGAAGAAGAACTTGAATTCCTAAGTTCTTCTTCAACCATCAACCTCAAAAGATGTTAATAATTTTTCTGTGATTTGATTTCTGTGATGTAAGATTTTTAAAAGTAATAATTAGGAGTTTAAGAGAATTCATTCCGCGGACATACTACATATGTGTATGGGTCTTGTTGTTGGTTCATATTAAAATTACATAAATTTCGTATTTCAATATTCTTATTATTGTCCGTGATTTTTGTCATTGCCCACTCAGAACTATAAGATGTGATGGTCATACAAGATTCTCTTAATGAGTTGGTGCTTTCAAATTTCATCTTTAATGAAAACCTGATTTGGAGGTCAAATTATTTGTCAAATTTTGAGTTTGGGGTCAAAGGTTTCTGATCAGATAAAACAGTTTCTAATAATGTTTTTGTTTGTCGTTTGTATGACTTTTGGTGATTTTTGTGGAGTGTCCTGGCGGAGCTCTTGACCGAGAATCCCGCGTACAAACAAATGAGCGCCGGAGAACACGACCTTCGGCTGTTAGGAAGCGAGGTGAAAAAATAAAAGACGACGGCCGCTCTCGATTCAGCGCCACCTGCTCTTGCGCTTCCCCCGTCTTGTTTTTCATCGACGTCCGTCCGGCTCGGTCTCCCTCTGGGCCGTGACCTGAGAAGGACGGCGAAGGAAGAGCGGAACCCAGGCGCTGGCCGGATCCAGCCAGTAATAGATGCTAGGCTATAGGTACCAGTGGATACTTCCAAAGAGCCTATGGCTAAGTTTTTATAGCCGGTCGTTGGCCTTTACTCGAGCCCTCCGGCTGTTTATGCTAAATAGACCTGTGTAACATTATCTCCGTATGTAACGTGTTATCTTTGCATTATTTTAATTACGGTGCGGCGAGGACGCTGTTTATCTTCCAGGGACCTGGGCATGAGGGGGCCCTGGTTTGGTTCGCGGTGGTACGCCACCGCGCAACCAGCCCAAGAGCTCCTCGTGCGGATCCAATTGGGGAGGATCTGCGCCCAGGCGTCCGCTCATTGTCGATTACCTACGCCCATTAGATGGTTTCACGGGTTTGATACGGTTTAATGGTGAATCGACGACAATTACCGATTTCCAAGCGGCGAGGAGAAGACAAACGGAGGAAGTCGCGAGAGCGGCCAGCGCCATGAGAGTGGATTTTAATCCACCGCAAGAACTAAACAGCTCAACAATTGGGCATCGCCTGCCATTAAACACGCAACGGTCCATTTGGGTGGAAGTGAGCGCTTCCTGTTGCCTCGTTGCGTTTCTACTTGCCACAATTTAACAAATTGCGCTATTACTGTGGGTCACGGTGTCTTCCATCACACCTTTAAGCATGATTACGAAATTTAACATCCAATATCGTATGCTTGAAGCACTTGCGTGTTACATCGAATGGGCTATACCATAAATATTGAACATTATCACGCTTATGAGAATCATAATTATAATTTACAAGACTACGTTTTCTTACATCGCATTACTGCTCCCATATTCCACCTAATAACGATGTTTATGTTTCGATTTGTAATTCTAAACCTTATGAACTGCCCACTTTTCCGAGTTCTCAAAGAATTCATGATAAATAACAATTTTTCAAGTTTACTTCTTTATTTCTACTTCTGTGGATAACTACCGTCGCTAAACAGCGATCTATAGCTCTTAGAAAGTTTGAAAAACTTTCATCTCTAAAACGCGCTTACATCCTAAATTCACAGAAAATATCCTCAAAATATTTTGCGGTTGATGTTGAAAATTCCAATCATGTTCTTCTGCAATTTTACAAATTAACAATTTTGTTTTTTGTATTTTACATAGTTTTCAACCTCAGTAACAACTCTTTCTACCCTATAATTCTGAATTAGTTGTAAAAATTCCATTTCTTCTACAACATCGCAAGGAATTCAGAAATAAGGTTGAAAGGGTTATTCCACCATATTTCTGAATACGCAAATCGCTTAACCCATTTCTCAATACGCATTTCGCTTAATCCATATACCAAAATAAATGTGCAGTCATGCTCACATAAATATAGTACAAGAAATTTGGTTACAACAGCAATTTTAAACAGCAATGTCAAACTGTTTGTACTAGATTTATGTGAGCACGACTGTACACTGCATCGCCAGATTCAGTTCCAAAGAAACGTTAGAAGACCTAAATCGCTCGAAAATTCTCTAGCCCAAGGGGTTCGAACCTGCCAGCCCCACAGAGAAATAAGCCTCAGTCATCGTTGGTATTTCATAGAAGCGTATTTACCCTTTCGAAAGCCTCCAGGAGTTATCTCCAGGAAGGTGTCCTCTTTAAAGTGCAACAAGTACAGCATTTAGGGTAGTTCATTGATCATAGCACAATTATATTACCATGGTCAATATTAGTCGCCTAGAAGCAAAACCCTACAAGTTACAACTTTTGCAAATATAAGCATAGCAAACAATTTAGAATGTAAAAGCCTGCATATCCATACAGAACTTATAGCAAAACCTAATATATATACAGGGTGTCCCGCGACACGATGCGCATAGCTTAAGAGATTTCTTGGTCAATTTTTAGTCGAAAATGCCTTGCACACTTTTGTCCAAAACTTAATAATTAAAGAGTTATTGGTCAAGAAGGATAATTTAGTTGAATATTATACAAAATAATAAGTTTGCTAACCGTTGGATTGGAGGTCCAGTTTTCTAGCCACCTCTAGACCTAACACCTCTAGACTATTATCTTTAGGGACACATGAAAAGTTTAGTATACTCAAGTAAACCACAAACTAGAGATGAGTTCATTCAAAATATTATGGCTGCAGCTGCATCCATGTGAGACAACCCAGATCTCTTCAGAGAGCTAAGTCTTCAATTATTAGAGCAAGAATGTGTTGTGGGGCAGCGGGGGGGTCATTTTGAATAAACCCTTTGATTAAATTTGTGTTGGTAATAAAAAAAATATTAATTAAAAGTTTTTTGCGTTCTTAAATTTTGACCATAACTCTTTAAGTATTATGTTTTGGACAAAATTGTATAAGGCATTTTCGACTAAAAATTACCCAAGAAATACACTCTTAAGCTATGCGCATTGTGTCACGGGACACTCTGTATATATGGTGTTAAAAAAAGAATGTAAAATATTTAAGGGGGTAGTAGTATGAACCACAACAAAGAAAAAAGTCTTAATAAACATGGGTCCTTAAACTAACGGTTTCAGAAATATGGAAGATTATTCTATTTTACCTCCTTTTTTTTATTTTGGTACAACTTGCATTTTCTTATCATAGTTGGCTGATGTTTTGTGAAATAAACATTCAGTATTTGACAGTTGTTGTTAGTGCACAAAGTAATCAAAGCAAAGGTTTCGGAGATATGGCAGATTATTCTTGTTTGAAACATTTATTTGCCTATTTGCAATTATTTATTTCTTATTGATTATGTGCAAACAAAGGGAGCTTCTAGCAAAAACAAAGAACAGAGTTACCGAAGATGTTCGAAGTGCCCTACTTAAATTTTCTAGCAGGCACGACATCTTTGTCTGAAGGATATTTGAACTCTTTCCAAAACACCCTCATTGGCTATTTTCTATACAGGAGGACCAAAGACTTATCACACAATCTCTGGTGAATTCTTCCAAACATACGATGTGAAGGAATCTGGCGATTTAAATAAGCTTCTACATAAAGACGTCGTGCTTCGGTGGCAATTCCATTAGCACGACCATACATGAAATGCATGTCGGCTAATTCTGCATTAGAGTAAAAATACCCGTAGCAATGAAAACTTGTGCACTAACAACAACTTCCAAATACTGAATGTTTATTTCACAAAACATCAGCCAACTATGGTAAGAAAATGCAAGTTTCAGCAAAATGAAAAAAGGAAGTAAAAAAGAATAATCTTCCATATTTCCGAATCCGTTACTTTAAGGACCCATGTTTATTCAGACTTTTCTCTTTGTTGTGGTTCATACTACGACCCTCTTGAATATTTTACATTCTTTTTTAAGACCCTGTATATATATTAGGGTGTCCATTATTTCCCAAATCGCGATTTTTTTTTAGAGGACTAGTTAAATGTCTTCTTTTCATGGTAAATACTATTTTTAAATTTAAAAAAAACTCATTGGTAACCGTATTTTCACGTGCCTGCAGACAAATTAAATTTCCCATTTGATTAACATGGGGAAATCATCTTTAAAGGCCCAAATTTTTGTTTGCAAATTGTAGGTCTTCATATATGTCAACATACCGTGACATACCGTGTTCAAAAACCATGTATTAAATACAGGGAATTTTTTTGCAACAAGTAAACCATTTCTGGTCGCGAATTTTAGGTCTGTTACACTAAAGTTTCAATTTTTCTCTCAAAAAAATTCGCGATTTGGGAAATAACGGTTATACATATATATAATAAAATTGGGCGCAATGATATTATAGTTTCCAGGTTTTTCTAGATTTCTTCTCAAAAATGAATGCGCAAAAGGATAGTTCTAAAATATATAGGGTGTGTCATAAAACAGTCAAAAGATATTAAATATCTCATTATGTACAGTCGAAGGACGTAAATACTTCAAAAGCCATTACTTCAACTACAATTGAGGAGCTGGGTGCAAGAACAGCGTAAGTCGATTTATGCGGTTTTTGAGCAAATTTGTTTATTAGAATATTTGTTCAATTATTTATAAGTCTGTTAAAAAATATACAGCTACTGTTCATACAAATTGAAAAAAAAAACCATGTCTCCAATTGCTAGATTACAACTTTTATTAAGTTTTGAATCTTTCGACGCGTTTTTCTTTGGGTGTAATTCTTACACCCATGTGCACAATTATTTTAACTACATTATTTCAACTAGCGATTACTTCAACTGCAATTACTTCAACAAGAAAATACTTCAGTGCAGAATTACTTCAATAAGAAAATACTTCAACTCGAAAATACTTCAACTAGAGAACACTTCAAGTGATAATTACTTTAACTCGAAATTACTTCAACTAGACATCTATTCAACTAGGAATTACTACACCTTGCGTTAAGTTAGGTTAGCTTTGAAATTACTTCAACTAGACATTACTTCAACTAGAAATAACTACACCTTGCGCTAGGTTAGGTTATGTTAGGTCAATGCAAGTTGAAATAGTTTCTAGTTGAAGTAATTAGCAGTTGAAATATTCTCTAGTTGAAGTATTTTTCAGTTCAAGTATTTTCGAGTTGAAGTAATTCTGCGTTCAAGTATTTTCGAGTTGAAGTAATTCTGCGTTGAAGTATTTTCTTGTTGAAGTATTTTCTTGTTCAGGCAATTGCAGTTGAATTAATGTAGTTGAAATAATTGCTATTGGAGTATTTGTTGATGTAATCAGATAGACCCTCTTCAGCATTTCTTTACATCGTAGCGACTAAGTCGTATTTGTAAGAAAATTATGATGAAAATTTGGTATAAAAACAGAGAATAAAGCTCTTACTGTATTTTTACCATAACTTATTTATTGATACACATTTTGTCCCAGAACTTCCGGCCCAAATTTCACCACTACATTTCCCTTGAGTATGCGAAAGCATACACTTTTTTAATTGTTTTGAATGTGTGACGAAATGTGTGACGATGTGTGAAGTTTTTCAATTATGAATATATAAAATTTGTCAACCATAGAATAAATGTGAAGTAATTTTTTAGAATATTTTGGTTTTCAAAAAACATATGATTTTTTTATATTAAGTTGTTTGAAAATAATACTGAAGTACTAAAATACTAAAAACAAGTCCACCTGAATTTCTGTTTCTGTGATTGGCCAACATTAAATATTCATAATTGAAAAACTAATAGGTCCTCAAATGTATTATTAACATTTGTGCTCTCAACTACATAAGATGAATATATACATCAAATTTGGCCTGCGACTTCTGTGCACCTCATACACCATGTATTCTACACTTAAACATACACAATCATACGTATACATATACACAATTTACGATTCGAGTTTCGATTTATTACAGTGGTTTTAAAGCTCTACCATCCTGATAATCAAATTTGGTACAGATTTTCAAAATTGATCTAACTTCATATTGCTTCAGTTCTAGTTTTGGAAAACCCTGTATAGATTTTTGTGCCTATTTTATAGCCACTTACATTAGGAATGCATCTTATCATACACCTTGTATACTACACGTACACATATACAATCATACATATACATATACACAATGTACAATTCGAGTTTCGATTTATTACAGTGATTTTCAAGTTCTACTATCCTGATAATCAAATTTGGTACAGATTTTCAAAATTGATCTAACTTCATATTGCTTCGGTTTTAATTTTGGAAAACCCTGTATAATTTTTTGTGACTATTTAATAGCCACTTACATTAGGAATGCATCTTATCATACACCTTGTATACTACACATACACATATACAATCATACATACACTTATACACAATTTACGATTCGAGTTTCGATTTATTACAGTGATTTTAAAGTTTTACCATCCTGATACTCAAATTTGGTACAGATTTTCAAAATTGATCTAACTTCATATTGCTTCAGTTTTAATTTTAGAAAACTCTGTATAGATTTTTGTGCCTATTGTATAGTCACTTACGTTAGGAATGCATCTAGCAAAGTTTAGATGTGTCCACTCAATTGATCATGGATCACTGACTGCTGTGGCAGTGTTGATAATAAATTTCCTGCAAATTTAATCCGTCAAGGAATGGTAACAATTTGTTTTACCAGTAAATTCATGTAATAAAATTTAAATTATTGTCGAAATATTTGTTGAAGTAATTTGATTTATTTATCGAAATTGTTTTATTTGTCGAGATTATAGTTTGAAATTGTGGTAGAATTTATTTAAATTATTGAACTACGGTCTACTAATGTTCGATTGAACCTTGTGCTCATTCTTGTTAATACCAGAATATTTTTTGTGGAATTTTGTCTTTGCCCTCTATTCAGCTTTTAGCTTTGAATCTTCAGCTTTCAGCTTTGAATCTTCAGCTTTCAGCTTTGAATCTGCAGCTTTCAGCTTTGAAACTTCAGCTTTCAGCTTTGAATCTGCAACTTTCAGCTTTGAAGCTTCAACTTTCAGATTTGAATCTGCAGCTTTGAAGAATCAGCTTTCATATTTGAATCTGCAGCTTTGAAGCTTCAGCTTTCAGATTTGAATCTGCAGCTTTCAGTTTTGAAACTTCAGCTTTGAATGTGCAGCTTTCAGCTTTGAATCTGCAGCTTTCAGCTTTGAATATGCAGCTTTCAGCTTTGAATCTGCAGCTTCCAGCTTTGAATATGCAGCTTTCAGATTTGAATCTGCAGCTTTCAGCTTTGAATCTGCAGCTTTCGGCTGTGAAGCTTCAGCTTTCAAATTTGAATCTGCAGCTTTGAAGCTTCAGCTTTCAGATTTGAATCTGCAGCTTTCAGTTTGTAGCTTCAGCTTTGAATCTGCAGCTTTCAGCCTTGAATCTGCAGCTTTCAGCTTTGAATCTGCAGGTTTCAGCTTTGAAGCTTCTGCTTTCAGCTTTGAAGCTTCTGCTTTCAGCTTTGAAGCTTCAGCTTTCAGCTTTGAATCTGCAGCTTTCAGCTTTGAATCTGCAGCTTTCGGCTGTGAAGCTTAAGCTTTCAAATTTGAATCTGCAGCTTTGAAGCTTCAGCTTTCAGATTTGAATCTGCAGCTTTGAAGCTTCAGCTTTCAGATTTGAATCTGCAGCTTTCAGTTTGTAGCTTCAACTTTGAATCTGCAGCTTTCAGCTTTGAATCTGCAGCTTTCAGCTTTGAGTATGCAGGTTTCAGCTTTGAAGCTTCTGATTTCAGCTTTGAAGCTTCAGCTTTCAGCTTTGAATCTGCAGCTTTCAGTTTTGAAGCTTCAGCTTCAAAATATTTTAACAAAATGATTTTAAGAAGTTTACTGCATATTCAACTAGATATAATTGCAACGATTTGCCGATAAAAAATACGCTCAATAAAATTCAACGGGAATTGTTTTAACTACTGAAACCGTTATGTCCACCATATACCTACTGATTCCGTAGATGCAGCGTATTATAATTATTGATTAAAGCAAGGGTTATAATTAAAGTTGGGATTAATAGACGCGCCCCAGGTAGGGCAGCAAAAACAAAACACATATCATGTTCCAATCCGCTGCCAAATTATCAATCATTATTATTATTAATACATCAGCCCGGCCGTAGTTCATTAAAGGCCCATTATTCAAATGGCGTCCCCCTTTTTTCCAGTGGAATTACGCGGGTTTTTTCCACGGGCGGAAATGGGCCGTAAAATTTTAAATCGTGCGGTCGCGGAGTTGGGGGGAGGGGGGAGTTTCTCTCACCCGGCTCGCGCGCAGGCACACAGGCTCATACACGCGCACCGGTGACTTAGCGTGACGTCACATCCTGCCGTCGGAGGGGAGCGACGCCGTTTCCTCCGAGGTGGGCAGCATCCGCGAGACGCCCGGATTCGCGAGCCCCGTTTTTTCCCCCCGGACTTATTAGGAAGCCATCAATCGTGTGTTGAACCATTGTGCTCCCCGCGCCAGTTGACATTTCTTAATGGCCGCCTTTACCAGTTTTAAATGCAGGATGCGGAGACTATCAATTACTTTTTTGCGCCGATTGAATAATATTGTTATAATTATTGCCTGCGAGATTCAGTACCGTTAGGGAACTAGTTGCGCTCATCTCGCTCGCGCGCCCGCAAGAGAGGCGCACACGCCGTGGATCTAATTCGGTCTTTGCGTTCGTGTTTTCATTAACGACGGATTTTTATTTAACCTCGCATCCGCTTCGTGGAGTCCGTTTTTTTTTCTCTCCCGTCGCGGCTATTATTCTTGCGGATTGATTGATTGATAATTTTCACGTCAGTATCGATTGCCCAAGGTTTCGGCCAGGCTCACTTATCGACAGACACTTGTGAATACATTAACGTCTTCGGGACTTTAGTTTATTTCGTCAATTAACCCTTAACCTGTCAGTAACACTTCTAAGGAGAACATGAAAAGTACCAAAGCCAAAACCATGTTACAGTTTACGTACAACATATTTTGGGGACACCCTTGAATATCTGCTAATTTAAGTCAATTCTGTATTAAGTACATACTGAATATACCACCAAAATCATTTTGGAAGATACAATATTTTTCCCCTTTTGTCCATTTTGTTTGTTTCACAATTTGTTAAATAACTGTAATGTCAAAGTGACAATTATTATGATTTTTTTTTTGGCTCAGCCTATGAACAAAATAAAATAAAACTATGAGATAAAAGTATTTCATCTAAAAAGAATGAAATACGCTCAATTTTTGACTGAATTTATCAAAATTTTCTAAATCCGTGCGTTAAAATGTCAGCAAATTCAAAATTTCCCTCTTATTACTTTAATTTGATTGGATACCCACAAAACCGTTTCACGTGCTACTTTTTACACTGGAACGGTTCGAACAGTGGCGGATTTATAATTCAGGACAGCCAGATCCAAAAACTTTTCGGCGTTTGTGGGTTCGCGTTAATCAGTATGGTACATTCCAAAATCGGAGAGTTCACAATGTGATTGAGACTGTTAATGAAGTAAATGTATTTGCGCCAATACATATTAACCCCGAAGGTATTATTCCATGGCAACTTTTATCCCATTTGACCAACTCTGAATATATTTCCATTTAATAGATCCTAATTGTGGGCATAGTAAAAGTGACCACCCTGTATATACAAAGTGAGTTTTTTTCACTGGGATTACGGAAACTATAAGACATAGAGATTGGGTTAAATGAGGAAAGAGTTGTCGTTTTAAGAGCTTATGCAGGATATGGTTTTGTTTTTTGAAAAAAGACCACAGTTTTTCAGTTATAATACAAACTTTTTTTTTTTTAATGGCAGTCATAGTTGGCTTCGACATTTTTAAAAAGGAGGAATCAGCGATGTTTGAATGATTTTTTTCAAATTTTCATCTTATTGGGAACCCCATAAACTTTTAAAGGTCCATGAGCGCAGGACATCCTGTATGTATCAAATTTTCAATTAATTTTACCAACATTTGAATGTCCAAAATTCTAGCCATATTTATAGAAAATTCACGATTATATCAAAATTTCAATGATATCGCTAAATTTTCAATTATTTCTTCCAAAATTTTAGTAACATTTGCCAACATTTCAATTGTTTTGTCAAAACTTCATCAATTACTGTCAATATTTCATTCATATTTATCAAAAAATTAAATTGTTTCTCCCAACCTTTCCCCAATTTGATTAAATTTCAATGATTATGTACTAAAATGTATTCCTTATTATGTTTTTTAAAACCTCGTTTTACTAACTACTGGTTAACTAACCTATCCAGGAAGAATAAACTTTGAACATTGTAGAATTTTAGGAAATTGTTAAAATAGTAGACTGTCATTGAAGAATAAAACTTGAAAATTTTAAAACCTTTATTTCATGAGTCAGCAACAAATATATGGGTATTTTTTCATTTCTCTGCTCACCAGATTTTTCCGGCCCTCTCATATACCAGAACACATTTATATACATTCTCCTCAATTTTCTGGTTTTCCCTTATTCTTCTTCTTCTTGGTTCAGCTTCTCCGTCGGAGGTTGCTGATCATTGTGATAATCCCTTAATATATAATAATAAAAATAACAAAAACAAAAACATAAACATAAACATAAAGTTTGTCTCTTAAAAGTTTCTATTGTTGTCTCTTGAAAGTTTCTATTGCAGAGCTTTCATATTTTTGGTGTTTTCGATGGTTTGGAGAATTCGTTTGGTTTTATAACCTCTCAGACGTTCTTTTTTTCCTTTTTACGAGATCATTTGCCAACATTTCAATTATTTTGTCAAAACTTCATCAATTACTGTCAATATTTCATTCATATTTATCAAAAAATTAAATTGTTTCTCCCAACCTTTCCCCAATTTGATTAAATTTCAATGATTATGTACTAAAATGTATTCCTTTATTATGTTTTTTAAAACCTCGTTTTACTAACTACTGATTAACTAACCTAACCAGGAAGAATAAACTTCGAACATTGTAGAATTTTAGGAAATTGTTAAAATAGTAGACTGTCATTGAAGAATTAAACTTGAAAATTTTAAAACCTTTATTTCATGAGTCATCAACAAATATATGGGTATTTTCTCATTTCTCTGCTGACCAGATTTTTCCGGCCCTCTCATATACCAGAACACATTTTTATACATTCTCCTCAAGTTTCTGGTTTTCCCTTATTCTTCTTCTTCTTGGTTCAGCTTCTCCGTCGGAGGTTGCTGATCATTGTGATAATCCCTTAATATATAATAATAATTATAATAATAAAAATAACAAAAACATAAACATAAAGTTTGTCCCTTGAAAGTTTCTATTGTTGTCTCTTGAAAGTTTCTATTGCAGAGCTTTCATATTTTTGGTGTTTTCGATGGTTTGGAGAATTCGTTAGGTTTTATAACCTCTCAGATCGTTCTGTTTTTCCTTTTACGAGATCATTTGCCAAACATTTCAAGTATTTTGTCAAAATTTCATCAATTACTGTTAATATTTCATTCATATTTATCAAAAAATTAAATTGTTTCTCCCAACCTTTCCCCAATTTGATTAAATTTTAATGATTATGTACTAAAATTTATTCCTTTATTATGTTTTTTAAAACCTCATTTTACTAACTACTGGTTAACTAACCTAACCAGGAAGAATAAACTTCGAACATTGCAGAATTTTAGGAAATTGTTAAAATAGTAGACTGCCATTGAAGAATAAAACTTGAAAATTTTAAAACTTATTTCATGAGTCGGCAACAAATATATGGGTATTTTCTCATTTCTCTGCTTACCAAATTTTTCCGGCCCTCTCATATACCAGAACACATTTTTATACATTCTCCCCAAGTTTCTGGTTTTCCCTTATTCTTCTTCTTCTTGGTTCAGCTTCTGCGTCGGAGGTTGCTGATCATTGTGATAATCCCTTAATATATAATAATAATTATTATTATTTATTAATACTATGCCACAAGCAGTGTAGATGTACAAGTCACAATATAATAATAAAAATAACAAAAACAAAAACATAAACATAAACATAAAGTTTGTCTCTTGAAAGTTTCTATTGCAGAGCTTTCATATTTTTGGTGTTTTCGATGGTTTCGAGAATTCGTTAGGTTTTATAACCTCTCAGAGCGTTCTTTTTTTTCTCCTTTTTACGAGATCATTTGCCAACATTTTAATTATTTTGACAAAACTTCATCAATTACTGTCAATATTTCATTCATATTTATCAAAAAATTTAATTGTTTCTCCCAACCTTTCCCCAATTTGATTAAATTTCAATGATTATGTACTAAAATGTATTCCTTATTATGTTTTTTAAAACCTCGTTTTACTAACTACTGGTTAACTAACCTAACCAGGAAGAATAAACTTCGAACATTGTAGAATTTTAGGAAATTGTTAAAATAGTAGACTGTCATTGAAGAATAAAACTTAAAAATTTTAAAACTTTTATTTTACAAGTCAGCAACAAATATATGGGTATTTTCTCATTTCTCTGCTCACCAGATTTTTCCGGCCCTCTCATATACCAGAACACATTTTTATACATTTTCCTCAAGTTTCTGGTTTTCCCTTATTCTTCTTCTTCTTCTTGGTTCAGCTTCTCCGTCGTAGGTTGCTGATCATTGTGATAATCCCTTAATATATTATAATAATTATAATAATAAAAATAACAAAAACATAAACATAAAGTTTGTCTCTTGAAAATTTCTATTGTTGTCTCTTGAAAGTTTCTCTTGCAGAGCTTTCATATTTTTGGTGTTTTGATAGTTTGGAGAATTCGTTAGGTTTTATAACCTCTCAGATCGTTCTTTTGTTTTCCTTTCACGAGATCATTTGCCAACATTTCAATTATTTTGTCAAAACTTCATCAATTTCTGTCAATATTTCATTCATATTTATCAAAAAATTAAATTTTTCTCCCAACCTTTCCCCAATTTGATTAAATTTCAATGATTATGTACTAAAATGTATTCCTTATTATGTTTTTTTAAACCTCGTTTTACTAACTACTGGTTAACTAACCTAAACAGGAAGAATAAACTGCGAACATTGTAGAATTTTAGGAAATTGTTAAAATAGTAGACTGTCATTGAAGAATAAAACTTGAAAATTTTAAAACCATTATTTCATGAGTCAGCAACAAATATATGGGTATTTTCTCATTTCTCTGCTCACCAGATTTTTCCGGCCCTCTCATATACCAGAACACATTTTTATACATTCTCCTCAAGTTTCTGGTTTTCCCTTAATCTTCTTCTTCTTGGTTCAGCTTCTCCGTCGGAGGTTGCTGATCATTGTGATAATCCCTTAATATATAAAAATAGTAAAAATAAAAATAACAAAAACAAAAACATAAACATAAACATAAAGTTTGTCTTTTGAAAGTTTCTATTGCAGAGCTTTCATATTTTTGGTGTTTTCGATGGTTTGGAGAATTCGTTAGATTTTATAACCTCTCAGATTGTTCTTTTGTTTTTCGGTTTTACTAGATCATTATATGGTTTTCTGCGTTGGTGTATCTCGTCTGATTTTTGTCTTTCGTCCATTAATGTGACTGGCTGTGGTCTTTTTAGCTTTGGTTCTCTTTGGTTAGGTGTTTTATAGCAGAATTTCTTGGTTGTTGTTTGTTGTTGTTGTTTGTATACTTTTTGTTGTTAGTTCTGCGATTTGTACTATATCCTTATTATGATTTTGATGTTGACAAGTCCACCTTCACTGTTTTTTTTTTTACATTTATTGTTTACGCATATCCTCGCTGAGGATGAAGTTTACCATTTGCTCCCCTCATCCATGTTTGTCTGCAAGTCCAAAGTTTCCAATATATTTGGATTCCTGTAGCTTTCTTAATCCTATTTTGGCGTTTAGGTCGCTTGCTATAATAGTATAGATGACATTTTTAGGATTTTAGCATTCGTATAGCAGTTTGTGTATAGCAGTGTATCAGTGGGATGCTACATCTATTATTTAGCTCAAGACTAGATATATGAAAAATGAACCATGTAATATAGTTCATCTCAGATGGAACACCATGTGAGATGGTATTTGTTTACTAACTGAAAGAGTAGATATATGACCAGATGAAACATGTAATATGGTTCATCTCAGTTGGAATACCATCTGAGATGGTATTTGTTTACTCACAGCCCTTTTTTGTTTACTATAAAGCTCACCCTTCCGTTTTTGTGTCTAGTTTCTGAATTGTTTGCGTATAAGGTGTTACGTAATTGGGTGTTCGCCAATTTAAATGAAAAGGTAATTAAAACTCGTCGTTTTGGAAATAATGCGGACTATAATTAATGCGTAACAATAATCAATACACAGCGATGTACACCGGCGAAGGTAACGAATTTAAGTCTGCTCTGCTCTGCACTCTTACAATTAATATTTTTTGAGTTATTGGGGTGGGGTGCCATTTGAATTGTGCACCGCGAGGGGTGGCTTGAAGATGGTCACTGATTGGTGCGGCATTTCATTTCGGTAAGCCATGTTGCCACACTTGGTTATTACAAGCCTTGGGTAATTCCTCTATCTGGAATTTCTGAGGATTCCTAATGCCGTCCAATAAATATATTTGGGATTTCTCGGTCGCTAATTGTATTTGCTGAAGTGGCAATCCTTGCTCAATAAACGGCTTAAGGTGCTTATTGATCTTCATGCGCACCGTAATTTACTCAAGCACTTCTCGGTGAACATAATGGCTAAATAATAGCAACCCCAATAAATTGTCTTTTCAATCTTAACAAATGTATCGGCTGCAATAAAAGCCGACTACTGCGAATACACTTTAACCGATTTGGGGTTCGACGCTGTGCAACAGCGCCGAAACAGAAGATGTGTTCAGACTTCGGAGAATTTTTTTTCCTCCCAAAAATATTTTTCACACAGTACGATGATGCTCCATTTTATGATCTTTCACTCTGTTTTGAGCTCTTCTCGGTGATTATCTGTCTTCATTGTCCTAATAATGTATGTGGCAATGGGAAATGTGTGTGTACTGTTTTGTTCACGTTGGATAAATGGTGTTTTCGTTTGTCCCAGTATTCTTGGAGTTGCCCGCAGCTTTGTAGGAATTGCGAAATTAGGGTTGGTATAAGTCTGGTATAGAATGTTTTCCCAAGTTCTTCTAGCTTGTGAATTAATAATGGATGCGAGTCCAGTCTATTAGTTTTGACCCAAGCCGTGAAAGTGTATAGATTGAGATGTGGTAAGGACTTTCTCCGGACAATCGCCCCAATGCGGGGCCGTATATTTTCGTCGACCGACAGGTAGATAACATGAAATTATGCTAATAAACGTGCGACCTGATAAATCGTGCCGACCGACTACCTGTTGCGACACGCGAGGTGGGGGTGAGAGCGCGAGAGGATATCGATACATACACACACACATGTGCATACACATCTGATACACATCCAGCCACGAGTATATCGAACCGAACGGGCCCCACTTCCTCTGCCGCCCGATCAATTAAAAATCGATAATCGAAATTGGGCAACGTCCGGCGGTGCCGACCGAGGCCAGGCCTCGGCGCCGAAGAGGAAGGAGGGATCACTTCTCTGACGGTAATGAGATGCCCGCCGCAGGCGGCGCTGTTATGAATGGAGCGGTCGCGTGGCTCTCCATGACGTCACTACCTGTTGCACCTGGGGCGGCTGAGGCCGGCGCCAGCCCCAGGGGGTCGCTCCCGTCCTTCGCACGCCGACCCCAATCTATTTTTGAACGCACGCCGCTGAGACCATCGCAATTAAAGAATCCATCCAACAATCTCCGATCTGTAGATGAGAACAATCTCATTATAAACTAGTGGTGTAATACCCTTCATTATGCAACTGCATCAGTGTCAAAAGGATGATGTAATGAGGCCCCTACAAAGCAGTCTAGTTGTTGCAGTTGTTTCTAAACTATCTGTCGTTTCTTCCGCATTGAGACGTGAGCTTTACCGGGAACGAATGTAAACTGGGGCGTCTGGTGTCATCGGTCACATTTATAAACACCGATCAGGCAGTAACTTTTCTATTATTGATTTTTCGTTTGTCGTTCATCAGAACTTGAAAATTTACAGCGTCGTCCGACAATTCATAATCGTTGCCATGGTGATCATTCAATAATGTATAATTTCGAATTTACCTTTTCAAATTCTGGCAAATCAAAATGTCCAATCCAAAATTTAACGCGATATTCATTATCCTGATGAATATCAGGATTTTCCGCTTCCACTGAAATGTCGTACGTTCTTGTATAGTGTTTTCACTTGAAATTGAAAATGTACCTGCAATGAGGGTTTATTACGGTCATGGGTTCTCCATTGTATGGCGTGCTGCGAAGAGGCGGGCGTCCAGGAACGTAACGAAATAACTTACTTTCGACGAGAATGCTACTTAATTGTTTTCTCTTCGATATATACACAATTATATCACTATGATCATAATATACAAATTATTTATTAATTAAATTGAATTCAATAATCTTACAACTATCTACATCGTTTTTATGAGTCGGCGGACGTAATTCTTTTTACAATTTTACAATTCGATATAATTACAAGGCTACAGACGCCAGTAGATAATTAAGAGCCGTCACCTAGGAAACGGTTTTAAAAGGATTATACATTCGCCCATGCAATTAAGGTTCATTGTACCTTAATTGCTGGGCGAATATGCAGTCCAGGTAAACAATCAGTTAAGGCTGCCTGAAATAGTCTTTTTCTCAAATAGTCTGCATCAGTCTTTCAATCGGTGTTAACCTTTACATTGCAACAGTACTCATTTTATATACGTGTGCATATTATCATTTATAAACTTGTGAAAAGGTAGAGTTTCTTAAGATGGAAACGTCGTTAAGTGAAAATGCAACAATTATTTCATCAATTTATAATGACACTCAGTTCGGCGATCTATTTCAATTATGTGAGGAAAGAAGCCATTCCGAAAGTTTTGTTGAAGAATCCCTTCGACAGTCTATAGAGGGAAGCTGTTCTCAAATTGATTTTGATAAATTTCAAAACCACCATCATCAAATGGACACATCAACTATCGAAAATGAAAATCAGGGATTAATAAAGTATGCTTTTTTTTCAACTGATACTTAAAGGATTGTCGTAAATATTTATAACACCCTTATAAGCAGGAATCATACATCTCCACTGCAAATAATTTCCATTCTGACAGGAATATCATATTCAATGGTTTGGAGAATAATTACGAAAGGACCGCTAGGTAGGAAAAGAAGAATTAGTTCCAAATTTTCCAAAAACGACGATGCCATCGCCAAGAGGATCAAAAATATAATTTACAATTCTTATAAATCAGGTAACGTTCCCACGGTCCAATTTATTTTGGAAACTCTTGGAAATGATGTTCCATATAAGGAAACTACTTTGTATAAATACCTACTTAGTCAGGGTTTTAAGTATAAAACTTTAGACAAACGAATTGACATCATGGAATCGCCGAGATTGCAAAAAGAGTGATTAGAATATTTATCTAAAATAAACGAATATAGAAATGGAGGGAGATCGATAATTTATTTGGATGAAACATGGTTCGATACTCACGACGTCGTTTCCAAGGGATGGGTCGATAATACAAATACGTGTCACCTTAGAGCACGGTGCAATAGACAAAAAAGAATTGTTATTCTTCATGCAGGAGGAGACGCAGGTTTCGTGTCAAATAGTTTGCTCTTATCAGCCATGAATATTGCATCAAGCTCGTTAGACTATCATCAGGATATGAACGCCGAATTATTTGAAAATTGGTTTCGCAATCAATTATTGCCCAACATACCCAATAACTCAATAATCGTAATGGATAATGCAACTTACCACTCAAAGCGAATTAATAAAATCCCAACAGCCGCTTCCAAGAAAGGCTATATTGCGGATTTTTGCATTCAAAATGGTATTGTTATTCCCCTAAGTGCAAAGAAAAAAACATTATTAGAACTTATAAAAAAACTTAATTTAAAAAAAAACGTATATGGTTGATAAGATGGCAGAAGAATGTGGTCTCCAAGTGTTACGCCTTCCACCCTATTAGTGTATCTTCAATCCAATTCAGCTGATATGGTCAACTTTAAAAAGAAATTTGCGGAAAATTAATGCACATCCCAAAATGAGTGAAGAAACAATTCAACTTGTTCAGCGAGAATGCATCAACATTTCAAGTACCATTTGGAAAAACTGCATCGACCATGTGATTAAAATTTAAAACGATTATAGGACGCTTAGTGTACCAAATCTAATTATTAATTTTCAAAGTGAAAGTGATAGCGATGAATCTAGTTGTGCGGAATAATATTTGCTTGTTACATTACGATTCATGAAAAAATTAACTGATGTTAACGCCGTTAATTTTTTAACACAATGAGCAAGTCAATAATGTTATGGGTAACTTAAGTTATTTGTTTGGCGAATCATACTGTATATAAATTTTCTATGAAATTATAACTTCATTTGTAAAACTTAATTAATTACATGTACACCTAAAAATACAATGAAAAGTGCAATTTAATGATAATGAATCACTAATGTTAATTTTCTACGGGGCACTGAATCTGTATTTTCTGATGATCGCTCTGGACCCTGTTCTCTTCCCATTACCCGTGATAATATTCCGTTCGCACAATGGAGCGCAATAAACACCCTTCGTAGGTAGATTTTCAATTTCAAGTAAAAACACTATACGTCATATTTGAGGTTTTCATTCTAATTACGAATTTGAATTAACTCATTACATTATTAATTATTAATTGTGCCATTATGATTCACAATATTAACTAAAAAGCACTAGCTAATTAATTACCCAACTCGATAACTATCTAACTAAACCTATTCCTACTCTATTAATTTAAATAAAACTATCAACAAAATAATTATAAAGTTAACTAATAAATATCATCACAATATATAAAATAATGTATCTTCAATTGCTATCAACTGTTTTATTTTTTGTGTAATAAGCTTCGTTCAACTGAAACAGTGTGAAAACGCTGATGTAATAAATCCGTGGTGAATTTCGATTTCGTTTGAAGCAACGCAAACCGGTGTCCGTCAGAGAACCAGAAGAGGAAGCGCAGGAGTAACCGAGCACCTGTTCACGGTGTATCCGAGGCGAAATGCGCCTGCGGTTTCGGATGCTGTGGCGCCCGGCGAAAATCTCTGGGAATCCCGTTAGCCCGCGTTTCATTCATGCACAGGAAGCCCGTCGGGCCGACCGACGTGAGCGCACCGGAAGCCGACTTTTTGCTGCCCTCAGATCGCATGCGCGCTCAAACCGGAAGCGGGCGAGCGGGAGAAAGCGCGCGTAAATCACGGCGGGGTGGAGGGCCGAGAAACCCTCTAATGACTGAAATTTGTCGCCATCGATCACGTTATCTGATGTTGCCCAAGAACTCAAGATGCGCTCTCGGCCACCGCAGACTCTAATGGGCGCAGATGTAAGTGTATGTTATTAGGCCGCGAGATGGATTATCTCCAATTATAATTGGACGCTGCCTGTACAGATGTAATTAGCCAGTGCGTACGACTTCTGTGCTTGATTTAAGGGCACCTCTTTTCCGGGCGACACACACTCCATCTGTTGGCGGGAGCACGCGGTAAACGCTGCGGGGTGCCCCTTAATTAGATACTGACGGCTGATGGGAGATAACTAGAGATGATAGAGATTACTTATCAGTATTTCGGGAGTATTTTATAAATTAAATTTATCAACTATTAATGCAGTTTGTAATATCTTAGCCTTACATCTATAATCCAGTCAAATTAGACTGGCCGTGCCTTCGATTCATTCAAACAGAGGTGGAAATGATTTTAATCTAGTTTGATTTTCTCCATTATTTAATACTGAAACGTTGTCCAATTTTAAGTATAATTAGTTTCAGGTGTACTGTACACGAATCTAATATCAAATTTGCAAAATATATATTATCAAAAATTTCAGTAATAGCTAACCCATACTTGTCAATGCAGAAATTAATTTGTTTGATTTTCTCCCTTATTTAATATTAAAACTTTCTCAAATATTCAGTAGAATTAGTTTCAGGTGCACTGTATACGTATGTAATATCAAATTTGCACATAATACATTTTCAGAAATTTCAGTAATAGCTAACCCATTCTTGTCAAAGCAGAAAGGTATAAGTTTGTTTTCCTCCCTTATTTAATACTGAAACTTTCTCAAATATTCAGAACAATTAGTTTCAGGTGTACTGTACACGAATCTAATATCAGCTTTGCAAATAATAAATTTTCAGAAATTTCAGTAATAGCAATCGCACACTTGTCAATGCAGAAAGTTATATGTTTAATTTTCTCCCTTATTTAATACTGAAACTTTGTCAAATTTTCAGCATAATTAGTTTCCGGTGTATTGTACACGAATCTAATATCAAATGTGCAAATTATAAATTTTCAGAAGTTTCAGTAATAGCTAACCCATACTTGTCAATGCAGAAAGTTATATGTTAGTTTTTCTCCCTTATTTAATACTGAAACTTTGTCCAATTTTCAGTAGAATTAGTTTCAGGTGTACTGTACATGAATCTAATACCAAATTTGCAAATAATAATTTTTCAGAAATTTCAGTAATAGCTAACCCATACTTGTCAATACAGAAAGTTCTATGTTTGATTTTCTCCCTTAATTAATACTGAAACTTTCTCTAATTTTCAGTAGAATTAGTTTTAGGTGTACTGTAGACGAATCTAATATCAAATTTGCAAATAATATATTTTCAGAAATTTCAGTAATAGCTAACCCATAGTTGTCAATGCATCAAATTATATGTTTGATTTTATCCCTTATTTAATACTGAAACTTTGTCAAATTTTCAGTAGAGTTAGTTTCAGGTGTACTGTATGCGAATCTAATATCAAATTTGCAAATAATAAATTTTCAGAAATATCAGTAAAAGCAAACCCATACTTATCAATGCAGAGAGTTATATGTTTGATTTTCTCCCTTATTTAATACTGAAACTTTGTCCAATTTTCAGTCAAATTAGTTTAAGGTGTACTGTACACGAATCTAATATCAAATTTGCCAATAATAAATTTTCAGAAATTTCAGTAATAGCAAACTTACACTTGTCAATGCAGACAGTTATATGTTTGATTTTCTCCCTTATTTAATACTGAAACTTTGTCAAGTATTCAGTAGAATTAGTTTAAGGTGTACTGTACACGAATCTAATATCAATTACTGTCACTGTAATTCAGGTAAACGACGCCCTATAAGAAAGTCTTTCGGCAACACTGTCAGTACAACTGTCACAAAATCTTGACAATTGTTTTAAAGTTCATCAATTGTTCTAATAATAGAACGTCGCTGCAATACAGTATTGGAGTGGTATTGTATTAAACACCATACACCAAAGACGTCAGTACCATATACAATCAGCAGCTTTGCACCCAAAGTGATTCTGGGCTTTTTTAAAGGAAATCATGGATGAAAGTTGAGTCCACAGGGCAAAGCACAAAAGGTCTACAGAGGCCAAAGTGCTGAGGGGCTTTAGGGAACCTACCCAAGGAAAAAAAAAACTATACACCATTCACGATCTATTCGCGTCCAACTTGGCTATGTTGGGGTGACATTTTGTTGGTACGGATGAAAAATATCCAGACGAGAAAATGGAAAGGTTCATTATTGGCCGCCGTTTCCAGCAATATACAGGGCTGGAATTTTCGCATGGAAGCATTGAGAATACACGAGTTAATAAGAGAGGCACAAATAGAGTGAGAAACTGTATGCAACTTGCGTAACTACCCACGTGACGCGAAATATTCCGTTACACCCTTGAATACATAATCCAAGAACGCGAAGTAAGGGAAAGTTTTTGAAGTAAAAAACAAATCTGATTATAATATTAAAATAATGATTAGCAACATTACATGGAACCCAAATTAATTATTCTCTGTCAATAATTCATTTTTTGACCCAGCAGGAGGAGGAGATTCTGTGTTTATGTATGTGTTTCTACATTAAAATTGTATTTTATTGGAGAAATGAGTCAACTGTAATATTTTCAATATTTTTTTACAATTAAGGGAACATTATTATAATTTAATTATAGGCAGCATCAAGTTCGGGAAGATATTCACTAATACGAGCCCTAACAACTATATGTTCGGCCACTTCATAATTACTACCTAAATATGTTTTTCTTAATGTACTGTTACTAGTAAAATATATTTATTAATTTATTTGTTTTTAATTTTAGAATAATTATGATTCTGGCTACTTATGATGATAATATATAATAAAATATTACATTTTTAGTTTGTAAAAAAAATATTTTGTTGAACAAAAACCGACAATTAAATGTTCGACTAAAATAAAACTTTAAAATAACTAGTAACAATTTAACAATTTGATACGGCGTAACACCGCATTTTTGCTACACTTACTGCTCGAATTCTTCAAGGCATGGAATTTACAAGAGATTGACACTCTTTTACTGCCACTGAGTCCTATACTTCTTGAAGTTTAGCACTGAAAGGTTCCTGAGTTTTTGTGGATTGTTTCTCAGTTTCAGTTTCATTTCGTGCTAAAGGGTTTTGATGACGTTTAAGCCTGGGCTACTGGAAAGCGAATCCGATACTACCATTGTTAGGCTAGTTCTCTTTCCAATCGTAGCCTTAACTTGACGTCATATTTAATACATAAATTTTCGCCATTTTACCTATTAATAATAATAATCACTTACATAATATACTGTATTTTCATTGGTCAGGATGCGCAGGCTTTATATTGAACTCGATCCGAAGATGGCATTGGCTCCAAATAATTTCCCCACATATAAAGAGTATTCTTTTAGTATTGTATATTAACTATAATTGGAAGGACTTACCGGGGGAGCAACTCCCCTTCCCCCGCCAGTTCTCTCGCCAACTGGATCGCTAGCACTCACGGCTTCAACCATTATTCTCTACGACTATTGTATTTCACCTTCATGTGCAAAGCAGTGACATACACCTCTTACTAGGACGAACCTCTCTTGTTGCAATTACTAGGATAAAGCTCTCTTATTGCAATTACTAGGACAAACCTCTCTTAATGCAATTACTAGGATAAAGCTCTCTTATTGCAATTACTAGGACAAACCTCTCTTAATGCAATTACTAGGATAAAGCTCTCTTATTGCAATTACTAGGACAAACCTCTCTTAATGCAATTACTAGGATAAAGCTCTCTTATTGCAATTACTAGGACGAATCTCTCTATTGAAATTACTAGGACAAATCTCTCTATTGCAATTACTAGGACGAATCTCTCTATTGCAATTACTAGGACGAATCTCTCTATTGCAATTACTAGGACGAATCTCTCTATTGCAATTACTAGGACGAATCTCTCTATTGCAATTACTAGGACGAATCTCTCTATTGAAATTACTAGGACAAACCTCTCTATTGCAATTACTAGAACGCACCTCTAGGACGCACCTCTATCTAATATACATATTGTAGTTTATGTACTGACCTTTAATCCATTCCAACAGCTAATCCATAACCGTCCACATCGCAACACACACCAAAAAACCAGATCACACATGCTTTCCCCACAATCAGCACCCAACTTGCATCCACACTCCATAAAAGCACGTAACTCAATGTCCTTCGTTCTCGTTCTTAAGCTGAGCGCGTCGCGCCCCGGCTTATATAAACAAACAAAGCCACAGATGCCGCCTCTAATATTAATAATCAATTATTATCCAATGATACAATTTGATACCTAACACCATGTAATGGTTTTCCAACCATTTTCGGGTATTTTGACTGTATGGCTTAATGCTCCATCTTATGGGAACATAAATCTCTTTACATACAACCGCAGCATATATTTTTTTTAATACTGGGAATTAAGTTATTTTCGGGTATCTCTTGCTATTTTACAGCGTTAACAGATATTTTCTACGTTCTTTGCTTACATATAACCCGATATCATAAGCCCCGAAGAAAACTTGTATGACAGTATGTTTTAAGCAATGAACGCTCTTAATAAACGCCTCTTTATTGTTTCTAATTACTCTGTGTCGATTATCTTCCGTAAATACATCAAATTTCGATTCATCACTAAAAATAATCGAAATCCACTGCTTATGTGTCTATGGTCGCTGTTCTTTACACCAAACCAAACTGGTTTTTTTTTCTGATGTTGGGCCAATAATGGTTTTTCTTTGGCCTAAAATGTTAGATAGATTTATCCCTATCATAATGAAATATTTGACATTGATAAAATTAGGCAATAACCGAGGCCACTCTTATGTACCTGCTTTCTGCAAGTTTCCCTGGAAAGAGATAATCCTGTAGCCTCATTCCACTCAGCCGTTATTTCTCTTTTGTGCCTCTTCTGTTCTTTTTGCAGGCTTTAACTAGCTTTCTTCTTTGTCGATCAGAAACTAAACAGGGACGTCCTGAGCCTTTTCCCTCAATATTGGTGTTACCGTTTTCATCACATAATCTTATGATGTAAGTTACCATAGATTTTGATAATGCAAGTCTCCTTTCTGTTATTTTTGCAGGCTTTAACTAGCTTTTTTCTTTGTCGATCAGAAACTAAACAGGGACGTCCTGAGCCTTTTCCCTCAATATTGGTGTTACCGTTTTCATCATATAATCTTATGATGTAAGTTACCATAGATTTTGATAATTGCAAGTCTCTGGTAATATATCTAATTTTTTCCCCCGTCGAAACTCGCTCATTATTAAATCTCTCACTTTTCTTGGGAGTTGCCACACCTCGAGCCATTTTTAAGCAAACTGTTTACTAAAAGTTGACAAACACACTAAGCCATGGGTTAACAAGACGCCTTATTTGCTTAAACGTGAAAACAGCATCCAAGGCTATCTAGATTTTAATTTGGTGATATATCTAAAATACCTAATATTTTGGCCGAACATTCAATTGTCGGTTTCAGCGCAACAAAAATGTTTTTTGACAAACATGAATTGTAAACATTATTATATTTTATCACCAAAGTGCAGCCAGAATACCGCTGATCCAAAATTTACGAAAACAAATAAATAAATATGATTTGCTGGTAAGTTTATGAGAAAACAATTTTTAGTTAGAAATTATGAAATGGCCAAACATATAATTGTTAGGGCTCGTATTACATTTTTGTTTTTAGGTGAAAAACTGTTTAAATATCAAGGATATTATGGTTTTCTTTGTTTCCCAACAATTTGAAAAGGTGCACTTGACCAGTTTCTGAAATAAAGCATTCAATTGCACAGTGTAATAATGTGTGTGCACCTCTTCTGTACTACAGCACAGTATTATTAAACACAGAATAGTTTAACTGTGTTCACTCGTTTCAGAGTACTAAATTTTTACATTTTACTTGGAATCTTTGAATAAATTTTACTGTCAGTCAAAATACAGTGTTGTTAATTAGTTTGTATTTTCCTGAAAATATAGTTTTGCGCCCTCTACTGAGTTTACTGGGAAAAGTGGACAGCTTTTTCAGAAACACCCTGTATACATATTTTTTTGTGAAAAGGGTAATTTGTTGTTCACAAGTCTAAAATCTATTAGAATGCATGCATTCACTTGATGCAAAAAAAAAATATCTCGTACATCTTAGGCGAGAATAGATTGTGAATCGTTTATATCTCATTTGCTTTAATAGTGGGAACCATTGATCAGAGCGTCTTTCCCAGGCGGCAGTTATTCCTCACCGCAGAAAATCGTAAACCACTTGGCGGTTTTGATTTAGACTTGTTTACGTCTTATAAACGTTTCGCCTTGAATTAGCGAGTTTGTTGGTTGCCATTCATCAAATTTTGCTCTGCTCTTATTTTCGTGGACCAGCTCCTCGGTCAACCTTTATCAGGCGCACGTACCTATACTTAAAAGGGTCGCGCTGATATCTCCATTTCCATTTCGGATGGTTCCCATGAGCCGCGTTTCTACACAATCCGAGCATAATTGCCCAGAAAATCCCCATTTGTTTATCTACGGGTATGGTAATGGGCAGCCATCCAACTCCGGCCCGACAACTAATTTCAATTCCAATTCGAAAGGCATCGCATCTCACACAGGCCGGAGCCATTAACCCGCCGTGTGTTACGCAAGCTTTCCTTCATTTTTTCGTGTTACGCTCCGTTCATTCATAATCTCCCAAGATCGATGGTTTTTTTTCTTCTGCTCACCTTTTCCCTCTCGACCGGGCCCTGGGGCCCGCTGACGCAACAAGTGCCCGAGAGAAATTGGGTTATATCATTCACGTCTTTTCGTCCTTTTTTATCCTTACGCTCCATACGTACTGCTGGGGGGCGCCAATTTCCTGCCGCCACTGCTGGGTTGGGAGGGGGCGACCGGTTTAGATTTATTACGTACGCTTCGATCCGATGTGGTCCTCATTGAACTTAAATATATAATCCATTCAAAGCGGCCACGGCCGTGAGAAAAAATATTTCACGTAAACACGGCCGTATAACTTATAAGCTAATTAACATTAAAAAAAAAACTAGTCGCTGTGCGCGCTGCCGTCTATCTTGCATGTGTGCGTAGATAATGATTTTGAATTATTCACCGGCTGAAAAATGCTGCCGTAAATTACGCGGCTTCGCCGTTTAATTGAAGTCGATCATTGCGGGCCGGCGGTGTGGAACCGCGGAATCCTGCGGCCGCAACGCCCCATTAGCTGCTCCTATCCTATGGTCATTTGCTTTATCATAATTAAACGTTGGACGTAATTTAATTGGATCGGGGCCCACACGAACGCGCATTAACTCCCGTACGATAAAGGCGCAGATTGCCGGGTGGAAAAATTGATTGATTGGTACCGCTTTAACAGGAGCCCAACTTTACATTGGGATTATCCTCTGTGTGCGCAGCTTAAGTCCACTGCCCGGCAGCAAGAGAGGGTATTTTAGATGCAAGATGAATGGGCGATGTTCTAAATGAAATGGTTTAATGGCACTTAAATTGCAACCACACATTTGCGGCCGCTAGCTGCAGGGGCAATGTTTGTATGCTCTGTTGTATTATAAGCACGAGATTAATGTGAACGTAAACTTTATATACTTAAGAACTTGGCACTAACCCGGCCATCATCTACTCAACCTCTGCAGTATATTTACATACGCAACTACAGAGTACTGTATGTTTTACGAGATACATAATCCATTTATTTTTTACAATTCGAAATCTATGAAATTAAATAGCACACACTATCTTAAAATAACAAAAAAAGATGCTATAAGACGACGAGGTATTTCTGCGATATATCAACCCGAGTATAACTCATAACTTAAGCTCATAAAACAATGAACATTTCCTGCACATTACATTACATTAATTAAGTACATAGAACCGCAAATAGCTATTTATGGTATAAGTGAATAAAGTCGAATTTTATCCACGAAAAGTTTAACGCAAGAGGCGAAACCGAGTGCGATAATGTTTTCGAGTGGATAAAATTGCTTTATTCACGTGTATCATACAAGATGTTTTCCAATTCCTTTATGTATATGTATATTGAATTTCGTCATTAAAACAACACTTTAATCCAATGGCTGAATAAAATGTTTACGTTTTCTCTTAATTCACTATAATCATTGATAACGTGAATAACGTAAAAAATACGTAACTTCACACTATCCTTGAAATTTTCGTTGTCACCTGACAATATGACCTTCGCGCAAATTCTTCAAATCTGATAACGAATTGGAACAAATATTCTATGATACACGTGAATAAAGCAATTTTATCCGAAGTTATAGAAGGATTATCATGAATAAATTGTTTATTACTTTTAACCGAAAACATTATCGCACTCACCTTCGCCTCTTGCGCTAAACTATTTTTTCGTGGATAAAATTCTCCTTTTTTTACTTATACCATAAATAGCTATTACTAGTTGAGTTCAAGTACACAAATATACTCAATTTTACGGATAACTCACAATAAAGAAAAAAAAAGTTATGGGGGGGGGGGGATCTATGATCCTTAAGCGAAAAAAAAGCTTTACAATGATATATCATATTCCTAATTTGTTTTCAAAACTAATACAATACAAAAATATTTTTTAAGGTAGTTTTAATAAGTACTTACTGGTATTTGTTTATTTATTAATTATTTATTTTCATAGCCTGACTAGTTACTACATTACATTTCAAATAAGTTCAGGACATTAGTATAAATAAATCACTTGGTTAAGTTTCACAATTTTTTAATAGAAAAACTCACAATTGTTTCGGTCTCATGACCCATTATCAAATTCATTTATACTAATTAACCAAGTGTTTCACCAAGTATTAACCACCGCTTCATACAATCAAAGTTCAGGATATATACCTATTAAATATATATATATATATATATATATATATATATATATATATATGCCTCTGAAGATGTTTTTTTATAACCGAAACTAGGCAGGCGATAAAAATAAATAATAAAATGAATAATCAACTACCAGTAAGTACTTCTTAAAACAACCTTAAATATATATAACTGGTAATTATGGATAAAACTTTAAACCAACATATTTATTAAAAAAAGGCAGCTTTTGTCAAAAAAATGGGGAAAATGTGAGAAAATGGGATAAAAATACGTAAAGAATTATAAGATGTCCTGTTTATGTCATTCTCTGCTAGTTTTTTCTTTATTTTTCAATCACACACCTTTCTTAATAAATTTTAAGACTGAAGAAAGTTAGCGTTTCTGAAAAAGAAAACTTATTGAGACTAAAACTTATTAAGATTGATCGTTATTTACCTATTAAAAAGTATTATTAGATTATAGTCTATATGCTACCATAGAATAGCTCATTAGATGTGCACTCAGATTATGATGCTATATACAGAGTGTTCCATTTGAAAAAAAATAGTTTTAGCCATTTGAAAATTGCAAAATTGTATCGTTGTTTCAGAACACCCTGTGTATTCTACGTGACTCAAAATATTGTGTATGTTTTATTACATTGCTTAGGTACTTGCAGACGCAGATTCTTTCATTGGTCTCTTATAATAAGGTTTTGTTGATTTTTTTTCCACGTCCATGACTTTTCGTTAAATGTTATTAAAATGTGAATAACTTGGCAACGTTACATCTGATCCCAAAAAATAAAAATGATTTGTAAAGCCCACATAGAGCATATTCTAAAAACGAAGGAATATACAGGGAGATCCATTTACAAAAGAGAACAAATTTTGTATCTCGAATTTATGGTACACTCTGTACAATCGAAAATAATTTTAAACAGTAGCACATCAAGTTTCCAATAACTTCCAATCAGATGTTTTCCTCAATTTTGATTAGTCTAGCAGCAATGGTCCAAGCGAGGATAGGTGGGTCACCCTGTATATAGAACTATGAGTGCCTGTAGATATAAGCAAAATCTACGATATGGAATAAGACTGGTAGGCCAAAACAATGTTTCAGTACAAATTAACATTGACACTAATATTTTGTAAAGTTGATAAGATATACATATAAAAATAATTTCAAAAATTGTCACCATGTTCTGGTGGAAATTTTTGAAAAGTGAAGAATGTTTTATGAATTTTCCACATACTTACTACTACTGGATTTTACCTTATACATGTATCTCTTCGAAAGTTTAGAAATAACACAAGTTGACAAATAACTTACTAATATCTAATGATATTTACTAATAATTAGTTTATAACTTTGGAAATCTACAGATGGCTTACAAGTAGATTGAAAAATGTATAGCTACTTTACATATATCTTAAGAAATTTCCAGATAATTCACTAATACGTATCTTCAGAAATTAACAGATAACTTACTAATATCTAAATATATTTGCTTATACAATTAGTTTATATCTTAAGAAATTTACAAATGGCATATCTTCTAGTACATTGAGAAACCTATAGCTTAATTGCATATATCTTAAGAAGTTTACAGGTAACTCACTAATACTTTATGAAATTAACAGATAACCTAATAATATCTACAGATATTTTCTAATAATATGTTTATATCATAAGATATCTACAGATGACATTCTAGTAGGTTGAGAAATTTACAGCTACTTTACATATAAAGTTTACAGTTACCTAATATGTCTAGTATAAGATTGACTGATAACTTATAAATATCTAAGTATATTTGATAATAATTAGTTTATATCATAACATATCTGCAGATGACATACTATTAGATTGAGATATTTGCAGCTGTGTACCTTACAGATGTCTTAAAAGCTTACAGATAACTCATTAATATCTAACACATCTAGAGATGATGTTTTTGTAGATTGAGAAATTTTCAGATGCTTTTCATATATCTCAAGAAGTTTATAGTTACCTCAGTAATATTTTATATGAAATTGGCCGATAACTTACTAATATCTAAAAATATTTGCTCATAATTAGTTTATATCATAAGATATCTACAGATGACATTCAAGTAGATTGAGAAATTTGCAGCTATGAACCTTACATATATCTTACAAGTTTACAACTCATTAATATTTTAAGAAATCTTAAGATAATGTACTAGTCGATTGAGAAGTTTAGAACTATCTTACATATATTTTAAAAGTTTATAGATAACACATTAATAACTTAAGAAATCTACAGATAATGCATTAGTAGATTGAGAAATTTATAGCAATCCCCATATATCTCACTAATATTTTATGAAATTGACAGATAACTTACTAATACCTAAACTTTAATAAGATAAAGATATTTGCTAATAATAAGTTTATATCTTAAGTAATCTATAGATGACATACTAGTCGATATAGAAATTTAAAGCTACTTTATATATACCTTAAGAAATTTATAGTCATCTCATTAATATCTTATGAAATTGGGAGACTTGCTAGTATCTAAAGATATTTGCCAATAGTTACAAACAGATAACTCATTGATATCTTAATAAATCTACAGATAATGTAACAGTAAAGGCGGAAAGACCCCATTAGGTCGATAGCCCAATAAAGATTGTGTATATATGTAACAGTATATTGAGAAATTTACAACCACCTTACATACATATTAAAAAGTTTACAGGTTACTCACTAATATCTTATAAAATCGATTTCTAAGTAATCATTTTTCAAACGTACAATGATCATTGTACAATAAATACAAGTGATACTAACAAAGTAACATGTGTGTTTTGTACCTATTTCACAATGTATCACAAAGTAGAGCCGTCAAGTGTTAGTCATTTAGTTTATATCTATAGATATCTATAGATGACATACTAGTAGATTAAGTAATTTACAGCTACTTTATATATATATATATATATATATATATATCTTAAGAAATGTATAGCTAAGAGAGGTATAGTTCTTAGAAGTTTACACTTAACTCATTAATATCTTATGAAATTGACAAATAACTTACTAATCTTTTTTTCTCTCTATCCAATGGCGTACTTTTTTCAAAAGCTAACCTACTTTTCAAGATTTGACGTCATTGACAGTTTTTTTTTAATGGATGACCCTGTATATTTTTAATTTTAAATATGCACTTTTTAACAATTATATAATGTTATAGGGTTTGGGGGACTTGCCTCTCTTGTTCTTCTAATCTTGTAAAATACCTGATGTCTTGCCAGTCTTATATCGGTGTTGTTATGTCATATTGTCCACCAGTATAAAATGATTCATGATTCATAAAATGAGTCATGATTTATCGAACTGTATCCGATCATAGGACACAATTACCATTGATAGTATTCTAGCAAAATGCACCACGAACAAAGATAATCCCTGATTGTAAAAAGGGGCATAAATTAATCAGACATACATTAGTGATGACTTGTCAATTTTTTTTGCCTTATTTGCCCCTCCTTATCAGACTGATACCTTATGTGTTCTTTCTGCCCTCAATCAGATTGGCTGAATCAGATGGCAGGACTTATGTTGACTAATAAGATTAATAAGGCATCAGTACTATCTGATCTTACACGAGACAAATAAGTATGATAAATTCGGTAAGTCAACAGTCATTGTATGTGCTTGATAACGTGTCATACATATATCAGACAAAACCGTTAAGATGTCCATCTTATCCAGGGCTGACAAGAAGACCTTTTGCAGGTTTTTCTGGGATTTTCTGGGTTTTTCTAGGGTTTCCTGGGCTTTTCTCGGTTTTTCTAGTTTTTTCTGGTGTTAATATTAAAACAACCAATCTAAAATGGAAAATATAAAATTGAATATGTTGTAATGCTAGTAATTAAATGTATAAAAAATATATCCCTATTAGAAAAACCCGCATTAGAAAACTCCAGGGGCTTTTCTAATCGGTTTTACCCTTTAAAACCACCAAAGGTTGGTTTTTTGCAAAACTGTATTTTCCAAACAACCCTGATCTTGTCTGCATTATAAGATGACAAAACAAGATTGACTTATCTGATAACTGATAATGTATCAATATTGTATATTCTTGTTCAGTAGAAGAGAAAATCATCAGTTTAGTGATCAACAGTTTCTGTTTATTTCTCAGTTTTGTGATCATCAGTTTTTGTTTATTTGTCACTTTAGTGATCATCAGTTTCTGTTTATTTATCAGTTTATTGATCATCAGTTTCTGTTTATTTATCAGTTTAGTGATCATCAGTTTCTGTTTATTTATCCGTTTAGTCATTAGTTTAGCCTGCCTTGTTTACATGTGTTGCCTTCTGTTGTTAAACAAAGAAGACTGATTAGTCTTATGCCTTCTCGATCTTATGACTTATTGGCCTTATTGGTCTCGTCTTGTAATACCGGTTTTCTCTGCGTTGTGTATGTCGTCTTATCAAACAGATAAGACTGACGAGTTGTCGGAGTTATCTGTCTAATTTTCTTTGTTTAATCAACCACATTATACAAGTTCCTTATCAGTATATCTGATTTTTTATATTTGCCTTTAATTATTTTTATCCGTTTTGTCAAAAACAGACAACTAATGTCTTGTTTCATTTATCAGCTGATCTCCCTTGACTTGACTCGTTTTAACTCGTTTAATCGCCAAACATTACTGATGTTACTGATGTCTTATTTTGTCAGATAACTTTTCATTCATTAGCTTTGTGTCTGTCTTTCATTCATTTTATGAGAAGACAATAGAAAGGTTTTGTCAATTGTTTCATCCCGAAAAGTCATTGTTAAACATTGCTGTAAATTGGAGATCATTTTTATTATTGTCTCAAAAATATGAAATGCTCATGATAATGTCAATAATATATCTTTTTCTTGAAGACGCTCTTTGATAGCTGGCTCTGTTTTTTTTTTAAGACAATGCCTTGTTTTCAAGATCAGAAAGTTTTTCATCTTGCAAAAAATCTTCATCTTCATCACTGCTCTTACAATCTTCAAAATATTTTTTTTTGTCATTTTATGCATTTCACTGCCACTGATCTTAAAATCATGAAGTTTTCTATAAAGATTCTGATGTGATCCTGCAACTCTGCTGTTTTATTAGTCTGGCCTGTTTTGTCATATCTTGTCTTTGATTTATCAGCTCTATTTACCTTACTTGTCTCCCCTAAATAATCAGATAATACTTAGTGATGTATGATCTGATATTGTTCATCAGCTAAGTGAGATAACATTAATTATTTTTCTTGGTTTTTCTGTGGTTTTGTAAACGTGACAAAACTAATGTCTTAGCGATATTATCTGCCATGATTGTCTCACTTGTCATCAAAATAGACTTATATTTTTAGAGTTTCATATGTGTTTTTCAGTCATTTTGACAACGACTTAATACTGATAAAACTTACTGATATCTAATCTCGTACTGTTAATCAGCCAACTCAACAGTTATTAGTGTTTCATCGTTTTTCTGTAGTTTTGTAAAGGTGACAAAACTAATATCTCAGCGATATTGTCTGCCTTGAATGTCCCGTTTGTCATAAAAAAAGAATTATAGTTTTAGAGTTTCATATATGTTTTTCAGTCATTTTGACAACAAGTTTAATACTGATGGAACCAAGGTTAGAATAACTGCAAATACATTAATTAAGAAATTTGACAATCTTAAAGTAGCAACGGATTAGAATTGAGTAAAATCCGTAAAGTCCATATTCAAATAGTATTAACAGCGTTGTTCATAAAAATTTAAACCGTGGTTTAGGGTTTTTTTGCAAAGGGCTACCAACTTACCAAGGTCACTAAGATTAAACCACCGTTAAACCGCGGCTTACATTTTTATGAATAACACTGCAAGTGTTTTATTCAGTGTATATAAATTTAGCAGTCATCCTTATAGTGGAGATGAATTAAGCCCAAAGTTGCACATCACACTCACTACGCACACAGGCAATTGAGATTTAAATTGAAACATGGCTATTCCAATCAGATAAATTTGCATTCAGTGATTTGTTTAATTAATTTATTTTGTAGCGGCTGTTTTGACGTATACTTGATCCTTCTAATCAGATCAATTTGCAATCGGCGATTTATTGAATATATTTATTTTATGGCAGTGTTCGCTGGCCTGTTAATGGGCGCTAAAAACTGGTTTAGGTACAGCGTGGCTACGAGTTCAAGTTTCTAATAAAAGATATAATCTGTTAATCTATATCCCACCGTGTTATTCTTATCGATTTAATTACGCCTGACGGACAACGAATTAAATTTAAGAAACCCGAAAGAGCGATTGATTGGATACTTGGAATACAAGGATCTGCACTTTTGCTTCACGTTTTATAGTTTATTATTTATTTAATAATAATTATTTATTATTATTTAGTTAATAATTATTTGTTTTTTTTAATTAAAAAATATCAAGTATTCAAGGAGTAGGTACAAAATATTGGGAAAATAAGCTAAAATACCAACCACTGTAAAAACGATCGGTCGTTCGAATTCTCGTGATTTAAAATATCCCTAAAATCGAGAATTCTCAATTCTCGAGGAACGAAAATTCTCGAGAATTCACAACCTGTATAACTTTCTATTTGTCTGAATTCGTTCAGTATTGTTCCATTGTATTTTTATACCATTATTAATCAAATGTTTTGTTTATTCCAGGTAAGCATCGCCAAATTTATTCCTCATGTTCTTCCTCGTTCAGGTAAGCAGCAAGAAATATTTATAGGATACTCAACTAAATAAAGGAAAACTTAATGTTAACAATTTCAAAAAATTCCCAGATGATTAACACCAGATTTTATTATTCACTTATTTTCACTACCTTTTAAAAATATAAAACAATTGCTATTCTGCTCAAACAAATAATAGAGACCAGAAAGATTTGGGCTCGAGCTTGGGATCGGTGTAATTTTTTTTAGTACATTTGCGAAAATATATTTTGCTTTGCACTGCGTTGTTTGTACATAGAGAAAATATAAGCTTATTTCTGCAATTCAAAGCGAAAAAATATATTTTATCACATTAATACCGACAACTAATGAGTTCCACCCAAGTTATCTAGTCCCAACTACATTACGTGGTAAAGCAAATAAATTTTAAAGTCTCTTTCAGTATAGACGTAAAATTGTTATAATCGCCTCAACTCACGTTTATAACTTGTAAGTTATAAACAACACAAAGTATACTTATTTCTTGTATACCCTGTATAATATGTCGCTATTCTACACAAATTTTAAAGCGTTGTTTTTTCTTGAACACCCTGTATAATATTCTACACCATTTTTAATGCGCTGAGCGATTATAACGTATCTTAAGTCTCGGTGGCTATTATTTTTGGATGGATTGCATATAATAACACTTACGCAATAGACACGTAATAAGTAGAAGCCGGTTTTAATTAGATGTTAATAATGGTAAAAACACTTGTAATTTTTAATGAAGATAATTATGTAATGATTGATGGCGAATGAGGATTACAGTTATGAGAGTTATCCATCCGATGTATTTAGAAGTGCGGCATGAAACCGAAAGATTAGGGCCGGTCGTGCAATCAACGATTAACTTTAATCGGCGGTTAGTTTCCATGGCTATCATCGTGTTCACAATGGCATCCAAGGAAATCAACAAGCGATTAAAGTTTTATATCCCAAATAGCTGTGCCAAAGTGTTTGGGTCGGTACTATTGAGCAATAACAGGGCTAACAAACAAAGATGTAAGAACGTGTAATAACGTGTAATAACAAATAATGTAAGATGTAAGAAACATATTCCTCAAAATCGTGATTATAGTTTTAGACGATTTGACACAATCCATCACCTTTTTACAGAGTTTTTAGCCATTATTAATAATTTGACATTAATTTTAATAATTTGACATTATTTTTAATAATTTGTCATTAATTTTAATAATTTGACATTATTACAATTGATTATTATTAAGTAATTGCAATTATTTACTAATTAGAATTTTTCCTAACAAAATCTCTCCACTGTCGTTGTAATGTGTAATATTTTTATTAAAGTTTTAATGGAGTGCATGAAAAAAAATGGTTATTTTGATAAAATAAATGATTAAATTTTACCTTCATTACATTTTACAGAATTAAACTATGTAATTTCGACACCAGAAAAACAATAACCATTTTTTTCTGCTACAATGCGTAAACTAAGTACTTTACGCACTGTTCACAGTGCGTAATGTGATACTTTTTAGCACAAGTGCGTAAAAAAATCACCTGTGCGTAAAAACATCAACTGTGAGTAAAATGCGTTTAACACACAATTCATTCACACACCAATTTAAAAAAAAATGTATTTTGTATCAAATGTTAGCTGTTTTTCATAATAGCTGTCATAGAATAATAATAATAATAATAGTAATAATAATAATAATAGTAATAATAATAATAATAGTAATAATAATAATAATAATTAATAATAATTAATAATAATAATAATACCTTTATTCCTTGAGACACATAGTATACGAAACGTCAAATATTACAATTGTATTACATATATTGCACAAGATATTATTTTTCGTGAAATCCCATCGTGATCACAGCAAATGTTCAGTAACTGAGTAGTAAGATGTCTCTAGAAAAAACTTTGTATGTTACATTTTCGTAAAGTAGTGCTTTACGAACTTGTGAGTAAAATACGTTTAACACACAATTCATTCATACACCAAATTTAAAAAAGATATTATTTTGCATCAAATTTTAGCTGTTTTTCATAATAGCTATCATAGAAAAAACATTGTATGATACATTTTCGTAAAGTAGTGCTTTACGAACTTGTGAGTAAAATACGTTTAACGCACAATTCATTCACACACCAATTTAAAAAAAATATTGTATATTGCATTAAATTTTAGCTGTTTTTCATAATAGCTATCATAGAATAAACATTGTATGATACATTTTCGTAAAATAGTGGTTTACGAATTTGTATCATAAATACCTATTTTAATGTGTAACCATTTGAAGTAGTTATAAAATAAGTATGTTGCTTCAGAATATAATTGAAAAAAAAGTATCATATTTTGATTTATATTCAAAAAATATTTGGTATCTTCATTATTATTCAATGTAGATATTACAAAATAGATGAATTTAGTCTCAAGATCGATAGAGGAGACGTCTGATCAAACTTCACTTGATTATTTCTTGTGTGGTAATTTAATTTAATTAAGTAAGTAATTAACTAATGTTTACCTTAATAGGCTTAATAGCCTAGGTAGTTCAAAAGAACGAATTCTGCAAGAAATAATATTAATTGCAACGGATGTGATTCAAAATGTGCAGTAGGAATTCATTTATCATTTATGGCATTTCCACGCAGCAAATCACTTTGAACATTTTCTAGTTTGATTTTTAATTTTTAATTAAGTATCAGTTTGTTAATGTGCTGTGAGCATATTGTGTTAAATAGGACATACACAAAACACAAATTATAATTATTATTCTGTTATTTTTTGTATTACTTGGTAAAAGAAAATAAATAATAAATAACAAATGAAAATAAATAAATATTTATTTAAATATACCAGTAAGTATATAAAAAATATCAAACTAATAGAAGTAATAAATAATAACTGGTAAAAATGGATCTAACACTGAGAAAAAACCAATTATGATGTTAGTTATCATTTTTTTGTCATCATTTATGGCATCAATTTATGGCAGGAAATCAATTTGAACATTTTCTTAGGTTTTTTTTTATTTCTAATTAAATATCAGTTTGTTGTTTTGTTAGCATATTTTGTTAAATTTCCAGGGCCTACACGAAACACAAAAAAACAAATGATTTTCAACTAGCTATCGTTTGTTAAGACAAGTATTTTGCTACATAATATTTTTACGTATAAGAATATAGGAAAATTACTGTATTCGTGAAAATTTTCAAATTTCAAGTTAATAAAATATATCTATTTTGCGGTACCCGAAATCCGTTAAGAAAAGTTTTAAAGAATATAGGAATAAATATTGGAAAATTATTGTTTTCGGGAAAATTTTCAAATTTCAAGTTAATAAAGTATATCTATTAGGTACCCCAAATCCATTAAGACCAGTTTTAAAGAACATCTGTCTGTCGTATCTGGGGTTTGTATGGATATGCGGATATGAGACGAAAATGCCTAACATAGTTGAATAAAATTTTAAAACTAACATTTTAGGAACATATTGATTTTTATCACATTTTTGTTTTTTTAACAAAATTTAGAAAATATTAGAGATACTTACAAAAATATTTTAATAAAAGTGAAAAGCAGTACATCTCTGTTAAGAAACACAATTTTAGAGAGTTTTTCGAACTAGAATAACCTTGAATTTTTATCATTTTTATCATATTATGATATGATTTAAGGTAAGGTGATGCTATTGTAACAATGGAATGTGAACATAGGTCTGATTCGTCTTTGTTTAGAAGTTATAAGGCTTTAAGGATTACAACAAATTTAAAAAAATCAGGAGATCTATGATAAAATAACAAACAGTTGCCAGTACTAATAAAAAAAATAAATTATTAATATTTTGAATTTTATTCCAAATTTATGTGTTTCCACAAACAAAAAAAAACTTGCGCAACTATTTTTTGCTAAACTATATTCATCTTTTTTTCAAAATTATTGCCTTTAATGCATTTTTAGTTTTGCCAAAGAATGTTAGTTTTTAGTGAAAAAAAAAATGTTTTCCAGAACATTTTCATAGATCTTTGAATTTTGTTTCAAATGCATGTTATCACTGTGTTTGCAGTTAAACCAAAACAAAAGTTTTTCCAAAATCATGTTCATGGACTATGTAAATTGGAAACTCAAACAATTAAAAAGTTTTTGAACAACATTTTCATCGATCATATGAATCTTATTCTAAATTTATGTTTTCGCTGTGTTTGCAGTACACCAAAATAGAGGTTTTTTAAACATTTTCATCGATCTTACCATGTTTGTTCCAAATTTGATTGTATTGATTGGATCAGGTAACCAAAAAAAGTTCCTGCGGTTTTAGATTTATTCGTTGCCTTGAATGAAACAATTACCATCAAATTTGAATTACTCAAATGGAAGAGTGATTCGTATGATTCACACTAAAGTAGAAAATACTGCATAATCATCGATAACAAATTAAAGCATAATATGAAAAATTATAAAATGAATTGCAATCTGTATTAAAAAAAAAACACGAATCTATTTGGTTACCTAATATGAGCATTTGTTTCAAATGTATGTTATCGTTGTGTTTGCAGTTAAACAAACACAAAAGTGTTTCCAAAAACATTTTTATGGACTCTGTAAATTCAAAACTTGAACAATATGAAGTTTTTTCAAAAACATTTTCATGGACTCTGTGAATTAAAAACTAGAGCAATAAAACGTTTTTTCAAGAACATTTTCATCGATCTTATGAATTTTATTCTAAATTTATGTTTATACCGTATTTGCAGTTCACCAGAAAAGAGGATTTTTAAACATCTTCATCGATCTTACGTTTTTTGTTCCAAATTCCAAATATGGACAAAAACTAGAACAATAAAAAGTTTTCTGAAGTATATTTTGATCGATCTTATGAATTATATTTTAAATTCATGTTTACACTGTGTTTGCAGATCACCAAAAAAGGTTTTTTTTTTACAATTTCATCGATCTTACGATATTTGCTCCAAATTTGATTGGTTTGATTGTATCTGATAAAAAAAAAGTTTCTGCGGTTTTAGATTTATTCGTTGGCTTGAATAAAACAATTATCATCAAATTTAAATTAATCAAATGGAAGAGTGATTCGTATGATTCATACTAAAGTAGAAAATACTGTGTAAACAATTGGAATTATAGATTTGAAAGAGTTGGAAGAAACAAGTGGCGATTTATTTTTATTACTGTTATTGAATTTCATCATTAATTTCCAAAAAATATCAGATGTAACAATATTTGAATTGAGACAATATTTTAATAAAAGTTAAAGTAAGCATTTTTGTAAATTACAGCTCTAGTTATCAATGGAAATTCTCACTTACTGACTGCGAAAATTTCCCTTGATAACTAGAGCTGAAATTTAAATGATCAGTCGGTACTACTAATATCAATTAGAAATAATTAATTCAATATGCGTTTTATAATTTAAATTTGGCTCATGTTCATAAGTTTGGTATCATCTACAAAAAATCCTTGCAGAATATTCTTGTAACTATTATATTACCACCAAAAACCGACCTTTACATTTTTGTTAAACAATTTCTCAATTTTGACTTTCAATTGTTTCATACAAAATTTGGTAGCACTTCACTTGCAGCAAAATTTAGTTTTTAGTTTTATCGTATTTTGGTAATCTCTGCTTCATTGATGATTTTGAAGATTTGCGGTCTAGTCCCAACTACCTGCCTATCTTGACCTATCTGATCCTATATTTTAGTGACCTGTTAGAAGTTAGAAGAACTGAAACCTGTTCAATTTCTGTTCTGTAATTTGCAAGCCCCCTTTTCTTCATTTCTCTCCAATACTCCACGTTTGTTATTGATGTTTGTCGTTCAACCCGTGGCCTTGGCTAATTCAGTGGAGACGTCGTGTTCAGTTCCTCAGCCTTAACTAGTTGGGGGTGCGGCTCCACTTGATTACAATTACAATTATTAGAAGTTAGAAGAACTGAAACCTGTTCAATTTCAGTTACGTAATTTTAATTTGCAAGCCCCTTTTTCTTCATTTCTCTTCAATACTCCACCTTTGTTGTTGATGTTTGTCGTTCAACCCTTGGCCTTGGCTAACTTAGTGGATACTTCGTGTATAGTTCCTCAGCCTTAACTAGTTGGGGGTGCTTCTCCACTTGATTACAATTACAATTATTAGAAGTTAGAAGAACTGAAACCTGTTCAATTTCTGTTCTGTAATTTGCAAGCCCCCTTTTAACTTAGTGGAGACTTCGTGTATAGTTCCTCACCCTTAACTAGTTGGGGGTGCGGCTCCACTTGATTACAAGGTGGTGGACTGAACTCGGGAAGAGTTTATTTAAATCACGAAAATTTATGCCACAATAAAGCGAAAGTTTATTAAATTATGAAAAATGGTGAATTGAATTGGCCAGACATATATAGCGGCGCTGTAAAGTGCTACGTTCATTTAGAATTTTCGTTAAAAAAGTTTAAACTTTCATATCAATATTCCAAAAAAATATGCTTATTCCAATACTAGTTGTTCATATTAAAAAAATATATTATGCAAACATTCTTGTGATGTCCACATCAAATTTTTAAATAATCTTTTTTGTATAGATAAATACATCGTGCTTTCTTTGGAGTACTTGTTGTTGGCATGTTTCCTCTCCCCAGTTTTCTTTAACTTTACCGATTAATTTTCTAATGTTTCGATTCACTTATTGTTTTTCTGCTGATCTATGTTCTTATTATGTTCTTCGCTAGTCCATTAACTCCAGTATGTCAGCTATTCTTGCTTTCCTTCACTGTTTGGTGATTTTAATGTTTCGCTTTGGATCTTTTGAAAGTCTGTTTGTGTTGTCCCCAGACTTCTCAGCTGTTTTCTTCTTCTGCTTGTTTAGCTTGATATTAATTTTCGTTGCTAAATGTTCGTGTTGGTTTGTATCTTTCAATATTGCCATATTAAATAACAGAATTATTAAATTACTTCTTAATTATAAGTTTCCTATGGCCCTTCCGGAAAATCATTTGGGGGCATCTGCCATAAATGATACAGCTTCGATTTCGTTTTTTCTTCAATCTTCTTGATGTCCTTGATTTCTTGGTTGTTTCGTAAAATTGATTTGTGCGATTTGGCGAGATGGTCAGTGCCAAAGGCGCCGCTAAGATAGCTACCTCTTTCAATTCCAATGGTACGTGACCATCAATCATTGGCATTAGCAGTAATTAAGAGGGTGTTGACTCGCGGTGTCCGGCGTCCCGTCCGGCAGAGGGCGGTGTCCCTTTCACTCGGCGTTGCGACGCTCAGCAGCGCGCGTAAAAGAGAGAGCGACAGATTAGGAGCGAGGTGGGGCGCGCGCACATATTAATAAATTTAATCCGCCGTTTCCCACGATCCCATGAATGAATATATCCATATGTATATACCTGTTTCGAGAGAGGTCAGTATACCTACTACTAGATGGCCGGCGGCGGTGGAATTAAGGCAGGCAGGAAATCTGTGTCGTGTGTCTTTGAACAGGAAACCGCACCGCGATCTCTTCGCCGCGGTGTGCTTCGGAGGAATCGGGCCGCTTATTAGCTGCGGATGCGCCTCGTAAATCGCGGACGGGTCGCTCCCGTCTTTGGGCCCAGGCCCAGGCCCAGGCCCAGGCGACGACCCTCATTATCTCGACAGGAAAAAACGCGCAATCTCGCATTTGGACAAACACAGACGGAGGAATGCAAATAGCGGCGACGCGGCCTCTTTATTGAGACTCGATTTTCTTAATTGGGACGAAAAAATCGGCGGACCGCAATTTTTGGCTCATAAAAACGCCGCCGAGGAACATAAAAAGTGTAGCCAAATTATCACCGAATTGCTCGTAATTTGCTAATTTTTCATAAACCATGAAAACTGCTCATAGAATGTTAAGTACAGTAGTACCTGCCAGTGGCACGATACAAATCTCTTGTTCGAATCATCTGCGTCGTAAAAAGTATGTTGGGATTGCTTGTAGTACAGGGCGGACACCTCTATAATTGAGGTTTTTGTGTCTCTTGATATCCCCTTCTTGCTAAAAAAAGGTGTTTTTAACATGCTATATAGTTTTGCTGTTTTTTCTTATTTTATCTTCTATTTCATTATCTAATTTGCTCTGTATGATTGTTCGTAAATATCTGAATTATTCTACTTTTTCTTTTATTTTTATTTCGTGTTTCTTTTTCTCTTTGGCAATTATCATGGTTTTTGTCTTTTCGTAATTTATTTTCATGTTTATTTTCTTAATCTCTTTCTCAATGTGTTGCAGTTCTTCCTCTGTTTCTGCATTTATCGCCATGTCATCCGCGAATAGTAGTTCTGCTATTTTTGTTATTTCCATTTTCCAGTATCCAATTTTTAGCATTTTCATTTTTTGCTTTGCTTTCTTCATCGCCTCATCCAATACAATTGTGAACAGCAAAGCGCTTAGCACTCATCCTTGTTTTACTCCTTTCTTCGTTTCGAATTCTTTTCATTCCTCTGTTGCTTGTTCTCGTTGCTTGTTGCGTTTTGACGTCTTTTTCTAAAATCGTTGAACAGCTGTTATCAAAGAGGCTCTCAAATGTTTTCAATTCAAATGGACTTGTTAATGTAAATGAGCACGGTTTTCTGCCGGGTAAATCAGTAGACACAGCCCTTTATGAGCGCATAAACACAATTTTAGCTAGTCTTGAATCTAAGAAACTAGTGTGTGGAGTTTTCCTTGATTTGTCAAAAGCATTCGATAGTGTGGACCATAACACCCTTCTAACAAAACTCGAACGATATGGGGTGCGAGGTATATCCAAGGCATGGTTTAAATCGTACTTAGCAAACCGCTCTCAGGTTGTCAAAATAAATATAAATGGCGTCGAACATCTGTCAAATCCCTGTGTTTTGGAGAAAGGTGTTCCACAGGGGAGCATTTTGGGCCCTTTACTGTTTACAATTTACACAAATGACATAATTTACAGCATTGCCGGTTCAGATTATCAGATCATCACATATGCTGATGATGCGTCTGTCATTATCAGTGGCTCAAATTATCAGATATTACAACTTGTGACGTACCTGAAGGGCAGTCGGCGCGTTAGGCCGTGGAGCGAGTGGAGGGTCCCTTTGAAGTAGTGACGAGGGCCAGGCTCTCGGTGTCAGAGAGTGGGGGGGTTAAAAAAAAGGCTCCACGTAATTTTACCTCGTTGCTACTTCGTCGCAAGGGAGGCTCCACTCTACCTGCGTGGGTGGACGGCAGACAGTCAGCGAAGCTCAGAAATCACGAACTGTCACAACGCTGACCGTTTGACGCCAACACCACCAGGTGTAAATCTCGCAGTGAGAATAGAAAACTGTAAAACTGTAACTGAATATAGAAAACTGTAAAGAGAAAACGTGGGGGGGGGGGGGCAAAAAATAACAGGTGTGAGTTTGGTATGGTAAGATGGCGTTTATTCGCACACACAAATGACAGACACCGTGTCTACGCTCCTGAAAACAAATACCTCCGAGCGCCACCCTTTCGCGCAGGGTTTACTTTATTCGGCCGAATAAAACAAGCTCCTAATCGCGCGATTGAAAGGGCAGAGGGAGCGACCTTTCTCGTACACTAGCGCAAACACGTACGACACGAAACACGTAGACGCAATTTACACACAAGAATAAACAGAAAAGTTAAATAAAACGGTCTGGCTCAACTTGAGCACAAAAAAAGTAACTAGATATATTTAGATCTCTGGCCTGTGTTATCTGGATGGACTCGCCGTTGGCTGGGTTCAGCCCCGGGATGTCGGCGGTTTCCGTCGACGGCGTCTGGGCCAGGTCCGCGGCTTCCAGCCAAGAATGGTTCTGGCCGAGCGGTTTAGCCCGTCGCCAAACGCTCAGGTGTTATGAGCGTGTTCCCTGCCCCGTAGTCGATGCCTCAATCCCCCTCAAGGGTGGTTAGTTGAGAACCGTTGATTATTCCCGTAAAACGGATGGTGAAATACCTTATCTGCAACGGTTCTTCTGACACGATCTATCTCGGGCACGAGTCAATGTAGTTCTGCTCGTAGTGGCGCTTACGCCGGTGAATTTAAAAATCGCTCACCGGGGAGACGCGTCACCACAACAAAAAAAATGCAAGCATGGTTGCCTACCGTGTAGGTCTACACGCTAGTTAATTTATTAAAAGCCGTTTCTGCCGAACGCTATTTTGGACCGTTACAAACTGACTGTAATATATATCTCAGCAAAATAAATAATTGGTTCACATCAAACAAACTTATGTTAAATAAAAACAAAACTAAATGTATCATTTTTAAAAGTAACACTGCTATTCCGACGCCTGAATATATAGAAATCAATTGTGATAGGTATTTCACTGATAAAGCCGTTAGACTTTTAGGAATCAAGCTTGATGAACTTCTTAGTTTCGACGAACATATTGAAACGTTATCTACCAAATTAAGCGCAATATGCTATGCTATGAATACAATTAAGGATTTGTTGGACTTTTCATCGCTCAAAATTATGTATTTCAACATATTCATATAAAATGTTCGGTTTGGGATACGTTGATGGGGACACAGTACAGAATGCAGACGATTATTTATAACACAGAAAGGAGTCATACGAAGAATGTATAACCTAAAATTTGAATCATCCTGTAGATGTACATTCAAACAAAATAATTTACTCACATTGTACGGAATATATGTGTATGAGTGTATTTTATTCTTATTTAAAAACAAACATGTATTCATTGGTAATGAAATTGATCATAAATATGATACAAGAAACAAATCAAATTACAATATTCCAAAATATCGTCTAACCCTGACTGAAAAAGGGCTGCATTACAGCAGCATATCATTCTATAATCGATTGCCAGGTGATATAAAAGGTATAAAAAACATCAATTTAGTTAAGAAGCAGCTACATAGTTTCCTATGTGCCAAAGAACTATATAGCATTGGTGAATATTTAGTATAGTGCAATTTGTCTGTAATTGTACATTTGTTTTGTGACATGTTTCTTTCTCGTTCGAACCCAATTTATAACAAATTTGTATGTTCAAACTTTTTTAGAAATCAAATTCTATGTATCTATCTATCTCGCAGTATTTCTGTTTTCTCTGTACGTGTGTTTTATTACATTTATTATTTCCTCCTCTATTCTTCTTTCTGCTAGTTCGTTCCAAATGTCCTCTCTCCTTATCCTGTCGAATGCCTTTTCGACATCTACGAAGCATATGTGCATTTCTCTGTTCATCTTAATTAGTTTCTCGCCTAATTGTCTGAGTATGAAGATTTTGTCTTGCGCACTTCTTCCTCTTCTATGCATTAGTGACTACATAAAAACAAAATGCGTGATTAAGTCTGGACGGTGTGGGTTTGTATTAAATTCATTCCAGGAGACCCATTTATTGCAGCACATTAGTCCTTGCGAAGTGAATTGGGGACGATTAAATGCGCATTAGCAAAACGCTTCGTTTTGACGATTTGGACAATGAAAGCGCCTCGTATCGCGCGGCTCAGTAACCTCGGATAATTATCGAGTGACTTGATGATAGGTCGGGCCAGTGTGGAAGGTTGTCGGGAATTATTGGGGTCACGTCGATTTGGATTGTAGTAAAATGCGAGTCAATTAACGGACCAGTGACAAACCTTCGCTGTATAACTTATCATTTTGTGGAAGAGAATGATGCTTAAGTGGTTAATTAAATAGCTATGCAGTGAAAAAATTATGCGTAGCCAAGATTTATATTAAGAGTCACTGTATGAGCTTTTCAAAGTAATATGCATTGTGTATTTGTGACTACCAGCCATAGCAAAATTAGCATTGGGACATATTATACAAGACAAACAGAAAACAACAAACAGACTACCCATTAAAAAGAACACCCAACTATAAGTCCAAGAGCGAAACTGAAAACAAACTAAGGATCTTCTTACATAATGTAAGATCGTTAAAAAATAAGAAGAATACTGAAAACAAACTAAGGATGTTCTTATATAATGTAAGATCGTTAAAAAATAAGAAGAATACTGAAAACAAACTAAGGATCTTCTTACATAATGTAAGATCGTTAAAAAATAAGAAGTTAAACAGAAGAAATAGAGCTAATACCAAGCCACCACAATCACATCCATATAACAGCCCTAACTGAAACTTGGGACAACAAGTAATATAAAACACTTACACCAACTATATCGATACAAAGCAGAATTCCATTCAAGAATCAACAAAAAAGGAGGAGGCATAGCAATATATATATATCAGGGAAGATGTTGAGTATGTAGTAAATTGTAGTAGAACCAAAGAGTACAGTTGACGATGTAGAAATGCTCACAAAGAAACTTACCGACTAGCAAATACATGTAACGACCATATATAAACCCCCTCACGTAACATAAACACTGAAAGAAAAACTCGTACGCCTTATAATAAATATTAAAAAAAAAACATTACATAATAATAGGAGACTTAAATATAGACATTGCAAGAATAAAGGACATGACCAGAGACTACTGAAATAATCTAACAGAGAAGGGATATAAATTGCTTAACAAAACCAGGAAAAAATACTACACTCATATAAATGCACATGGCGAAAACTTAATCAGTGATCACGTTTTCACGAATATAAACACAAACAAAACTGCACTAAAGATATTACCCACAGACATCTCTGATCACTACTCGATCCTAATACCTTCCCATACAGACACCCCTATTGGAAAGTACCACACATATAAACAAATCACAAAAATATAAAAAATAAATTTTGAAAACATTTAAATAATACTATTATCAATAACCTCGAAGAACTATATTCTACAATGCAAACAATAATCTATAGATGCCAAAAGGAAACAGAAATCAAGACAAGAGAAAATAAACACTGGATAACAAAAGAAATAATATCAAACATCAAAGTAACAAACAAACTACATAACGCACACCGAAAAAACCTAAACGATGCACAAACAGAAAATAAATATCGAAAACAGATGAAAAAGGCAAACGAACTTCTGAAAAAAAAGATACTATTCAAAGTATCAAACTAAAAGAACTTAAAACTCACCCAGAAAAAACATGGAGAACCACAACTCACTTGCCAATAGAAATAAAACACAAAATTCGAAAATAAACCAAATTGAAACACAGGACAACTCAACAACCACTGACAAGAAAGACATAGCAGAAAAAATCAATTACTACTTCGCAACGATCGGGAAGAAACTAGCAGATCAACACAAGAAAGCAACCCTTCATGTCCAAATAATACAAAATAGGCAAGCACAACAGTCAAGCACAAACACGAGAAATGAAATTATAAATATAAGTGAAAAGGAAATTTCTACAATAAACAACCTAAAAAACCACAAAGCGTCAGGCTTTGACCTAATAACAAACAATATTTTAAAACCACAAAAAGAAGTTGCACCTATAATACGTGAGCTCGTCTCCAATATGTTCCAAGAAGAGATTTATCCTTAATACCTCAAGAAAATAATTATTAGACCAATACACAAGAAAGATGACCGACTAAAACAGGAATATTGCAGACCCATTGCCCTAACTTCTGCAATAACAAAAATTATTTAAAAAGTCATAAAAACGAGGCTGGAGGCACATCTCAACTGGTGCACTAAAAACACATTTACATTAAATGAGACCAAAACAAATTACATGATATTCATCCCTGATAGACAAAGCATCCGATTAAATATAACACTTAACAAGACCAAGCTAACAGAAACAACACAAACAACCTACTTAGGCCTTACCGTCAACAACAAATTGACTTGGAACGAGCATATTAACAAGCTAACAGCAAAAAACGCAACAACTATCTTTATGCTAAATAAAATCAAAACCTACATACCACAAAACCAAAAGAAAAAAAATATACCACTCTCTATTCAAATTTTCTAAATATACGGAGCAATACCACGCAAAAAACCCTAAATAAAAGACAAAGACAACAAAATAAAATACTTAAAATCCTCCATAACTTACTACACTTAACACCTACTACAATGGTCTTAAAAATACACAAAAGAAACGAGAAACCTGATACTATGTATTACACAATATCAAAAATGCACTGATCAGGAGCAATATTAAACTTACAACAAATAAGGACAATCACAAGTACAACACAAGAAACAGAAACTATATAAGAACGCACAGAAACCACAGAAGGAAATATCAGTTGGACCTAACAGGAAATGCAATCAACGCATACAACAAATTAAGCGAAAACATAAAATCAAGTAGCGTCAAAAAATTTAAACAAGAAGTAACTTCTTGCATTGATTGACTTTCTTGATTGACAGTGACAGTGACCACTATCTTCTAACAGCACGAATAAAGACAACAAGAAGTGAACCGAAACAAACACAGATAACAGTCGATAAGGAAGTAAGAATAGAGAAATTTAGAACATACAAGCTAAGTGACAAACAAGTAAGGGAAAACTACCAGGAATCAATACAAGAACTAATAAGAAGCACTAAAAAAAGCTTAAAAACAAAAGTAGAAGATTTATGGGTCAATTTCAAACATATAGTAAGAGAGGCAACAAAACACGAATGTGAAAGAACTAAAAGTACAACAAACAAAAAACAAATAAGCTGGTGGAACAAAGAAGTGAAGGAAGAAGTTAGGAAAAAGAAACAAAAATGGAAAAAAATACCTAAGCACAAACGAAGAAGACTACGAAATATACAAGCAGCAAGGAAATAGAGTAAAAGCAGTAATAAGGAAGGAAAATGACAGAAAACGGGAGGATTTCGGAACCAAATTAGAGGAACATTTTAAACGAAACAAAAACTATTCTACAGAACACTGAAAAGTTGCAGAAAGGAAAGAGAAACAAACCTAAAGCTATTCAAAAATAAACATGGTATACCAGTGAAAGCGGATAAAGAAATCATGAACAAATGGAAAGATCACTTCCAAGAGCTTCTGTCTGTAAAAGAGACAACCAATGAAGGAAATGAAAACGAAGAGGAACAAGTAAATAGAAATGAAACAAATGAAGAAGACGGACCTATAACAGAAGAAGAGTTAGAAAACGCACTAAAGAAGTTAGAGAACAGAAAAGTAAAAGCAATAATATCGAAGGAAAAAGACAGAAAATGGGAGGATTTCGGAACCAAATTAGAGGAACGTTTTAATGGAAATCAAAAACTATTCTACAGAACACTGAGCAGCTGCAGAAAGGAAAAAGAAACAAACCTAAAGCTACTCAAAAATAAACATGGTGTACTAATGAAAGAGGATAAATAAATCATGAACAGATGGAAAGAGCACTTCCAAGAGCTTCTGTCTGGAAAAGAGACAACCAATGAAGGAAATGAAAACGAAGAGGAACAAGTAAATAGAAACGAAACAGAAGAAGAAGAGGGATCTATAAAGGAAGAAGAGTTAGAAAACGCACTAAAGAAGTTAAAGGACGGAAAAGCCCCAGGTCACGACAAAATCAAATCTGAACAGCTGAAATACATAGGAAAGGATGGGAAACAACTACTACTACAGTTAACACATAGAATATGGGAAACAGGAAAAATACCAGCAGACTGGCAAAAAGCAGTGATCTTCCCAATACATAAAAAAGGAGACAGTAGAAATTGATACAACTTTAGGGGAATATCCCTGCTGTGCACAGCGGCAAAACTGTATGAATCAATACTAGCGAACAAACTAAGAAAGGAAATTGAAAAAGCAATGGAAAAGTCAGAAAGTGGATTCATGAATGGACATTCAACACAAGACCATATCTTCATAATTAAAAAGATGACAGAAAAAATATTTACACAAAACAACAAACTATAGATGGTATTCGTGGACTTAGAAAGGGCATTTGATAGAGTCCCAAGAGCCAAAGTGTGGGAAATACTTGAAGAAAGGAAGATAAAAGTGCATTTAATGAAAGCAATCAAGAGTATGTATGAAACCACAGAAAACTACGTAAGGACAAATAATTCAACATCTGCACACTAATTTCACAACCGCACAAAGCCTTCGAGAAAGGGGCGCTTTAAGCCCTCTGCTCTTTATTATATTCCGAGACAACATAATAATGAAAAAAATTAAGGATAACACCAAGAAGGTAAAAATAGGATAATATAAAATGAAAAGAATAGTGATAGCAGAATGTGCTTTTGCTGATGACTTAGTCATGCTAGCCAAAAGCGAAGAAGACCTGCCACACAATATAAGCATATGGGAGGAGGAATTGAAAAAAACGCAACATGGTAATTAATATAAACAAAACAAAAGTAATGGTAGCAGCAAAAGAGGAAACAAAAGCAAAAATACTAATAAATTTGAAAAGGATAGAACAAGTTGAAACCTTCAAATATTTAGGTACAATAATACATAATAAAGGAACCATGGAAAACGAAATAAATAACAGAATCATGGCCGCATATAAAACCTACTACGCAATGAACAAGTACATTCTAAACAATAGAAGAATCTCCAAAACCACGAAAATGACACTCTTCAAGACAATTTATAGACCAACACTCTTATATGGAAGCGAAACCTGGACAACAAATGAAAACACAATGAACAAAATACAAGCAACCGAAATGAAATACTTAAGAAAAGTTGAAGGAGTCATGAGATTCGACAGAGTAAGAAACGAACAGATCAGGGAAAACCTACAAATACAAAGTGTGCAAAAATTAGTACAGAAACGATGACGGGGATGGTTCGGGCACCTGATAAGAATGCCAGAAGACAGACAAACAAAAATAGTATGGACATCAATAGAGGAAAAGAAAAATAAGGAAAGAGGAAGGCCAAGGAAAAGATGGGAAAACAACATAGAAGAGATCCTAAGAAGAAACGACCTCGATCAACATGAAGGAAGGCTACAAATAGAAAGGAATGGAAAAAGTTCGTAGACAACATAATTTAGTCATGGCATGAATCTTGACATCCAATAGGGTACAGAAGATGTAAATTTATTTTATACAGGGTGAGTTTTTTCGGATGTATATATTATCAATAAAGGGACTACAAGGGCATTCAAATATATCCGAAGGTCTCAGACCATCTGTAAGTTATATTTTATAGAAATTTGCGAGCACACAACTTTTTTGTGAACATGAATAGTAAAAACTGCTCGAGAACAAAATCTGATCTGAATATGATTTCGAAGTTCAAAATGGTAGATCAGAATTTCTGAGAACAATGAAGGCATTTCTGGACTTTTTTCTACCTTTTTCCAGAATTTTTTAGGACTAGTTGCAAAGTTGGGGATACTTTGCCTGATAACCAAACACACAAGGGTTTTACAAAAGTCTTCTTTAATCTCTTTGTGTGTGTATCACAGCTCTACAATTTTATCAGTGGCATCCGGTATTTGCTTCAAAAAAATACTTAGAAAACAGAGTTCGATGTTAGCAGCAATGAATGCTCAATCATTTTAAACTTCAGATTCCCTCCTCCTCATGTAAGCACTCCTTTTACTTTTGCACGTATTTTATGCTTGATTTAAGGCGTCGATGATTCTGCGTGTATCCCATGTACGCCATCTATCTTTCTGCACGGACGCAGCGCTTCGATTAATTACTTCCAGCGCTGAGCGGCTATGTAACGGTGCCGGTCTAAAATATAAAACTCGCCGGCAATTTACGTCGGGCATGAGCAGGCCACAATTAGCATAAGAGCACAAAACGAGAAGAGTTGCGGTCAGCGAGGGGCCGAGGGGGGGTTGCCGTTCCATTAAGGCCGCGGTGGAGAGTGCGCGCGTAAAACTGGACGGCAGACGCATGAATGGCAACAGCGTCGCTCTCTTTGTCCCTTTCGTTCGCGAGGATGTTTTATGGGCCACTTCTGGTGATTTATGCGGTTCGCGTTAATCCGAGCGGCGCGCGACCCTGCTAATTGGTCGTTTTTGATGACGGGGAGCGAGGCCGAAACGGGGGGCCGCAGGTTTCGCGGAATCTTTCATTGAAAGACTTCCAAACCGGTGAATGGGGCTCCGGATGAATAGAGAGACGTTTGAAAGAAAGCGTAAGGCGAAGATTGATACGATGCCATTAATTTTGTTGTTAAGCGGCAAGAATGAAACGCAGAGGCTCAACCAAGAGGTAGAGTCACGTGTCCGCAATAAGTAACTCTATTGGAAAACTTCAGAGAATCGCAAGAATCGCACACATTCGGGCATACTCGTTAATAGTCAACATAATAAAGTTGCACATTCTAGCAGCTCACTTTGCAAACATTCAAAAATATTAAGGTAGCTTTGGGGTTTCCAGTGAAAACCAGGTGGGCATCAGTGGTACGCTGCTTTAACAGTTTAATCAGCAATAGGTATTGTCTTCAAACTTTGGTGTTGAATGAATTGGTTGTCAAGTATCTTTAAAAAGATACGAAAACAATGCTATTGGATGATGATATTTTTTGGGTAAGACTTGAAAACACCAGAGATCTCCTAGAACCCATAGGAACATGGACAACCAAAAGCGAAGAAGACAAGCCAAATGCTTCATTTGTTCCCGAAATATTTAACCTGTTTAAACCTGAAGCCAATGTTTGAGGAAAATGTACCAAAATGCTCTACAAGCAATGCGGAAGAAAAGAAAATTATGGATATGCTTTCTGATCGTAAAGACTTCTGTTTACACAAATTTCATCTTGCGACAAACATCCTGGATCCACGTTATCAAGGGCATACTTTGTCTCCTGAGGAACATGTTGATGGACTTGAGTTCATCAGTAACATTGCAAAGCACATCAATGATGTTGATGATGGAGAAATAATGACCGACTTTGCAAAGTACAAAGCAAAATATGGCCTGTGGGTGGGCTAAATAATTTGCATGGAAATGTGCTCACAAAGTGGATCCTATTGTCTAGTAGAATGGCATGTGTTCTACATCCGCTCTGTCTACAGCTGCTTCTGCTATCTCGTCAATGGCTACAAAATCAGACGCTACCGAGAGAAGTGTTAGTACATATAGCCGAATTCGTACCAAAAGTCAAAATCGTTTAACAACCGTAAGAGCTGAAAAAAATGTTTATATAGGCCATAATATGAAGCTGCTTACAATCGATACGACACAAAAAAGGAAGAGCACTAATAATGATCACGGTTTCAAAATACTCTTACACAACATTGATCAAGATCCATCTGACTCAAGTAGCTTTGATCTGCCTTTGGCCGTCCCTAGGAATCGGTTCACAAGATCATAATCGCATGTTCCTGCTAAACGAAGTAAACCAACTTTAGCAGAGGAAAACGAAGAACATAGTTCAATTGATTAAGAATATACTTCTAGTACAGATAGCGATACTATCACTCTTCATGATGATACAAATACTTCGGTTAACAGGGGTTCATCCAATCACTCGGACTTCCATTAATTAAAAAGTTATCGTATCTTCAAAAATTTGTTGTTTAAAACTGATTTGACTTTATATAGGGTGTCTCCTTAATGCCTTTGAAGTCGAATTTCCTTTAAACAAATATGAAAATTTTAAAGAAGACTGTATTAATAAAAATGTATGTGTATGCGTATGTACGAGCCCTAACAACTTAATGTTCGGACGGCACCAATTTGTACACATATTTACTGATTGTTGTTCTGTAAATTGTTTATATATTTTTTTATTCAAGAATTAGGAATACTACTTTATTAACTGACGTTTTTGTTGAAAACATATTTGTTTTATATCAACAAGAAATGAAAAGATAGAAAAAAATTAAACTAATTCTATTGACAACTTAATGTTCGGCCGACGACCGTTTAAATTATTAATACGGTGGCATCACCTTTTGCCTTTATGATCGCTCGTATTCTAGCTAGCATGGTTTCCAGCAAAGACTTGCAGTAATTTGGCGTGAAAGATTTCCACATTTATGTCAGTTTTGTCTCCAAAGCATGTACCTTTTGTTGAGAATTGTTCCTCAAGTGACTTTTCATGTTGCCACAAGGTCTCAACAATATTGAAGTCCGGACTATTAGAGGGCTAAGACAGAACTTTCATTCCGAGATCAAAAAACCATTTTTTTTGTCGTCTTAGCTATATGGCTTGATGTACCATCTTGCTGGAATATGAAATTCCTATCTGGAGGGAGCTTATGTACGCTGGGAATAAGACCATTATTCAGAATTGTCAGATATTTTAGAGCATTAATTTTACCATCTATTGTTTCCATTTTTCCCAAACTTTTTCCAGACATACGCCCTTAAATCAACACCCCTTTTGGAAACTTCAGAGTTCTTTTTATACAATCCGCTTTAAAAACTTCTGTTTTATCTCGAATAATTATTTTTCTGCAATCATCTACAGAGATGTGGAATTTGGATTCATCGCTAAATATGACTTTGGATCAATGTTCTACTGTTCAAGACAATTTAAACTTAGCCCAATCTATACAATTGTTCTTCTGTTTGCTTGTTAACCAATGGGTTTCTTTAGGTTTCAATCAATAAAATAAAATAAAGTGAATTAAACAAAGTAATGTTATTTACTATTTCATTAATTATGTGCCTTATAAAAACTAAGCTCTGACTTATGGATCCATTGCCAACAATATTCTCGTGAAATATATGCCCCCGTTTCCCTATTAAATAGGCCGTTATCTCCCTTACAGTAACTCTTCGCTGACTTTTACGTATTTTCACAAGATGCTTCTTCTTTCTGCGTGTCATTTTACGGGTTGACCGGAACTTTTACCCCAAATTTTGTATCTGGCTCTATCTCCATAGCCCTGGATATTATCTCCTACCGTTGACTTCGCTAAATTCAAATTATTGCCGATGGTCTTCAAGCTTTTTCCTTCATCGTACTGTTTCACAACAATTGGACGAATTTCGTTTGAGGTTGCTTTACCACGACTCATTTTCATGAACACAATTAAAAGAAAGCAGTAAAACGACGCTTATCGCATTAATAACTATCATTTTAACAGTATTAACCCCAAAATATTTAAAAAAAAGGAGATGTCCGAACATTAAGTTGCGAGTAAAATTGGTTCAGTTTTTCATTTTTTCATTCTTAAAGAGGTAAATATAGACAAATATTATTTATTTTTGGGCATAAGTGGTGCCTGATAATGAATTTTTAAAGATGATAAATATAATAAGTAAGTAGCAACTTTTATCAAAATAATCTGTAAATTACAGTTAAAATGGGTACCGTCCGAACTTTCAGTTGTTAGGGCTCGTACATGCTTTGCATCTCAACATTTGCAACTGATACAATAAAACTCAACTTTTCCAACTTTTCCACCTTTTCCATCTATGCCGAACTTTTCCAACTTGTCCAGAAAAGTTGGTCGAAAATTTCAATAATTTCAACTTATCTAGTTGGAAAACCACCTTTTTCATCTATGCCGAACTTTTCCAAGTTGTCCAGAAAAGTTGTTCGAAAATTTCAATAATTTCAACTTTTCTAGTTGGAAAAAAAAGAACAATTACAAGAAAGAATAGCACAATAATGTCGAGCTATTACTAGACAAACCTTTTAGAAAGTTCACAACTAGTTTGAAAGCAGGCCCTATTTTTGTTTTGAAAATAAGGAAACCATTTCCAACATATACTTTCATATGTTATTTGAATTTAATTAATTGAACACTTTTGCACTTAATTTGCACTCAATTCCAAAACTAGTTGACGAACTCATCTTGTATTAATAATGACTGGAAAGCATTTTTCAAGAGCTTTCCAGCGATGTATCACAAGTAAGGGGGGTGTCATTTTTTTTTTTTTTAGATGAAGGTGTCTGTGGTTTAAAGGAAACCACCCAAACATTTTTGAGCAATTTTAAAAATAATCATTAGTTCTATGAAAAAAGTCGGTGGCAACTTTTCAAATTAACACCCTGTATGCAGTGGAACCTCTTTGGCGGTGTTGCCCATATATTTTATCATCTACGATGTTATTTTGTCCTTTCCAGGTGTCTTTCCGTTTTTTAAATTTCTGCTTACTTCTTCCAGTTCTTTCATTGTGATTTCTGATGCTTGTTCTGTGACTACGTTTTCTGTTTTGTTTTATTTTCTCTGTTCTGTTTCCTCTCCGCTAAGTTTTTCTGTGCGTAATAGTTCTTGGAAAAATTCTCGCCATCTTTTCATTATCTCTTCTTCGTTAGTTATTATTTCCTTTTCCTTGTTTTTGATATATGTTCCTTTGGCTGGTTTTTCTTTTCTAAATGACTTTAGTATCTTATAAAATAGTTTTGGTTTCCGTTGCTGTTTGTTGCCATTATGTTTCCAAATTCCGTTCATGATTTTTCTTTGGCTCTTCTTATCATTTTCTTGACTATATTTATTTTCTCTTTATATACTTCATTGATCAAGTGTGTTTGGTTGTAAGTATTTTTTCCATTCTTTTTTTTTAAATTATTATTCTGATTTTTTCTTTGATTTCATCCTTCCACCACGATGTCTGTCTTCTTCCATTGTCTGTATAACATCTTCCGCAAACTTTAATTGTGGAATTTATTAGCATCTCCCTGAATATCTCCCATTTTTGTCTAGCTGTTTCTTTTACAATTACGTACTTCTCGTCTAGCTCTTTGCTTACAATATTTTCATAATTATTTGCTCATTCTAACTCATCTAACGAAATTTTCTAACGAAATCTCCTCATTTCTAACTTTATATTGCAATGTTATCCTATTTTTTTACCCTCACGTCTAGGCTCCAAAAATGCTCTGTTATTTTTGGGTTCGCTCCTTATCTCAGGGTCTCGAGTAGGTTACAATAAATTAGATAGACGATAGGTAAATGAAATTTAAATAAATTTATTATAATTAAAATGAAATGTAAACAAACAAAAATACTAAAATCAATATGTAACACGTAAACAAAAGAAAACAAATGAAATCAACAATTAACAAATTATAACTTCTAATGTAATTAACAAAACTTCCCTATTGACTCTAAATTGCACAATTAATGGATCTGAGTTAAATAAAATTGTATATTTCTACCTTTGCAGTTAAGTTCTATTCACGGAACTTTATGTGTAAGGGCAACTTGTAGTGATAGTTGGCCCTCCTGGTTGCAATCTACCAAATTAGGAGAAATTCACTCCTCCGCTCTGCGAAATCCTATGATGATGTTGTCCTCAGCACGTCTTCTCTGCATCGATGCTCTCTGCCTATTCCTCTTCACGAAGATGTCCTCAGTAATTATTCTGCGACGTTCTCAGCAAGTCACCTTCTGCGACGATGTTCTTGCAAATTCTTCTCTTCGAATATATCGAAATATATCTGTTTCGGAATTTAATTCCAACGCGTACGTACAAAATTGTTTGTTGTACCAAGTCTATTTCACTAATTTCACTATTCTATTTCTATTTCACAAATTATTTTTCTATTATTTCTATTTCACTAATGGAAACAAATATCGGTGTTAAATTGAAACTATGTACGGATACTACTTGGTGAAACATTATGATTAGGTTAAATCAAACACTTGGTTAAAGTTTCACTGTATTAATAGAATAAACCTCTACAATTCTTTCGGCCTCACGACCATTCTCAAGAGTACAGAGACACATGTGTCTCACGACCTCACGAATGGCCTCACGACCATTCTCATAAACACCGACCATACAGTCACTTTTCTATTATTGATTTTTCGTTTGTCGTTCTGCAGAACTTGAAAATTTACAGTGTCATCCGACAATTCATAATCGTTGCCATGGTGATCATTCAATAATGTATAATTTTCAATTTACTTTTTCAAATTCTCGCAAATCCAAATGTCCAATCCAAAATTCAATGCGATATTCATTATCGTGGTAATTTTCCGCTTCCAATGAAATATTGTGCGTCTTTGTACGTCATATTTGAGGTTTTCATTGTTATTACGAATTTTAATTAATTCATTACATTACTAATTGTGTCTTAATGATTGACAATATTAACTAAGAAGCTCTAGCTATTTAATTACCTAACTCGATAACTATCTAACTAACCCTATTCCTACTCTAATAATTCAAATAAAACTATCAACTAAATAACTATAAAATTAACTAATAAATATCATGACAATATGTTCTTATTGATGTATGTTTCCTCTTTTGTTATTTCTTCTTTAATTTGTGCGACTACTAGGAAGTGGTCACTGTATATCTCTGCTCCTCTTTTTACTCTTACATCGGTTATTGCTTTACGATTTCCTTGTTGAACTATTATGTAATCTATAATTGATTTTTCAGTTCTATTAGGTTAGGTTAGGTGTATTTATGTATTTCCTTACGCTGGTAGAAGGTGTTCGTTATGGTTAATCCGTGTAGTTGGCAAAAATTTATCATTCTGTTCTCGTTATTATTTCTTATTGTGTTTCCGTAATTACCAATTACTACTTCGCTTACATTGCTTCTTTTACCTACTCTGCTATTAAAGTCTGCTGCTATATATATATATATATATATATATATATATATATATATATATATATATATATATATATATATATATATATATATATATATATATATATATATATATATATATATATGGTTCCTTTGACTTCTTCTACTACTATGTTAATTTCTTCCCAAAATTTATCTTTTTCGCTAAACAAAATATTTTTAATACTTCTACAATTTAACAATTTAATACAACATTTTATAGTCTTAAAATACCTATACTACACATTTTGATTTCAGAGTAGTATTTAATGGGGTTTTCTGCAATGGTTTCTTTAAATATATTCGGTGCTTTATTATTATGGTATTACATGTGGTGCCAATATTGGGGTTGTGGTGTGTAAAAATAAACGCCTCCCCTATGGCACAAATTGAAAACATCACCCACTTCTGGGCATTCATTCAGCGTTTTCCCCCCTGTTTGGAATAGAGAGGTTGAGAAGACACATTCGTTCGATAATGGACGTAACCCACCGGAAATTATGTCACAGATTTAATCGCTTCCAACGCCACGGAATATAACGGCTGTTTCGCGGGGAATGGGTCTAATAAATTTTATATTTATACACACACACGGGAGGGACTTTAATACAAACTCGGTGGATACAAGGTGACGCACGGACAACAGACATTTCCAGGTCGACAACTTCGCGCTAATAAACGCTCGCACAGAACGCCTCGTCTGTAAACACCGATTTGTTTGCAGGCGCACCCATGTCTTAAACAGTGCGATCTTTCAGCGTTGGGCATGGGCATGGGCAAGCGACCAGCTCGGATGATACACTTTGAGTTCTCTGGTCGATCGTAGATGATTAACAAAAATGTAATGGCCAGGAGTAATGGTTGTGATCATTTCCGCTGGCTTCATCAAAACCAGCAGAATTGCATGGGCATTTTTTTAGCAGTACACCACAGCGGGCGTCCGCACGCTGCTCATCTGCATAATTTCAAAAACAACTATGATGACAGCTACGCATGATTATGGAACGCCGTTTTACTATTTCTTCAACAAAATTTCCATGTGTAAAATTAAAGAAGTGTCATATAAATTACACAGGCGATAATTTAAAAACCAACTTTCCAATTATCTAAAATCTAATTTATATAATTTTCAATTTAAATTACATTATTTTTAATTATAAATAGGCTTGTTGTAAACCAGACATGTTGTAAATAATGTTCATATTAATTTGTTTCATTGGAACACGCAGTTTTCTATACTGACACGGAAAAAAAGCAATACTAATATCAAGAGAAATACTCTCAATCAAGTATATGGTAGTTTTCCCATTCCTTCAATAAAATTACATTTAATTCGAATATTAGCTTACTTTTATATGTTGATTGTGACGTACCTGAAGGGCAATCAGCGCGTTAGGCCGTGGAGCGAGTGGAGGGTCCCTTCGAAGCAGTGACGAGGGCCAGGCTCTCGGTGTCAGAGAGTGGGGGGGTTAAAAAAAGGCTCCACGTAATTTTTACCTCGTGGCTACTTCGTCGCAAAGGGTGGCTCCACCCTACCTGCGTGGGTGGACGGCAGACAGTCAGCGAAGTTCAGAAATCACGAACTGTCACAACGCTGACCATATGGCGCCAACACCACCAGATTTAAATCTCGCAGTGAGAGTAAGAACTGAAAACTGAAACGAATGCCCGATCGAGAAAACGTGGGGGGAACAAAAAATAACAGGTGTGAATTTTGTAGTGTAAAATATCGGCGTTTATTCACACAAACGACGGACACCGTGTCTACGCTCCTGAAATAAATACCTCCGTACGCAACCCTTTCACGCAGGGTTCACCCTATTCGGCCGAATATTGCGAGCTCCTGATCGCGCGATTCAAATGGCCGACGGAGCGACCTTTCTCTTACACAAGCGCAAACACGTACGGCACGAAACACGTAACGCAAATTTTACACAACAGAAATAAACGATATGTCAATATGGAATTAAATTCAATTGAGACCAACAATCAAACATAAAGGTCTGGCTCAATTGAGAACAGAAAAAAATAGGTATCAATATCTATATCTGTATCTGGCCTGTGTTCCTGGTATGTCTTCGCTGGCGGCTGGGTTCAGCTCCTGAATGGCGGCGGTTTGCGTCGTGGACGCCGATCACTCGATTCCGGCCTCAGAGCAGGATGATCGCGGCCTCCAGCCAAGAACGGGTTGGCTGAGCTACTTAGCCCTTACCCCGTAACAAAACGCCTGCAAAGCACATGGCCTTAGTAACAATGGCCGGACACGTGGCTTCACGAAAAGGAAAAAAAATATCGGGCTTAATTACTTACTCAGATGTTATGAGCGTATGGATAGTTCCTTGCCCTGTACATGGTGCCTCAATCCCCTCAAGGGTGGTTAACTGAGTCCCCGTTGATTATCCCGGAAACCGGATGGTGGTACACCTATTACAACGGTTCTTCTGGCACTTCCGTACTGTACGCAAGGTAGCTGAATTCTGCCTCTATGGCGGCGTCTCGCCGGCGAATTTAAAAATCGCACACATGGGAAACGCGTCACCACAACAAAAAAAGGTGCGAGTACGGTCGTCTACAGTGCAGGTCTATACGCCAATTAATTATTAAAATGCAGTTTCTGCCAAAGACATTTCTGGACCGTTACATGATATTAAGCTGCTCTTCATTCAAGAGCAAGACATATTGGAAAGCAAGACAAGGGAATAATTTACTTTAAATAGAAGATCAAATCTAACTTTAAATAATCATGATTCTTTTTTTAAACAACACTTTTAGTTTAATACTTTATATACTTGTAGCAAGTTAATGTATATTTGATACGAATAGTGAGGAATTCTTAAAATAAATGTAGCTCTCTTCGCGCAAATGAATTATAGTTTTCACTGAAGACTAGCATATTTAATTTAAATTTAGTTTTAAGAAGCATTAAAAACATAATTTAAGTTTATATTTAGCTCGGATTGAGAATAGCTTGTACCTACAAGCTATTCTCAATCCAAGTTACTATTCCTAAAGTAAGCTTACTTTACGAATAATTTTACTTTAATTTGGTGATAGGTAATGGGAATTGTATGGGAAAGCAAAAATAAACGAATATTGATTTACAAAACCTTTTTATTGGAATTTCAAGAAAGCAATAAAATGAAGAAACATGCAGACACAATATAAATTCCATACATTTACATAAGAACCAATAAATAAAAATAAACCTTTACAATACCATTAAAAAAAATTAAAGTATTTTCAAAACTAAGTACAACCAACTTATTAGTATTTTACGAAAATAGTTGCTTTTATAATAAATATATAAATTAAATAAAATATTAAAGAGATGCGTTGTGAATTTAACTCTAAAGAATAAAATTATGTGCTATATTCATTATTCGACATTTTTTAGACCTATCACTTCATGCCTTACGGCCAATACATTTAATGCTATTACTCTAATTAAAATGAAACAAGTTTTAAATCTGAAATGTGGTTAAGTACTTTTGGAAAATAAAGAAAGTCCGTTTGGTCTGCCCAGAAATACATATCTGTTGAAGTTACCTCGTAGGCCTGGTAATGTAAATTAAAATCTCTTGTGATCATGAGTTTACAAATAATATAACAATTTACTGAATTTTTGCGGTCGTATAAAATATTATTGAGTATGCCATATCGGGGAGATTATGTTCTTTTGAAACACAAAAAATGTCCTTTTTTATACTTAATTCAATTTTTTTCGTACCAGTTTAGCTCAAAACAGTTCATTATTTTTGAAGAATCAAATTTGTTTGCAAAGTCCAAAATTAGAATGAATACCAATTTCTTTTCCAAACTGTACATTGTCCTCTAAACCTATTTTTGAAAGACATCTGCAAGTAAACTGAATTTGTAACCTTTTGGCCAAAGTGAGTGGGATATTTTTACTTGTCTCCACATTACTTGCAAATTTCTTGAGTACTATGTGTTTAGCTGCAAAACGAAGGCAATTTGTTTTTCAAGGGGGCCTGATTTTCTAATTGTGTTAGGATAATGCAATAACAGATGGTGTTTTGGCTAATCTCCCTACCATAAATCAAGTAAATACCTAAATTGATTGATAAAGTAATCTAAACTTAAAACGAGTTCTACCAGGAAATAATGAGAGGTACTTCTGTAAAGATTTTTTAATTAATTGTTCTAAATTATTAATCTGAGAATAACTAATTTCAGTGGCAGTTAATATTTCTAAGATTTCTAATATCGATAGATAAAATTTCCAGATTAAATTATTTTTAGCAACAAAGTCTCCTATAAAATATCTAAAGTTTTTTACAAAACACAACATTTCTGATGCAGAAAATATAAATGCTTCGTTTTTTATATGTTATTTTTTTATAGCAGGTGGTTTATTTTTACAGAGGATATCATATTGAAAATACCGTACTCTAGAATTTAAACATTGCAAAGAAAAAAATCCGTCCTGAACTAAAAACTTTATAATAAGTGCCATGTCTTTTTAGCAACAAAGTCTCCTATAAAATATCTAAAGTTTTTTACAAAACACAACATTTCTGATGCAGAAAATATAAATGCTTCGTTTTTCATATGTTATTTTTTTATAGCAGGTGTTTTATTTTTACAGAGGATATCATATTGAAAATACCGTACTCTAGAATTTAAACATTGCAAAGAAAAAAATCCGTCCTGAACTAAAAACTTTATAATAAGTGCCATGTCTTATCTATACCGCGCGTTTTTCAATCTCTGAACATAGGGTATGTTCAGTTTTAAAACGACAGGATCAATCTTGGAGGATGCATCTCCAGTAGTCATCATCAAATAACGAGGTGATGTCTCAAATTCTTGAATTTTTTTGCGTTACTTAATTCTTGGTCTAATTGGTTGGCTTCTACATTTACATTTAAATTTAAAACATCAGTATCTTCTTGTTCGTGGCAAAATAAAATATTTTAAAACTGGGCTGAAATCGGTACTAGTAGAAGGTATGTTCTCTACTATTTTATCCTTGTAGGTTAGGCATATGTGTTTTTTAAAATTGTTCCTCCTATGAAATGAACAAGTGCATTCACTAAATGGACACTCATAAGTATGAACTTGATGCGCATATTCAATAAGCACAATGAATTTTTTCAAATCGTTTATGGCTTTTCACAATAATTACAACGCAACTTCATTAAAAAAAATCTTCAAAGAAACTCTTTTTGTAACGAAAAACAATAGTATGTATATGTTACTTCACTTGAATATATCTAATAAGTCCTCAATGTATTTAATAAGTTTATCGGTGCTTTCATGAATTTGAGATTGCATGAAGTATCCAAAATTGCCCGCCTGAGGTGGATATGTGATCTTCAAAACAAAAAATACTTTAAAAAGAAGATCAAGTGCTCTAAGAGTACTATCACATTTAAAATGAATTTTGTCTATTACAATGTAAGTATTTCTAATATTAGTTATTTCTCCTTGGGCGATAAGGTAGAGCTGAATGGGATTTCCTTTTTGAAGCTTTAATTATTTGCTGTTCAATTTTCAAATTTATATCTTGCAGGATTAAAATTTAACTTGACTTGAATGGTTGAGAACTTTGATTTAAAATGCTGTTCATGGTTTGTTTATACTTGAATTATAACGATTTGTAATTCATATGAAACACTAAATAAAATGATGGCCATATACGAGTATTCGGCACTTTAATAGGAATTACATTTTTTTTTTCAATACCTAAATTCAATCACATTCTATTTCATTCATACATAGAATAAAATGACACATGATTTGTTTGCTACTGTATTATTTTGATAAATTTAAGCGACGAGAGAGTCATTGCATCGACATTTCAATTAAAATTGCATCCTATTAAAATTGAACACGAATTAAAATGCAAGACATTAAAATTTAATACAATTAAATTGACACTTGTACATAATTGTAATAGAATGCTTCGTTGGTCATCGCTCAGAGGGCGCCACCATGCGCACCCACGTCGTTTATTCATGTCAGAAATGATTTTGCATACGTTTCGTGCATATTTTGCTATTGTATTTTGAAAATACACACTCATAAGGGTTTTTTAAACAGAAGCAGAAGGTCTTTTGCGTAATTCCAGATGAAACAAAACTAAGCCGCGAATGGCGACCGGTGCGCCATCTGTATGTGGTGTACCAAAGCTTCCTATTAAAATTATGTTCGTGTACAAAAATAATGATATCGAATTTTAATGTGCTGCATAAATAATTGATGTTGCATTTAAATGCATATTGAATTTGAATGCGCGTGTATTGTAACTTTTAATTAATGTATAATTTTAAAGCATCTCTCATTTTAATGAACCTATCATTGAAATTGAACGCTAATAAATTCAGTTTTAAAAAGAAAACATAATTTCATTTCAAGTGTCAATTTTAATAAAGTTACTTTGAAATAAAGTGCCATTTATTGCAAGAGTATTAAAAATGAAACGTAATATTAATTCAGACGTCTTAAAAAGAATCGTTATTAAAATCGTGTCATCTATAAATAATGCGTTATTTGTAATAAAAATTAAATATAATTTAAATTAGAGTGTGGAAAACAGTGTTTCATTTTAATTCAATTGAATAACAATCGAATGATCGAAATTTATTCATCTCGCTCTAAAACTAAGTACAATTTTAATGAAAGTATAAAATAATGAGGGCTACCATAAATGCAGTGCAGATTTTTTACGAGTTCCACAAAAATATCTTGCATTTTAATTGAGTTTCATATAAAACAAACCTTTTAACATGTATATGGAAAATTGCGTGTTCCAAATAAAAAAATAATGTGAACATTCTTTACAACATGTCCGTTTTACAACATAAGGAGCCTATTTATAATTAAAATCAATGCAATTTAATTGAAAGTTATATAAATTATATTTTAGATAATTGGAAAGTTGGTTTTTAAAATATCGCGTGTGTAATTTAAATGACACTTCTTTAATTTTACACATGAAGATTTTGTTGAATAAATAGTAAAACGGCGTTCCATACATGATGGCTTATAACTTTTGATGGACTCCATAATTTTCTCAACATTTCCCAGCAATAACCTTGTAAGACGTTCAACAATTTCTTGTGGCGCCCTGAACATTCATTTATCGCGCGATTTACCACCACTTTACTGTATTTAATATTCGCCCCGACAGCCAATTAAATCGATCACTTTCCGGCGCTCATCCGGAACGCGCCGATAAATCAAGACTCCGGCGAGCCCCGGAGTAATGGCACGCGAAGAAGCGGCCGCTGTAAATTGCCCTCCTCAACAGAAGCGCGAATCTGCATGAAAATGACCGCGTGATTAATACGCACTTACCGGCGATTAGAACAATATATTATCGCCGGGCGTAATTAATATAATGCCCCGCTTGTATTGCGTACATCGTGTGTGCGCACTTTAGTAAATCATCCTGTCTAGCTGGCCAGGGGACGCGGACCGTGTCGCTATTTTCATTATGGTTGTCGGCCCTGATTGGGGAAAAATCGCGAAATTATATATTACCGCCGAGCGAAGCACCATTGCTGCTAATTAATCCGGCTCTCGCCTGGAATCGGCAGAATCGTCGATGTGGGGATTTTCAAAAACGAAATAATAATGTGGACTTGCACCGCGTTATTTATCATTTTCACTTAAGATTAGCCTCCATGCCGAGATTACAACTCCTGAGATGCCATTATATCATATTTACACTGGTTGTACGGTACACTGAAGTACCTGACCATCAATTCCAATTGCACTCCAATGCTTGCTAATTTCATTGTATGTTATCGAGATATCGCAAGAGCATTAATTTTAGTTAATCACTATCCCGCATGTAAATCATTGCGCGATTTAATTAACTTCCGCAGTAATCAGGTTTTTACATTTTAGTTCAATGTGCCAAATCTATAATCGAGTATTAAATAATGCTCCGGATATATCATCTTATAATAACTTTTGTGCAATAAGAGCCCAAAGTGTGTAAGGACCCATTAAATATAATTATTCTACAATTACAAGTATAATACAAAAACGCATCCGTAAAGGTTTTAGAGGGCACGGGAAGGCATGCGACCACCCGCATTTTCGGACATGCACAATTGAGAGAAAGCAGACATAATTATATTGATGGGAACACATAAACTTATGTCAGCTCGAATTTTAAACTACCTACATCTTCAGATAACGGGCTGAGTTCGCCACCGGCATGGTAACCTTGGGTGGTGCACTAACGCGCACGAGCGAGATCAATTTCAGAAAAACAAGCAAAAATAGAGACCTGGGTGGTATAATATGGGGGAGAAAAAGTTAAAATTCAGAATCACGGCACATACTCAGGTCACCAGTAAGGGGTTATTAACTTAATCCGGAGCTACGCTGGCTGAAAATAATAGGTTCAAACCTTCGGGTTTCATCTAAATGCTCATATCTGAATGCTGAATATTTCTGATGATCAATATGATACGGCAGGTCGTGGTAAACAACCAGTACCTTATTATTGATTTGTGGACACCTTCTGGTATCCTGAGTACGGACAGGTTTTAGTCGGTAGGAATCCGACACTACCCCTATACGGGGCATCTTTCAGAACATTTCCTCTCTTCAAAAAAAAAAAAAACAAAAACAAAAACAAAACAAAAACTCAGATCAGTTAGAAGTAACCACCAGCGCAAAGCGTTACTCTGCTCGACGAAGTCGCAGAAGTTGAGTATTAATTTCTCAGGTAATTATACGAACGACGATATCAAATGTACACCTTATTAACCAATTCTAAAGTCAATTTCCATAACTCCATGAGAAAACCTATCTAGTGTTGCTTGCGAGTGGATTAAAATTTAATAATGGTATAAATGCAGGTTCCCATCACCGAATACTGCGTAGTGGATCGAGCTTAGCTGCATTTTATACCTTTTCCTGGCAATATTTTCATCAAGACAGTAGAATATTGTTTTTTTTTTACCTTCACAACTACGAAACACGTAAATGCCGATATAATTAATGATGTTTATTTCCTAGAATCAAACTAGTCACCAGTGCACATAATCGGTCACCCTGTATAAATCGCCCAATATAATTTCGTAAATAAAATTGTTCAGCGTCCGATATTCAAGCAATCTCAGCACTCCAAACCGAATCAATCGTATGAATTAATGCACGTATGTATAGATGTGTGTAGAAGTAGAATTGAACCCGATTAAACTAAACCGTAATTCGTTTTATTTAAATAATATTACCTCTTAAAGTGCTGACAGATCACGTGGCTGAGACTAATAGTAGACACAAATGCTATTAATATTATGCGATGATGACATGCGATAACTTATCTGCACAATTTAAAGATGGGTTATTGCATGAATTCATTCATGTCATTTGTTCTTATCCACAAGGTGGGGTTGAAATTCATAGGTAGCCACAAATGCCAATGAATTTCTATGCTGTGATGACATGTATTGAAGGAACTTCTCGGAAAAAAATGAAGATAATTTGGTACATGAAGTCACTAAGGCCCGTATTTATAATCCGTACTTGAGCTCGACTTCGACTCAAGTCGTATATTTGGTTCGTATTTTCTATGAACGCTTATGCACCAAATGCAACCAAATATACCCAAATATACGACTTAAGTAGAACTCATGCTCAAGTACAACTATAGATACGGGCCTAATTTCACTTAGTAATTCCAATTAACGATAACCAATATTACAAAATAAAGTCAAACATTCAAGGTCAGAAAATATAAATTAAGATTCAGTAAGTATTAAATAAAACATTTGCAAAATTTGAATAAAGTAAATTAAATAAATAACGTCCAATTTGAATGATAAAGCTGAATTTTATTTACCTGTCGCTTGCAGTAAAGATAATTAAATAAATAACGTCCAATTTTAATGATAATGCTGTATTTTTATTTATCTGTCGCTTGCGCATAATCTTTCAAAATAAATAAATCTCATTGAATTCATAAATCTGTGTTTTACTTACTAACAAACATTACTAACAGACACATTACGCATGAAACGAACCCAATTAAATTGTCACGATAATGATTTTTAAAATCAAACATAACGTAAAGTACTATCACTAAATCACGAGCCAAATAAATATTGCAAATTATCAGAATTTGTATAATACCTGGGTGCGAACCGTTATAAGTGGTACATTGTTGCTTTCGGGGGAAAGTTGCCACGCGACGCGTAGCGGAGAACTTTTCGCTTGTTGTAAATAGCAACGCGCGATAAAGTGACGGTCCACTGAAAAGTCAAGTTTTCGCTCGAATATGCAATCAGAAAGACCTATTTTGTGTGTCAATTGTAGAAAATAGTTATTTATGTATTAAGGGCATAAAGTGGCTTTTATGGCCCGGTCTTATTTCCATAGTAAAATGCTGTAGGGCCATAAAAACAAGATACGCCCGCTATACATAAACTATTTTATGCACATAACAAATTCTTATCTTAAATCAATCATGTTTAAAAATATAATTATATACATTGTGAGTCGGGAGAATCGCACCAAACTCCAGGAGCGTACTCATGTACTCACAAAAATAATTTCAAAAACTCAAATGTTGTTATCCGATTTTTATTTCTTTTAAAGTTATATTTTCGCACAGTTTGCTGAAAAGACGGATAAATATGTTATTATCTGGAGTTTTTTTATGTGGAAACCGTTCATGATATTCTTCAACAGCAGCTGTAGGACTCCCATTACAAAAGCCATAGATAATCACCATACAGAGCCTTCAAGAAAGTGGTGTCCACTTTTCCATTTAGTGCCAACAGATGTAACTCTTGAAATAAAATATTTGTGATATATGGCAACATCACAATACATTGCCAATTAAAATTGTAAATTAAGTTAAATCTGGTTATATGATTTTCTTGTATCCTAGGAAACATTTCAGGAATGTTGCAAGACGTATTTATCTTGCATCTTGAACAGTGCTATCTAGTAGTATCCATCGTAAAAGTGGACACCACTTTGTTGAACGCTCTGTCTTTGTGTATTCAAATATGATAGCAAATGAAAATCGGATAAAAACATTTGAATTTTTCAAAATTATTTTTAGGTGCACAATACGTTCCCACTCCAGGACAATCACTCGGACCTCCCAATAAAAAGCTTAGATATGAATTTTCAAGTCGATCAATTAAGCTATCTGAGTTGTAGTGATAGACGTAAAAAATAATAACTGTAACGAAAAATAGTTATTTAGTTAGTTGATCCTGACTAATTAAACTTTCTAAAGAAATGTTATAACAGTTAGGTTCTATATTATGAAGATACTTGAAAAATGTTAAAATTCTAAAAATTGCGATAAGTAAATTTCTATATAGAAATTTGTCTCGATAGGAACAATTGAATAGCAACCGGATAAAAAATTGTTATAGTCGATTTTAATAGTTTTTTTTTTTATGGAAAACGGTTCAAAAGAAAGGTTTTTCATTGAGAAAAATTACACACGTTTGCTTTATGACATTTTGAGATTTAGTGAAATATTTTGGATATTTTTGGATATTTGGATTAGTTAGTTGGTTGATTCTCATTTAACTCAGTTAAACATTCTAAAGTAATAATTCAACTGAAAAATGTCAAAATTTCGGATATTTGGATTAGTTAGCTGGTTGATTCTCATCTAAGTCGGTTAAACATTCTAAAGTAATAATTCAACTGAAAAATCTTAAAATCCATTCTGTAACATGGAAATAGATTTGGCGGATACTTGTTTAAACTCCATTATATATATAATCTATTCTATACTCCAAGTAAATCTGTACATGGAAATTTTGTCCTTAGGATATATCAATTTTAAAACAGTTTTGGATAAATAAAACAATTTGAGTTCATTTATGCTGATCTCTAAATAAATCGCACAAAGAGTGCCAAATAATTCAAATGCCACCAAAATTTCAAGAAACAAATCTGGCCAATTTTCTTTATGAAAATGTATACAGAGTGTTATAGGAGGAATGGTACATATTGTGATATGTACAGCAATATCTCTAAATTATGTAAGCAAAATTTACGTCTAGTTACCTATGAAATTTGCCTGCTTGTAAGTTTGGCAAAATTGTCACCTTTATGTACCATAATAACATAACTTGTCAACTGTCAATCACTTGTTATGATATTATTGTTATCTACAGAGCAGAATTATTGATATTACAATAATTGCTAAAAGGTTACAAAAATATTTTGCACTCAGTTAAATTTTTTGTTTTTCAAAATGAAAATATAATAAATAATATAATAATAGATATAAGACTAGTTAACATTAACAAAAATTTTAGATTTTTAGATTAGAAATTGGTTAGGTTAGTTTAATTTTGTGAACTCAATCCGAAGATACACTGCATATCAGGGTTGGCGTGATTTAAATTATGATTTCAATCATTATTTAAATCAACTGTTTTTTTTTTAAATAACTCATTGATATAACTCATTTTTTTTAAATTAATCATTGTTTTTGCCCTGTTTGTGTAATCCAATCGGCAAACAATTAAAAATATAACCAACAATTAAATTACATGATAATGGAACCATTTTTTTGTCCATCACATGGTACAGATACACAGAAATTTGTTTTAATCATCAATTCTTGTTCAAATTCAAGAATTTATTTTAAAAAATCATATGATTTAAATAAAAATTAACGGTTACTTAATCAATTGCAGGGCAATTTGAACTTGGCAAATCAGTGATGTAAATCAACTGATATAAATCACATCTTAACTGGCAAAAACTGATCAGAAATACAAATAAGTAATGATTTATTATTAATTATTAATTTTTGATTATTTTTTTTAAATCATGATTTATTCCAACCCTGCTGTATATTATATCAATAAGTATAATTTTAATATCTACAGTCTACTGATGCTTAATACCAATAATTGAACAGTTGAACAGTATAAGTAATTTTTTTTAAATAATGAATTAATTTCAGTTTTAGTGGAATACAGATATCCTCTTTTTATATTTATAGTTTTAGTGGAATATAGATATCCTCTTTTTATATTTATAATCACACATTCAATGGAGCATGATTTCTTCATGAATAATCAAAACATTTTTAGCCGTAAAATGTACTCGAAAACTATTTTTTTAACTGGGTTAAGTCCATTATGTAAGGTAAACATTACTTATAACAAGAAAAAATATAGTGATATGATGAGTTTACTGCCATACATGCCTCCTACTTATGAATACTTCATCATCTTCAAATTGCAACAACTTTAGGGGAATATCCCTGTTGTGCACAGCGGCAAAACTGTATGAATCAATACTAGAAAACAAACTAAGAAAGGAAATTGAAAAAACAATGGAAAAGTCACTAAGTGGATTCATAAAAGGACATTCGACACAAGACCATACCTTCACAATTAAAAAGATGACAAAAAAATATTAAGACAAAACAGCAAACTATACTTGATATTCGTGGACTTAGAAAAGGCATTTGATAGAGTCCCAAGAGCCAAAGTGTGGGAAATACTTGAAGAAAGGAAGATAAAAGTGCATTTAATAAAAGCAATCAAGAGTATGTATGAAACCACAGAAAACTACGTAAGGACAAATAATTCAACATCTGAGAATTTCACAACCACACAAGGCCTTCGACAAGGGGGCGCTTTAAGCCCTCTGCTCTTTATTATATTCATAGACAATATAATGAAGAAAATTAAGGATAACACCAAGAAGGTAGAAATAGGATACTATAAAGTGAAAAGAATAGTGATAGCAGAATGTGCTTTTGCTGATGACTTAGTCATGCTAGCCAAAAGCGAAGAAGACCTGCAACACTTAAGCATATGGGAGGAGGAAGTGAAAAAACACAACATAGTAATTAATATAAACAAAACAAAAGTAATGGCAGTAGCAAAAGAGGAAACAAAAGCAAAAATACTAATAAATTTGAAAAGGTTAGAATAAGTTGAAACCTTTAAATATTTAGATACAATAATACATAATAAAGGAACCATGGAAAACGAAATAAATAACAGAATCATGGCCGCAAATGAAACCTACTATGCAATGAACAAGTACATTCTAAAGAAAGAAGACTCTCCAAAAACACGAAAATTACACTCTTCAAGACCATTTATAGACCAACACTCTTATATGGAAGCGAAACCTGGACAACAAATGAAAAGACAATGAACAAAATACAAGCAACCGAAATGAGATACTTAAGAAAAGTTGAAGGAGTCACGAGATTAGACAAAGAAACGAACAGATCAGGGAAAACCTACAAATACAAAGTGTGCAAAAATTAATACAGAAACGACATCTAGGATGGTTGGGGCACCTGTTAAGAATGCCAGAAGACTGACATACAAAAATAGTATGGACATCAAAAGACGAAAAGAAAAAGAAGGAAAGAGGAAGATCAAGGAAAAGATGGGGAAACAACGTAGAAGAGATCCTAAGAAGAAACGACCTCGATCAACAAGAAGCAAGGAAAAAGGCTACAAATAATGGAATGGAAGGAAATGGAAAAACTTCGTAGACAACATAAATTAGTGGTCACATTTTTTCTTTTTTGCGAAATAATGTTTGTTTTGATTTGCCTAGTTCAAATAGTCCTGCATTTGTTTAAGCATCCCTTAATTTTCGTTTAAATCACGAGGACGTTTGCTCTCTGCGATGTTCGGTCGATGGTGAATAACATTTCGTCGCCGGGAACGGGTCCCGATCCTCGTTTCTGTCCCAGCCGTGGCGTCATCGCGGCTGATATCTCTCGACCACATCCTCTTCCTCCGCGCGAAACTCCAGATAAAGCCTCAACGAAGCCAGAAGCGATAAGGGCCGGCCCGCGTGCTCGGCGCTCCTGAGCCCGGCTCCCCGGCCTTTCAGTGCGTTCGCGTCGTCCTTCCGTGTCCTCCCCGCGAACCAGGAGGCGAGAAGGACAGCAGAGGGATCCCCCGGGAGCGAAGAGCGCGCGCTCCCGAAGTGTCCCTCCTCCGGGTGATCAATCGACTTATCCCGTCTGGATTTCAGGAGTGCGCGCCGTCGACGACGGCCCTTTAGGAGGTGCGTGCGCTTTGTTTCTGTTTTCCGCTTGCTTTCCCGAGTGGCGTGCGTTTTCTGGATATTCGTGAGCGGCGGCGGACCGTGAACTTACCGGAATTACCGGTTATTAAATGGGAATTAATAGTTTGCACGGGCACGGCCGTCTAATTGGGGCAAAGCGAGCTTTAATTGCTTCGGCTATTATTCAATAGATGGCGAATTGGCTGGAATTAAGCGGCCGAGGAGTGCGGTAATGAGGCGTGATTACGCGGCTCATTTTTCTGGCCGACAATTGCTGCCCACGTAAAAAGCACATACACGACCACTAGGTCGAAAATTGTAGCCTTGCACTACTAGGAAACACAATTTCTCACCTACAGGGAAGTCCACAATAATTCGCCTAGTTAGCTACAGATGGCGTTAATTCAATAAAGAATAGTAACAGTAACTTTACTCTAATTGCAGTGACTGAACATTTAACTCATTACAAGGTATTTTAACGCCACTTCTTGCACAAATGAGGCAAAATATTATAGAGCACCCTGTATGTATCAGCCATCTATACCAACAACTTTCTTGCCCAAATGAGGCAAAATATTATAGAGCACCCTGTATGTATCAGCCATCTATACCAACAACTTTCTTGCACAAATGAGGTAAAATATTATAGAGCACGCTGTATGTATCAGCCATCTATACCAACAACTTTCTTGCACAAATGTGGTAAAATATTATAGAGCACCCTGTATGTATCAACCTTCTATACCAACCAACAATTGCAAATGCGGAAGTATTTCTATATTTCTAATAACACCTGCCAAGCGTGAATAAGATCGATATATGAAAGTGACTAAGTAGGAGTAACGAGTGAGTTACGACAACAGCCGATCGTAAGCGATCATGGTCGTCAATTGATGAAAACCGCCTCTGCGGCATACGAAATACGATAGATAAAATCGGTATTCAAAAGTTGCTAAGTAGGAGTCACGGATGCTTCACGACAACAGCCGATCGTAAGCGATCATGGTCGTCAATTGATGAAAACCGCATCTGCGGCATACCAACTACGAAAGATAAAATCGGTACTCAAAAGAGGCTAAGTAGGAGTCACGAGTGCTTCACGATAACAGCCGATCGTAAACGATCTTAGCCGCGCATCAACAAATATTTGGGGCGAACTAACTAGTGGCTAAGATCGGTACTCGAAAGTGGATAAGTGGCAGTCACGAGAGATTTCCGACAACAGCCGATCGTAAGCGATCTTGGCCGTGACCTAGACAAATATTTGGCAAATATTTATATTTATATTCGTACATATATTTGGCATATATTTATATTTATATTCGTACACTTTTGAATCATTTATCGTTGAAACGAGATAAGTGGCTTTTATTAAATTTTACAGCAAATAAAACTTGTTGTATCTTTCACTGATATAAAGTTCTAAACTACCAAAAGATTCAGATTTGGGTGGTCAATAAAACTTTAAATATCCTTCCTCTCGTTTTCGTGTTTGTTGTCGGTCCTAAATGCGAGTCGTTAATCCTGCAGTTTGCCAGACAATGGGATAATTGGTTAAGTAGGCAATTTCTGACGATTAATGAGGGGCACTTTTGCCCCGATATGGCGAGCAATTGTCTTGTCGCTTAAATAGGGCGAGGCGCATTTTTAGGCTTCTAGAGATTCTAATCACAGCAGTTATCTTGCATAAAAATACATATATCATAATGATCAGAAGTAATTCAAATGAAAATTTTGCATAAAAATATATCATAGAGATCTCTTCTAGGTATTCTAATCACTACAGTTATCTTGCATAAAAATACGTATATCATAAAGATCAGAAGTAATTCAAATAAAATTGTTTCACTGCAGTTATCTTGCATAAAAATATATGATAGAGATCTATTCTAGAGATTGTAATCACTGCAGTTATCTTGCATAAAAATACATATACCATAACAATCAGAAGTAATTCAAATGAATATGTTTCAGTGCAGTTATCTTGCATAAAAATATATCATAGAGATCTCTTCTACAGATTCTAATCACTGCAGTTATCTTGCATAAAAATACATATATCATAAACATCAGAAGTAATTCAACTGAAAATGTTTCACTGCAGTTATCTTGCTTAAAAATATATCATAGAGATCTCTTCTACAGATTCTAATCACTGCAGTTATTTTGCATAAAAATAAATATATCATAAAGATCAGAGGTAATTCAAATGAAAATGTTTCAGTGCAGTTATCTTGCATAAAAATATATCATAGAGATCTCTTCTACAGATTCTAATCACTGCGGTTATCTTGCATAAAAATACATATATCATATAGATCAGAGGTAATTCAAATAAAAATATAACAAAGACATATCTTCTAGAGATTCTAATCACTGCAGTTATCTCTCATAAAAATATAACAAAGACATATCTTCGAGAGATTCTAATCACTGCAGTTATCTTGCATAAAAATACATATATTATAAAGATCAGAAGTAATTCAAATGAAAATGTTTCACTGCAGTTATCTTGCATAAAAATATATCATAGAGTTATCTTCTAGTGATTGCAATCACTGCAGTTATCTTGCATAAAAATACATATATCATAAAGATCAGAAGTAATTCAAATGAAAATGTTTCACTGCAGTTATCTTGCATAAAATATATATCATAGAGATCTCTTCTAGAGATTCTAATCACTGCAGTTATCGTGCATAAAAATACGTATATCATAAAGATCAGAAGTAATTCAAATGAAAATGTTTTACTGCAATTATCTGGCATATAAATATATCATAGAGATCTCTTCTAGAGATTCTAATCACTGCAGTTATCTTGCATAAAAATACATATATCATAAAGATCAGAAGTAATTCAAATGAAAATGTTTCACTGCAGTTATCTTGCATAAAAATATATCATAGAGTTATCTTCTAGTGATTGCAATCACTGCAGTTATCTTGCATAAAAATACATATATCATAAAGATCAGAAGTAATTCAAATGAATATGTTTCACTGCAGTCATCTTGTGGGGGGGGGGGGCAATTGCTTCCCCCCCACACCCCTGGAATACCCCCTCTCTAAACTAATACGGAAAATGATGACTGAAATCTGGTATTTGATGTTTTCTTGGGTCAAATTTGTATTATGAGAGAATTTCCAAAGATAACGAATTGAAGGATAAACTGTTAGGAAACATGCAATTAAAGGTTGTGCAGGGGGGTGGGGGGCAATTGCCAAAATGATGACTGAAATCTGGTATTTGATGTTTTCTTGGGTCAAATTTGTAATATGAGAGAATTTCCAAAGATGAAGAATTGAAAAATAAACTGTTAGGAAGCATGTAATTAAAGATTATGCAAGGGGGTGGGGGATGAAATCTTGGAATCACCACTCTCTAAAACTAATGCCGAAAATGATGACTATGATATCGATTTGCCTTTATGTCGATTCCTGCCATATTTCTTCTGAACTTAGATTTAAATATTGTTCTGAATTTATTAAACTTATTTATTGCGTTAATTTAACATTTTCAAATATTATGCTTTGCTAGGCCATCCTGTATATTCTAGGATTAACATCTCTGAAGATGGCTGAAAGATAGCCAAAACTAGTCTAGTAAGGTGAACAAGACATAATAAAAATAATTAAAGCAACAAAACATCTTTATATCTAAACATATAAACTACCACTAAGTACTCCAATAAGGAAGGAAGAAAACAATATAAAATATTATTTATTATTATTGTTATTATTATTCCCACAATAAGATTTTTATAACTATCTATATAATATAATATTTTTGGAATTTCTAATGCCATGAAATGTATTTAATAGAAAAAAGTCTCCTTTTTTGGATGCTGCAAGAGACCAAAACTTTAACAGTGAAACAAAACCTTTGGACAGGCCTGATCCAAGACTTTTGATAAAGCAATAAAGATCGAATAAACATACCCACTAAAAAATTGAGAGTCCAACTGAAATATAAAATTTAAAAAAATAGAGTTACACAGTAGGATTATCCTCACCAATGAAGTAAAAATAATTAAAATTTGAAAAATCAACTATAAAACCTGCTACTTACCTAATTAAATATCAAAGAATGTATGTAAGATAACACAAAAAAATATTCAGTTATTGGAAATTAATTTCCTTTAATTTTATTTTGGTATCACGACGTTATTCGTGGGGAATTTCGTGAAAGGATTAGAAAAAAAAGGCTTTCTTTGGCATAATCCTCGATTTATGCCACGAAGTTATGGAACACCTTGTATGTATATTGAAAAATATGTTTTGCTGAAGAATTCAAGATATTCAAGTATTCAAGAAAATACAAAATATTTCGAAGCCACCTTTCAGTTAGTGTCTTTCCGATGGTGATTAAGTTATCTGCTAGATGGACATAGTCAGAAGAAGGTGTCCAATTCATTTTCATCTCATTTTTTATCCTTTAAATTTCTTTATGAGTAGGTATCTAAAATGCTTATAGTGAAGTGGTGAGTAGCAATCGATGTAATTGCTTTATTCGAATTTTGATTAAACGACTATTTGCAACTACTCATTTATCAGTGGATGGAAAGATCGCCATTTAGCTTGTTTAGTTTGTTGGTTGGTTACCTGGTACTTTGTAGTGAATGTGTAAAGATTATGCAATTGACATAAATTTTTTTGATGGCGCTCATAATCTTTAATGTACATTGACTCTCTTAAGAACCTGAAAACACGTTCTCCGTACAATCTGTAATTGCTGGTTTATTGCTCACTCAGCCTATAAAACCGGAACTACGTTGTACAGAAGAGACAAAGTAATTTTATCGGATTTATTATGCGGCTGTAAATTGAAGACACGTTTCAAACACGCGGGGCTCTTGTACTTCGGAGTGGCTGCTAATAAACCAAGGTGGACCGTGGTCGAGCCGCAGCTTCGCGTCCATCGCAATTTCCCAAGGCTGTGGATCGTTGTGCCCACGATTAAACTGGTGATTCATTGGTGTCCAACAATGAGCACTCGTGTAGGTGAAAGGTCATCATTAGGCGGAGCGCTCTGACGCACGCTGACCAATGGATGTACGCAGAAGTACAGCGTGGCCACGCGGCGGTCACGAACCCGTGGCCCTTTGTCCGGCCAAGCACCGTGCCCAATTAAAATTATGTGCAGGTAAACGATAATTCCTGGGGTAGCTCGAGCGTGACCGGTGGACGCAATCATCGGACGATTCCGCGTCATTACCCGGCGATGATGATGATGACGTCGTCGGCGGGTTCACCCCCTCGCTGGACACGTGTGTCCGAGCATCGTGGGAACGGGCGGAAGCTAAACATGCAGTCGCAGGTGGCCACGAACTATGCCGCTTCACCGTTAAACCTACTGCAATAAACTTGGCAAATGCACGATATTTATTGTATCAATTATTCCATGGAGATACACTCGCATACACGAGTGCGTGCACAAGTGCCCGGATTAGAATTGTAAATCTCCGACATTATTATAGTCGCCAGTGGTGGACATTCCTGGGATGCCCCGGGAATTAAGGAAATTGGCGCTGGTCAAGTGGAAAATTCATTAGTGCAAAAGAAGTCGGAACGACAAATTGATTATCCGCCAGCATCTGCAACTTGTTACGCTTATGCACTTAAGCGTCTTAAACAATAACAGATGCATCCGCTTTCAGCTAATTTAATACACGCCATTGCGTGTCAATTAATTACAAAGTGCCTGTATTTAAATATCCTATAATTTACATGTTTGATGCTATAATTCCTACGTTCAATTTACAACACTGAGCATTAAGTAAATTTCAATTAAGAACAGGCTTCGCCGTTGCAGTCAAGGAGTCATGATGTAATCATAAAAAATGACAATCTACACACAGGAAAATTTCTCTGGGCGAAGGGAGGCAAAATATATTCGCTCCGAAATCAATTAAAAAAATATATAAATCAATGAAGAACTGAAAAAAGAGGACACGAATCAATGTTAAAATCACCTTTTCTCACTAAATATACCAAGTACTCAATATAAAGGTCCAGCCGTACAGTCTCTAATTAACTTTAATCGATGGTTAGTGCCCCGAAATAAAATATATATATACAGTTTTTCAGCGATATTTCAGGAACTGTGCAAGATATCCCGGATTTCGTTTCAGTATATTGAAAGGAACAAAAATAAGAAACTTTTATCCTATTTGACAAACTCTGTACGTACTTCCGTTTAATAGATCCTAATGGTGGGCGTCGTAAAAGTGACCACCCTGTATATATATAATCAATGATGAACTGAAAAAAGAAAATTAATCAATGTTAAAATGACCTTTTCTCACTCAATATACTAAGGCCCTGTCTTACAGTCTCTGATTAACGTTAATCGATGGTTAGTGCCCTGAAATTTAAGAATCTTTTTTTTTTAATTTATAAAGATACTTGTAAAGTTTACATGTAATTTTAAGTTTGTTAGCTGTCTAATCAAATACATTCAAAATATGTAAAGATTAAATACATATGCCTCTGATGATGGTTGTTCATAACCGAAACTAGTCAGGCGAAAGAAATAAATCGTAAAATAAAAATAAATATTATTTACCAGTAAGTACTAAATATAACAACCTTAAATATATAACTGGCAATTTATGCATAAAACCTTAAACTTAATACTAATAATAATAATAATAATTCTTTAATCACATCGCCACGTGTACAGTGTATTTACATCTGCTAGTGGATAGCCAACATTAAAATAACTAATAAGTATTTTTACTGAAACACAATGTAAAAATACAATACATAATAATAATAATCAACATAGAAAACAGAAATCATCCTACACATGCAAATATTCAGGCCGCTTATAAAAACATCCGTCAATGTTTTATAACTACTTTATTACTATATCTGTTCGGCGACCCTACTATAGTACTTCAGTAATCAACAGTACATGAAGTATTGCTTAGCAACACTTCCCGGACTAGTGATGTAATGTTCCATTTCCAGGCCGCGAATGGCAACCGTAAACATGGCTAATACGACACTGTATGCAATAAATTAATTTGGAACCAAGCGTACAGTAAACAAAAATAAAATGATTTTATTGATACAAATCTTGAAACCTATTATATGGTCAGTTGATGAAAGTTAAAATTTTCTGCAAGTTTTCACTGAACAAAACAAATTATATGATATTTTTAGCAGCTTTTCTTGAAATAGCAATTAAATCTAAACACATTTCAGGACTACTTATATATTGCAATCATATACAGGGTGAGTTTTTTTTTTCATTTCAAACAGTGGGATCTCGGAAACCATAAGACATAGAGGTTCGGTTAAATGAGGAAAGAGTTGCCCTTTTAAGAGCTTATGCAAGATATGCTTTTGTTTTTTGAAAAAATAAGACCACCGTTTTTCAGTTATAATACAAACATTATTTTTTTAAATGGTCGGTCATAGTTGGCTTAGGCATTTTTAAAAAGGACACATTTTTCTCTTTATAGCGATACAAGGTTTGCTATACTTAAACTATACACTACAGATACACTGTTAAATTGTAACACTGTAACACTGTAAAATGTTAAATAAATCTTCGAAAATTAACTTTATGAAAATTATTACTTCATTTGACAAATAAACACGATACAGCACTATTTGTATTATTGAGAGTAGCAAAAACAGAGTTTGCCATGGAAAACTTTCTTCTTCCTCTTCATTCGAGAATTCTATTGATTTTTTTATTCTAATTATACTAAATTCTATTCAAATTATACAACGAAAATTCCTGCATCTCATTTATTTAAGAAAGTAGCAAACATCGTTATAAAGAGAATTTTTTTTTAAATGTCAATACCAACTCTGCCATTTAAGAAAAAAAGTTTGTATTATAACTGAAAAACTGTGGGTTTTCTAAAAAAAATCATATCTCGCATAATGTCTTAAATGTCTTAAAATGTCTTAAAATGACAACTCTTTCCTCATTTAACCGAATCTCTATTTTTATGGTCGGAGATCCCACAAACTCACCCTGTATATTTTTTTCTAAATGTAATATTTTATATGGTATTGCTAAGTCTTTTTGTTTAGTTTGATTAGTGATTAACTTCTAAAGACTTTCTACGTATTTTGAAATTTTCTGAAAATTTGAGGTATTCATATTATTAATATTGAGTATTCTGAAATTATTTTCAGAGAAATTTTGTACAAATTTTGAATACATTTAAAAACATCTTTTTTTGGCTTTTTTCGTAATATACACCTTGGTTGATACAATGTTCACAGTTTCTCATATTTTAACATATTTCTCAACATTATAGACGTTCTAACTATCTTGATATTTTAAATGCATGTTTTTGAAAATTCTAGCAAACTCTTCTTCAAACTCCATATTAATTAATTATTATTAATCATCAGGATGGTTTCGACCTTTACTGCGTGGTAGTTCATATTAAAACAAAAAGAAAAGGAGAAACAACTTGCTATGTTTTTACCACAAAATGTTTATTGATATATCGACATATACAATAAAATAACGACTCGAGTTTCGACATCTTATTTGGTTATTAATATTATTGCCTCTGGTTTTGACTTCTTACGGTCAGTTTCGAATGTCGTTATTTTATTGTACCTACATGTCGATATATTAATAAACATTTTGTGGTGAAAACATAGCAAGTTGTTTCTCTGTGTTTTTAATTATTATTATTATTTTATTATTATTAGTTATTAATTAATTTAATGATTATTGACTTCTGCATACTTAGTTAACAGTTTTGTAAAATTTTATGAAAATTGAGAGGAACATTCTGTAAATATTTTTATAAAGATTTTGTACATTTTTTTAATACATTTAAAATCAATAGGTATATATATATATAGCTGTCTCTTTTCGTGATTTACGCATTGTTTGATATAATGTCTATAGTTTCTGATATTTTAACATTTTTCTCAACATTATAGACGTTTAAACTATCTTCATATTTTAAATGCATATTTTTACCTTTTTCGTCATCATTATAGATGTTTTAATTATCTTGATATTTTAAAAGCATATTTTTGGAATTTTTCAAACTCTATTAATTAATTTTTATTAGTTATTAATTAATTTAATGATTATTGACTTCTGCATACTTAGTAAACAGTTTTGTGAAATTTTATGAAAATTGAGAGGAACATTCTAAAAATATTTTTACAAAGATATTTTTAATACATTTGAAATCAATAGTTTCTGTCTTTTTTCGTGATTTATACATAGGTTGATATAATGTCCATAGTTTCTCATATTTTAACATTTTTCTCAACATTATAGAGGTTTAAACTATCTTGATATTTTAAATGCATATTTTAACCTTTTTGTCATCATTATAGATCTCTTAACTATTTTTATATTTTAAATGCATATTTTGGAATTTGTATATTCTCTATACTCTATACTCTATAATATATTTCTAAAAATTTTCAATTTCATCAATCTATTAGATTTAGGAACGTTATTGAATTACTATTAAGTCAATTTTCTTTAATAAATATTTCTTTGAATTTCTTTTAATTGGTGAAAATTTAGTACCTGTATTTATTTATATAACGTATTTTCATATTATTACTAAGTTAACTTAATAAACTTTCAATATTTGTTTTCACTCTCTTTCATATTGCTGAAGTTGGGTAGTTTTGAGGTTTCCTACATTGTTCGCAATTTATAAATCATCTGATACTTTTGATATTTTGATTAAATGCTGGGCTTTTTAACTCTTTTGATATTTTTATTTTACATTCTAAAAGGTTCCATAAAACTTCCTTTTTTTTTGGTATGTTTTATGAGTTTTTCCTTTACTAGCATATTCTGTAATATATTAGTAATCTTAGATATATTAGTGTATGTGTCCAAGATAAGGATCAACAGCAAATCCAAAATCTTTCGGTTTCTGAATTAGAACATTAGAAACCATACTGTGATATAAATAGTTGAATTCGAAATAGGAAATGCTATCTAATACAAGGTGTAGATTTTTTACAGGCCATATAAAAAATAAAGTTGATGATGGTTTCTTCGAAACGGAAGGTGGTACTGAAAATGTATAAACGCCGTCTTGTAGAGTTAAAGAAATGGCAACGAGAAAGTGCCTTTGGTTTTCTTATACCTTTCCAAATAACTTCAGAAAAAAATAAAAACGAAATTGCAAGATTTCGGATTTTTTTGAATATCTCCGGAAATAAGCGGAAATTTCTGGTTTTCTCAAAAGAATATTACTGACTACTAAATTGCGCAACTTTTTTTGTAATTTAACCGCCTTTCTTACTTTTACGGTTTCCGAAATCCCCATGCTGTTGATCCTTATCTTGGACACCCTGTATGTAAATCTAAAATATTTTTTGTAACACAAACCACCTAACAATTTTTGGAAAATGTAGGAGAAATCACATTATATTCTGACAAGCTTAAAGTTGATCAAATTTAGGTGTCATTATTAAGGAAAAGGTTATTTGCACACATGTATTAATAATTAGCTATTTGCACATATGTATGTATTCATAATTACAATAATCTGATATTGATACCACTTGAAATTCAATGATACACATTAAACATTTTCTTCAGCCTTAACCTTTGTAACTTTTACGGTTTCCGAAATCCCCATGCTGTTGATCCTTAACTTGGACACCCTGTATGTAAATCTAAGATATTTCTTGTAACACAAACCACCTAACAATTTTTGGAAAATGTAGGAGAAATAATATTATATTCTGACAAGCTTAAACATTTTCTTCAGCTTCATTTTCACGTGACCTAATTTAACATTAACGAATGTTAAACGAAAATTCGATGCAAATATTCATATTCTATTTTTTTTTTCATTTTGCAATAGCTTGAGCAACAATAATAAAGTATCAAATTTCTTCATCACAACAATTTGCACATATGTATGTATTAATAATTACAATAATCTGATAATTATGCCACTTAAAATTCAATGATACACATTAAAACAATTCTTCAGCATTTGTTTAGCGCCACGTGACCTAATTTAACCTAGAAAAATCGATGCAAATATTCATATTCTACGCTGAATCATTTTTTTTCATTTTGCAATAACTTAAGCAACAATAATAAATATCAAATTTGTTCATCATCAAAATTTTGATGCGGAAATTTCATGGTATTTTTAGATATTCGTGAAGAGAAATAAAATGCTGTCAAATTTGTAATTTGAAGAAGTTAGGTTGCGATTTAATAAACGTATCAACGACGTCATTTTCAAAAAGTGTCGCGTAACAAAAAGAACTGAAAACCATCAAATTGTGGCAAATAATTAGCTATCAAACTTTTGTAAAACTTTTTTTTTTCTAAAAACAATAATAAAGACTTTGGGGAGGAGGTCCCTTACTTTTTACTCACCCTGTATGTGTAGAACATTGGGGAGGAGGTCCCTTACATTTTACTCACCCTGTAAGTGCCCTACATCATATTAGATTAGATTAGACGGATCGTAATGGCTACTTGTAGCTTTTCAGCACTGCGACCTATGTAGATCTTTTGTACTAATACTGTTGCAGTACATCAACCAACGAATTTAGATTTTGTAAAGTTACAATTTTTTTAAAGTTTTTAAACAAAACAAAGTATATGATTGTTCCAATCTTATTAGCACTTTTTTTATGAAATAGAAATAGAATCTAGAAAAAAAAATTAGGACTATTTATACTGGGTGATTTTAGCTCACCAACAAACTTCTTCGTGTGCCTTGTCCATCTGGATATTAACGATCATTATCATGATCATTATAACATTGGACTACATTTTGATTTTACGAATGTAAAATCAAAATGTAGTCAACTTCTAGAATAGAAGTGTCCATAAAATTTTGTGGTCATTTATGTAATCTTTCGAAAATTTCTAAATGTTAAATATATTTATCTGTATATATTGATGCCTTGATTAAATTTTCGGTATCTTTTCTTTCTGGATTTCTTTAGTATCGTATAATTATCTGATCTTAGCTTGTGAGATATTGGCTCTCAAAAAGATTTTTGAACTGCGAAGTTACTGCAAACACCCCTTTTATAGCGGGCTCGAACCCCAACCTTTGGGCTATCAGTGAGAGAGCAGATCGTGTTTTATGTATGCTTACGTTTATCAAAAAGTCACTTTTGTTCGATATATATATTTATAAAGGCTAAAATTCACATCTTAGAATTCGGTCAGCACATCATCTCGTATATGATTCATACAGCAGACAAGGACAAGCAGACAGACATTTGTCTGCAATGGTCTAATGCTTTCATGGTATGTCACTCGTATTTCCATTGAATTTTAGAATTCGACATTTTTAAAGAAAACATATTTGTGTAGAATTATAATTACGTATAAATATAATTTCTTTTGCAAAATTATGTATTATTAACCTCGTCAAGCTCGACATACGACCCATAGAATAAAAAAAATAATAATATTAATAATTTTAGTTATTCCCAGTGCGTTCAATGTAAATTACAGAACTCCCAACACATTGTTTCAGTGCTCTTGTTTGCCCGCCTCTCGACTAGCAACGACCGCCGAGTATAACAATGGTCACCTTGCGCCCGGTGTCGGAGGTCACGATGTGAGAACATCTTCGCCGGGCAAATAACGTAATGGCAGTGTCTGGAGGCGCGGCAGGGCCCGGTGCCCGCCGGACCGTGGTTCCGCCGAACCGGCCCCCTTTGTGCACCTTCGTGCGCCCCTTCTCCACCGCGCCCCCTGCCCAAGACGTCGCTAATTGTCTTCTTTAAGTGTGTCTCCCCCGGCCCGGGGGGCGCGGGAGGCGGCCACGCTCCGCCGGGCCCCCATTTCGACCGTCTCCGCAGGTGGCGGCGGGGGGCGATTTTATGCGGACGTAATTGCGCATAATTTGGGCAGCCGGTCCATGCGATCCCAGGTTGCTAATTAATGTTTGCCGAAATGATAATGCCCCGCCGGTAATGAAGTTATTAAAACGTTAATTGATATTTCTGGCGGATATTAAAATTAGCAGAGTAAATTTGCCAGCATTAAGCCCAATTATTTATGCGGTTGTGATAAAGTTTGGAACAAAATTCGTAATTGCTGTATTTTATGTTCGTAAGAAAATTGTTCGGACAGGTTAATTTTATATTTTAAACTGACAAATTTTTATACATAATCTCAGTAACGGTTTTTTGTTGGGTTGTTTTGTTTTTGTTTTTTGTTTATGTTGTCATAATGTTTTTTGGTTGTTTTGTTTTTGTTTATTGTTGATGTTGTCATAATGTTTTTTGGTTGTTTTGTTTTTGTTTTTTTTGTTAATGTTGTCATAATGTTTTTTGGTATGTTTGTATGTTATATTTTCTATTATAATGTATATTTCTTAACTGACAACCCACATTTTTTTCTTCTGGTATTGATACTGGGAAGTTCAGTTTTAACCTCTTTAGCTTTAGGTCATAATAGAGCTTTGGGAAAAAACACTCTTTTTTTTTGCAACATTTGGTACAAAAAAAGGAATAATTTCGGAAAATTAGGGGGTTAAAGTTGATTTTTCTTAGCATGGTTGTCTTTTAAAATTGTAACTTGATACTAAACTTTCATTAATTTTACTAAAATGATCATTGAAGATACACACCGTTTCATAAAGATTTTAGAAAGTTTTATGCAGAATGAAAATTTCCAAAATATGCAATCAAAATATCAAGAGAGTTAAAACTTTTGCAAATGCAACAGAAAGATTTAAAGGATCTGAATGTTCGGAAGCTATGAATCATTGTTATAAATTACGAGAATTGGCATGTTTTAGAAAAATCTACAAAACCTCTATGTTTCAGATATTCAGTTTCTAATATTCCAAAATTTTCCGAAAACTGCACGGAACTTTTAACAAACCAATAAAAACAAAACTATTGAAATCAAAATTACAATTGAGGCGTTCATTTTAAAAAGTGCAACATGTCCAAAAATCAGTTTTGTGAGAAATTTAAAAAAAGTTATAGTGGAAGTTATACTCAAAGTACTGGGAAAATAAATCAGTCTATTCTGTTGTATTTATTTCAACTTATTTAAAAATAAAAATAAATTTAAATAAGAATTTCGAATCAAGAGAAAAAAACGGGGGAAAAGTTTAGAATGTAACAGGCGTGTAACAGGCAAATTAAAAAAAAAATGATTTGCCTGTTACACGCGACTTGTATTGTTTTTTGAGAAAACGGGTTTGTTAGTGCATATACATTGGTCTTGAGAGCCGTTTACTGTTAATAACTCGATTTGTGCATTTTTGGACTTGTGCTGTTTTTTAAATAAACACCTCTATTATAGGTATTTCAGCTCTAGTTATCCATGGAAATTTTCGCAGCCAATGAGAAAGCCGAGATAAATGTTGAGACTAAATAGAGACTTAACTTGGAAAAACACATTTAAAACGCCTCTTAAAAATTATTGATTCTACGTAAATGTTTAAAATATTTAAATAAGATTGAGTGCTGACACATTATTTTTCTTTTGTTTCAGGTGAGTCTTAAAGCAAACATGTAGAGTTTTCCACAATACACGTAAGTAACGTTTGATTGCAACGCAAAATTCATAAATATCCACCTGTACAGTTTCATCTTGTTTAACAATTTGTGACAAGTTATTGATACTACAGTCAGCCAATTATGGGTTATGGGTAGTCTATATGTGGAAAATATAAGAGAAATGAAAAAATTGATGATACTTTCTCGATGTTTTGTTTTACTAGGAATGTAATTGTCAAAACCAAAATTAGCTATGGTATTTTTTTAGGTATAATGAAAAATTCAATTTATTAATATACATGGTGTCCAAGATAAGAATCAACAACAAGGGGATCTCGGACACTTAATTCCGGAGATATTCGACAAAATCCAAAATCTTGCGATTTCGTTTTTATTTTTTTCTGAAGTTATTTGAAAAGGTATAAGAAAACCAACTGCACCAACTCCAGTATCCTTATCTTGGACACCCTGTATGTAGACATGCCGATGGCTTGGTGGCATGATGTTATTAACAACTACCGAAATGAACCAATGTGAAAAAAATAATAATCCCATATTTTTGGAATTGAAAGGGTCTTATAATAAAAAATAAGTTATGTAAATGTACACATGTACATGTATAGAAGTTATTTTTAAGGATTTAAAATAATAAAAAATCGAGAGATCCATGATAAAACAAGATACCTACATGTGCTTGTCCTACTAATAACTTTTGTTTATGTCGAAATCTTTGGTTTACTATTTCCGCATATGATAGACATTTTGAAAATCTGTATTTTTTATGTAAAAAAAGTTTTGTACGACGTGTAGTTTTTGAGATTCATATTGTATATTTTATAGAACTTTTGAAATTTCTAAAGAGAAAAAATATACGACATTTCGATTTTGTCCAAAATAGCCCCACACGTTCAATTTGCACGCTGATTTCTCAATATCAGTCAAAATTTTAATCTTGCAAGTACCTGGGATTACAGTCAATATTTCAATGATCACTGTAAAATTTTAAAAAATTTGCCACTCTATTATTCTCTCAAAATGTCAATGATACTGTAAAAGTTTTAATTACTTCTCACAAATTTGCAACTATTCTGTCACAATAGTCTTCATTCATTATACCAAAATTTTAATTATTACTGTCAATATTTCAATGATTTCCGATTTTTTTAGAACAATTTTTGATAATGTTCTAAATATTCTGTAGAAATTGCATTTGTTATGACAAACTTTCAATTATCACTATAAACTTTTAAATTTTTAACACTTTCTATTTTTCAATCCGTCATAATGTCAATGATTACAGTAAAACTTTTAATTATTTCTCACAAATTTGTGTAACTATTCTGTCAAAACTTCATTCCTTATACCAAAATTTCAATTATTACTGTCAAAATTTCAATGATTACTGATATATTTTAAACTATTTCTGATGATTTTTTAATTATGCTGCAAAAATTTCATTTATTATGACGAACTTTCAATTATCACTGTAAAATTTTACATATTTTTGCCACTTTCTATTATTTTGTAAAATGTCAATGATTACTGTAAAAGTTTTAATTACTTCTCACAAATTTGTAACTATTCTGTCAATATTTCATTGGTTATACAAAAATTTCTATGATTACTGTCAAAGTGTGGACAAAATTTCAATGATTGCTGTTTTTTTAACCTATTTCTGATACATTTTAAATTATTCTAGAAAAATGTCATTTATTATGACGAACTTTCAATTATCGGTGTGAAATTTTACAAATGTTTTGTCACTTTCTATTATTATGTCAAAATGTCAATGATTACTGTAAAAGTTTTAATTATTTCTCACAAATTTGTGTAACTATTCTGTCAAAACTTCTTTCCTTATACCAAAATATCAATTATTACTGTCAAAATTTCGATGAATACGGAAATGTTTAAAACTTTTTCTGATAAACTTTTAATTATTCTGTAAAAAATAATTTATTATGATGAACTTTGAATCAATACTGTAAAATTTTCAAATTTTTGCCGTTTTCTATTTAATGTCAAAATGTCAATGAATACTGTAATAGTTTTAATTATTTCTCACAAATTTGCAACTGTTCTGTCAATACTTCATTGATTATACCAAAATTTCAATGATTACTTTAAAAATGTTAATGATTACTGTCAAAATTTCAATGATTACTGAATTTTTAGGTAAATTATTAGTTATTCTAGAAAAAAATGATTTATTATGACCAACTTTCAATTATCACTGTAAAATTTAACACATGTTTTGCCACTTCCTATTATTATGTCAAAATGTCAATGATTACTGTAAAAGTTTTAATTATTTCTAACAAAGTTGCAAGTGTTTTGTCAATACTTCATTGGTTATACAAAAATTTCAATCATTACTGTCAAAATATCAACAAAATTTCAATAATTACTGTTTTTTTAACTACTTGTGATAAATTTTCAATTATTCTAGAAAAAAATCATTTATTATGACAAACTTTCAATTATCACTGTAAAATTTTCCAAATGTTTTGCCACGTCGTATTATTATGTCGAAATGTCAATGATTATTGTAAAAGTTTTAATTATTTCTCACAAATTTGCAAGTGTTCTGTCAATACTTCATTGGTTATATAAAAATTTCAATGATTACTGTCAAAATGTCAACAAAATTTCAATGACTACTTTTTTTTTAAACTACTTCCGATAAATTTTCAATTATTCTAGAAAAAAATCATTTATTATGACGAACTTTCAATTATCAGTGTAAAATTTTACATTTTTTGCCACTTTCTATTATTCTGTCAAAAGGTCAATGATTACTATACAAGTTTTATTTATTTCTGCAACTATTCTGTAAAAAACATCATCCAGTATACCAAAACTTCAATTATTAGTGTCAAAATTTCAATGATTACTGATTTATTTTCTTTTAACTTTCTCATAAATTTTCAGTTATTCTGTAAAAATGTAATTTATTATGAGTTATGGTGAACTTTAAATTATTACTATCAGTATTACAATGATTCCTGCAAATGTTTAATTACTTGATAGTCTCAATTAGAATGATTTATTGTCCGATATTATACGAGACATATTTTAATTTTTTTTATTAAAATATATTAAAAAAGTTTCATCCGACAGAATCTCAGTCAAATATTTCAATGTTGTGAAATTTTACAAGACATTGTACAATACATTGCATTGTCTCACACAGGATGTAGTTATGTAACCACACTGTATTATAATAATTTATTAATTAAAATTAAGATGTCTACAGCAAAATAAGAAATGTCCATATGCATAGTCAACCCTAGTAGGCACTAAAGCTTGGTAGATATTAATGCTAATCAGAATGTGATATATCTTGCAGAAATGACATTCAGTGATGTACTTTCTAAACGTTTTAAGTATCTACCAAGGTTTGGTAGCTACTAGAGTTGACTATGCATATGGCTTTTACAGAATATCAACAAAATTTCAATGATTACTGTTTTTTTAAACTATTTCTGATAAATTTTCAAGTATGCTAGAAAAAAAATCATTCATTATGACGAACTTTCAATTATCAGTGTAAAATTTTGAGTTGTATATGCATATGGGTGTAAAAGTTTCAAACCAAATAAAAAATATAACTACATGCAAAATTTCGCAGTAGGCTAAATATTTCGTTCCTTCCAATTACATTTATATATTTTATATTTATTTCAGAATCGTTTGTCCCTGTAATTTATTTTGATTCAAAGTATGTAAATTTATTTTTTAATACTGCGACCGTTTAAGTCGATAGCCGTATAGAGATAATACTACTGCTGCTACTACTGGAAAATGCCAGAAAATTCCATTATTTCCGCAATATTTCCAAATGAAACGCGTGTAAATTCCAGAAAACAATCATCTTCTTAAAGTCCCATCTATCGGAGGTTGGAAATCATCATGGCAATCCTAACTTTATTAGCAACTGTTCTAAATAGTTGGCTTGATGTTAATCCGAACCATTATCTTAAATTTCTGAGCCAGGAAATCCTTCTTCTTCCTGTGGTTCTTTTCCCCTTTATTTTTCCTTCCATAATCAGTCGCAGCAACCTGTAGATGCGAAAAAAATAGAATAAAAAGAAATAAGAAAAATTAAGAAAAAAATAGAATCGCGTAATGGCTTGTTTCTCAGTGAAAACTTTTCGTGTCCCTGGAAGCTGGATCCTTTCGGCAATCTTCTTCTCTGGGTTCCTATCTGTTAATATTCAATCCGGATGTTGGCATTGGCATTGGCATTCGGCAATGCCAGTGGAAATTCAATGTTATATTCAATTATCTTATGATCAGTTTTATAGTTAGATAGATGCTATTTAGTAGATAGATAGCATATTATTGATAGATAGATGGATGCTATTTAAAGCACACAAATTGTACAAAAAGAAAACACAGCCACTTAATTAAAACTAGAACACAAATCTATAAAATTACTCAACACTAAAAGAAAATGTGAAATATTCATCAATGCCATAAAAGGCCTTAATTATTTTACGAATTGGTTTTTATACTGTTGTATAAAATATTGTATGATGAATATGGATATGGTATTGAATACCATATATGAATATGGTATTGAATGAAGGAAATACTGTTATCCAGATATGCTCCAATGCATGTAGTGGGCCCAGAAGCAACCAAATTTCGTACCTCTGATCTACAATTGATACATATTCAGGAATAATCAAATTTCGACCGTCCATTTGTTTCTGCTATCCGGACGGAAAAAAAATCGCTGCCATCAAAAAGCGCTTTTGTTGCGGCTGTACCTCTCCGGCTCACATAACGACAGGCCAGTCTCATTGTTATTGTATTTACATGCAATAACCATTATAAACAGACAGCAGTGGCATGTGTGCTGGGCAGCGGTGCATGAAGCGGCCCCTTGAGGGGCCCCCAGACGGATCGAAAATCCCACCTTCCGCGGGGTGACGGTGTCGGTGAGGGCCCCCGACGCCCGTCGCGATTCCAGAAGGAAAAGCAGCGGCCGAAAGACGTCGCGACGCCTCGCCGACGCCGCCAGTAATGGACGGGATGCATGACGCACTAGGAACAATTGAAGTGTAAATGGGTTCCTTTGTTTCAGCGAAGTGGACAGTGAAGATGCGTTCTGTGCGGAATGATGAAGCGATGTTCGGTTATGCAACGCTATCTGGCGCTGTTATTGTAATGGGCGGTTGTAAATTTTAATGGTTTCAATCTGAAATAGTTAGTGGATAAGGCCAACTTAATTTCACTTATTATGTATGGAAATTTGCGTCGCTGAATTATTCACTCGTACGTTACTTTTTTTTTTTAATTTGGAACCACCTATTTTACATATGAAATGTTACACTAATTTATCCACTTTGGTTTTTAAATTTTTCCTTCAATTCCGTGCCATTAGCGGAAATTAAACAATGAAAATTGGGTCAAAACAAAAAATGGGTCTATCTGGTTATCCGGCATAGTGTTTTCACTTGAAATTGAAAATGTACCTGCAATGAGGGTTTATTACGGTCAAGGGTTCTCCATTGTATAGCGTGCTGCGAAGAGGACTCTGGATGCTCTGGACTCTGTTCTCTTCCCATTACCAGTCATAAAATTCCGTTCGCACAATGGAGCGCAATAAACAGCCTTCGTAGGTAGATTTTCAATTTCAGATAAAAACACTATACTTCTTATGTGCGATAGAAAATTTTCCAACACAAGATTCGCAGGAATTCACTTAGACTCAATCGACTTACCGAGTCAGGATTACTAGAGCTGATACTAGTTGATACTAATTACCTACCAAATTACTTGATAATAATTACCTGGCTAACATTTCGCTACGGTGCAAGCACTTTGTAATCGCAGCCAAACAAAGATTAATTATTATAGATATTATTTCAAAAATATTTCAAAAATTTATAATCACACCTAGTAAATGTATTCATTTATAATTTACAAGTGTGAGGTCCATACAAAAGCTTTTTAAAATTATAATTGCGAGTCGTAATTAGTCGCAAATTAAGTGGTTTGTCTTCGCTTCGGCGGTTAATCAATCATGCATGCAAAATGATAACGAGCACTAAACTGTTCATTACGATTCCGCTTCTATTTAGATAAGCAGTTTCAGTTTGCCATTTAGCGTTATCGCTGAACAAGGAACTAAACGTAGTCACATTATTTTTTCAACGATTCCAAATCGCTTTTTTATCAATTGTATCGGTTTATTGGCTTCGTGTTAACAAACACGCAGACAAATACGTTTGTATCAGTCATTGACTACCATAATGTTTTACTTGATAAGTAACGATAAAGGAATGCGCAATTTAAGGAAACTTATTTCTTAATAAAACCGAATGAAACTTAAATAATTGGCTCCACAACAGTGCATTGTGCTAACATGTTTATAAGTGCTCATGGGATGCAATCAATGTTATTTCAGATTTGCAAAGTTTTTGTAAGAAAGTGTGTTAATCTTAATTAATACATATTTTATAAAACTTTTGTTTCTTGCGGATGCAGTCAAAATTCGATAAATGCAACAGACAAAAATTGAAAGAAATGATTCTATTTGTCAAAAAAAAGCTTTTAACGAGTATTGCTATTATCGAATTGATTATACAATTTTAACGCAAAGTAGAAATTACCGATGATAATACATATAGAAAGTAAGGCCAAACGTACTACATATTTTTATTCAATTCTGGAGTTTTAAACTGACGATATACCTCTTCGCAGGCATCATAAGCAGTTGTTTACCGTGAAATAAAATTTGCTTGCTTCCACTAGTGAATTTAAAACTTTTAATTCATTCAAAATCAAAATCACACAACATCGATTTGATATAAAACCTTTAACTTCATGGACACAAACTTTCTCACTGCTTCTGGGGCTTCATTTGGAACCCATTTTTAAAAACACTGCAATGGGCCTTCTAAAAATTTTATTTGACAATAACTGTCAGTTTCACTTTTCATCGATTTGATATTATAAAAATGAAATGTGTAACTTCTAAACGTTTTTCGACAAAATTGAATAAAATAATATATAAAACACGTGAGTTAAGGATGTTTTTCACTCGAATAAATTAGCCCATTCGTGACGGGCTCCTGGCCTAAACTTTATACTCGTGAAAAGCATCCACTTAACTCACTTGTTATATAAATAATAATTAATCAATTCTGACGTTTTAATCTGACGTTATATACCTCTTAGCAGACATCATAGGCACTCGTTTATCTTCAAGTGAGATAAAATTTTCTTGATTCCACCAGTGAATTTTGAACTTTTAATTCTTTCAAAATCAAAATCACACAACATCGATTTGATAGAATACCTTTAACTTCATGGACACAAACTTTCTCACTGCTTCTGGGGCTTCATTTGGAACCCCTTTTGAAAAACACTGCAATGGGCCTTTTAAACTTTATATTTGACAATGAATGTCAGTTTGACTTTTCACTGACTTGATATTATAAAAATGCAATGTGTAACTTCTAAACGTTTTTCGACAAAATTGAATAAAATATTATATAAAACACATGAGTTAAGGAGGTTTTCACTTGAATAAATTAGCCCACTCGCCCTAACGAGGAGCTCGTGGTCTAAATTTTATTCTCATGAAAAGCATCCACTTAACTCACTTGTTATATAAACAACTATTAATCAATTCTGCCGTTTTAAACTGACGTTATATACCTCTTAGCAGACATCATAGGCTGTTGTTTATCTTCAAGTGAAACAAAAAATTGTATAAAACACGTGAGTTAATGATAATTAATAAATCGAATAAATCGAATATATTAGGCTTCAATTTTATTCTCGTGCAGTACATCCACTTTACTCAATTTTTATATAAATAGCTATTATTAGATTAATTTGACTCTAAACATAAGGTAGAATAGAAACAAGTAGCAACACAATTACAACCAGTTAAGGTTAGACCTGTCAAATGTCAGAAGTTGCAGTTATGGAAAAGTGAATAAAAAATAGTTGCTCTTATAGAGAGTTGCTAGTAGAGAATGTTGCATTTACAGGAGTTACATTAATCGATTTTTTACTGTACTAGGGATAACAAATAAGATAAATAAAGTAACAAATGTCTCCCATTTTGACATTTTGTTTGAAAATTTTTAACAGTGCGGAAAACTGGCGCGAGGTTGCCAAGCTGACACCATAACCCCAGTTTAGTGACATTTTGGATTTTTGGCCTAATGCATCAGGTGGTGTTTTTTAATTAATAAAAAGATGGTATAAAAATTTGAATCAAAGTTATTTTCTATTTTCACTAACAATTGTCTTAAACTATGCATAAAAAAGTTGAAATTAATATGTTCATTAAAAGGTTATTATTGGTCAAATAATAACCTTACATAATAATAATAAACCTAATAATTTACAAAAAAGGAGTGTTTGTACCAAAACACTCATTGTACCAAAACAAAACTCAGCAATATCGCAACGTTAGAACTGATTTTGACTAATATTTCTGAATAAAAATATGACATGTTTTGATTAAATTAATTGAAATAGTTTGTTAATTTGATTTGATGCCATAAAGTTAATTAAAGAAATCCTCTGGACGTACTAAAAATTTTCAATGTTTTCAATTTTCACGCAACAATTCTATACAGAACTATCAGTTTTAAATATTTTGCATTTGCACTTCTATAAAATACTGCCAGTTATTTTTTGTCTTAAACTTGTCTAACTTTGTCTTTTATTTTCTCTCAAAAATTCTGCAAACAACTTTAAATTATTTTTAAATGTTCAGTAAAAATTGAGAATTTTTGATACACATTCAAAATTATGACAGTACACATCAAAATTCAACTTGTAATTAATATTATTTCTGCTTTTTGCTCAATAATTTTGGTATAAATTTAAACAGACTGCTTAAAATTTTGCCTTAGGAACTTAAAGTTATTATGACACGTGGGAAAATGGAACATCAGCAAAATTAATTTTTGCCATCTGGCAAAGAAAACCGGGAAATCAAAAAAAAAACAAAAAAAAACGACCAAATAAAAAAAAACTCGGTTATTATGACCGTGGGAAAATTGAAAATCAGCGTGATGATGTTGAATGACTCGCTCGTTAATTTGGTGAAGTCAGATATGATATAAGTCAGATATGTGAAGTCAGTCCCTTTAAGACAAGAGAAACTCAAGTATATCTACAACTGTGATTTGTATCCAGTCAAAAATTTGAAAAATTAAAAATTGCATGTGTCTGATTCCTCAGAAGGAACAATAATGACTTCACCCCTAAAAATCATGAACATTTGAAAGCTACAGAAAATGATGGTAATTACATACCAGGAGCCTTTAAGTCAAGAGATACTCAATACTATCTAATACTATGATTTGTATCCATTCAAGAAATTGAAGCTTTCAAATGGACTAGTTTCCAAAACAATGTAAGTAGTAGATATGAAAAAGTGTCACAGCTCAAATATTGCAATTTGACAGGAAACCAAAAAGAAACCGAATCTGTTTTCTAGACAAAAATGAACCTCTATTGTTAGATTGTGTTTGTGATGTATCTTTAGAGTACTTTTGCATTTTACTTTGGTACAATTATGAACTCAACTCAAATGTATCAACTCAGAATTGTGTAGTGTTTTCCAAGTGACGTGATATGTGTTTCAGAAGAGTTGTGCCTCGGGTACGACGATAACAGAGGTGAGCGGCCGCGGCGAGCGGCAGAGCGACAAAACATTCGCCACCCCTCACCACTCGTATCGTACCAGAGACATTATACAACAAAATTTAAAAAATGATACAATATATTATAGCGATACCAAGCCACTAACTAAACGTGGAGAGATTTTATTTCCATTAATTCAATGTCAGTCTAAAATTTTTACCAAAAGCCACTATATTTTATCAAAAAATTTTCGATTTCAATTTTTTAATTGTTAATTTTATCGTTAATTCGTTCTCAGTTCCCAATGGTTTACTCGCGTTTTTCTTTAATTTTTCCAATTTTATAAATTTTATCCTATAATTGAGGGTATGGGTTTAATTTTGAGTTGTTTCTTCTATTTTTGTCTATTAATTTTAATACCCAAGTATTGTCTCAGATGACAAATATAAAAGGGAAAAATTAATATTTTTTTAATAATAGATATTACATATACCTACTTACAATCAAATGTATATTATATACAGTGTTAGTCAAGTATTGCCCAAGGCCAAAGTTTGAAAATAAAATCATTAAAATTGAAAGAATATTTTTTTTATATCCTAATACGCATACGCATTTTTATATAAAATTTAGTTTAAAACTCTCATTTGTTTTCGAGTGTCGACATTTTATTTTTACTGGCAATCCCCTATTTTTCCATTATTTTGATAATTAATGGTTAAAGTGACACCTAAAATATTTTGACATTAGTTATTTAAAAAAATTCGAGCAAAAGACAATGGAAATCAGAAAAAAACTTCTACAGATTAAAAAAACAATTTCTGAACATCGGTAGTGGTCGGAGCTCGGAGCAAAGGTCTTTTCAAAATCTCTGCTTGTAAAGATCACATTTAAAATTGCACGTATAGAATCCCAACGAGATTATATCACAATTTAGTGAACTTGGGCGATTTCGGGAAAACGAGCCACATCAGACGTGCAAACAGGCGATCGAAAGAATGAGCCGATAGTGTTTGCCGGCAAATATTTGTACGAGCACTTAAAGCGATTTGTGTCCACACTACATAATATGTTTGCCGAGCAAACAAGGCTCTCTCGCAGGAATTTCATGAATCTCGACCGCACGCCGCCAAGCGACGAAACCGCCCGGGCCAAAACGCAGGATGTACAGCCACGGACTCTAAGAATGACGCGTCCGAGCAGTCTGCTATCCTCGTCTGGTCCCGCACGGTAGGTGCACGGTAGACAAAGATAGAAGAGTGCTCGAATGGTCGGACGCGTCATTCTTAGAGTCCGTGGCTGTACAAGGATTTGAACCACACGAACGTAGGAACTGATTCATCCTCGCAGACCAGAAATGTACCGCCCGCACGTCATGTGCCCGTTCTTCGGGGGGTTTGGAAACACCATGCAAATATTTAGCCGTTTGGATGCGATGATTCGGTACAAATATTTGGACTTTGGGAGAGTACGTGCATTCAAGGTTTGAACAATTTTCGCTTGTGCGTGATGAATGAGTCGGTGGTGACACATTGAGTTATTCAATACATTTATATTGACTATAATATAGGCACAAAATAATTGCAGATTAAATTTGACCTCAAAATTTCGAAATTTGGACAAAAAATGCACAAAAAATGCAAACAAACAAACATCTAAGAAATCAATGTTTTCAATACATAATGTTCTCTTTGAAATTTTATATTAGAAGGATGGATTTGTTGCAATTTTGATTTAATATTCACTATTTGTGATTGACCACTGATCAATCAGAGAAATTTATTTTTCGTATTTTTGAGGCATACACCAGACAATTTTATGTTCATATTAGTAAAATACCGATTATCTGAAGACTTAATTCATATTTGTTTAAATATGAATATGAATTCAATATTAATTAAATATGGTCGATTTTTTGTTTTTCGCTTTTTCGCTTTTTTGTGCCAGACGGAAATATCTGACTTCGCCAAATTACGAGCAAGTAATTCTACACCATTCTGCTGATTTTCAATTTTCCCACGGTTATAATTATCGAGATTTTTACGTTTTTTGGATTTGGTCGATGACTGAAAGATAGCCGAAACTACCTAGTAAGGTTAAGAAGTCATAATAAAAATAATGAAAACAAGAAAACATGTTTATATATAAACTACCAGTAAGAACTCCAATTAAGAAGAAAACAATAAAAAATATATAATAATAACTCTTATCCAAAACGGATGAAACTATAATAAAAGTAAATATATTAGTTTATTCCTAAAGATGCGTATATTAATTTATTCCTAAAGCTATATTAAATTAATGAAAAGTGTCGTACACAAATATCATACCACCTCGACCTGGTAGGTCTCATCAGCACAGTGCGTCCGAATATAGTTCCCAATTGGTGCACTCATCATGTTCAAATACATCAAATGAGTTAGTAATTTTTGAAAGTAGTGTTCGGTTTGACATTAGCCCTTCTTGGTATGCAGATTGAATGAGTTTTCACATTTTCACAAAATTTCTTGAGAGTTACGCTGTAGGAACAGCAACTCCTGAGAGTATACGGCGTATATGGAGTATACCCTATGGGAACACCACTAATGCTGACGTATTTCTATCTCTTTATCTCTAGGGAACTATATTTGTGTAATTCTGAAGAAAACTGTATTTGTATACTCCTGAAGAGAACTACATTTCTAAACTTCTTCTGAGAACTGTACTGATGTATTGCTGAAGCTAACTATATTTGTATACTCCTGTAGAGAACAGTACTGATGTATTCCTGAAGAGTACTACATTTGTATACTCCTGTAGAGAACTGTACTGATGTAATGATAAACAGAACTATATTTGTATACTCCTGAAGATAACCATGTTTGTATACTCCTGTCGACAACTGTACTGATGTATTCCTGAAGAGAACTATAGTTGTATACTCCTCCTGTAGAGAACTGTACTGATGTATTCCTGAAGAGAAGTACATTTGCATACTCCTGAAGAGAAGTATACTGATGTTATCCTAAAGAGAACTATATTTGTATACTCCTGAAGAGAACTATGTTTGTATACTCCTATCGACAACTGTACTGATGTATTCCTGAAGAGAACTATAGTTGTATACTAGTCTTGTAGAGAACTGTACTGATGTATTCCTGAGAGAAGTATATTTGCATACTCCTGAAGAGTACATCAAGACTACACATTCCACTATATTTGTATACTCCTGTAGAGAACTGTACTGATGTAATCCTGAAGAGAATTATATTTGTATACTTCTGAAGAGAACTATATTAGTATACTCCTGAAGATACCTATGTTTCTATACTCCTGTCGACAACTGTACTGGTGTATTCCTGAAGAGAACTATGGTTGTATATTATACTCCTAAAGAGTACATCAAGAGTACATATTCCACTGTATTTGTATACTCGTGTAGAGAACTGTACTGATGTAATCCTGAAGAGAATTATATTTGTATACTTCTGAAGAGAACTATATTAGTATACTCCTGAAGATAACTGTTTGTATACTCCTGTCGACAACTGTACTGATGTATTCCTGAAGAGAACTATAGTTGTATACTACTCCTATAGAGAACTGTACTGATGTATTCCTGAGAGAAGTATATTTGCATACTCCTGTGGAGAACTGTACTTATGTAATCCTAAAGAGAACTATATTTGTATACTCCTGAAGAGAACTATATTTGTGTACTCCTAAAGAGAACTGCGTTTGTATACTCCTGTCGACAACTGTACTGGTGTATTCCTGATGAGAACTATTGTTGTATATTACTCTTGTAGAGAACTGTACTGATGTACTCCTGAAGAGTACATCAAGAGTACATATTCCACTGTATTTGTATACTCCTGTAGAGAACTGTACTGATGTAATCCTGAAGAGAATTATATTTTTATATTTCTGAAGAGAACTATATTAGTATACTCCTGAAGATAACTATGTTTGTATACTCCTGTCGACAATTGTACTGGTTTATTCCTGAAGAGAACTATTGTTATATATTACTCCTGTAGAGAACTGTACTGATGTACTCCTGAAGAGTACATCAAGTAAGAGTACATATTCCACCATATTTGTATACTCCTGTAGAGAACTGTACTGATGTAATCCTGTAGAGAATTATATTTGTATACTCCTGAAGAGAACTATATTAGTATACTCCTGAATATAACTCTATTTGTATACTCCTGAAGAGAACTATGTTTGTAGACTCCTGTCGACAACTGTATTGATGTATTCCTGAAGAGAACCATAGTTGTATACTACTCTTGTAGAGAACTGTACTGATGTATTCCTGAAGAGAAGTATATTTGCATACTCCGGTAGAGAACTGTACTGATCTAATCCTGAGAACTATATTTATATACTCCTGAAGAGAACTATGATTGTATACTACTGTCGACAACTGTACTGATGTATTCCTGAAGAGAATTATTGTTGTATATTACTCCTGTAGAGAATTGTACTGATGTACTCCTAAACAGAATTATATTTGTATACTCCTGAAGAGAACTATATTAGTATCCTCCTGAAGAGAACTCTATTTGTATGCTCCTGAAGAGAACTAAGTTTTTATACTCCTGTCGACAACTGTACTGATGTATTCTTGAAGAGAACTATAGTTGTATGCAGCTCCTGTAGATAATTGTACTGATGTATTCCTTAAGAGAATTATATTTGTATTCTCCTGTAGAGATCTGTACTGATGTAGTTCTAAAGAGAACTATGTTAGTATACTCCTGAAGAGAACTCAATTTGTATACTCCTGAAGAGTATATTTGTAGAATTTGTACACTCCTGTAGGCAACTGTACTGATGTTATTCCTGAAGAGAAATATATTTATATACTGCTGAAGAGAACTATATTTGTATACTCCTGAAGAGAACTATGTTTGTATACTCCTATCGACAACTGTACTTAAGTATTCCTGAAGAGTAGTATTCCTTTAATTGTATGCTACTCCTGTAGATGTATTCCCGAAGAGTTGTATTCCTTTAGTTGTATACTACTCGTGTAGAGAACTGTACTGATGTATTCCTAAAGAGAACAATATTTGTATACTCCTGAAAAGAACTATATTTGTATACTCCTGAAGAGAACTAAGTTTTTATACTCCTGTCGACAACTGTACTGATGTATTCTTGAAGAGAACTATAGTTGTATACTGCTCCTGTAGAGAATTGTACTGATGTATTCCTCAAGAGAACTATATTTATATACTCCTATAGAGATCTGTACTGATGTAGTTCTGAAGAAAACTATGTTAGTATACTCCTGAAGAGAACTCAATTTGTATACTCCTGAAGAGAACTATGTTTGTACACTCCTGCAGACAACTGTACTGATGTTATTCCTGAAGAGAAATATATTTATATACTGCTGAAGAGAACTATATTTATATACTCCTCAAGAGAACTATGTTTGTATACTCCTGTCGACAACTGTACTGATGTATTCCTGAAGAGAACTATAGTTGTAAACTACTCCTGTAGAGAACTGTACAGCTGTATGGCTGAAGAGAACTATATTTATATACTCTTGTAGAGAACTGTACAGCTGTATGGCTGAAGAGACTATATTTGTATACTCCTGTACAGAACTGTACTGATGTTATTCCTGAACAGAACTAAATTTATATACTCCTGAAGAGAACTATGTTTGTATACTCCTGAAGAGAACCATGTTTGTATACTCCTGTCGAGAACTGTACTGATGTAGTCCTGAAGCGAACTATATTTTTATACTACTCCTGTCGAGAACTGTACTGATGTATTCCTGAAATAAACTATATTTGAATACTCCTGAAGAGAACAATATTTGTTTACTCGTTAAGAGAACTAACTGTATTGGTGTATTCCTAAATAGAACTATGTAGGCACATACATATTATATTCCATGAATATACAAGGTGCGGAATTTAACCTGAAAAATCCAATTATTTTCGAAACGAAGCTTTGTCGAAAAATATGGTTCAAACAAAAGTTTTTTTTATTAAAACAAGAAAAGAGAATTAGTTTTGTGAAAACTAGACTCTAAACTGATAAATGTTTCAAAAGTTATGTTTTGTTTTGAGTTGATTCGGGTGATGCTAAAAAAAATAAACTTCTATTTAGAAAATAACAATGAGTTGGCATCTGAATGACCTTAGTCCTTGAAATGAAAAACCGGTAAACGAATTATTTTTCTCCGTTTAAATGAAAAAACTTTTATTTTGTTTCTATAAAGCTTCGTTTCGGAAATATTAGACGTTATAAGAAAAATTTATATATGCATTCTTTTTCTCCGTTTAAAATCTGTTTCAAGTTTTATTTTAAATGTAAAGAATTATGCACTCTCAGGTTTAACAGTTTAAAATTGTAAAATTGCAATGTCCATTCGGGAATTACTTTCGCAGACTTTTGGAAATATTAGATTTTCTCAGGTTATATGAAAAATTGATATACGCATTCTTTTTCTCCGTTTATATCAAACAACTTTTGTTTTGAATGTAAAGAATTATGCACTCTCAGGCTTAACAATTTAAAATTGTTAAATTGGAATGTCCATTCGGGAATTAATTCCGCGTACAACTGAAGACCCGTTTCGACCTAATTGGATCTCTTCAGTACAGTCCACTCCGAAGTTATAATTCCCAAATGCACATTCGTATTCATAAAGTGACACTGTGTATTAATGTGCGTGAGGGGCATGTGAGCGCCATCTTTCGTTCGGAAAATGAATTACAACTTCGGAGTGGACTGGACTGACGAGATCCAATTAGGTCGAAACCGGTCTCCAGTTGTTCGCGGAAGTAATCCCCAAATTCACAGTCCAATTTTACAATTTTAAATTGTTAAACCTGAGAGTGCATTATTTATTACATTTACATACAACTCAGGGATGGATCCATACTAATTTTTTTTTCTATAAATCTTCGGGGTGGACTGGACTGATGAGATCCAATTAGGTCGAAACCGGTCTCTAGTTGTCCGCGGAAGTAATCCCCAAATGCAGAGTCCAGTTTTACAATTTTAAATTGTTAAACCTGAGAGTGCATAATTCATTACATTTAAATCATTCAGCTCATTCATCATTCAAATCATCCATACACTTTTAAAACTTTTTTTTTTACAAACCTGCGTTTCTGAAATATTTGGCCTTTTTAGGTCAATTGCCTCACCTGGTATAAGGGATAAGAACACTTATGTTGTTTCTATAACGCTTCGTTTCGGAAATATTTCACCTATTCAGATTAAATGTCTCACCCGGTATAAGAGGTGATGTGATATGTTGAAGAGAATAATATAATTCCATTCGTGAACAGACTTATAAATAAATTTCACCTTCCCCAACTCCTGCATTCACCAACGTGTCTTTCACGGTTTTACATAAAACTTCGTTAATGCGTTAATAATAATTGTTCTCGGTATTTTTGGGTTGCCGAGGTGAGAAGCGACCCGTGAAAAGCAATGATCCCATCGTACGTCCACCGCTCCGAATTTTATAATTAACTTTTTGTCCGAATTCGTTATCGAAACGTACATCACCGGCATTATTACTGGTGATTCGCGTCGAGCGGACAATGGCTATCTCGGCCGTTGGCTGCGCCCTTGATGCGAGAAGCATCACAACATCCGGTACAGTAATCATTGACGTGTGCATGTGTGTATGTGTGTTTGGACTCACGTGACACGATTTCAATTCGTCTCTACGCACATCAAATGGCAATCACCATGAATGCCCCATATATGTTTTATGAAAATAGTTCCTGAAAATGTATTACTGATACTGATTTTGATTTATTGATTTGATCTAGGAGTTGAAACATTTCAAAGCCCGCTCTATTGTCAGGATGTTTTTCTGTACCGTTTGGAGCGGTGATAATTTACAAAATAATAGAACCCACGTGCGGATACTATGTTAATTTACGATCGCCAAAGTTTTATTTCTTTGTGAAGGTAATTAAAATGTAATTGAACAAAATATTATAACAAAATTTATAATATATTCAAAATTATGTCATCAAATTATGAAAATTGTGTCATTGATCAAGTTTCAAAACTTCTCTAAAATATTGTTCCAAATTGATAAAATATCATGGAATCGATAGAATATTGTCATAAAATTGGCAACATATAATCCAATATAGATACACTTTTGTAGTTAAATCGATTCAATGTCATAAATGTGATAAAATGTTGTCAAAAGACGAAAATTGCCAAAAATGTAATCAAAAGTTGTCCCAAATCGATTAAATTAATTTCATTTCATCGATGACAAACAAAATATGGTCATACAATTGATAATATGGCTCACACTTGACAAAATATGTTAAAAACTTTTAAAATATTGTCAAAATTGTTGATATGTCACTAACGTGATAAAATAATTTAAAAAATCTATAATATTATGTCAAAAAATTGTTTAGATGTCAAAAAGTCCATAAAATATTGATTTAAATGGATAAAGTATCAAAGAATTGATAGAATGATGTCATAAAATTGCTAATATGTTGTCCATAATAAATTAAATAATGTAATTAAACAGATGAAATGTCCAAATTTTATAAAATGTCAGAAATTTTATACATAAATTGATTATTAAATGTATGGCATTTCATCACTCACACAAACAATAAAATATTGTCACAAATGTAATAAATGTCTTAGTGGCAATAAAAAACTAAACTGAGTGGCAAAAAAACCATAAAATTATGTCATAAAATTGATAAAATGTTAGAACCTCGATTAAGTATTATTTTAAGATGATAAAATATTGTGAAATCGAGATCATATTATCATAATATTGTTAATATATATTGTTACGTTTTTGCATTGCCCTACTTTCGGGACTACAAATGTTACGTTTTTATTTATTTACTCTTATCTCAGGTTCAATAGTAGGTTCAATCATAACTAAATAGAGTTTTGTTCAAATACTTTAATGAATTGAAAATAACCAAATATTAAAACGTCTAATATAAACAAAACTAAACAAACAAATCAAAAACAATAGAAAACAAAATTATTAAATACATAATAAACTATGACCAACATTAACAAATTAAATCCTATGTACACAAGCCAACTTATGTGATAATATGACTCTTGCTCTTTACGCAAACTTTCTACTTGCAGTTATCTTCTTGTGGTTCCTTGATTACGTCGTCCTGTTGTCCCTGCTTTCCCGTCTGATCCGTTGTTGATTCCCACAAAAGTAACCAGATACTTTTGTGTGCGAAGTTGAGCGGCTTGAAGTCCTGACTTTTCACGGCTCCTATCTCGTTGAACTCCTCTCCTGATTGACTGTCTTCTCCCAGCAATATGTCCAATCGTTGAAACCCCGTTAATATTTTGTAATGTATTCTGGTGGAATCGCAACATCTCCACCCGCGATCCACACGCGCCTCTCCCTCTCGTCCAACTCGTTGTTGATTATTTTCGACTTTCCATTATTTTATTCCCCAAGCGTCTATGCACGAAGTCACCTGTCATCCGTGGTAACCATTCAACAACCTTCATCCGCGGATTGCTTTGTATATTTGTGCATACTTGGTCATATTCACATTTACAATATTTACAATAATTTTTGTTGGCTTGTGCCCTGAAGATTATAATTCTATCTAAAACTTATATAATAATAACAATAAATCTATTCTAATTAATCTAAATAAATACTACAAATACCATCACAATATATAAACAATCTTTAATGGGCTATGTTAATATATTATCCAAAATAGTTAAAAAGGTATAATTAAATCGAAAAATGTCTTAAAAATTACCAAATGTTCTCAAAACCTGTAAAACTCTATAACATGAAGAAAATGTAGTCCAATATTGATTAAATTGATGTTGAAATTATATTGATGACGAAAAATGGCGTAATAATGACCAAATGTTCTCAAAAGATATAAAGCTCCAGAAAATGAAGAAAATGTAGTCCAATATTGATTAAAATTATGGGATTTCATCGATCATGTAACCCTCAGCGCAACCAAAAAAAAAAAGCTATACACTATTATCAGAGCTAATTAAAGTTTCGACTCGTAAGTATTATTCAGGGAAGTATCATTTTATTTTCCTCCCTAGGGAGAACATTGCCTACGTTCAGCTCTAATTTCAGGGAGCAAATGCCTACTTTCTAAACCGGTAGTAAATTTGTTTTTTAAATCTATGTAAAAAAAAATAAAAATATTTCACAAACTTAATAAAACATTGATAAAAATCGATTACATATTTTTTACGATTCTGCCATAAAAGGTAGATGAAATATCAGAACATCCTTAAAATATTGTCCCAAATTGATTAAATGTCATAGAATCGAGAGAATGTGGCCATATAATTGGTAATATATTACCCAAAATAGACAAAATGTTGATGCAATTAATAGATAAAATGTCTTAACTACGATATTGTTACCCAGTGTCGATAAAATTCCAGGAATTTAATAATAACTATAAAATTATATCACAAAATTTATCAAATGTCAGAACCTGGATAAAATATTAAGCAAAATGTTGCAAATAAATCATTAAAATGTCAACATTGCGATGAAATGTTTTCAAAATCCTATAGAATGACAGAAGTTTAATAAAATGTTGTCAAAAATTGATTAAATTTATTTTTGTAATACCTCTGTGTTATTAACATTTATCAGTACTGTCTGCTTGATCGATATGACAGGCGTAAAGGCCTTGGCCGTTATAATAACGGCCGTGGACGTTATTTAAATGACAACGCAAATTTATGAGCAATAAAGTCTTCATATTCTTTCTCATACCTGCTGCTGCTTTTTGGGGAAGTAAATCGATTGTGGCAGCATTTGCTTCATTTAGTACATCTTCGGGGATACCACAAAACGAAGAACTTTGCACATCTGACATTATTTTTCTAATTTCACTTTGATTTGTTTGTTTGTATTTGAACCGTTGATGTTGCTATGGTATCAAATTGCGCCTGGATAACTAGTTTATTAATTTTGAAATTTAATATTGATAAATTGACCAGTTTTTGTAATTTAGGTATCACAAAAAGTATCGATCAATATCGAACAATATTTTGTTACTATGTCATAATAGTATATAACGCCATTAGGCCGATATGCAAATAACAGGCTTGGTTGAATATAAACCTCGGCTGCGCTCCGCTCCGCTTCCCCTCGGTTTACAAACTTCAACCCGCGCCTGTTATTTGCTACAAATCGGCCTAATGGCGTTATATACTATTATGGCATAGTAACAAAATATTGTTACAAAATTGATAAATGTCACAAATTTATTGTTAAAAATCTATAAAATTATATAGTAAAACTAATTAAATTTCAAAACCTGTATAAAATATATTGCCAAAATTAGTAAAATATCATAAAATCGAGAGAATGCTGTCATAAAATTATAAATACCTATATTGTCCACAATAAGTGGTATCTTGGAGCTTGTGAAAGGTTCGTATTAATAAAGAAAAAAACTACTGTAATATTTCTACTGAAGATGGTCGCCTAGCGATCGAAATGTTAGATATAATAAATGTGTTTCTGTGAAAAGGGTGTTTTTTCTTTATTAATTTGTCCACAATAGTTAATATGCGGTAATTAAATCGATAAAATGTTATAAATACGATCAAATGTTTTCAAAATTCTATAAAATGCAGAATGAACAAATAAATTTAACAAAGTGATATTCAAAATCGATTACATTTATTGCATTTTATCGATGACCAAAACAATCAAATATTGTCATAAAATTGTTAATATGTCACAAACTTGATAAAAAAATGTTAAGAAGGCATAACATTATGCCATAAAAGTGATGAAATGTCAGAAGTGATGAAATGTCAGAAGCCATAACATTATGCCATAAAAGTGATGAAATGTCAGAACATCTTGAAAACAATAATAATAATAATGTCCCAAATTGAAAAATTATCAAAAGTGATGAAATGTCAGAACATCTATAAAATATTGTCCCAAATTGATAAAATATCATAGACCCGAGAAAATGTTGTCTTAGAGAATTTGTGGAAGACACCGTATTTAGTAATATCCTTATCAATGAGTGTTGATGTGATTTTGATTTTGATTTCTGTATGTATGTACTGTATAAAACGAAAATCAATAGAATGTCTGAAATGCCACGAAATATTCTCAAAATTCTGACAAAATTTTAATAAAATGTGAAAAATTGATTAAATCGATGGCATTACATTGATCACACAAACAATACAATATTGTCATAAAATGGATATTATGAGTAGTTAGTCTATGGGGATTCCAACCCAGGTTAGGTTAGATTTCGATTAATTTAATTCGCGGTTTGATCCGCGGTTTAATCAATTACCGCGGGCAGTAACAATGGGTTGATGGTGGAATTTGCGGGTAAGTACATCATTAAAGTGGCGGATTCGCGTTTTAATGAGTTAATCGCGACAATTATCCGCGGTACTTACACCACAAATTCCACCATCAACCCATTGTTACCGCCCGCGGTAATTGATTAAACCGCGGATCAAACCGCGAATTAAATTAATCGAAATCTAACCTAACCTGGGTTGGAATCCCCATAGACTAACTACTATTATGTTACAAGATTGACCAAATATTGTTAAGACTCTATAAATATCATAAAATTTATTAAATTTCAAAACCTCGGTAAAACGATCGCAAATTGATAAAATATGTTGTCATTTTAAGGTAGGACTTGCCAATGAAAAAAATTTGATATCATTTCTGTTGATATGTTAAATGATTTATAATTTGATTAAAAAAGCAGTAATTACCACATATCCCGATAGTAATGAATAGGCAAAAAACTTTGTTTTAGTTCCTTTCATAAAAATATAATTATTATTATATTTTTATACTGATACACTGATTTTGATTTACTGATATGATCCAGGATCACGATCATAGGCCCTATTCGAGTTTTTGCCATTTCAAAATAATTCCTGAAAATCTATTACTGATGCACTGATTTTAATTTACTGATGTGATCTAGGTTTCACGATCATATGCCCGCCCTGTTCGTGTTTTTGCATTGAACGTGTAAATTCGTAGGTACTGAAAAAAGTTAGTGTCCGTCGTTTAATCTTACCGACGACGAAATTTTTAATCGACGTTTGCTGATGGTATCTGAATTGAACGGATTATATCGAATTGATGCTCAAAACATAATCGATACTTTCATCCGAAGGATTTTGATAATTGTTTAAAATATCGGTAATTTTATTTAAATATGCGTTATAACAGCCATGAACTTAATTAATAATAAATAGTTAATTATTTCAACGACGTTATATTAACAATCCTTTATCTATAATTTTATTCGAATATACGTAATAAAAGCCCGATGCGATAATTTAGTTATTAATTCGCAGACATTATGAATATTTATCGAACCTACGTGTATATTAATTCCTAAAAATTGAAATATTCAAATATACAGATTGTGAACTAATGCACTTACAGTGCAGAACAATATTAATAGCTGCGATAATGAATATCTAATGGCTTCATTCCTCCTCCGGATCGGAAAAGGTTCGCGTTTCCCCCTGAGGATACGCATTATTATTAAAGCGCCCCAAATTGTTTTGATCGCCGGATAATGATCACAGTTTTTCGTGGGTTAAATTAATTCAAATTACGCTACAATTTAAAATGGTCTTAGGCGATTAAACAATTACCGGATTCCTGCTACTGGTTGTTAAAAAACACACAGAATTACGACAGAGAAATTTTACCAATGGAAATAATTAGCGTTCGTTATTAGGTTCAATTTATTCGGTAATAATTATGTTATTTATTTTCAATCTACATTCGAATACGAGACGCCGAAAGAAAATTTTTACTCAATACGGAATTAAATGAGCATACTTTTAACACAATTTTCTGTTTTTGCTGTTGTTGAATAATTTTATGTGCACTGATTTTTTAGGTTGCATTATTTATGCATAATACGATATTCTTAAAATCTGCATATTCATATGATCAATATCATTGATGATCAATAGTTTGAATTGCAATTAACGGGCATTCATAAGTATACAAGGGTAATGCCCATCAGAAACGCAGGGGCCATTATGGGTCACTTCCACTTATTTCACTATATTCACTTCCAAAATAATAAAATTTAAAATTTATTTGTATTATATTTTGTAAACAGTTTGTCTGCCATAAAGTAATCACTTTACGGTACTAGTACCGTAATCCTGTATTTTTTGTTGAAATTTGGTAACCATTATGTCGATATTATACTCAGATTTAATAAAAATTTATTATTAACGGCGTGCCTAATAAACAACCGTCGCAATGGTAACCCATGATTTCCATCCATCGCCTCACCAAGAGTACCATGTTCAAGGTCATTTTTCATGCTTTAATATGAACCATTGATCCAAGCGTTTCATTGCCAAAATTAATGTACATTGAACAGAATAAATAGTGCCATGTTCAAAGACAATTTTCTTGCCTTTACCTAAAAGGTGCCAACAAGTAAAAAGATGATTGCAGTAAAAAAATATGCTCTTTCTAGTGGTACTAAAAAAATAGAATTCGATGGAACTCTTTTTTGAAATTTGGCTCTGAAAACAGATAAAATTTGCCTTTTACGCATTTAACGCCATGTTTGTGGGCAAATATTTCCATAAGAATGTGAACCATTGGTCTGATATTCCAGCAATGCAATGTCCTATAGTTGGTTAGTAAATCAGTAAAAAATCAGTAAATCAGTAAATGAGTAAATCAGTAAAAGAATCACACCAACTATTTTGGTTTATGAGTTACATGCTGAAAAAGTATCGCGCATTGCTATTTTAATGCCACTTTGAGATTAAATTGTGATTGGTGTATTGCTTTCCAAGTGTTTTTTATTTTACATAAAGTTCTACTTGTTAAGAGTTTATGAGTTTACTAAATAACTATGAGCATTAGACTTGAACTTGATTTGACTTGACATGAACCTGAAATTCCAAACCATTTTATTGTGAAATGTATACTTTTTGAGATTAAATTTCCAAGGCTTGCTTTACTCATTGCAAAAAATCAGGCAAATATATCTCAACTGGTTCTAAAGCTATGACAAAATAAAAATACAAAACACTCGAAAACTTTTTTATAAACATCTTTTAGTTTTTAAAACCATTATAAAAATACGTTTCTGATAATTTTCGTTTTGGGCAACATTGGTTGATATAATGTTCGCAGTTTCTGAACATTCTGATACTTTTAATGCATCGGTTGGAAATTTTTAATCTCCACAAAACATTTTGTCAATTCTTAAAATCTTTTGATTTGAGTCTGATTTTTGAAAATTTTGATATTATTGTTAAGTTTTCTGCATTTGCTATAAAAGTTTACTAAAATGTTCGCAATTTCTGAATCTTCTCAATAGGCTCTAAAGCTATGATAAAATAAAAGTGCAAAACACTCGAAAACTTTTTTATAAACATTTTTTAGTGTTTAAAACCATTATAAAAATACGTTTCTGGTAACTTTCGCTTTCGGCAACATTGGCTGATTTAATGTTCGCAGTTTCTGAACATTCTGATACTTTTAATGCATGTGTTGGAAATTTTGAATCTCCACAAAACATTTCGTCAATGTTTGACGATTGATTTGAATTTGATTTTTGACAATTTTGATATTATTGTTAACTTTTCTGCAATTTCTATGAAAATTTACTAAAATGTTCGCAATTTCTGAACCTTCTCAACAGGCTCTAAATCTATTACAAAATAAAAGTGCAAAACACTCGAAAACTTTTTAATATTTTTTTTTTTAGTTTTTAAAACAATTATAAAAATACGTTTCTGGTAATTTTCGCTTTCGGTAACATTGGTTGATATAATGTTCGCAGTTTCTGAACATTCTGATACTTTTAATGAATATGTTGGAAATTTGCAATCTCCACAAAACATTTCGTCAATTCTTAAAATCCTTTGATTTGAATTCGATTTTTGATTTTTTTTATATTATTGTTAAGTTTTCTACAATTTCTATAAAAATTTACTAAAATGTTCGCAATTTCTGAACCTTCTCAACAGGCTCTAAAGCTATGACAAAATAAAAGTACAAAACACTCGAAAACTTTTTTATTATTTTTTTTTTAGTTTTTGAAACAATTATAAAGTACGTTTCTGGTAATTTTCGCAATTGTCAACATTGGTTGATATAATGTTCGCAGTTTCTGAACATTCTAATACTTTTAATGCATATGTTGGAAATTTTCAATCTCCACAAAACATTTCGTCAATTCTTAAAATCTTTTGATTTGAATTTGATTTTTGAAAATTTTGAAATTATTAAGTTTTCTGCAATTTCTATAAAAGTTTACTAAAATGTTCGCAATTTCTAAACCTTCTCAACAGGCTCTAAAGCTATGATAAAATAAAAGTGTAAAACACTCGAATATGTTTCTGGTAATTTTCATTTTGGGCAACATTGGTTGTTATAATGTTCGCAGTTTCTGAACATTCTAATACTTTTAATGCATATGTTGGAAATTTTCAATCTCCACAAAACATTTCGTCAATTCTTAAAATCTTTGGATTTAAAATTGACTTTTGAAAATTTTCCTATTGTTAAGTTTTCTACAATTTCTATAAAAGTTTACTAAAATTTTCGCAATTTCTGAATCTTCTCAACAGGCTCTAAAGCTATTACAAAATAAAAGTGCAAAACACTCGAAAACTTTTTTATATTTTTTTTTTTTAGTTTTTAAAACAATTATAAAAATACGTTTCTGGTAATTTTCGCTTTCGGCAACATTGGTTCATATATTGTTCGCAGTTTCTGAACATTCTGATACTTTTAATGAATATGTTGGAAATTTGCAATCTCCACAAAACATTTCGTCAATTTTTAAAATCTTTTGATTTGAATTTGATTGAACATTCTGATACTTATAATGCATATGTTGGAAATTTTAAATCTCCACAAAACATTTCGTCAATTCTTAAAATGTTTTGATTTGAATTTTATTTTGAATTTTTTTATATTATTATTAAGTTTTCTGCAATTGCTATAAAAGTTTACTAAAATGTTCGCAAAATCTGAATCTTCTAAATAGGTTCTAAAGCTATGATAAAATAAAAGTGCAAGACACTCGAAAACTTTTTTATAAACATTTTTTAGTGTTTAAAACCATTATAAAAATACGTTTCTGGTAACTTTCGCTTTCAGCAACATTGGTTGATTTAATGTTCGCAGTTTGTAAACATTCTGAAACTAATCTCCACAAAACATTTCGTCAGTTCTTAAAATCTTTTGATTTGAATTTGATTTTTGAAAATTTTGATATTATTGTTAAGTTTTCTACAATTTCTATAAAAGTTTACTAATATGTTCGCAATTTCAAAACCTTCTCAACAGGCTCTAAAGCTATGACAAAATAAAAGTACAAAACACTCGAAAACTTTTTTATAATTTTTTTAGTTTTTGAAACAATTATAAAGTACGTTTCTAGTAATTTTCGTAATTGGCAACATTGGTTGATATAATTTTCGCAGTTTCTGAACATTCTGATACTTATAATGCATATGTTAGAAATTTTAAATCTCCACAAAACATTTCGTCAATTCTTAAAATCTTATGATTTGAATTTGATTTTTGAAAATTTTGAAATTAATGTTAAGTTTTCTGCAATTTAAACTTTTTTATAAACATTTTTTAATGTTTAAAACAATTATAAAAATACGTTTCTGGTAATTTTATCTTTCGGCAACATTTTTTGATATAATGTTTGCAGTTACTGAACATACTGATACTTTTAATGCATATGTGGGAAATTTTCAATCTCCACTAAACATTTCGTCTCGTCTTAAAATCATTTGATTTGAATTTGATATTTGAAAATTTTGTGTTGAGTTTTCTGCAATTTCTATAAAAGTTTACTAAAATGTTCGCAATTTCTGAACCTTCTGATACTTTAGATGTTTTAATTGAATTCTGCACTTTTGAACTCTTCTGATATTTTGATTGAAATTCTTGACATTGTAACTCTTAAGATATTAAGATTGCAGATTCTAGAAACTTTCATAAAACTTCGTGGCGAAATCTTTAAGTGCATATTTATTTATCTAGTTTGATATAATAATACTTTTGCCATTTTCTCGTTTAGTTTCTATGATAGCATTGCACTTTTTCTTTTAGTAACAATTCTGAAACTTGCACAAGCTGAAAAAGCGATAATTCTAAAGAAAATTAATTACACACTGAGACAGATACAAGTTGGTTTAAAGGTTTTCTATTCCATCTTAAAGCAATATTTGAATTTTAATCTTAATTCATGTATCACCATGTAGCAAGATGCACGTAACATGTAACACATTATTTTGTTTTACGTATATACAAAATTCTGTTAATACACCTAAATCGATGTTTTTTTTATGTAAATGACACAAGATTTCTCGTGGCAGATACGAGTTTTCTTCGTGTTTGCAGCGAAACCGTTCTGTAGGTAATTACATCAAAATTTATATATCAATTTCAAGGCCTATTAATCAAGGTGAAGAATTTAAAACGCAGATTGATACGGACAGCCTCGACCATGTACCCGTCCCAAAGGGGCCGCAGAACATTCCAACACATCCATTAACCTCCCCTTTATCGCTCCGATCACAACAAACAAGCCACTTCATTATTCCCACCCGTCGATCGGCTCGGACTACCCTATGGTCACTACCGGCTCCCCGCGCCTCATCACTCATTGTGTCCGCGATTCCTATTAGAAATAGATTTATAACTATGGTACAAGGGGGGCGAGAGGGGCGCGAAAATGACCTGCCACGGTCATTTGCAATTCAAATGTAGCGCACCTGCGTTTTAATTTTTCCCATGGTCCTCTGACTCTTGACTCTCTGCACTTATTTATACGTGCACACATCGACGATTCACATACGCTGTAAAGCACGTAATGCCCGTGTGGGGTTATTGGGGAAGAACAATTGGAGTTACGTGTGTCGACGGCCGTGTTTCGGTTGGTTGCGGCAAGCTTTCAGACAAATAACCACAACAAGAGATGCGTGAGCGTTGGAAGGTTTGCTGATAATTGTGGAAACCGAGTTCTAACAATTGTTGTACCGAGTTGTAATAAAACAGTTGTTGGTAACATTGGATAGCCTAGAACAGAGCTCCCCAAACTACGACCCCAAATATATACTTTTTTCTGCAGTCAACAAAAAAATTATAATTGATACTAATCGTAACCGTTAACTGGTATGGTAGGGTCAAATTCACATTTACACTGTACTTCCTAGCAGTTTTCTAAATTACTCCAAGGTGGCCTCGCTTGTGGTTTTATTTGTATCCTAACTGTATTGGTTAATAACTCAAATACTGTGTTACTGTGGTGGGGGTGAAATTGAATTAATTATCCCGCCCGGGGCACTAACGTGGGCAGCCTTACTATCACCGCTGTACGTCAAAATTATAACCTTACAAATTTTTTTCGTCATTAATATTATTGAAAAATTCAACGAATTTAAAGTTTTCATGAAAATGCGTCAGGAAACAAATTTTCATATTTTTTAATATTTTTAATAATTGTAGCAAATTTGTGAGCATATTTATTGTAATTATTATTGAAGAGTTTTTAAATAATGTATGAAATTTTGGCTTTTCTAGTAAATATTCAAAACACACTAGAAGTTATATGGCAACGGTGGGCAAATGCGGCTCTTAGAGCCGCATGCGGCTCTTCGTTACCTAAATTGCGGCTCGCCAACTCCAACTTACAAGAACCAGTAACACTGAGTAAAAATGTACTTTTCCAAAATTTATTGAATGATTTTCAATAAATCGCGCCCGGTGCTGCGCCCCACCACCGGGCGCAGCACCGGTGGTGGGGGTTTGCAATTGCGTACTGCACAGCGCTGCACAGCCACAGCATCTTATTTGAAATAGTAAACTTTTAACCGCTTGAGTGCAAGGAGCATGGTAGGAAAAAGCTCCTGCCATGGTAGGAAAAATCCATGGTTTAATTGGACTTTTAAATAAAGATCCAACAATTCCACGCTTTTTACCTCTCCACTGCGTAGTGCACCGTGAGCACCTAATAGCAAAATATTTTAAATACGAAAATGTGTGGAAGACAGTCCTTCAAATTGTCAATTTAATTAAAGCCAACGCCAAAACGCATCGGCAATTTAAAAATTTCATTGACAACTTGAAGGAGAAGGAAGATTATTCAGATGAATTGCCCAGCGATCTATCTTTTTGGTGCATGGTAAGATGGTTGTCGATGTTCAATGTTTTGAGCCGCTTTGTAGAACTTTTAAATCCAATTAAAGAATTTACAAAACAAATTGGAAAAACATTTAATGACTTACACAATGACAGTTGGCTTTCCGATTTAATGTTCTTCACAGATACGCTGGAACATTTACAAAACCTTAACCTTGGCTTTGCAAGGAAAGGGAAAAAATATTATTGATTTGTCGCAAACCGTATTCAGTTTTAAGGCTAAACTGCAACTTTTTATTAACGATTTGAAGAATAAAACATTTAATCATTTTCCAAAAATAAAAGCGAATGTTATTAATATTAAGGAGGAAAAGTTAGAAGAATATGAACAAAAATTAATTGAACTGCAGGAAGATTTTCAACAAAGATTTGAAGATTTACAAAATTTGAAATCTTCATTTACATATTTTTTGAACCCATTTGCTTGTAATATTGTCGAGGATGGATTTTCAATTTCTGAAGTATTACTCGCAGAAAAAGCCTCAGGGGAATTGGAATTGTTAGAGATGAAAGAGGATCAGGCATTGCAGATTCATCACAAATCTGTTCCGATGTTAGAATTTTGGCAACTTGTACCAGAGTCGAAATATCCATCCTTAAAGATAGCTGCTTGCCGACTGTTATCAATTTTTGGCACTACTTACAATTGCGAGTCAACATACTCCACTATGAAGTTTGTGAAGTCAAAATACCGCTCACAAATGACTAATAAGCATCTTAGTGAATTGATACGAACGGCTACGACAAATATCGAGCCAAATTTCAAAAAATTAGTTAAAGATAATCGCTAAAAATTGTTTCAAATTTTAAAAATAAATTTTTTCTATTTCCAAAAAAAAAAAGGTTTTTTATTTCTTTTTATTTACACTTTTCGGATAGTTTTGTGCGGCTCCCGAAATAAAATAAAAAATTAAACGTGGCTCCCAATAGCTCCGTGTGTGCCCACCTCTGTTATATGGCTTCTAAACCTTCAGATGAAATATGACGATAAAATATTGAATGTTTTTTAACAATCTATTTATTGTAATTATTATTAAAGAGTTTTTAATTAATGTATGAAATTTTGGTTTTTCTAGTAAATATTCAAAACACACTAGAAGTTATATGACTTCTAAATCTTCAAATAAAATGTGACTATAAAATCAGGAATGTTTTTTAATAATCTATTTATTGTAATTATTATTGAAGAGTTTTTAATTAATGTATGAAATTTTGGCTTTTCTAAATATTCAAAACACACTAGAAGTTATATGGCTTCTAAACCTTCACCTGAAATATGACGATAAAATATTGAATGTTTTTTTAATAATCTATTTATTGTAATTATTATTGAAGAGTTTTTAATTAATGTATGAAATTTTGGCTTTTCTAGTACATATTCAAAACACACGAGAAGTTATATGGCTTCTAAACCTTCAGATGAAATATGACTATAAAATATTGAATGTTTTTTAATAATCTATTTATTGTAATTATTATTGAAGAGTTTTTAGTTAATGTATGAAATTTTGGCTTTTCTAGTAAATATTCAAAACACACTAGAAGTTATATGGCTTTTAAACCTTCAGATGAAATATGATGAAAAAATATTGAATGTTTTTTAATAATCTATTTATTGTAATTATTATTGAAGAGTTTTTAATTAATATATGAAATTTTGGCTTTTCTAGTAAATATTCAAACCACACTAGAAGTTATATGGCTTCTAAACCTTCAGATGAAATATGACGATAAAATATCGAATGTTTTTTAATAATCTATTTATTGTAATTATTATTGAAGAGTTTTTAATTAATGTATGAAATTTTGGCTTTTCTAGTAAATATTCATAACACACTAGAAGTTATATGGCTTCTAAACCTTCAGATGAAATATGATGATAAAATATTGAACGTTTTTTAACAATCTATTTATTGTAATTGTTATTGAAGATTTTAATTAATGTATGAAATTTTGGCTTTTCTAGTAAATATTCAAAACACACTAGATGCTATATAGCTTCTAAACCTTCAAATGAAATATTACTATAAAATATTGAATGTTTTTAATAATCTATTTATTGTAATTATTATTGAAGAGTTTTTAATTAGTATATGAAATTTTGGCTTTTCTAGTGAATATTAAAAACACACTATAAGTTATATGGCTTCTAAACCTTCAGATGAAATATGACGATAAAATATTGAATGTTTTTTATAAATATATTTATTGTAATTATTATTGAAGAGTTTTTAATTAATGTATGAAATTTTGGATTTTCTAGTTAATATTCAAAACACACTAGACGTTATATGGCTTCTAAACCTTCAGATGAAATATGATGATAAAATATTGAACGTTTTTTAACAATCTATTTATTATAATTATTATTGAAGTGTTTTTAATTAATGTTTGAAATTTTGGCTTTTCTAGTAAATATTCAAAACACAGTAGAAGTTATAGAGCTTCTACACCTTCAGATGAAATATGACTATAAAATATTGAATGTTTTTTAATAAACTATTGTAATTATTATTGAAGAGTTTTTAATTAATGTATGAAATTTGAGCTTAATTGCGTGTTTTAAATTAACAAATAAATTGAATTATGTCAGCTTTTCCGAATTTTGGATGAAAAATTTGAAAAATCTACACATGGGGTAAATTTTTATTTACATAAATTGTGATGTGCATTCCTCATAATATTGTGAATGTGATTAAAAAGATTAATTAATTATTATTAATATTTAACAAAAACTTAATAAATTGAACTGGTTGACTTTATTACTTATTTCTCCTTATGTTATATGGTGGGTACAGAATTTGTAATATACCTAGCTGGTCAACTGCTGGTAATTCAAAAATTATTTTCAATATGGAAATCGTAATCGAAATATGACTCGTAATGCTTTTCTAATAACTCTTGATTGGGATATAATTTAAGAACCATTTACCATTACCACCTTTTACCATCTTCGTGAATAAGCGAACTTTACATACTTGAGAAGATAAATCATCTACATCAGTCGTCAAACTATGAAAGCGTGTTAGGTATGATATATGCCCAATGTCCAATGATTTGTGTATAAAATTCTTGCAGTAATAGTGACGATAGCCAGTTAGGGATATTATCCCTAACTGGCTATCGACCAACGTGGGTCCTTCTGCCGTGTGATTTGTGTAAATGTGTGTATTGAGTTAGGGCTTGTTATTCTAGAAATTCGCCACAGATCTCTAGAGCGCCGTTAATGAGCTCCCAACGGCGAATGGCACTAGTTTCTCAGTACAAATGTACTACCTGCACTAGGGCTCGAACCCAGGCCTTCGTGCATGCTAATCAAGCATTCTAACCTGTCAGCCAAACTAGCGGTAAAATTCTTGCATTTTCCTGAAAATGCAAGATTGTTGATCACAGATTCACAGAAATGTCTTTGTTAATATTAGTTATCGTAGTTAAGAAAGATAAGCATGTTTCGCAAACTATTATCCATGTGTAAACAGCATAGGCGAAATTACATAATGAAGAAATTCGAATATTCGAAATATTTCAAAAACTACGTATTTCAGGAATATGGCTGTAAAATACTTTTTTGTAGTAAATTGTCATGCCAATTGCTCTATGAGATAAGAAGTATCTCATTCCATTTAAAAAATTGAAATACGCCTAATTTAAGAGGCCCCTTAACTAATGACATTTTTGAATGACTAATTGTCAACATTTTTAACTTCAAAATATATCAGTAGTAGAGGTACCTTTCAGGTACAATTCGAAATAAATTTTCTATTTTTATCTCATTTGTAAGAGAAATTGAAGCCATTTTTCATAATGTCTTTTCGAGGTGAAAATGCTACAGTGTTATTCATAAAAAAAAATAAGCCGCGGTTTAACGGTGGTTTAATCTTAGTAACCTTGGTAACCATTTGTAAATCACCGCTAAACCACCGCTAAACCTCGGTTTAAATTTTTATGAATAGCAGTGTTAGAATTTAATATTTATCTCAGAAAGTAAAAAAGTGGGTACACATACATCTCTACAAATGATGTTTCAAATTATACGAAGAAGCCAGAAACATAATTATATATTGGGTGTTGCATTTAAAAAACAAAAATTAATGGCTACTTCCGGTAGAACCAGAAGTTATAGAAGGTTGAAAGTATTTCACTTGAGAATAACGGAATCGGCCATGTTTGGATGAATTTTTTCAAACTTTTATTTTATTGTGAATCCCATAAAGTCCATGAGCGTGGGACATTCTGTATTTATTTGAATATTTTGATATTGTTATCAAGTATTCCCAAACTATAGAGATTTTGTTTTTTAAATTAAAAATATATGTTTTGGCAATTTTTGTAATTGGTAGCATTAGTTGATATAATATTCGCAGTTTCTAAATAAATCGTTTATTTCAGATATGCGTCAATAGACATTTTTATGATTTTTTCTTCTTTTAAGAAGATGTAAGTTATATGCCCCGGAAGTTTCCACAATCACGTACATCTTCTTTGTTTTTATAGAAAGGGATTAGTACACTCTTTCTCCAAGCATCTGGCATTTTACCACTTGTTAAAATGTTATTGAAAAGTTCTGTCAGCCATACTTCCCCATCCGCTTTTAGTTCTTTCCAGATTTCGGCTGGTATTTTGTCTGGGGCATTTACTTTACGATTTTTCATTTTGGAGATGGCTCTATTGACTTCTGAGACGGTTATTTCTTTTATTGGTCCTTGAATTACGGATTCTTCTACTTGTGGATTCCGTTGAAATTCTTCATTTAATAGATGGTTATGTACTCACACCATCTGTTGCATATGTCGTTTTCAGCCGTGAGTAGCGTACCTCTTCTGTCCTTGATTTATTTCGTCGTTTCAAAGTCTTTCGTGTTATTGTGTCTGCGTTTTGCAATTTTGTATATTTCGTTATCCGTTGCTTGTTCCAAACTTGCTGTGGAGGGGAAAGGGGTGGGGGGGGGGCAAGTTGCCGGTAGCCCTTAGGCGGTAGAAGTATAAATCCACCACTGGTTATTTTACCTTTGAATACTACAGTTTGATGAATTCCGTGTGTGAGGAACGAACCAAAGTGGCTGAAAAGCTTGATTAACGACTCCAAAGCCACGACAACATCGAAGCCTCCGATGTCCTGAACATAGGGAGACAACTAAGACGACTTAAGAGGAAACAGCCTGCGGACTTAGTCGCATAGGTTAGTCCAGTTATAACTACACTGGGTGTAATCTACCAATCAAGTGATGCAATGGATATTTTCGAAACTACAACGATTACTTTTGCGGCATCAATATATTAACATGTTATTCTTTTTGTAAACAAGATTACAAGAATACAAATATGGCTGAATACAAAATGTAAAGAAATAGAAGAGTTAGAGAAGAAATAGAGATACGTCACTGTAACTACGATACAGACACTCATACACTGACGTATGCGGGGAAATCGCCTACGCTCGAGGGATCGAGTACGGCACTCCGAGAAGAAGAGAAAAAATATGATAGTTTCAACCTCCACAAAAAAGTGGAAGAAGTGACAGGAAGAAAAAAGCAAAAAATAGCAAGCACACAAGTAGATCAGAGAGGAGATCATTACTGACAGGAAAGATAGAATAGAGGAGTGGAGGATATATATCGAAACCTTGTTCAAGGATGACAGAACAGATCCAAAATACACACAGGGCCTAAGATACTAAAAGCCGAAGTAGAGACAGCGATCAAGCAGAGCAAAGAAGGAAAAGCACCGGGACCTGATGGAATACTTACGGAGATCCTGAAACTTCTGGATGACGATACAATCAACAAAATAACAACACTCTTTTACAACATATATGATACGGGTAACATACCATAAGCATGGCTCCAATCAACTTTTATACCCATTGCAAGAAAACAACATGCAAAACACTGCGACGACTACTAGACCATAAGTCTCATGAGCCATCTGTTGTAAGTATTTTTTAAAAGTAATCCATCGACGCATTTATCCCAAATGCGAGCAACATATGGCCGATACCCAATTTGGATTTCGAAGTGCTATGGGAACTCGGGAGGCTTTATTTTGCACACAGGTACTATTCCAACGATGCAGAAATGTAGACTGAAATTGATATGCCTGTTTTATAGATTACCAGAAAGCATTCGACACCGTGGAACACACAAAGCTCATAAAAATCCTTTACGATACAGGACTGGACGGTAAGGATGTAAGACTTATCACCAAGAAGCCAACATAAAAGTGGAAGGAGAAACGTCAACAACAGTAGCAATTCATTCTGAATGCGAATTGGGACCAATCGATGAAAATTAAAACGCGAATTGGAATAGCTAGATCATCCTTCGCTAAAATCAGCTCATTGATGCAAAATCACGATCTAAACATGGATACAAAACTATGACTCGTAAAATGTTATGTTCTTCCTGTCCTGCTATACGAAGTCGAGGCATGGACTCTAACAGAGGCAACCAGTAAGAAGCTGGAAGCATTCGAGATGTGGATATATCGCCGCATACCAATGATATCTTGGAAAGATCACATCACAAATCACGAAGTTCTCGACAGAATAAAGCGAAGACTACAAATCCTCTCTATTGTTAAAAAACGGAAACTAGAGTATTTCGGACACGTTATGCGCCATCCTGAGAAATATGCAATTCTACAACTAATATTGCAAGGCAAGGTAGAAGGTCAAAGGGAACCCGGAAGAAGGCGAATATCCTGGCTACAGAACTTAAGAACTTGGTACAATGCTACAACCACCGAACTGTTCAGAACAGCAGTGAACAAAGTCAGAATTGCCGTGTGGATTGTCAACATCTGGTAACAGATAGGCACGCAAAGAAGAAGCAAGATTGTAAAATGGACTCTATAGACCAGATCAATAAACTAAATATTAAAAAAAAAAACAGTGTGCTTCAGATGATCTAGTTTTTTTCTTCTGTATCGCCTGAACTAGCACAAAGTATTTGCAAATATTTGGAAAAATTTGCGACCGTTTTTTGGAAAAGCAAGGTTTTTAGTGGATTTTTTTTTAGTTAGGGTGAGTGCATCGCTATCTATGGGCATTAGCACATCAGATTTTTTAGTGGATATGTACCTTAAGATACCTTAATCTGTATACCTCGTTGTCTTGCCTGTTTGATGCACATCCTCTTACATCAGAACTTGAGCAATTTTTATAGCTTACTGCGCTTTTCTTATTGCCTTACATTTCCTGTCAGTTTTGAATTTCCAGGAGGGTACTTAACATTTTTCAGTAAATAATCGCTCGTTTCCGATTAAACGCCGCGCTACTGTTCGTCCGCGCGAGCTGGACGGCTTCTCCCCGTGGCGCGCCGTGTGATTGTCAACAATATGTTTATGCTGTATATGCAAATCCGCTGGAAACATCTAATCTACACATAATGAAGCGGATAAATATTCAGTAGCATTGTGGAAGAGTGACTTGCCCTGACCCGGCTAGCGCGGTATCGCCGCAATTTGAATATCAGACACCGTCTTGTGCATATGTGTGTGAATGTGCACGGCAATGCCGATGCACACTTTTTTTTTTCATTACCGGCAGACATAAACACACGAAGTGAGCGGAATAAAGAAACCGTACGCAAGGCAATTAACGTTGTGATTTATTTCGGTCCGCCGCGGGCGATATGGTAATTCGGGTGCGATAAGAGTGTGAGGGTCTTTTTGTCCGATGTGGAGGTTGGGTGTTTTCCGTGTGAAATTACGCGGCCGGAGATTATCTGGCCGGATCATCGGGACGCGTATTTTTGGTAATGGATCGAGACATGTGCGGGGTGAAGGATCGCGGGGTCGCGCCAACAGGTCTTTAAATACATGGACATAAATTTAATTCAAACACCATTAACTCAGTATAAACTATAACCAGAAAAATTCGGGAAATTTCACACATTCGTAAGTGTGGGTGCGTCGGGAAGGGCATCACCCTCTGGTTAGTTTAATTTCTGTACTGCCCAGGCAGCGGTCTTCAATTCTTCTACTGACGGTAATACGAACGCATTACGAATGGATTTTGAGTGCATTTCTCTGTACCCAATATCCATACGGAGTCATGCGAACAGCCAATTTGCAACTCCATCATGATGAGACTCGGAATGCGAACCGTACAAATGCGACGAGGCGCTCCTCGCCCTCCCCCTGTTCCCGTCGTGTTAACATTCCACGCCGACGGATTATCCCGCCACTCGCAATAATTAGCATACAGTTGACGCCACTTATCTTATTATTACCATATTTCATGGGTATAAGTTATGGGCTCGGGGAGGGCGGCGCAAAAATCCGCGCCGATTCTAATGTTTAATTGAGCGTGCGATAAACATTTCTACGCGCTCGGGCCGTAAATTGCGAAACACGGGGAGCGATCCGCGCGCGCCGCAGCCCCGCGCTAATTGGCTGTCATCGGCTTATTTAATGACGAGGCCCATTCCGAGCCCCGAGGAATACCTTCTCTCCCGGTATTAGTAATGGGCCTGGATCGGTTTTCAATTATCGCCGCGCGAGTAACGAGCGCGTGCAAGTGCGCGGTTATGGGCCATCCAAGGCGACACGTCCTAACGATGAGAAAATGGAAGTGAAGCTATGAAGATTGCGGAAACTGCATCGTCAACATTCCTGACTGGAGCACTTCCTTTATTGCAGATACAGATAGTTTCAGCAATGAAGATCAATTAACTGTCATTAATATCTTATCTAAGCAATATTTTGCCTACAATATTAGATGACCGAGAAAATATTTCCCACAAGGCTTAATGCATTACAGCAGCGATTCACGTTCAGTTTCACTAAGGAACAAGTACATCGCGATAGCCATGTGTATAATATCCGATGCTCTTAATTATTAAAAGAATATACAGCGTTAGTCATAATTAGATGTAAAAAAAATCACCAAAGCGTATTTGGGCCAATATAAAGCAATTAACATAATACACATTCGTATCAAAATACTCGCCGAAAAAGATACATGGTGTTAATGAAAAAGAAAAATATCCGATTAATTTGAAAATACACCAAAATAAACACAAAATTAACAAAACAATGATTGAAAACTATAACAAATGTTCAAACTGCCCCCCTCCAGCCTCAATACAAGCATGACCCCGTCGTACTAACGATAAACTAAAACGATCCATATATTTATTAAATTTTCAATCAAATCGTCCAAATCGACGATCGAAAATTCTTTGCTGTAACTGTTCCCTCGTGTCAATTACCTCACGGTAAACCAGCTCAAAACCTCTCACAAAAAGAGATCCAGCGGATTTAAGTCGGGACTCTTTGGCGGCCTTTACAAACTGATTAACAAATGACTAAAGCTGGTGCAGGAAAACAGCAAAAAGGAATATGAAAATAACATACAAAACGAAAATATCCGAAGTGAAATAAACTTCTATACAGGGTGGTCCATTTCGAGTGTTACAATGCGGTATTTAAGAAACGGCTGATTTAAAAAAAGATGAAATTTGGGATAATGAATAAGCAACTTTGTATCCCTCCTCACTTTTATATACGTGGGGGTAACTTTTGAAAGTTAAATGGAAAGGCATGATTTTTTTTCCTTAACCTCCAGGAAAAAGTACGTTACAGGGAGGTTAAATGTTCATTGTCAAGCATATAAGTATGCTGAAGCCATAAACATACAAAAGTTTAATAAGCAACTTGTGATAAGCAACCAGGTCAACAAAATGGCACAAACACTTTTTTTCCATAGACCACCTATTTTCCGGATAAATGTCTATCTTTGTTTCTTTAAATGGAACACTCTGTATATTTTGACATAATCGGATTATAAATCAAATTTTCGTAATGATGTATCCGAGTACCTTTTTGTTTTAAAATTATGCTCAATATTTCCTATGTAGTGACTCCCACTATAGGTTTGTTTCCAACAGCGATACCTGCTAAATCAGACGAAAATAAGCCTACCAGTATACTTCTACATCTCCATTTTTTTTTCCAAAGCAGAGAATCTTCTAAAGTTTCGAGATTTTACAATCAAGAATTGAGAAATATTTGTAGAATTTTAGTTATTTTTTTTTTCAAAATTTATTGATTCCTAGCATTCTAGGATTCTAGGATTGTACAGATATTTTGTGTAGATTTCTAGATGGCCCTGATATTATAGTGACTCCCAATTTGTTTATTGCAAATATTGGACATGCTTGTTTCCATCAACAATATCTGTTAAATCAGACGGAAATAAACCAACCAGTATACTTATATATCTCCCAATTGTTCTCCAAAGCAGAGAATCTTCTAAAGTTTCGAGATTTCTCAAGAATCTGAGACTAAATCAGATGGAAATAAGCCAACCAGTATACTTCCATATCTCCAAATTTTTCTCCAAAGCAGAGAATCTTCTAAAGTTTCGAGATGTTTCAATCAAGAATTGAGAAATATTTGTAGAATTTTAGTTAATTTTTTTTTCAAAATCTAGTGTTTCCTCTAGGATTGTATAGATATTTCGTGTAGATTTCTAGACGGCCCTGTTATTATAGTGACTCCCACTATAGTTTTACATTATCCGATTATTTATCAAATTTTCGTTACAATGATGTATCCAAGTGAATTATTATAGTGACTCCCACTTTGTTTATTGCAAATATTTGACATATTTTTTCCATCAGCAATACTTGTTAAATCAGACGGAAGTAAGCCAACCAGTATACTTCTACTATACCAGTATACTATCTCCAAAAAAAATGTTAGTCAGGGTACAAAAATAACTTGACAGAAATTCAAAATTAACAGTAATCATTGCAAAATCGTCTGAGAAAGGCCAGTAACGCTGCTAAAATGTCGTACATTTTAAATTTAGCAAACAAAATCCCAAAATTACGAAGTTTTCAGAAAATGTTTCAAAATTCCAAAATGTTAATTAAATGTGAGGGTACCAAATCTCTTCAAATCGTTAGTAATTCTGCCAACATCTTCAATAATAATTATCCAAATGTCACCATCATATCTTGATAAGCTCGAGTATAAACATCTTTTCCTACTGTAAATATATGATGAGCTCAAACAATAAAACCTAATAAACCAATAGCTATTATTGCATAAATTATTCATAAAACTCCTAAAACTTCCATTTTTCATCTTTCTTGACTGATAATGTGAGAAATCATTCCAAATCCTAGAAGAATTAAAACATACACTTCAGGATGACCATAGAATCAAAATAAATGTTGGTATAGAATAGGATCTCCTCCAGCAGGATCAAAAAATGATGTATTTAAATTTGGATCTGTTAAAAGTACTATAATAGCTCCTGCTAGTTGTGGTAGAGATAGAAGTAATAATAGTGCTGTAATAGCTACTGGTCAAACAAATAAAGGTATTCGGTCAAATGCTATTTCAATTGATCGTGTATTGATTACTGTTGTAATGAAATTTACAGTACCTAAAATCGAAGAAATTCCAGCTAAATGAAGACTAAAAATAGCGAAATCAACATAGGCACCTCTTAAATTATATTAAAATTTTTAATTCCTGTTGGAACAGCAATAATTATAGTTGCTGATGTAAAATAAGCTCGAATATCAATATCTATTCCTACTGTAAATATATGATGAGCTCAAGCAATAAAACCTAATAAACCAATAGCTATTATTGCATAAATTATTCCCAAAGCTCCAAAAGCTTCCTTTTTTCATCTTTCTTGATTGATAATGTGAGAAATCATTCCAAATCTTGGAAGACTTAAAACATAAACTTCTGAATGACCAAAAAATCAAAATAGATGTTGGTATAGAATAGGATCTCCTCCTGTATGATCAAAAAATTATGTAGTTAAATTTCGATCAGTATTGTAATAGCTCGGGCTGGTACTGGTAGAGATAGAAGTAATAACAGTGCTGTAATAGCTACTGATCATATAAATAAAGTCAAATTGATATTCCAATTGATCGCATATTAATTACTGTTGTAATAAAATTTACAGCACCTAAAATATAAGAAATTCCAGCTAAATGAAAACTGGAAATAGCTAAATCAATATACTGTTCATCTAGTACTAGCCCCTCTTTCTACTAATTTCTTATTACTAATTTATACTATTTCTCCTTCCACATTTTATCACCCCGGCCCTATTTTCGCTTATTTTTCTGAATTTTATCTCCCTCTACACATATGTACCACCCAAGTTTACCACGCCGGTGGCGAACTCATCCTCCCCAAGGTTGGTAGTTTAAAATTCAAGCTGACGTTAGTTATGCGTTTGCATTAATATGTCAGCTTTCTCTGTATTATGCCTGCCATACACGCTCCGGAAAATCTGTATGGAAAAACTGTTCAGACCTAGCCGTAAGGATTTCCGGAGCGTGTGTGGGGAAAAACGGAACAGTTTGAACTGAACTGAAAGGAAACGGGTGGGCCCATGCCTTTTCGTGGGCTTCTAAAACCATTTTACATTTGCGTTTTTGTATTGTACGTTTTAATTATAGAATAATTATGTTTAATTAATAATAAATATGGATCGGGTCCTTACACAATTGTAAATATTTGTATTTATGTAAAATACCTATATAATTTTCATCATCATTCGGAAACGTTAAGATTTTGTATGAATAAATTAATGATTTTTATTACCACTGAGCTGGTAAAGCATAATTTCATTGCTGGCGATGAGCTTAAGAAAAATAACTATAAAAAATGCGCACATTGTTTCTGCTTTAATCCGTCTGCAAATCGCACAATAACACCATCCACGTACCCAAATTCTGGGTAATATTTTTTATCCATTATCTCGTTTCCATCCGTCATAATTAAACATCGTCTGACCCCAGTCCGAATTGCGGCGCACGCCGTGAAGAACTCCCGCGATTGTTCGGCGCGGACAATGGGGCCCGTCTATCGGTGGGAGATCTCCGCGTCTGCCTCGGCCTCTTCCTCGCCGGGGATTCCCCCGGGGCGACGCAAGGGTTGGGAGCAATAAAGGAGTAGTCGGCAGAGGGATTTTAAGGGCACGCTGCCGCACTTAATTAGCAAATCGAGTCAAAGAATAGCGGCTAATCGGGTCGAAGGAGGCAGCAGGGCGTGAGCTGCTCCGGTGTTAATTAAGCCCTGTGAGGGATCTCCTGGACGATTCTGCGGATTAAGTGCTGCCGCGGGGTTTATTAAAGCGGGGCCGAAGTGAGCAGCCCCGTCGTCTCTTTTATTGTGTCTCCGGCTCGGTGGGCCGGAAAAAGGGGGTTGTAATGCGTTGTTTTGGCTTGTGAGCGTCATTTCTTCATAACGATTTCTGAGCATGCACACTTATAGCACTTCATAATATTTAGTTTATAATTGAAGGAGTTGCGCAAAAAATACGAATACAAAAAAATATATTATAAAAAATAGACTTCTAATGACAAAAACCCTTGAAGGCCAAGGAGGAAACGGGAGAATGACCGTTAGTTATAACTGATTTAGCAGCCATGAAGTCCGTGTGTAATTGACAATTTATTATTGTGGGAGTAGAAAAATCATATATCATAATAGTAAAGCTTCTAAATCTAAATATGAACAATAAAATTCCATGTTCATCTTGTAATTGTTCTGATCCTGCAAATTACCTTTGGCTCACTAAAATCCGTTGAAAACGTAACTGAGCGGAGAAACAGGACGACAAAAATTCCACGATCTTTCATTTCGCGTATTAAATCAAGCAGCTTACATTCCTCTTCGCCAGGAATCCAACAAGCTTCTAGTTGCGAATTTCCACAAAAAAAAATGTCCACGCACCGCCGACTTCCGGCTAGCGACGGCTCACTCATCATCGAGCGCCGCCACTTCCGGTTTCGCGCAGTTTTCCACGCTTTTTAATTGCACTGGGGGAGAACGGACGCGCCCGTTAATTCCAGTGCGCCCCATTTTCACACACACATGCACGTCCAGCGGTGTGCAGGGCTGCCACGGGTGGGTGGTGCACCTGTAGGGGGTTCCCACACTCGGAAACCACCTGCTGAAGCGACACGCTCCGCGGCCCAGGCTATCGGAATTACAAACATTACGGCGTTTTAATGCCGCTTCTGCGGACGCGGGGAATAACAGATCGAAAGAGATGTGTGCGTTTCTATGATTCAAAAACTTGTTTCCTTTGAAATGTGGCGAAATTTGGCATGTACCATTGTAATTCCCATCCCGAGTCAATATTGGTACACCTTAATGACGGAGTTGCATGTCACCGGTGTTGGCAATAGTTTGTTTTAGGCGTTCATGTCCAATTTAGAGGTTTTCCGCCTAAAATTAACCAACGTCTAGAAGTAGAGCCTGGGAAGCATCTGAAGAATGCTGCAGGGCAGGTCAAGGTATACCCATGGTTATAGGGCTTGTACAAGAAGATACACAAATTTCTTTAAAATCGAATCCACAAATGAATTATTCTGATTCTGACTCGATTCTCGTATCGAATTGAATGGCCCCAATATTGTTTGAAATCTTTTCTGACGTCGCACCTCAAATAGAAAACAAAGCATCCCTAATGTTGCAACAGAAACTGGAGGTGATTGGTTTTTTTTTCTCAAAAATTTGAATCTCAATGCTACACTAATTCACTATTTGGTCTGGAACTACTAATTCAGCAGAAGGTAAAAAATCTTAACATACACACAAATGCGTTACACAATTGAACAGAAACATTTTAATCTTAAGGCTAGACTAGATACTTGAGTTGATTGCTATTTTGTCAAAAATTTGAATCTTAGCGACACTATGAACTTCAGATGATTGTCTGTGACATTTTTTGCCTGATAATGATCTCTGAACAGTGCAGGCCGAAACCGGTTCCAAAATAAAGATTATATACAAATTAAGGAGGTTTTAAAGAGGATAATTAAGGATTGAGAATAATTAAGGAGGAGCTTTTAATTTACAATTAAACATTAAACCTTAATATGAGAAATCCGAACGATTTCACTAATTATTGTTAAGTTGTGGTTATGATCAATATAATTTCAAAATTAAGGATGAGCGGTGTTCATTTTTTTTGTTTCCTTTAATATCTGTAATGTCAAAGTTAACCTGGAATTTTTTTAATTAAATCCATCAATGAACACCTAAAACGAGTGCATCAAATTCAAGTAGTTTGTGGTATAGTTTTGAACAAAATCACTAATAAACCAAGTATGACTTATTATGAGTTTTTGAGTTTTCTTTAAAACTGCCTGGTATAGTTTTGAACAAAATCACTTATAAACCAAGTATGACTTATTATGAGTTTTGAGTTTTCTTTAAAACTGCCTATTAACAATAATGTGTAGAAATTTGCATCAAATTTGTTCAAAAGCTTTATTAACAACTTGGGCTTCAATTACTAAAGTAGCTGTTCGTCAAAAAACTGGAGTTATTTAGGTAGCATTTTAAGATTTTATAAAAAAAGAAAACTCGTTGGTTTCAGTTCGCAGGTCAATAGTTTATATAGAAATTGTAGGTAAACATTGCAGATTGTTTAATTAAACATTTTTAATTATTGTTTGCTATTTTTATAAAAATAGCAAATAATATTTATATAACTTGATTTAACTATTGATTTCGAGAAAAATATATAGGGGGTTCATAAATAAATAAAAACCATACGTGGTGATGTTGGTCATAAAATTCTAAGTCGAAATTCCTATTACCAAAATATCGTGCCATGCTTTCTGGATGTGCTCGAGGTCTTCCTAGTTTGAAGTGATGTTGTTTAATTTTCTGTTTCGTTTCTTTTCCATAAAATGGTCATAAAATATCCATTGTTTTATCATCTTTCCTATTAGGTCTTCTTCTGTTCGCTTTATGATTCTCACATTTCATGTGCCTATTCGTATAACGAGTATTATGTGTTCTTTTGCCCCTTTTTTGCTGAGCCAGTCTCTGTCCCTCCTGTATACATCTCGTATTTCATTTATCTCTTACACTCCTTTTATTTTCTTCTTTTTTCCTCTCTTACTTCGTCTTATTTTCCTTATATCATATTATTTTTCTCCTATTATTTTCTTATTTTTTCTTCTCTTATCCTTTTCTCTAATTTCTTCTTCGTATTTTACCTGTATCTACTCTCTTTACTTTTTCATTTTGCCCTTTAGATTCTGTTGTGGCATTCTTCTCTTATTTTATTTCCTTTATCTCTTATTCTTCTTCTATTATTTTCTTATGTTTTCTTCTCTTGTCCTTTTCTCTTATTTCTTCTTCGTATTTTCCCTGTATCTACTCTCTTCACTTGTTGATTTTGCCCTTTAATTTCTGGTATGTCGCCCTTCTCTTCACTAATTTCCTTTATCTCTTATTCTTCTCTCATTATTTTCTTATTTTTTCTTCTCTTATCCTTTTCTCTCATTTTTTCTTATTTTCTCGGTATCTACTGTCTTTACTATTTCATTTTGCCCTTTAGTTTCTGTTGTGTCACTCTTCTCTTCTCTAATTTCCTTCATCTGTCATTCTTCTCCTAGTACTTTCTTCTTTTTTTCTTCTCCTAGTCCTTTCTTCTTTTTCTTCTCTTATCCTTTTCCCTTATTTCTTCTTCTTATTTCGTCTGAATCTACTCTCTACTTTTTTATTTTGCCCTTTAGTTTCTGTTATGTCATTCTTCTCTTCTATTATTTGCTTCTTTTTTCTTCTCTTATCCTTTTCTCTTATTTCTTCTTATTTTCCCTGTATCTACTGTCTTTACTATTTCATTTTGCACTTTAGTTTCTGTTGTGTCACCCTTCTGTTCTCTAATTTCCTTTATCTCTCATTCTTCTGATATTACTTTTTTTTCTTTTTTCTTCTCTTGTGCTTTTCTCTTATTTCTTCTTCTTATTTTCAATGTATCTACTCTCTTCCCTCTTTCATTTTGCCCTTTATTTTCTGTTGTGTCATTTTCTTAAAAATCGTTTCTTTAAAAATCTCAAAGGAATTATAAATAACATTATAAAAATCAATTTTATTTTCTTTTCCATATTCATTTGCATTGTTTCATTTGCACCTTTTACTTTTAGTGTTTTACTGTTCGTATTTGTACTCACCTTTTCCGTTCTAGGCATTTTACTGATATTTTTTTTTACTTTGGCTGTATGGACTCCTACTCATTCTCCTTATTCATAATTATTTTCGTTGCTGTGTTCGTCCCTGGGTAGGTAGTAAGGTTACATTTTTTTTTTAGTAAAAATTTAGTATTTTGCCTTATCTGCCTTCTTCTGCTTGATATAAGGCACTGACCATTAATAATTATTTTCATGTGTCCTATTTCGGCGGTACTTTCTTTTGTCTTTCTTTCTTTATTTTGTGCGTAGTTATTACATCGATTTAGTTTGTTCCATCGTTTAGTATTTTGCTTTATCTGCCTTCTCCTACTTGATATAAGGCACTGACTGACCATTAATAATTATTTTCATGTGTTCTATTATGGCGGTACTTTCTTGTGTCTTTCTTTCTTTATTTTGTGCGTAGTTATTACTTGGATTTAGTTTCTACCTTCGTTTAGTCGTTTTCAATGTATATTCGTTTATTTCCCAGTTTATTCTTATTTTTCACCGTTTCGGTAATATCAGTTTTCTCGTTTCAATTAGTTAATTCCACTAGTACTATCCGTTGGTTTTTTTGTATTGATTGTAATATTGTATATTTTGATTATATGATTGCATTAAAAAATATAACTTTATAAATTTTCAGTTCCACTAACTACTACTTAACTTTTGTTTTAAACCTTTTTTGAAATTTGTTTTTAACACAAATTTCCATCAACATTATAGAACATAATATAAATTTTAAAAAATCCCATTCAATATTCACAGATTTCCTCATACATTCCATGTATTCCATACTTAAAGTTATTAACATTATCGTAGAAATTCTATTTCCTAACTAATTTCCATAAAATTGTATCTGCATCACAGAGTTAAACTTATATCCATTTCTATGTATTCCAGTATACCGGGTGTTCATTTCAAAACTAGCAATTCTCAATAACTTTTAAATTCAAGTTAACTTATTAAAAAAAAAACGTCGTTTGATTTTCCAAGTGGGAGTTTATAAACAACTTTAAATAAAACTTAAGTGTTGCCCTCTTCTCTCTGGCAACCCCCAGTTTTAAATTTCAAATTGAACCCCCTATATTGAACCCCCTAGGTTGCACTTTGCTATACATTGTATGAAACTCTTAAAGCTAAAAAAACGTAATATAGAGATAAAAAAAATATTTTTGATCAAATTTTAATAAAAAATTTACAAAAATTCTATATAATTTTGGTCAATTCGTAGAAAATCCATACTTTTTATCGAAATTTGATTGAGAAGACATTTTTCATATACACATTCCATAGATATCGTAAGTATTCTAGCTCAAATCAATAGTTTTTAACACAAATTTCCATTAACATTATAGAACATAATATAAATTTTACAAATTCCCATTGAATTTTCACAAGTTTCCATACAAATTCCATGTATTCCATACTTACAGTTATTAACATTATCGTAGAAATTTTAAAGATTGCAACTAATTTATATAGAATTGTATCTACATTATAGCATTAAACTTTTATCCATTTCTATGTTTTGCAGTATACCGGGTGTTCATTAAAAAAATAGCAAGTCTCAATAACTTTTAAATTGAAGTTAACTTAATTTTAAAAAAACACGTCGATTAATTTTCCGAGGGGGAGTTTATAAACAACTTTAAATAAATCTTAAGTGTTGCTCTCTCCTCTCTGGCAACCCCCAGTTTTAAATTTCAAATTGCACCCCCTATATTGAACCACCTAGGTTGCACCTTGCTATACATCATTTGAAACTCTTAAAGCTAAAAAAACGTAATATAGAGATGATAAAAAGAAGATTTTTGATCAAATTTCAATAGCAATTTTACAAAAATGCTAGATAATTCTGTTCAATTCGTGGAAAAGCCATATATTTTATGGAAATTTGATTGAGAAGACATATTTTTCATATACACATTCGAGAGATATCCTACGTATTCCAGCTTAATTCAATAGTTTTTAACACAAATTTCCATCAACATTATAGAACATAATATAAATTTTACAAACTCGCATTAAATTTTCACAGGTTTCCATACAAATTCCATGTATTCCATACTTACAGTTATTAACATATTCGTAGAAATTGAAGATTGCAACTAATATCCAAAGAATTGTATCTACATTATAGCATTAAACTTTTATCCATTTCTATGTGTTGCAGTATACCGGGTGTTCAATAAAAAATTAACAAGTCTCAATAACTTTTAAATTAAAGTTAACTTAATTTAAAAAAAAAACACGTGTGGTTTTCGAAGGGGAAGTTTAAATTTTAATCAGGTGTGTGTCTTTGCACTTCATCGTGTTTTTTTATTCTTGTGAATGATTATTGCTTACTTACAAGTACTTCCCGACTGTAGATGAATTGTTATTTATAGAAACGCAATTATGTCAATCTGATACCGTTTCCTGATTTAATCAAATATCTACTTAATTATGTATGATAGCCTTGAGTGCGACATCGCGAGTTAATTATTTAAACCAATTCAGCTCATTTTTTAATGTCAATAGAGCTGACGCTTTAATCTATAACGTCACCGGAACGCTCCGGTACGCGAGTGGTGTGTTTTTACGCCGGTGACGATCGGAATCGATTAACGTCAACGTCCGCGCTTACGACTCAATAAAAATGCGACTAATTGATCCGGGAAGGTGATCAATTTCCACCGGCCGACGTGCGTGCACGCTCCAAGCGGTGGAAAGAGTCGTTGGCCGGCACCCGAATGGACGGATCTTCCTCTTCTCTTCCTGTGTGTGTGGTGCGCTCTTCTCCGCGAGGCGCCGCGGATTCGTCTCCCCGCGGAGGAGACCCCATGGCCGGGTCAACGGAGCAACAGGTTTTCGCCTATTTATAGACTCTAATCTGAGGAAGCGAAAACGCATTAATCGGTGCCTCCGCCGTCCGAGGAGGTGACCGGAGCAACCGACACACTCGCACGCATATACACGTCCACGCACACACACATGTACGCACAGGTACAGGAAGTGATCAGCCGAGGCCGAGGAGGAGCCGGTCAATTTAGCTCCGAAAACAAAACGAATCGCCTGAGCAGGGTGCGAGGACTGGAAACGAACGGTTTTTCCGAGTCAACAAACTCGGCGGAGAAGCCGTTGCTGATGAACCGGCCAGGCGATGTGATAACCTCTCAAGGACCAATAGAAATTAAATTGCCTATGAAAATCGTTATACTTGCCAGAGAGACGAGAAGAATTGATGTTGATCGTACAAAGATACGCAGAGACTTGTAACACTCGTAGTTGAAATACTTACTTTCTCTATGACTCCTAAATAATACTTTCATTATGCACGTAACTATGGTAACATAATTCCCTCCATAATTCACCGGTGTTTTATGAATGATAAAACAAAAAACTGTCATCACAATTTTTTTTTACTATTAAATCAAGTCATCATATATGGTTGCTAAGGTTGTTGCTAACGTTTGTTATCTGTTTAATTGTTTCTGAAAGCCATTTGTTAACGTCATCATATTGATATTGGTGTTCCGTCATCCGGGAAAGTCCTTTCGTAACGGACAACAATAAATACTAAATATGGTTATTCCTACTGTTTCATTGAACGTGTGTAAATATAACTTAATACATCTTTAAAATCAATAATTCAGAATTTTTGAAGATTAATAATTGTGGACAGTCAAACGTCAAACTGTGCACAATTATTAACCTTCGAAAATTCAAAGATGATGATTTTAGAATTAGAGTGCTCGTGCTGATATTCAATTGTTTTTCTGATTTCGTAATCTTAATCAGCGTAAAACTGACTACTAGTTTGCTAATTTAAGCGACTTTGTAACTTCAATAATAACATAGTTAGCATTGGTGGACCGATAACTTTGAACACTCTGTATACTACTAATATATACACCAACGGACATATTTGAAAAGAGAAAGACAGATAATCTGAATGTTTAAAAAAAAATATCAATAAAAAATGACAGAATGACAACTCTTTACTGAAAGATAGACGGACAAAAGTAACTGACCAACAGACAGAGAGGCCAGGGAGACAGAGATTATGTCACCAAGTGACATAATTATAAGCAGAAAGACAGGATTTTTTTCCCAATAAAATGATCAATAGAAATGGCATTCATGACAACTATATACTGCCAGTAAGACGAACAGATAGACTAACTGACAAACAGTCAGATAAATGGTCTTATATACTACTAATATACACACCAAATGATATGTTTGAAAACAGCAAGACATAAAACTGTTTTTTGTTTTAATTAAAAGATCAAGATAAAATATTCAATTGAAAATGGCAGAATGACAACATACACTGATAGACAAATGGACAGACTAACTGACAAACAGATAGACAAACACACTTATATACTACTAATCTACACACCAAGTCCCACATTTGAAAACAGACAAAAGATCAATAAAAAAATGGTAGAATGACAACTCTATACTGACAGATAGATAGATAGAGTAACTGACAAACAGATAGACAAACAGACTTATACACTACTAATATACACACAAAGTACCACATTTGAAAACGGACAAAAGATCAATAAAATATTGCAGAATGACAACTCTATACTGACAGATAGAAAGACAATGTAAATGACAAACAGATGGAGAGATGGACTTATATACTACTAATAATACAGACCAAGGCACATATTTATAAACAGAAAGACAGAATATATTTTTTTCAATAAAAATATCAATAAAAATGATAGAATTACAACTATATACTGCCAGTAAAACGGACAGATATACTAACTGACAATCAGATATATGGTCTTATATATATATACTACAAATATACACACCAAATGACATTTGAAAACAAAAATACATAAATAAATGTTTTGTTTCAATTAAAAAATCAATTAAAAATGGCAGAATGACAACCTACACTGACAGACAAATGGACAGACTAACTGACAAACAGACTTATATACTACTAATATACACACCAAGTGCCATACTTGAAAACTGAAAAAAGATCAATAAAACATGGCAGAATGACAACTCTATACTGACAAATAGAAAGATAGAGTAACTGACAAACAGAGAGACAAACAATCTTATACACTACCATATACACACTAAGTGCCACATTTGTAAACAGAAGAAATATCAATAAAAAATGATAAAATGACAACTATATACTGCCACTAAGACGGACAGATAGACTAGCTGACAAACAGTTCCATAAACAGTATATAAGACCATATATACTAGTAATATACACACCAAATGACATATTTGGAAACAGAAAGACGTAAAATCTTTTTTTTTTTTCAATAAAAAGATCAATAAAAAATGGCAGAATGACAACTCCACAGTGACAGACAAATGAACAGACTAACTGACAAACAGACTTATACACTACTAATATACATACCAAGTGCAACATTTGAAAACGGAAAAAAAGATCAATAAAATATGGCTGAATGATTACTCTATACTGACATGTATAAAGACGGAGTAACTGACTAACATACAGAGTGACAGACTTATATACTACTAATAATATACACCAGGTGGCATATTTATAATCATAGACGAAAATCATTTTGTTTTCAATAAAAATATCAATAAAAATGCCAGAATGACAACTATAGGTATACTGTCAGTAAGACTAACTGACAAACAGTCAAATAGATGGACAGACTAACTGACAAACAGATAGACACACAGACTTATATACTGCTTATATACTGATAATAATCACACTAAGTCACATATTTGAAAACGGAAAGACAGAAAATCTTAATTTTTGTTCAATAAACATAAAAATAATTTTGTTTTTTGAAGAATGTAAAGTCTACGCTGAAATATACATCTAGAAAGACTGACTGACTGACAAACAGAACGATAGATAGACAAAAAAAAACTACACACCAGCAAATGTTCTCATTTTGCAATTAAGAAAAACAATAAATACAATTGGCAAAAGTTAGTTTTTTTTGAGAAAATTACACATTTTCGTAATTAATATATATTTATATATATTTTCATTGCAAAAATTGTATGGAACAATAAAAATTAATGAGAATATTGAATGCAAATCACATTAAATAAAAAATTGTAGCAATAAAAGTAATCTAGTTGAAGGAATTGTAGTTGAAGTAATCTAGCTGAAGAAATAGTAGTTGAAGTAATGGTTTTTGAAATACTTATGTACTTCGATTTTAATATACTAGTTGAAGTAAGTTTCCTCGGCACCAAATACTGGTAAAAGAGGAAAACAATGAAGAAATAAAGAAAGTTGAAGTATAGATTGTTTGATAACAATTTATTCACTAAGGAATGTAGTAATGAAAAATTAGGTACATGGAATAAAATTTTATAAGTCGCTCTAAGTATGTTCATATGATTTGAATTAAATTCCCAAATACTGTCATAAATTAAAAATTAGGAACTTCTAATTAGAGCTATCTAATTAGAATAATAGATCTATAAAATTAAATCTATTTGGTCACTATTGTCATTTTTCATTAAAAATTAGTACAATTTTTTATCATGACTACTGCAAACCAACGTATTGTTAAATACCTCACTTTGGACTCAAATGATCAATTGGAATTTATATTTGGTTCATAATTGTCGCAAATCGCTATTAAAATTCAGCGATATTCGATTTTTCTGTAATTATGACAGAATTCATGAAAACTACAAATGACGATAAATTTAAAATTTTGAATTGCTGTCTAGAATTTTCGGAATCCAATTCTTCACTCTGACAGTTTTTTGATGAAAAATAACTACAACTTTGCTTTTAAACGCTTCTTCTACAAATTGCAGATCTTTACTTTATATGCCAATGGAGCTTCATTAAAAAAAAATCAATCCATTATGGTCATTTTGTAAATATGTGTAACTGCTTAAGAGAATCAAATTTTGGAATTAACTTATTTATATCGAAACCTAGGCGATTTGGAAAAAAATTGGCAACCAGAGGAGGATTCATAAAATATTTATATTCAACTACTCAAAGCGGCATCGATTTATTTTGAAGAATAAATCCCTTGTATAAATATTGTATATTCTATATCTGTATATTTTTTTCTTTTTTTTGTATTCCTTTTTCAATATTATATATTTTATTGTATTATTATTGTTTCAGGTAAGCTGCAAATTCAAATGATCTCCTACTCGTCTACACCTTGATAAGTATACATTTTTATATTTAATATGGACTATGGCAATATTGCGCACAAATACGTCGAAGCAATGCAAGAATTTGCAGATTTGAAAGCGATTAATGTTCCGGTGGTAAATTTATCCGCATGAACAGATACTTTTAGGTTCTAGAAGCGATCTTTCCAAAAGTTGTATGCCATATTCCCATATGGAGAACAGAAACTCCCTGCCCAAAATTTTGCGGGTAGGCCCTTTTTGCCCGTTTTTTTAACAGATACTTTTTGGGTTTAGGAGCGATCTTTCCAAAGTTGCGTTAAGTTATCTGTCATATTCCCATATGGAGAATAGAAACTCGCCGTCCAATATTTTGCGAGTATGCCCTTTGTGCCATATTTTTGCGGGCATGTTAAACCGTCAGATTACTATTTGGAGTTTCATAAGTTAAATTAAATACCTGCAAAGGTTCAAAACGGGAACTGTCAGTTGCCAAAAACACTGGTGTTCAATCTTTTTTAGCTTGAGGTATAGCAGGTTTCCATTCCATATTTTTAGTTGTACATCGTTGGTCTTGTAGTCTTGCTACGTGGCCCGTCCAATGACATTTCAGCCTGCCAATTCTCTCGATGACATCACATACTTTATCGTACTAAAAATAGTACAGAAAGTGCAGCTTCGCAGGTCTAGTAGTATAAGGTATTTACTGTACAAGTACCGTAATGTAAAATAACACGATTCATTCTGATGACAATAGCTGCTAGTTTAGTAGGCACGAAGACTGGGTTCGAGCCCTGTATCTACAGTAGGGTGGTGCGAAAAAAACTTGTTTGTAAAAGTCAAAAAGGGCTATTGCAGAAAATACTTATGGGGGGGATAAAAACTCTACACAAAATTGATTGATTGATAAAAACTCTGCACAAAAAATTTGGGATTTTTTGGACAACTCCTTGGGTTGCCGCATTAGCCTTAAACATTCATCATAGAGGTAGATAGACAACCCTCATGAAATGAGGGTCTTTTAACTTGTAACATAACTTTTAAATCATTTTATTATTATTTTGTAACTTATAGATATTTGATATATGCATGCCTGAAGCATATAATAAAACTAATTTAATCATTTTATGAAGAGGAGCACATCATAGATATATTCAAAATTAGAAGAGAAAATCCAAAAATAGGAAAAACAATACAACAAGAGCAAAGTATCAAAGAACTGCCTATTCGAAGCATAGACTTTGATGAAAGGGCAGACAAAACGTTTTCTTAGACAAAATAATATGACAGGTTTAATAGGAGAGAGGTAGACGAACAGCATGTGATGATTCATCTTGAACCTGAGTGAGAATACTTGGGCCATGTAACTCCGGATTCTGGATTCACTTCATCGCTTCTAATTTAGATGTGTCAGATCTACATGCCTTTAAAAATTCTAGGAGTGATTTAGATTTCTCTCTCCAGTGTCCAGAATCAGGGGTTACATGGCCCAAGTATTGTGACCCAGGTTTAAGAAGAATCATCACATGCTTTTCGTCTATCTCTGTCCTAAGAAACTTGTTATCTACTTTTGTCTGAGTAATCGCTTTGTCTTTCTGAATTTATATAATAACACAATACACATACTTAAACAAATCACACAGCAGAAGGACCCGTTGATCGATAGCGAGTTAAGGATAATATCCCTAAGAAATTATTTCACTACTACTCTATTTAAATGCTTTCCTTGTTAATGATTCACAAACATTGTTCGAAGAACGTACGTACTGTTTGAAATCGTCGTATACTGATTCGTACTTCACCTTAAATTTGATGGTAACAGATTCAGCATAGCTTATTTTGCAGCTTCGATGATGTCTGCGGTTTTATGAAATCGCTAGTTTTAATTTTCGCCAGACTGAATCTGTTGCGAAAATGTTTATGTATCTTTCCATGGCTTATCATGGAAACGGCGGAATCATGACTAGATTGTTTCGCAAAATTGCGTTGCACACATTTCGTTGGAGAAAGCGGCAGATTTTATTGCGATTGCATAAAAATATTATACGCAGCGTGTGCTGAAAGAGGAATGGGACTGCGACTTTCAGAGTTCCAGGCTAGTCCTAGACACGTCTATTCGCCCTGTAAACGTAGAAGTCCCCTACGGAAACGTAGGAATGATTTTATTACATTATACATTATATTACATTACATTACATTGTCGGGTTAGTTTTACAAGGTTCCATGTAACATTTTTTTTCAATTTTTACGTCTATAGCTTCACAGGGCTATATGTTTTCAAAGTTGGACCTTTCAACTTGTTGGAAGGGTAAAATCGGATTATTAAGTACGTGTGATAAAAAAAATCTAATTATAGTGTAAAATACGTCATTTTCTATAATAACAAACATATTTAAAGTCCTTATTCTAAAATTTACAAATTTTTACATACAACCTTAACATTAAGCCGACGATATGTTAGCAAACTGTATTAAGGCGACAACATGAGCATATCTATGTGTAGTTGATATTTATTATTATTATTATTATATTAATATGTTTTGATAAGAGAGGGTTATGAAGTGTAATATGATTCATGAAGCGTTTTTGTGAGATGCAATTTTGTAGTTCGTTGGTCTTGTCTTTTAATACATAATTCGTCGAGTATTGTCCTATTATCCTGTTTTTGTTGAAATTTATTTCATAGTTTGTCCAGTCTTTGTTAGATGGGTGTGATTTTGGTGATCTTGTTTAAATGTAGGTTTGATATGTTATGGAGATGATTGTCCTTGTGGCTTAGTTTGGTGAGCAGTCTTAATTTCTTCCGTTCAGTTACGTCCGTAATTCGTTTGCAGGTGTGCACATTTTCAGTATCATCTGGTCGTAGTGGACCAGATCATGGACCTGCAGATTGATTTGTAAATTTTTGTTGCGGTACTAATGGATATCCCTCTTCCTCGGTATGTTAGACATCTTAAATTTTCTGCCCGTTTTTGTATTTCCGTTTTTGTGTTCCGTAAATGTTTGTCGAATTTGTGCTTTTTGTTAATAGACATTCCTAAGTACTTTATTGTCGTTGTGGGGTGTACGTTCGTTCTGTTAACTTGTATCGACGATGAGTTGTTATTGATTCTGTGGTTGGGAATAAGAAGTTGACATTTTGTGGGGTTGGGTTCGAGTCTTCATTTGTTGAACCATTCCATTGTTTTGTCAGTCAGTGTTTGATGTGTGTCTATTGTGTCGTCCAGTCGTTTTTTGTGTGTTATTAATGCTGTGTCGTCGGCGTATTGTATAATATACTGTTCTAAGTCTGTCTGCCTGTTGTCTGTTTGATATATGTCATGGCAGTATATGTTGTACAGGAAGGGTGAGAGTGGAGAACCCTGTGGCAAACCTTGTTCTGGCGAAAATGATCTTGAATATGTATTGTTCGTAGCTGCATGTCTGTCAGTCAGTCTGTCTGCCTGTCTGTCTGTCAGCCTTTACATTTGCTGTTAATGTCCCATAAGTTTATTCGGCTATGCTGAGGTGAATGACGAATGACGTTTTTGTTGCATTTATATTTTAACGCTTGGCTTCTTTCTTTCAATTTTTGTCGGCATAACAGTTTATTGTGTCACCCACATACGAAATGTGACGAATCGCAAATTAAACGAGACAATGCATGCGTAAAACTGTCCTCGGCTCTAGAAAGCACACCACCGGGAGGAAGCGCGCTGCTATTGTAAATTACTCGTTTTTTCTCGTCCTGTGCCCGTAAGACGAGGCGTGATTCAGTCAATCGTCGGACCAGGGCCTGTGGATGGTGCTTCCTGTTCAACGCAGATCTCCCGCATCCGGCAGCACTCACAGTGTAACGCGTCTTCTCCGGCCACCTTCATTAGCACCCATTAAATAAAACACTGTAATAAAGCGGCGGAGATGGCCGATGCACCAGGAGCAGGTGCTGTGCCTGCAGGAATTTGCATGCCGATGGGAGGCGATTAATCCACGAAATGAAAATGTGAAGGTTGGCAGCCCCGGAGAAATGTCAAGCGGCCTGTAATTGCCGGTGATTTACAGTACGTCGCGAGGGGAGATTTGAATCGGCCCCGCAGTGGATTGTTTAAAAAATAATAGAATCACATCCGGGAGCGATGGGTTGTAATTAGTTTGCGGGTGATTGTTATTTTGTAATGGTTATTGCCGCGATGACAGCTGTAGGTTAAGTTGGTAGCCCCAAAGAAACGTCACTCGCCGGTTTTGAAACCGGTGATCGACGTTTCGTTCGTTACACCGGACAGCCCTCGGGCTGTGCATAAATCAGCGCTTTTTTCTGTTGGTTTCCGTCGCGTTAATGAACCGAGCGCCTTGATATATTACGTCGACGAGTGTGTTTGCGTATAAAAATCACATAAATCTGGGCCCAGGCCCGCGGGCCGCTGGTCCTGGCGGTTCACACGAAAACGTGTTTTCGCCATCCGATCAATCGATCGAGGTTACGTGAGCAACGGGGCCGTCGTCACGGCTCCCATTCAGCTCTCCCGCCAGCGTGTACGCGTACATCGGCTCTCTTTCACGGAGGCCCGACGGGCAGGCGGGCGACTCTCATGAATGAACCGGCTCGGACGGAAGCGGAAAATAACAAATAGACGAAACGGTTGCGTCACCGCGTGCGTTTTAATGAGGCACATCCTGAGCACCGGGCCCGCGAGAGGCGCGAGGTCCTCGGTCCGGCCCTAGTGCCCGGCTCTCTCCTCCGGGTACCTAACTCTTCCGATATGCGGTCACGGGGGAGGACAGCTAATCGATCCACTCTCGATCCGTTCGCGTGTCCAGGAAGTCCGAGGGTCACGCACCTGGGGTACCCACAATAGGGTCATCATCACATTCTGGGGTACCCAAATGCGGTTCATCGTCACATTCTGGTGTGATCAAGACACGATTTTCATTTACAATTCTATAATCATAACCTTCTTCTTTAAGTGCCTTCTCCGCTGCGAAGTTTGGCAATCATCAATGCTATTCTTATTTTTGAAACAGCTGCTCTGAACAATTCGGTACATGTGCACTGGAACCACTCTCTCAGATTTCATAGCCAAGATATACGTCGACGTCCAATACTTCTCCTTCCTTAGATCTTTCCCTACATGATCAACCGCAGTAGTTGGTATTTCTGTCCTCTCTTTACGTGGATCAAGAACTGAAGTTTCCGTCTGTTGATGGTTATTAAGATTTCTCGTTCAGCATTGGCAATTTTGTCGACCCGCGATTGAACATAACCATATTTCGTCAATCTGCTGATCAGAATGACAAGATGACTCTGCAAGTCTCTTCGTTTATTTCTGCGATATTTGTTAGAAACTATTAATCACGAAAGATCTTATTGTCTTCTTCTGCAAGTGCCTATCCGTTCCGGATGTTGGCTACCATATTGGCTATCTTTACTTTGTTCCCAGCTGCCCGGAAGAGCCCTGTGGTTGTCGTGGAGAACCAACTTCTCAAGTTTCTAAGCCACGACATTTGTCTTCTCCCTATGTTTCTTTTTCCTTCAACTTTGCCTTGTAGTATGCACTGAAGGAGTATCTACTAAAGTTGCGCATGATGTGTCCCAGGTATTGTAGTTTCCTGGTTATAATCGTGGTCAGGATTCTGTCGTTTTGTCCATTCTTCTTAGTATTTCGGCATTGGTAATACGGTCTTTCCATGATATCCTTAATATCCTTCTGTAGAGTCACATTTCATATGCTTCTAGTTTTTTTTGTGTTAGCAACCGTCAGCGTCCAAGCTTCCATTCCATAAAATAACACAGAGAATACGTAGCAGCGCAAGAGTCTCATTTTGGTGTCTATAGTTAGATCACGACTTTTAAAGGCTGTGGTCATTTTAATGAATATATTTCTGCTGTTTTCAATCCTGCCTTTTATTTCCTGTATCTGGTCACATTGCTCATTAATAACGGTGCCTAGATATACATATTTTTTAACTCTTTCGATGTTCCCCTGCTCCAGCTCCAGTTGCTGTTGGTGGTGTTGTGGGTTGTTCTTACTTATAATCATGAATTTGGTCCTGTCCATGTTGATATTTAGTCCATGTCTGTGACTAGTGCTTATTAAGCTGTTCATTATTAGTTGTAAGTCTTATATGTTGTCGGCCATGATCATGGTATCATCTGCGTATCACATGTTGTTTATACGTTTCCCGTTTAAAGAAATTCCTTCTTGTGTATTTACTAAGGCTTCCCGAATTATGACTTCAGAATAGATGTTAAATAGCAGAGGAGACAGTACACATCCCTGCCTCACACCGCGTAGAATTTTTATTCTTTCAGTGCTATCGTCTCCGATTCTTAATTTGAGAATTGAGCTTGCCGTTTGGTTCCAGTATAGGTTTGTAATTATTCTGAGGTCTTTGTCGTCTACTCCTGTGTTTTCCAGAATTTGTATCAGTTTTTGGTGTTGGACTCTGTCAAAGGCCTTTTTGTAATCAACGAAACACGCGTATACATCACAATTCATGTCTTTGTATCTCTGTACTAATACTTGCACACTAAAGAGAGCTTCCCTTGTCCCGACTGCGTCTCTAAATCCAAATTGTGTGGGTCCCAGTTGTCCTTTCACTTTATTGTATATTCTTTTATGTTTAATTTTTAGAAACACTTTCAATAGGTGGCTCATTAGGCTTATTGTTCTATATTCGTCGCATCTTTTTGCCGATGCCTTTTTTGGGAGTGTTACGAATTCTGATTCCTACCACTGTTGTGGTATTACACCTATGTTGTAGATATTATTAAGGATGTCTGTTAGCCATTTACTTCCTTCGTCGTCTAGTAGTTTCAAAAATTCAGCATGGAATTCGTCTGGTGCTGGACTTTACCGCCTTTAACTTGTTTTATGGCATTTCGTTCTTCGAAATGAAAGATTTTAGGATGTTAAATTTTGGAAAAAAGAAAAATGCAAATGTAATTCACAGCACTTTTGTGCTTTTATATTTTTTCTATAAACCCAATAGTTTCTAAAAATGTATCTGCAAACAAGCGAATAACCCATCCAATAAACTGCCTTTTCTCCACTTCTGCTTCGTGGATTTTAGCCAAACAATCACCAAAATTCCAATTTTATTAAAAGCTAAATATGAATTTTCAAGTCCATAAGTCAGTTAAGAACTTCTGGGCCGTTGAGAAGATACAGACAGAAGAACAGACACAGCCGACACCATTTCCAGAAGACCATCATTTCTAAATTTCTGTAAACGTTAATGATTATAATACTTTCCATACAAGGTGTTCCACAACTTCGTGGCATACATTTAGGAACATGCCAAGAAAGGCAAAATTAAATGATTTTTTTTCTAATCGCTTTTGTTTTCTAAATATAGTAACTTAAAGTGTTACCAAGCAAATCAGTTGTCTTATTGACATTTCTACTGGAGTAGACTTGGAAATCTGATATTTTGCGACGATTCACCCAGTATCAATATACACATTCCCAAATAATTACAATCATCTGAGTCAACACAGTGCCGTATGAACACGGGTTCTACTATGGTTATATACAGGGCAATTCTTTAAGAAACTAAGAAAAACTTTAAGAAACGATTCCTTGTCACGAAATAAGAGGGGTCTTTTATATAAAGTAGGTGGGCATATCGTCAGCTTGGTGTTACAAGGTTGTATGTGCAAGTTTCATAAATTTGGGAAAATCGATTCTAAATATTGGGGTGTTACAAAAAGTGCCGTCCCATTCCTATTCGTTTAATTTTTTTTTCACATTTTCATAATATTTCAGTATTAATAATCCCGATATTTCAAGCTTCCAACATTCTAAATTTTTGAGTTATGAAAAACAAAAAATTACGTACAACTCTGTTATATCATTTTTGTTTTTTCGTTAGTAACATAGTTCCTTTGCTTGCTTGGGTACAGGGAAGTCTACCTTAGTTTGACCCGTTGACACCCGTTTTTTTTACCAATAGCACGTTTTATGCTTTGTTCGACAAATTTTTCGTCAGCATGTGAAGTTTTGTAGTATATATTAAATACAGATCCGCAAAACTTCATTTGTTGAACCTTTGTGTATGGCACTAGAGTATAGTTAAGTAGTCGCGCATTCTTGGAAGTTCTTAAAATCAATTGCCTGCATCTGTATTATTTTGTAAGTTTGGATCACCTGGGCAATAATTACGATCTTTTATAGAATCATCACTGTCATAGTTTTCACAAATTTTATCAATATTTCACAAGACTCTCAAAACAAAGTCGGTCAGAGTTGTATGCGTCTTCATACAACTATGTTACAGTAAAGTGTAAATGCCAAATTTGACATACAACCTTGTTTGACAGTAAATCAAAATGTTTAGACAAGTGCTGCAATCTATTAGACCTTTGCAAAAGATAGCTTATAACACATATAATCTTATATACCAAATACTCAAAATCTTACAAAATGTTACATACAACCTAGATGTAAAAATAAAACGGGTCATTGGGTCATTGTTTGTAAAAAACCAACTGTCAAATACTGAATGTTTATTTCACAAAACATCAGCCAACTATGATAAGAAAAATGCAAGTTGTAGCAAAATGAAAAAAGGAAGTAAAAAAGAATACAGACATGTTATAATATAAATAGCCAAGTTATAATATACATAGTAGCATGAATACAAGCGACTGTGAGAAATTCAAATTTGCCAAAAATATGATGATAATCTGTATTTCGGCCTTATCAATGCGTATGGCGTCTACGTATTTTAAAAATTACATTTCGACTAGATAATGTCCCCAGATAATTAATCCATATTCAACATGAGTTAAGATTAGACGTAACCCAAAATTTTCAGGGCCATTTCTGAATTACATTTTAGTGTTTACAGTCTACAGACACGTTATAATATAAATAGTCACATTTAAAAATAATATGCTGAAAAGCAATAAACCGAAAAAGTTCGTTCATGTTCATGTTCGTTGCACGAGATGAAGAGTACCATGTTTCACGACATTTTTCATGCGTTAACATTAACCATGGACTAAACCAAGCATTTCATTAATAGAATTAATGTTCATTGCACAGAATGAAAAGCACCATGTTTAAATGCAGTTTTCTTGCCTTTGCCCAAAAGGTGCCAACAAATAAAACGATGCTTCCAGGACAAAAAAAAGCTCTTTCCAGTGGTACTAAAATAAATAGAATTTGAGGGGGCTCGTTTTGGATATTTAACTTTGAAAATAGGCAAATTTAACACCATGTTTGTGGGCGAACATTTTTACAAAGATGTAAGGCATTGGTCTGGTATTCCAGCAATGTCCTATAGCTTGTTAGTAAATCAGTAACCGGACCACTTATCAACTGTTTCCGTTTTTGAGTTACATGCTGCCAAAGTATGGCAAAAACATCGCGCATTATAATTTTAAGGCCACATTGAGACTAAATTGTAATTGGTGTATTGCTTTTTGAGTGTAGGTACTACTTTTTTCGTATTCATCAGCAAACGTTGATCTTAGGTGTTGAATATCAGCTACATAGCTAATCTAGATGAGCTGTGGGAACACGTGAAACTGCAAAATTCTCGCGGCAGACACTTCCAGTTTGGAGGGACCTCAACGGGAAAGGCTGCTGTGGCTGAGATATTTGATATCTGGAGCTAATACTTCACAGAAGTTCCTTTCAAATATGCACATACATCCATATTCAGTTTCATCAAAATTTTAGATGGTCGAGCGGGGAATATTTTCAAAACTGGTTCACATGACATGGTATGGCCCTGCAGTAACTAGAATGATTCGAATGTAATTCAGATCATTGTTCTGTGATATTTATTTTGCCCTCTTCAGGACGTCTACGTTTCTGCAAATGCCACAGTCAACGTGGCACATATCTATTCGCCCCACATTCGTGCGGATGCCTATTTTCGTGGTTTTGACCCAAATAAGGTCGCCCCCTCAGCTGATTCCAGGGGGTGCGTCGCTTATCTCTGTCTGCCCCTGTTCGCGTGGCATCACTCCAGCTCGTCCTCTTCTCCACGGTTCCCCTAGGCCTGGAGACACGTACAGCCAGAGGCGCGCGAAGAGTGATGAACAACTTCCGGCCTGACGTCACGCGCTCAGTTGGGCACGGTGTCCCCGGCTATCGCCGTCTCTCTCCTCCTCCCTCGCCCGCCTTGGCTACTGTTCTCGACTCCCACACATGTGTGTCGATATGTCACTTTGTCTTCCACATTTATATACGAGCCGCGCGGCCACATTAATATTTTCAAAGTGCTCTCGACCAACATAAATACCTTCTTATTTTCGTAACAACGAATTTTCCTCTGCACGGATTTTGGCCGCAAATAGATCGCGCCCAGGTCGCTGCGGGACCACACATCGTAAGCGAAACCGCCGATCTGGTGGTGGTTCCGAGGAACGTTCCCATGGATTAGCATAGATGTTAGATCACGATAGAAGGGAATGCCTCCTCCAGGGGCCGATTAACGAGCCCCGCTTATCGAGGCGCTGCGCATCGATCGGATGCCTAAATTTGTCGCCGCAATGGGCGAAGAATGGGTTGCTTAATCGGCGTCGTATAATTATCCGGTAGTCCGTTTGTTTGGAAATCGGCCCCAATTATACCATAGACGAGGTGTGGATTCAGGTTTCGATCGATTTAGATAAGAGATGCTACTACATAGCGACATTAGTCAACATTTGGAGAGCATGGGAGAAGACTCGTAGTAATTAATGTCTCTGCCATGAGTTTTTTTCTTATTATGTTCTATTTATGGGTTCCGTTTGATGATGCTTGTACAACATGCGATACCCACTGCGTGCATGCAACTTTGTTGCAGCGAAGAAACATTAGCGGTAATGTGAATTACTTTATGATGTCCCGTGATGATATGCTGCGAGTTTTGCTCTCCTGGTTTTGCTGGCAGTTTCGCTGTGATTTTGACCAAGGTAACAGGATTGGGATGCTTCAAATTCTTCGAATGTAAATGTAAATGCTCGAAATCAGTCGTTCGAAATACAAGTTTATCGAAAAAGTTAGCTTAGGTCAGATTAGGTTAGCTTAGCTTAGGTTAGGTTAGGTTATGCTACGCTCAAAGCAATTTACATGACATTAATTGTGTTTCCGAGAATCTTGGACTCCGACAATTTTATTTTCAAGAAATTACCTAGCAGTTTACCCAAAAGTTTCAACCAGTGACCAAATAAGACAACCAGTAGGATCATCGGTGATACCTAATACAACAGTAATCGCTACAAGAAATTCGCCGGTTCCAGTCGTGATCAATCAAATAGAAATCGCAATGACAATAACTCGTTTATCTTCCATCAACTCGTTAACTCGTTTATCATCCATCAAAGAAATAGAAAAAATAGAAAATAGAAATAGAATAGAAATAGAAATAGGAAAGTAATACTCCACACTTCCACAGCAAAGCATAAATAGAAACCGAAAATAAGCAACTCAGGGACACCATTGAAAAACTAAACCGGGAGAGTATTCGCAAAATCATGAAAACAAATAAAATTGCAGAGAGAAAGTTTTTAGTTGCAATTCTGCAATTTGTTGATTGCCAATAATTTATTTCAGTGTTTTAGATGTATTCCAAAATTAATTAACCCTTAAACGGGCAAAACATTATTATTAAAATAAACATTTTTTTAATATATTTTATTTATTTCACTAGTAAAGGTTTACATAAACTTTTTTTTGTTCTTTAACAAAGAAAAAATAAGTTGTATCTCATAAGATACAATGCCCATTTATAAGTTCCTCATATGATATATAGAAAAACAATTTCTAGATATATTTCCTGTCACAATACACAACCACAAGTTCCATTTTTGGCAAAATATAGCTGTCTGTCCATTCGTGCAAAGTTTGCACCTTCCCTTATCAATAAATTATGGAAAGTGACCTATCTGATCTCATCAGTGGGTCTGGCACTTAGAGGAAAGTTTACTTTTTTGGCTGGTTGTTCATTTTCACATTGGGAATTTCTTACTTTTGTGGAACCTTCAGCTTTTATAAGTGATAGCGCCAAATGTACTCGAATCGTTTTTAAGTTTTCGTGTTTTTTGTTACCAAATGACTCCATATCTCTTCTGTACAGCAGCCACGAGTTATTTACACAAACGTCAATGAGTTGGCTGAATATTCCCAAATACCATCTTTTGGACTTGAACGGTGTTTTATACAGGGTGTATCAGCCAAATGGAATAAATTCAATAATAAATAAATGGGGGCGTGTTCGAAAAAACGCTCGGACACGTCGATTGTTATTGTTAGTTGCGCATTTTTTTCAACAAAAATGACCGACCGTGGCCAATACCAACTTTCTTATTTTAAATGCAACACCTGGTATATTATTCAATTTTTGGATTCTTCAGAAAATTCTAGACATATTTCATGTACAATGTCCTATACCTATCTTCAACTGTTTCGGAAATATTAAGTGTTACACTTAATACAGCAATACCTGCTACATTGTCAACCTTGTAGTCAAAACTTCGTCGCCTCTTTTTGAGAATAATCTTGTCATTTTCTAAAGTGCACCCTCGCAACCGATTGATTCTAACAGTCCCCAAACTATTTATTTTGAATTCATTTCTCAGCAACATGACTAGCTCCAGAAAGGTAAACCAGTTTTCAAAACACACTGTACTATTTTGGGGATTGGGTATTGTTTTGCAAAGATGGACAACAACTTTACCACCGGAACAAAGTTCAGATTCTGTTTCTGAGAATCATGTTGTCAAAAATCCAAGATCCCGTGTAATTAAAAAAGTCATATACTATACCAGACACACCAGCAAATTATCAAAAGGAACTGATAATATCGGTAAAAAATACTAAACTTCATCATCTTTTCAAAATACATAGTTCAAATTTGTAAAATGAATAGCACCAACTCTGAAAGTCGGTAAAAATGTCAACACCGACTATCGAAGTCTCGCAAATTTCCTAACTTAGATGTCCAAATTTTGTTAAAAATTATTAAAATTTGATAGATTTTGAAATGGAAGCAGCCAAATATATCACTGATTCTTAATCTGTGGCTCGGAACACCTCAGAGGGCATCTTCAAAATTCTGGGGAATTGCTGAAAATATCCAAATCTGACAAATTTAGAAAAACAAATCATTTCGACATCACGAATCGAAAATAAACAGATTAAAAAAAAATGTTTTGTAATCAAATCTGTCAACTTTAGAACTTCAAGTGTCGAAATTTGCTACACAAAAACACTACACAAAAATTAACTATATGTTTGGACCCCACCTCTTTTGAATGATTCTGTATGTCAAATTTAATTAAAAACTGTCGAAATCTGCCAAAATTTACACTTATAGTTGTCAAAATCTGTTAAAATTTTATCAACTTTCTAAATGGGCACAATTCCCGACTTAGACATTCAACATCTATAAAATTCAGAGCTTCTGCTGTAAAGATCTGTAATTTTTTCAATAGATACTCCTTGAATCTGTTGAATTTTGTCAATTTTTGATATTCCAGTTTTAAAATGTAAACATCTATCAGATTTTAAGTGCAACAGTTCACTTACGTCAAATTTTCTATTAAAATCGTCGAAATCTTTCAAATCTGCCAAAGTATTACTTGCATCTATTCAAATTTGTAAAATTTTCAATTGCATCTATCCAAATTTGACAAATTTTCAATTTCAACTGCCTAAACCTGTAAAATTTGGACCGAAACTGTCATAGTCTTCCAATTTTTTCAACTATGATAAATTACATTTCAAAATCTGTCAAATACTTGGCTTAATATATAGATACTTTTCAAATTCTTGGGGGTCACTGAAAATATCCAAATCTGCCAAATTTTGAACTGCAACTGGCGAAATTTTGCAAGATTGTATCCTAATTTGTAATTTATTTATTGAATCTATCCGTATTTGTCAAATTTTCAAATCCAACATCAAAATCAATTTTTTTTTAATGAAATACAATTAATGAATTCCATGTAGTTGTTGTGCTGTCAAATTATTAATTGTAATCTTTCAAATCTGCTAAAGTATTAGCTGCATCTATCCAAATCTGTCAAATTTTCAATTTCAACTGCCCAGACCTGTCAAATTTCGATTCTTAAACTGTGGCTCGCAGCACCTCAGAGGGCATCTTTAAAATTCTGGGGAGTTGCTGAAAGTATCCAAATCTGGCAAATTTAGAACTGCAAGAGGCAAAATTTGCCAGATTTAATAAAAAATGTTTGAAATCAAATCTGTCAAATTTTCGATTTCATCTTTCCAAATGTATCAAATTTTCAATTTCATCTTTCCAAATCTATCAACTTTTCAATTTCAACTGCCCAAAACTGTCAAATTTCGACCGAAACTATCATAGTCTTCCATTTTTTTTTGAACTATGATAAATTACAGTTCAAAATCTGTCGAATACGTGGCTTCAGAGAAAGATACTTGTCAAATTCTTGGGGGTCGCTAAAAATATCCAAATATGCCAAGTTTTAAACTTCAACTGGCGAAAGTTTGCCAGATTTTCCAAATTTGTAATTAATTTATTGAATCTGTCCGAATTTGTCATATTTTCGAATCCTACTATCAAATTGAATTTTTTTTAATGAAATAAAATTAATGAATTTTATATAGTTGTTGTGTTGTTAATTTTTCAATTGTAATCTTTCAGATCTGCCAAAATATTAGCTGCATCTATCAAAATCTGTCAATTTTTTAATTGCATCTATCCAAATTTGTCAAGTTTTCAATTTCAGCTACCCAAACCTGTCAAATTTCAACCCTAACTGTCATAGTCTGCTATTTATTTTCAACTATGGCAAATTACAGTTAAAAATCTGTCAAATACATAGCTTCTGAAGTAAATACCTCAAAAAATTTTCAATTGCAACTATCCTCAACCTTGTAGTCAAAACTTCGTCGCCTCTTTTTGAGAAGAATCTTGTCATTTTCTAAAGTGCACCCTCGCAACCGATTGATTCTAACAGTCCCCAAACTATTTATTTTGAATTCATTTCTCAGCAACATGACTAGCTCCAGAAAGGTAAACCAGTTTTCAAAACACACTGTACTATTTTGGGGATTGGGTATTGTTTTTCAAAGATGGACAACAACTTTACCACCGGAACCAAGTGCAGATTCTGTTTCTGAGAATGTCATGTTGTCAAAAGTCCAAGATCCCGTGTTATTAAAAAAGTCATATACTATACCAGACATACCAGCCTTCACAAACACCTTGAAGCCCCACCTTTTTGGTTTCTTTGGCATATACTGTCTAAGATTTCCTGCTTTAGTGCCTTCATATAATATCATCAGTTCATCTATCGAATATAAATTTTCATGTTCAATCCTAATAAAGCTTAGTCTAATCTTCTCAAGAAGCGGCCTTATTTTGAATAAACGATCCCCGTTTGCTTCTGCGATATTATCCTGGAAATGTATTAGTCTTCGCAGTTTTTTAAATCTTTTCACAGGCATCACGTCAGCAATAAGGCTGAATCGTGTATTCAAGGACCTGTAATCTTCTAAGGACGGCATCCGAACAATTCCCATTAGATTCCTATAAAGCTTTAATTTCTAATGAAGACGTGTTTAGTGAATATCTTGTTGTCAAGGTGGAGTAGAAATTAGTTTGCTCTACTATGTACTCTATAATGGAATCATCCCAGAATTTCTGAAAATATTGTAGAGCTGTAAGCATAGCAGGCGGAATATTAAGTTCGTTGTCAACTGTTGACTGATTATGAAGATAGTATTCTTTAGTCCATTTGAAGTACGGTATTTGTTTCTTTTTGTTTGTCTTATCTTTTGGCCTGTAACATATTTTTGACGCAATATTAGACAGTGGAATGTCATCATCGGAGCTCCAGCCACCATCAGATATTATTTGATTAATTTCAAGTATTTGATGCGATAAAGCTTCAGAATGTAGTTCAAAATTTCTGTAATCAACCTCTTCATCTTCAGACGAGGATCCAACATCCGGAGGTTCTACAATTATGTACTTTTGAGCCCCAATTTTTCGACCGTAGAAATTGCTGCACTTGATTTCAAGAAACTGAAAAAAAAATGAAAATTTTATCTCCTAATGTGGGCACTGTGTACGGGAGGATACAAATAACTCAACGTGTAGTTTTACAATTCTTGTTCTTACCGCATCTAGATTTGATGACGCCTCCATTGCAAGCACTATGTAAATGACGAAGCAAGACTTTGCGCCTGTGCTATATTTACCCCCATTATCCCATTACGCTTGTTAATTACGCATTAATTCAGTGTTTTAGATGTATTCCAATATGAATTAACAAAATGTTTAAACTATTTTACTTTTTTAATAAATTTTCCGCAATTTGTGTTTTAAACAGTGTTCTAGAAATTTAATCAATACAATTTTCAGAAAATTGTGCTACTTTTCAGAAACTTTTCAAATTGTAAGCTCGATTCTTGCAAATTTTGATAATTTCCGTAATTTCCGTAAATATGTTGCACTTTAAATCAAATGTATTGTCCACTATATTTGTCCATGTTTTACCGTTGATCATTGTTAATTTTAATATGTTGAACAGAAATCACATGATTCTTTAAATCAATTATTGTAGGTGCCAAATTTCTAATTTCTTCTTCAATTTCATCGACTATTATTTTTGTTAACGAAGCTGTCACTTTGTTAAAACTATTCTTGATCTGCAGAATCTTGTTGAAGAAGGCGGTGGATTATGACATTAAACTACGTTATTTAAATTTGATTTTAGTTGCAACGGGACAAGGCATACACTGCAAACAAATTTGCGTCTATTTTGAATTCTCCATCTGGTCCTGAAAAGTTTTGTTTATAGTGAGAATGGCCAAAACTTCCATCACATTTATATCCATCCATCCCCATTTATACAGGGTGTCCAAGATAAGGATCAACAGCATGGGGATCTCGGAAACCGTTACTAAGGCGGTTAAATTAGATAAACGTTGCACATTTTAGTGGTCAATAATTTTCTGTTGAGAAAACCAGAAATTTCCGGTTACTTCCGGAGATATTTGATGCAATCAGAAAATATGCGATATCGTTTTTATGTTTTGCTGAAGTTACTTGAAAAGGTAACGACTATTAATGCTAAATTGTTTTTTGGTACTATTTTGGTGCCTATTCTGGTTTAAAATTAAGGAATAATTGTTGTCTTCGTCGTCATTAAATGAACAGAACAATTCTCATATCACAGTAAACAAATACTAAGTCTAAATAGCTACAATGTTTCAATGTTTAACTACTATTCTAGGTAAATTATTTTTAGTTGCTACTTTGGTACCTACCTATTTTGGGTTAAAATTAGATCTTTTTTTTTCTTCGTCATCATTTCAACGCCTACTACAAGAAAATGTTCGAAATCTTTAAACACGCCGTTTTCTGAATAAAAACATTAGAAACCATACTGTGATATACACTTATTAGAAACAATTTGAAGTTTCCGTATTAATTTTGTACAATGGCTAATGAAGAAGATTTTCGAATAGATACAGACGTTGAAGAATAGTATCAAAGGGGTTGTGAATCTTTGGTTCGTAAAATATCAAAGAAATGTATGAAAAAGTATAAGATATGTTCAGGAAATGGTTGGGCGACAAGAAAGCGCAGATATTTGAAAAGACTTTGCTAGCTTGGTGCTTTTGCCCCTGCAGGAAGCATCCCAAATTTCCTAAACATGTTAATAACTTCGATTGCCACCCACGTTAATAATAATTTAACCCAGATTAATTGTTCTCCTTCCTGAATAAGACATTTACTATTAGATGGGCTCTTCTGGGCCGTTTAATGTGGGGGTTTTCATCTACTGATAACTGGCGAATCATCGGACTTTTCAAGATAACCACAAGAATATTAGAAACAAGAGTATGCCTATTCGACCGATAACCGGTAATTGACGACAAGTTGCAAATGACAACTCTCAAAAAGTTGGATTATTTAAATGTTAAAAAAACCTGTGCAAAAATAATTTTCGCAAAAGAACCTCAACTTTGGAAACACCGTCCCCAAAAGTACGAATTTTGATCATTTGTTCATTGGATTCAACAACGCATTTGCATCAGCAGCGCATTCTCGCTTCATACAAGAAACCCATTCACCTTCCTATTCTTAGGAGAAAACTTTGCCATCAATGAAGAGCGCTGGCGTTGCGTGCACGCGAGAGCGTGACACATTATCGATGCATCGGCCGCCCCCATTGTGGCGCAGCTCCGAAGCGGGCGAAGGAAACAAACACCGTATGCCACCCATAACGTCCTCCTCCTCCTCCTCCTCCTCTCCTTCGCCGACTCGTAACTCACGCTCCTCTCTCATCTCCATTCATCCGGGCGGGCGTGAAATCCGCGGCGCACCATATTATCCGGGAGGGCCCCGTCAAAACAAATTCACTTGTTAAAACAAAGGCGTAGCGTTGTGCTCTTCTGTTTGCAGACGCTCGGTCTGGCCTGAAGGTTAACGGATGAAAACTCGTGGCGTCGCGGCCATAAAAAGAGTTTGTTTGGAATTCGTCCGTCGCGTTCCGAGTGTAGGTCGGTTCAATTGTTTCTCGCGCCCAGTGGCGTAGCCTGAATTTCTGGTTGACGACTTGACCAAAATCCTGAAAAAACTTACCTCTCTTTGACTTTTTTCCAAGTTTTTTGCATTGGTCAGGTGATCAACCAGAAATTCAGGCTGCGCCACTTGGTGGTTGAAACAATTGAACCGATCTATGCGTAGCCTGAATTTATGTTTGACCACTTGACCACTTGACCAAAATCTTGAAAAAACCTACCTCCCTTTGACTTTTTTCCAAGTTTTTTGCATTGGTCAGGTGTTCAACCAGAAATTCAGGCTACGCCACTGGGGGTGAGAAACAAGTGAACCGACCTATGTGTAGCCTGAATTTCTGGTTGACCACTTGACCAAAATCTTGAAAAATCTTACCTCCCTTTGACTTTTTTCCAAGTTTTTTGCATTGGTCAGGTGTTCAACCAGAAATTCAGGCTACGCCACTGGGGGTGAGAAACAATTGAACCGACCTGTGCGTATCCTGAATTTCTGGTTGACCACTTGACCAAAATCTTGAAAAAAACTTACCTTTCTATGACTTTTTTTCAAGATCTTTGCATTGGTCAAGTGGTCAACCAGAAATTCAGGCTACGCCACTTGGTGTGAGAAACAATTGAACCGACCTATGCGTAGCCTGAATTTATGGTTGACCACTTAACCAAAATCTTGAAAAAACTTACCTCTCTTTGACTTTTTTCCACGCTTTTTGCATTGGTCAGGTGTTCAACCAGAAATTCAGGCTACGCCACTTGGTGTGAGATACAATTGAACCGACCTATGCGTATCCTGAATTTCTGGTTGACCACTTGACCAAAATCTTGAAAAAAACTTACCTCTCTGTGACTTTTTTTCAAGATCTTTGCATTGGTCAAGTGGCAACCAGAAATTCAGGCTACGCCACTGGGTGTGAGAAACAATTGAGCCGACATACACTCGGAACGCAACGAACGAATTCCAAACAAACTCTTTTCATCCGTAAGCTCTGTAAAGTCGTCACAACAGCTTTCAAAACAAGAAAACTCCAATATTCTGATCTCGTAATATGAAACTCGGTCGTTTTACTGTAATGCAACCGACAGTCTTTGGAAGATTGACCATCTCGTGGTATTACAAGAATCTGAGAAACTTTCTACCACGGACTCTCTACAACCAAATTACCAGTTAACGCCTGGATTGTTGTGATGGTCGCTAAAATCTGTTGACTGGGAGGCATCTAAAGTTGTTCACTTTGCAAATCTGTATTGATGATATGCTTGTTAACCAGTTCTGCTGTTTATCTGATTGATAATCTGTTTCATTGTTGGTCTGCTGATTCTCAACTGCCAAATTATTTCTGTCAAGAGTTAACGAAGTCCGGATTGCTCTGATAGTCACAAGAATATTACAAGAATCTGAGAAAACTTTCTACCACGGACTCTCTAAACTAAATTTACAGTTAACGTCTAGATTGTTGTAATGGACGCTCAAATCTGGTGATTGGGAGGCATCTAAAGTTGTTTACTTCGCAAATCTGTATTGGTAATATGCTTGATAACTTGTTCTGCTGTTTATCTGATTGATAATCTGTTTCATTGTTGGTCTGCTGATTCTCAATTGCCAAATTATTTCTGTCAAGAGTTAACGAAGTTAACTCTTGACGAATATTCAATCGAAGCCAACTTGTTATAAATATTTGGATTCAGAAAAATAATCTCTACCAGAAAAAAAAAAGAAAATATATGTAACCATTTGAAAAATAAAAGTTGACTATCGCTGTAATGAAAATTGATTTTGCAAAAAAAATATTAAAATTAGGGCCCCTTTGTAGAACATGTCGAGACATTTAATCTTGTTTTTGTTTTTTTTTTAAATCGGCCAATAAATAAAGGAGTTATGGCCAGCGGCGTGTTTTAGGAGACACCCTGTATATGATTGTAAATGAAAGTTATTGGTGACCACACTTTTTTTTTTTAATATTATTACACGTAGTATATATGCAATATTTATATATATTTTTTAAATTTGTAGTTTTTTTTTAAATATGAATGTATTAACTTTTTTTTAATACAATATAAATATCTTGGCGCCCATATTTTATGTCGGAAAATATCATAAGTCTCTAAACTTCTAGAGATATAAAATAGTTTAACTACAATGCTTTATAATGGTTCATAACTGTTTCAGTTGAATAATGAACCTAATTACATCACTAGTAGTGATGTATTAGTAGTGATAGTAGTAGTGATAGTAGTGATGTGATTTATTGACAATTACATCACTAGTAGTGATGTAATTGTCCATCCGTTTATAACAAATTTTACTATGGTTATATGTGGATTGGATCCTTGATTTTGAATAAATATTATAATGAAGGTTGTTATATTTAGTACTGGTAAATAATATTTATTTTTATTTTATAATTTATTTTATGGTTTTTCTTAATTATTTATATTTCTTAATTTTGGGCAGTTGTAGATTAAATTTTGTATATCAGCAGCGTGTTTCGCCTTTCTTTTATTTCTGGCTCACATTTATTATTATTACTATTGATATTATTGTTATTATTAATATTACTATTATTTATATTAATTTTTATAATGTATAACCGTTTGCTGCTTGGGTTAAAATTAGTTAAATTACATCGCTACAAATTCGAATTTTCTGCAGCATAATCTAACAAATTTGACCTTGACGAGGACAGTGACCACAGCTTTAATTAAAACAAAATTTGTAGCATCAATTTTGTCAGACATCCCAATTATAATTTTTTTAACTTGCGTAGTCTTGATATCGCACAGTTTTCTGGGTTTTGTGTATATCATTCGACAGAAGTATTTGGAGATGATCGCAAGAGATAACTACTTTAACTTGTAAACCACTAATAATAAATTTAGATTACAGCTCCGATTCTCCCACACAGAAACACATTCGTACGGATTTGATTGTATCTATTGATGAGGCGCGCCTCGATTTACATACACAAATTGTCACATCTGAATGGGCCTGTCTTCGGTTAGACAAGCGTGGACATTTAAGTAGTTAGCATGACATTTATTTTGGGAACGATTTGATACAATGTAATGTTTTACGAATTTAGGTACAATTTCTTTTACATTGTCAGCTTCTAGTGCTTTTTTGTAGGGCTGATCATTTCATTTCATTAACCCTTTCTTTCCTAATGACTCCATCTGGAGTGTTATGTAATAATACATTATTCGGCTAATGTATAATAACGACTAATTTTTACGAGGGTGAAATTTACGACATGAGCCGTAGGTGAATGTTATTGTCATTTGATATATGAGGGTTGACTCCATCTGGAGTGTTAGGTAATGGTACATTATTCAACTAACGTATAATAACAGCTATTATTCACGAGGGTGAAATTTATAAGTAATTGGAGATGATGGCAAGAGATAACGCGAGTCACAGGCGAGTGTTCTAATCATTTGATATATGAGAGTTGACTCTATCTGAAGTGTTACGTAATAGTACATTATTCAACTAACGTTTACAAAAGCTATTATCCACGAGGGTAAAATTTACGACACGAGTCATATGCCAGTGTTCTAATAATTTTATATATGAGGGTTGACTCTATCTGGAGTGTTAGGTAATAGTACATTATTCAACTAACGTATAATAACAGCTATTATCCACGAGGGCGAAAACAGCCATATGTGAGTGTTGTAATCATCTAAATTAGTGTTGTAATGTTCTGATTATATAAGGGTTTTAAGAGACCTGCAAAGGAGTAGGTGCTGGATATGTCTCTTTGGCAGGTAGCTGATCCTGAAGTTTGGAAAAACTGGGCTCTACTCTCAGTGCGTTCTCATAGTCTAATCACAATAATTGCTTATCTTTTCATTTAATTAACCCTTTATTCCTTAATGAGTCTATTTGAAGTTTTTACTGTTGAATTATGAAGTAGGTGGTGAATATGTCTATCTGGCAGATAACTGATCCTGAACTTCGGAAAAACTGGGCTCTACTCTCAGTGCGTTATCATAGTCTAATCATAATAATTGCTAATCTGTTCATTTCATTAACCCTTTCTGCCTAATGAGTCTATCTGGATGGAGTCACTGCTACTGTGTTATGTAATAGTACATTCAATAGTTGTGGATATGTCTATCTGCCAGATAACTGATCCTGAACTTTGGGGAACTGGGCTCTACTCTCAGTGCGTTATCGTAGTCAAATCACAATAATTGCTTATCTTTTCATTTCATTAACCCTTTATTCGTTAATGAGTCTATTTGGAATCACTACTTAACAAGCGTATAATGACGGCTATTATCCACGAGGGTAAAATTTAGGACACGAGTCATAGGCGAGAGTTCCAGTAATTTGATATATGAGGGTTGACTCTATCTGAAGTGTTAGGTAATAGTACATTATTCATCTAACGTATAATAACAGCTATTATCCACGAGGGCGAAAACAGCCATGTGAGTGTTGTAATCATCTAAATTAGTGTTGTAATTTTCTGATCACATGAGGGTTTTAAGAGACCTGCAAAGGAGTAGGTGGTGGATATGCCTCTGGCAGATAACTGATCCTGAACTTTGGAAAAACTGGGCTCTGCTCTCAGTGCGTTTTCATAGTCTAATCACAATAATTGCTTATGTTTCATTTCATTAACCCTTTATTCCTTAATGCGTCTATTTGGGGTCACTACTATTGAATTATGTAATAATACATTATTTAACAAGCGTATAATGATGGCTATTTTTCATGAGGGTGAAAAATGTGACACGAGCCGTTGACGAGGGTTAAAGGGTTGTAATTATCCCATATATGAGGGTTTTAAGATGTCCTGAAAGGAGTAAGTGGTGAATATGTTTATCCGGCAGATAACTTATCTTCAACTCTAGAAAAACTTGGACCTTATAAAAATATGGCAGTAATCATAAATCAACACTGATATAATAAAAAATATTAAGAAAGTTAAATAAAGTTATGCGCGATTAGACTACACTTTTAACTATTTTTATTAATGCATAAATATGATAATATTATATAAAAACATTGAAGAGTGTTTAGATCCATTCTGATTATAGGTGAATTCAACAGGTGAGGTCAGCACTATCAGGTAATATAAAGTTATTTATAATTAATATAAATTCGGTCTTTAGTTTACATGGACTTTATATTACCTGATGGTGCTGACCTACCTGTTGAATTCAATTATAATCAGAGTGGATCTAAACACTCTTCAATGGTTTTATTAACATTGGAGGCTCAATGAGGTCACACAGCAGACGTTTTCGTGGACACTGCTCCTCTAATTTTATGTTCTTATAGGTAGTAAAAAAGTGATCAACAGCATTAAGTAATTTCATCTTACTTCAAAAGGATGTAAGAATTAAGTACATTCTTAATCACATGAAGGATCAATTAAATAATAAGAACTCGAGTAATCTTATTATTTATGTGCAAGTGTAAGTACTTAAACTAAATAGTTTAAAAGTAATTATGAATCCCAGATATGGTTTATAAAATTTGGTATTCATATTCGAGCTGCACTTCCCCATTTCCCATAATTCACGTCCCTAAATCGTTTTACTGCCTTCCTGTCTCGTGGGGGGACTTGGTAAATACCGGTGGGGCGCGTTATTTCTACCTGCCGTGTCTGCGGCTGAACTTTTTTAGGGCAGAAACGTAGGAATTGTGGAAGCCTGCTGGCAGGAGGGGCACAGGTGGGCGCGGACAGGTCCATTCACATCGCCCCGGGGGCCCAACAATTGGGATTACGATAGCCGTAGTATTCGCCCCGGGGCCCCCATTGTGGGCTACCTGTGATGGGCCTGCGATGAGATGACGCACCATCCGGGAATCCCATTAGGGTTATCGGTTCGAAGAAAGAGAAGGTTCATTCATTGATGAGGAATAACACGGGAGGAGAGTAATTGAGGGCGAATGTGCTTTGACAGAATAATATAAAGTAGATTTTGATATTAGTGCGAAAGTTTTGACTACTTTTTCACGATTATTGAAACAGCCGACTTTTTTTTTCACAATATCTGTTGCAAAAATGTCAAACATTGCAGCGATGTTTATAACAAATCTGTCTCGTTGTCATAATACTAAAGTGGCTTGGATCCTTGATCCTTGAAAAGATTGTAACATTAAATTTGATATTGGCTTTTTCTTAATTTTGGGCTATTATAGATTATAGTTATCCAAGATACAAGTGTAAATAATAAGTCAACAATAGTTCGATCCGTACGTTCTCTTGACCCCATAGACATGAACATGATATCGATGGGCATGATGAAGATTACGAAGATCATTGCTATATAATTACGATGTGATTAATCATTTGATATTTTTTTAAATGTGCTATATGAGAGTAGTACAAACGTCAGCAATTTTCACGTGCTACGTTGCGGTGCAAATTGTTTTTTATATAACCTAAATGTACAAATTTGAGAACGCTTTATCATTAATGACATGATGCTTCGTCATTAAAGTTCTCCAAAAATGTCCTAGCACTAGATCAGGGGTCTTCAAACTTTTTGGTACAAAGGCCACATACCAATATTACAAGCTTCTAGCGGGCCAGGCCCAGAAAATAAAAATGTGTGGTAAATTGAAGCAAAATATGTTTTTAAAAAGTTATCTTCTTCACATGTAATTATTATTAAAAAAATATGTGTGTAACGATTTCAGAAATTGCCTCATAGTTTTATGGAAATTTCTAGAATGAGTAATCAAAATATAAAAAATAAATAAAAAGTCCATAATTTCAATCAAAATACCATACTGTAATACAGTTCAGAAATTGCGAATATTATAGCAAACCTCAAAAACATAAGCCTCGTGAAACCGAAATAAGTTAAAAACCAGAAATTTTATTGAAATTACAGAGAACTTAATATGATATCAAAACATATTAAAATCTAGTGACCTTTCCAGCAATTTTTAATACCATTTATAAGTTTGAATAAGTTCATTGAAAATTTCATGAAAAATCACAAAATAACAAAATTTTATACAGATTTTAGAAATGCCAAAAACCTTTATGGAGAGTGAAATAGAAATGGTTTCCAAAATATGCAAACTTATTATCAGAAATATTTAAAGTATTATACTGTTGAAATTACGAAAATTATCAGAATTTTTTTTTTTTAATGTTTGAAAATGATTTTCTGAAAATTACCCGAAACTTACAAGAAATCTGCAAAACAAATTTAAACAAACTAAAAACAAAACAAAAGCTGTTGTATGTTTGATCTTTTGATTACATATTTTGGAATCATTCAAAATTTGACAATACTTATTGAAATGTGATACCTACTATATTGATAGGAAACACTGAAAATTTGTTAATAAGTATTGAGATATACAGAGTAGTCACTTTTACGACACCCACCATTTGGATCTATTAAACGGAAGTACATACAGAGTTGGTCAAATAGGATAAAAGTTTCTTATTTTTGTGCCTTTCAATATACTGAAACGAAATCCGGGATCTTACACAGTTCCTGAAATATCGCTGAAAAACTGAAAAAGTGAACTTTCATTTTCCTCTTATAACTTTTTTACTTTTGAAGGAAATTTTATAAAACTTAGCATGCCTACATTTTTCGACGTGAGCCTTCTGATGACAGTACCAAACATTTTTGCGCCAACAAGATGCTCAAATTTTCATAGTCAACATTTGATTTTCTTATGGCCGCAATATTGGATTTTAATAGCAATTTGGGCATCTAGTTGGTGCAGAAAATGTGTGGCACTGTGATTAGAAAACTAACGTCGAAAAATATAAGAGTGCCAAGTTTCGTAAAATTTCCTTCAAAAGTAAAAAAGTTATAAAAGGAAAAATAAAGTACACTTTTTCAGTTTTTCTACGATACTTCTGGAACTGTGCAAAATATCCCGGATTTCGTTTCAGTATATTGAAAGGCACAAAAATGAGAATTTTTTATCCCATTTGACCAACTCTGTATATATTTCCGTTTAATAGATGTTAATGGTGGGCGTCGTAAAAGTGACCACCCTGCATATCTCAATGATTATTATCAAATTTTCAGTGATTTCTATCAATATAGTAGGTATCACATTTCAATAATGATTGTCAAATTTTGAATGATTCCAAAATATGTAATCAAAAGAACAAACATATTAAAGAAAATGTTTGAATACCTGACAATAGGCTTCCAGCAAATTCCGCAAGTTTTCAGAAAACTACATGAAACCTTCAAGAAATCTGCAAAACAAATTTTAAACAAACGAAAAACAAAGAAACATGTATATCTCAACTATTGTTGTCAAATGTTTAAAGATTCCAAAATATGCAATCGAAATATCAAACATATTAAAGAAAAATGTTTGAGAAAACAGAATATATATATTTTTTGTTTGAGAGTACCTGACAAGAGCCTTCCAGCAAATTCCGCAAGTTTTCAGAAAACTACACGAATCCTTCAAGAAATCTGCAAAACAATGCTTAAACAAACGAAAAACAAAAAAGCATTTATATCTCAATTATTGTTGTCAAATTCTTAAAGATTCCAAAATATGCAATCTTATTATCAAAAATATTTAAAGATTTAAGACTGCTGAAATTCCGAAAATTATCGGAAAAAATCTTTTTCTGTAATGTTTGAAAATGATTGACAAACATCTACAAAAATAGCTCCCGCAGTTTTTGCAAGTTTTCTGAAAATTACACGAAACTTGCAAGAAATCTGCAAAACAAATTTAAACAAACTAAAAAAAACCTGTTATATATCTCAATGATTATTATCTAACTTTCAGTGATTCCTATCAATATAGTAGGTATCACATTTCAATAATTGTTGTCAAATTTAGAATGATTCCAAAATATGTAATCGAAAGACCAAACATATAAAGAAAAATGTTTGAGAAAACAGAATTTTTGTTTTTGTTTGATAGTACGTGACAAAAGGCTTCCAGCAAATTCTGCAAGTTTTCAGAAAACTACACGAAACCTTCAAGAAATCTGCACAACAAATTTTAAACAAAAGAAAAACAAAAAACATTTATATCTCAATTATTGTTGTCAAAGTTTTAAAGATTCCAAAATATGCAATCGAAAGATCAAACATATCAAAGAAAAATGTATGAGAAAACAGAATATATATTTTTATGTTTGAGGGTACCTGACAAAGGCCTTCCAGCAAATTCCACAAGTTTTCAGAAAACTACACGAATCCTTCAACAAATCTGCAAAACAATGCTTAAACAAACGAAAAACAAAAAAGCATTTATATCTCAATTATTGTTGTCAAATTCTTAAAGATTCCAAAATATGCAATCTTATTATCAAAAATATTTAAAGTATCAGACTGCTGAAATTCCGAAAATTATCGGAAAAAATCTTTTTCTTTAATGTTTGAAAATGATTGACAAACATCTACAAAAATAGCTCCCGCAATTTTTGCAAGTTTTCTGAAAATTACACGAAACTTGCAAGAAATCTGCAAAACAAATTTAAACAAACTAAAAAAAAACTGTTATATATCTCAATGATTATTATCTAACTTTCAGTGATTCCTATCAATATAGTAGGTATCACATTTCAATAATTGTTGTCAAATTTAGAATGATTCCAAAATATGTAATCGAAAGACCAAACATATAAAGAAAAATGTTTGAGAAAACAGAATTTTTGTTTTTGTTTGATAGTACGTGACAAAAGGCTTCCAGCAAATTCTGCAAGTTTTCAGAAAACTACACGAAACCTTCAAGAAATCTGCAAAACAAATTTTAAACAAAAGAAAAACAAAAAACATTTATATCTCAATTATTGTTGTCAAAGTTTTAAAGATTCCAAAATATGCAATCGAAAGATCAAACATATCAAAGAAAAATGTATGAGAAAACAGAATATATATTTTTATGTTTGAGGGTACCTGACAAAGGCCTTCCAGCAAATTCCACAAGTTTTCAGAAAACTACACGAAACCTTCAAGAAATTTGCAAAACAAATTTTAAACAAACGAAAAACATAAAAAATGTATAACACAATTATTGTTATCAAGTTTTAAATAATTCCTATCAAAATTTCAAATATAGTAGGTAACACATTTCAATAAATTTTGTCAAATTTTTAATCATTCCAAAATATGCAATCAAAATATCAAATATTTTAAAAGTATCAGAATATTGAAATTACGAAAAATGTCAGAAAACAAATATATTTTTTTAATTTAAGGTTTTATTCTGTACTTACTAGTAGAGTTATTTTTTATTTTATTTTTTATTTATTTATTTTTATTTTTCCTGACTAGTTTCAGTTTGTTTCACATAAAACATGATTATTGTATTCTTTGAAGACATTTCACGCCTCTGATGATGGTTTGCTAAACAAACTGAAACTAGTCAGGCAAAATAAAAGTAAATAAATAATAAAATTAAATAAAAAATAACTCTACCAGTAAGTACAGAATAATACCTTAAATAAATAACTGTAATATGGATGAAGCCTTCAAACTTAATTTTTTTTATATGTTTGAAAAAATTGACAAAACATCTACAAAAATATATCCAGCAAATTTCGCGAGTATTCAGAAAATTACACGAAACTTACTAAACTTACTTGTTGCAGTAACAAATGTCTACTGGAGATGACCACTCTGTGGTCGCAATGTACATTTAGGTTAAATAAATGTCATTGTGAAAAAGGCATATAGTGGCTTTTTATATGAGTATTATTTTTATTAGTATGCATTATTATACACTTCGAAAAATATATTACGCTGCACTTCTAAAGTCAAAACCAATTTTACCTCGTCAGAAATATATACCAAATTTCACGACCCGGCGCCTCCACCATGAAAAACCCTCTGAATTCACGCTGAATCATGATTTCAAATTTTAGTAAAATATTTGCCCACTAATAATTTTAGTCAATTAGTTAAGTGTAAATACGCCCAATTACGCTACATTTCTAAATTCAAAAATAATTTTACAGTGTACCACATATAAACAAAACTTCTCGACCCGGCGCCTCCACCATCGATTTTTTTTATTAAAATTAATAAATAATAATTTCAAATTTTAGAACAAAAATGTGCTCACGAATAATTTTAGTAAATAAGTTAAGTCTAAAGATGCCCAATCAGTGTGTAATGTTTTATTGATGTTTATTACTTCTTATGCTTTGTATTTTTAAATTATTTTTTGTATATATTTTTTGTTATAATAGTAATTGCGATAATTAGGATTAATACATCACGTAGTTTTGTTTTTGTATTATCATTTACGATCTTTTTTTAAAACCTGTACTTTATATGTACTTTCAAGATCACTCTACTTTATACATTTCATATTTATAGCCCACGTCAAAATGGGCCTAATATCGCGCGTCCTTTCTTTTCGGCTGTGGATATTTTCGATCTGCCATCCCCTCAGTCCCCCGCCCGCCGCGACACGAGCGCGCTCTCTTTTTATTGCAGCGTGTAAAATCTCTCAGCGACAGACAAATAACGACCTGATCCGGCCATTAACGCCACCAGGAGCATCTCGCGTTTTTATTGCACCCGACGGTGTATGGTGGATTGCGACATCCAGTGGACGCGGCCTCTTCAGCCGACGCCGCGGTCCAGTTGGAAGTAATGACGGAAATAGGAAATATTTAAATATAAAAGGGTCGTTAATTAAGGAAAAATATGACAATTACGAGTTAATTGCGTGCGGCGCTCAAAACCGGAACGTTGAATGGATCGGAATAGATTTTTATTAATTTGGGGAAATATTACATGCGGCACCATCTTAAAAGATTTTATTAATCGAGAAATATATTAAATGCAGCACATCACAAAGATGGAAATAGATTATTAACGATGCAGAAGAATATTAAATGCAGAACGGAATAATATCCCGAAAAGTATTGATCAATACTTTCTTTTACTAAGTAACTGAAAGTAAAAATGTAGCACTGTTCTGTTAATATTTCGTATGCTATACAAATTTTTATCTACGATCATTCAAAAAGTGATTACTTTTGACACTGAAAATGGTGTAAAAAGTAAACTTTTAGTGACCTAGAGCAGGGGTTAAATTCAAGAATAAAATATTGGCGGGCCGGATTGGCCGTAGTTTGGGGGCCCGCGGGCCAGATCCGGCCCTCGACAGGATTCAATCCGGCCCACCTATATTTTATTCTTTAAATTAATTTAAAAATTGTCATTTAAAAATTGTCAACTGTGGTTCCATAAGTGAACAATATTTGTGCTTGATGCAGAAAACACAGATTATTAATGATACAATGGAAAGTGTATATAATTCACAATATGGGGGTGAAGGGCAGCTAGATGTAGAAAATTTTTAATCGATATTGCGGCAGAACCATCCTTAACATGGTTTCATATCCATTAGAAAAAAAAAGAGTAAAATCAAAAATTGGGAGTCACACATTTATTCGCCTTTTGTCATTACTGATGTAATTACAAAATTGTGTTGCTCTTATTATAATTCAATGATTACTATTTGCAATAATTAGAAACAAAATAATGGACACTATTTTTGAAAAACAAATGCTTCATTTGAAATTTTACAATTTATGTCATACATGATATTAAATTAAATTTACTTGCAGAGAATTATATTGGTAGTTATTTACAACATTGTGTTGCTCAAATTTTATGCAATGATTGATATTTGCAGTGATTAGAAACAAAATAGTGGAAACTATTTTTGAAGAACAAATAGTCAATAGCTTCAATTGGATTTTTACAATTTATGTCATACATGATATTAATTTCAATTTATTTGCAACGAATTATATTGGTAGTTATTTACAAAATTGTATTGCTCAGATTATAATTCAATGATTAATATTTGCAGTAATTAGAAACAAAACAGTGGAAACTATTTTTTAAGAACAAATAATCAATAGCTTCAAATGTAATTTTACAATTTATGTCATACATGATATTAAATTAAATTTATTTGCAGCGAATTATATTGGTAGTGTTAAGAACACTAAACAAATTCAGGCTATCCATTGTCAAATCACCAAATACAAATTTCCAAAGCTATTCATATGTGATCTCCTATTCAAAAATTATAACAAATCTACAAGTGCAACAGATTAAATCTGTCATTTTCTATTGCAACTCTCCAAATCTGTCAAATGTTCATTTGTAAATGTCAAAATCTACCATTTTTAAGTGAAATAATCGAAATCTGTCATTTGTAACTATCAAAATCTGTTGAGTTTTTACATACAGTGTAATTGCATTAGCATAGTCGAAGCATGCAAAATTTTCACACTGAAGTTATCAAATCGGTTTAATTTCCGAAGCTATTCATAAGTGATCTTCTATTGAAAAATTATATCAAATCTACAAGTGCAGCAGAACAAATCTGTAATTTTCTATTGCAACTCTCCAAATCTGTAAAATTTGTAATTGTCAAAATCTACCACTTTTAAAGTGAAATAATCGAAATCTGTCATTTGCAACTATCAAAATGAGTTTAGAGGTTTACTTACAGTGCAATTGCACTAGCATATTCGAAGCATGCCAAATTCACACTGAAGTTATCAAATCTGTTTAAGTTTCAATTGCAGCTGTCCAATTCCGTCAATTTATTTACACAACTATTTAAATACTAAGCTGCAGAGGTAGAATACGTTGATACTTGTAATGCTGTCAAATACTATACCTTTTCAACTTGATTGTCAATTTCAGAAAAAGTAATATGAAATTCATAAAACGTACAATTAACTTCAGAGAAAGTAAAATCGCTTTCAGAAAAAGCAACATCAAATACAGGAAAAGTATCATCGACTTCGGAAGAAGTGATGTCAATTTCAGCTTTTTAACTTGATATTCAATTTCGGAAAAAGTAATATCAATTTCAGAAAAAGTACAATTAACTTTAGAGAACGTAAAATCAATTTCAGAAAAAGCAACATCAAAAACAGAAAAAGTAACGTCGACTTCGGAAGAAGTGATGTCAATTTCAGCTTTTTAACTTGATATTCAATTTCGAAAAAAGTAATATCAAATTCAGAAAAAGTACAATTAACTTCAGAAACAGCAACATCAAATACAAAAAAGTAACATCGATTTCAGAAGAAGTGATTTCAATTTCAGCTTTTCAACTTAGTAGTAAATTTCAGAAAAATGAATATCAAATTCAGAACACGTACAATTAACTTCAGAGAAAGTTAATTAAATTTCAGAAAAAGCAACATCAAATACAGAAAATGTAACATCGACTTCAGGAGAAGTGATTTCAATTTCAGAATATTTATACAGTAGACTGTTAGAGTGAATAAAACTGAATGAAGTGTTGAATAGTATTTTAATATTGGTATTTCAATAATCAAAATAATAACCATAAACTATTGAAAATTATAATGTAAATCACTTAAGAAGATGCGTTGGCGAGTATTGCAAGAAACTGAACAGGAGTTACGAAGATATGGTATTATATAAATTATTTGTAACGTACCTTAAGATTTGTACTGGGTATTTTTAACAAAGTTGTAAATATTACGTAATTTATTCAAGATGTCATTTTTGAACAAAAACAATTGAATTGTTTATTTCAGAAACTGGTCAACAGACATTTGTATAGATTTTTCTTTTTTTGCAGATTTAGTTTCTCCTATTGTCAGGGTATATTTTTCTGCATATAATTTCAACTGCCATTCCATTCTATGGGATATGATTTACAATGAATATCGCGTTTAGTGCAGAAACCTGCCAAGCGACATCACATAGCGTGTTTCTGCAGTAAATTTAAATGTCTGCAGAAAAAGTCCTATGGTATTTTGTATAATACTAATACCATGGTTACCATTGGTTTACCATTACTTACCATTACTTAGTAGTTTGGTATGTTTAACAAATCAGAGAATTACTTTAAATTCTATTGTATTTTAATGAAAACACAGAAAAGTTGATGTTTTATTCTGTGTTCAAATAAAAAATATATAGATTATATAGTGTCTTGTTTGTTAAAAATCATAATACCACAAAAAAATTAAGAAATGACCATTAAAAATATATGTTTCTACATTAAAATCGTATATTATTGCAGAATCGAGTCAACTGCAATATTTTCAATATTTTTTTACAATTAAGGAAGAAATATTATAATTTAATTACAGGCAGCATCAACTTCGGGAAGATGTTAACTAATACTTGATTTTTTTCAGGCAAAAGGCTGTTTAAATATCAAGAATATAATGTTTTTCCGTGTTTCCCAACAATTTGAAAAGGTGCACTTGACCAGTTTCTGAAATAAACGATTCAATTCTGAATTGACCTTTTCTGAAGTCGAAGTTAATTTTTCAGAATATGATATTACTTTTCCTGAAATTAATTGATTTTACTCTTTGAAATTAATTCTACTTTTTCTGAAATTCACTTTATTGTTACTGAAAATGAAATTGAGAAGGTATACGTTTTACATATTAACTCCCACTGTCAAAATCTGTCAAATTTTCTGTGCATTCCAAATCTCTAAGCGTCAAATGTTGTCAAATCTATAGCTTTCATTATCATAAATGAATTCATAAACAGTAACTTTGACATTTTTCATTTTGTTACATAATACCTATACGTCACACTGTAAGTCTAATTTACACTATGGTTTTTATAGTTCATTTGACACTCAAAATATGTCCTATTATCTGTGACTGACTGCAGAATCTGTTAAGTTCTATCACCAGATGTGAAAGTCTGTAGAATTTTCAACACCAATTATAGAAATTTGACTTATTTTCCAACTGAACTCTGCAAATATGTAAAAGTTTCAAATGTTTCATAAATTGTTAAAATTTAACAAATGCATCTGTCAAAATCTGTTATTTTTTAGCTCCACCTATTGAATTTGTCAAATTTACAGCTCACATTCCTATTCAACATTTGAAATCAGTAATATTTTCTTGCCACTATCATTTCATTGGCATCAAATGTGAAAATCTGTGCAATTTATAACAATCAAAATCTGCCAAATTTTAAGAGCCCCTTCAAATTTATGAAATTTTCAACTGTCAAATTTTTAGCTCCAACTAATAACTGACAACATATTTGAGTTCTTTTCTAAAAAAAAAAAAAATAATTGGACTTACTTACCTTTCATGAAATAATTGTGAAATCATAAACACATTATTTACGTATTTGCCTCAGTATTTTTACAGTTGATAAAAATGTTCTCAAATGTATTATTTTAAAGGTCACACTATATGATACAATTGCTATAATTAGTAAAATTTTGATATTACAATTAAATTTTCTGCAACTTTCTCGTTTGTCGTTTGTCAAGTTTTTCAGATGTACTGGCATGTTTCAGAAAATTTTGAAACACAGTTCTTGTTCTTGTTCTGTAACTAATGGGAATGTGACCTACTAAAGACATAAAATTACTTCGCGAGCAAGATGGCACAGTTTTTTACACCTATTATAAATCACCAATATATATATAATTTAATCAAATTTCGTATAACATACGGTTATTAAAAATTAATTATGACATTTTCTGAAAATCAGTCGACTATTAAGAAAAGTATGGAGGACAAAAACGTAATACTTTAAATATTTTTTTCGCACTTTGCATTGTTTTTCCAAATTTTTCGGAACTTTGAAGATTTTTTATCATTTATTATAATAGTTCTTGGATTTTAGGTGTAGATATATTAATATTATATACACGGTCAAATTTCTTGTGGGCCTTGAATGCAAGCATAAGAAAAATTAAATTGCAATTTGATATCTGCATCTACTAATATGCCCATTGACGTAGTTTATTTAAGACAAAACTGTCGTATAAAATTCATATGATGATGACTTTGTTTACTATCGCACTTTCCAGTATATACATCTCGAACTATATAGTTCATATAATACGTTTACATATGTATTCCTCTCTCAAATAAAAAAATTATTAAAAAAACTCGTTCAGTAAAATGGCTTCTGCATCCGGCGTACGCTAGTTAACACTGTGCGTTTATCATTATCTGCTTGTACAAAAAGTGGGTGCTTTAATTATCTTTGATTTTGCAATGAATTTGCTAAGCCTATCGTCAATTTGTATCAATCAATCTTTACGTGATTGATGTTTACGTATTGGTTGTCGGAACGGAGTAACTGCAGCGTTTCCGTTGTGCCAAATTAATTAACGCGTAGGTTGTGATACACAAAAAAAAACGCTTAAGGTTACGACTCAATCGCACGTAATAAATATGCAAATTCCCATTCGAATGAGAAACACACCCAAATCGCAAAAAATCACGCGCATCCGGCGGATTCGGAGTTCGAAAAAAATCGCGGCCGTTCCATTCTAAACCAATCTGAGCCGTTCTCTTGGTTATCCTTTATTATATAAATTGACAGTGCGCGTTGAATCGTCCTCGAGCAAGTGTTTAACCCTTGTTGGAGGGCACAGGATCAGGCCTGGAGCAAACGGGAAGATTGCGCGACGGGGGACGGACCCTAGCCTCGCGCCAGGGCCCTACTACACTTCCGGTCGCCTCGGCAGGGGCGCGCGGGGGTGAGTTCCGACGTTTCCGGCCCGCTGCAGCCCCTCTATCGCAGCTATACCTACCCGTGTGGCTCGGGTCTGGTTCGGTAATATGAGGGATGGGACGGTCCTTGCGAAACGGACGTGCAACGTTGCACCGAAAGATTACGAAAGAGGGTTGAGAGAATATTTAAAACGTACGTACAAAACTATGAAAATGTGATATTTTTGGCAGAAGGCAGAAAGGACGACTACTGATGACCAAGTAAAGATTGTATATAAAATCTGCACTAAGCAATATTCATACATTCAATAATTAATATATAATTATACATCTGATGAGAAAAGCACATGCCTTTATTATACTAATTAGTATTATACCAATTAATCATGATTTTATAATCATAAAAAAAAACACAAGTATCTAATATTCCATCACATTATGATACTTATTGACACTGGGCGAAAAGTAAATTTGCCGAATTCCTTTATTTAAACTGCGAATACAATCTTTATAATTAAATGAAAATAAATTGAGAAACTAAAAAAGTTAGAGCTTAATATTAACCAGTGGCATTGAAACTTTCAACATTAAACAATCATTCAGAATAATAATTTCTGCAATTTAGGGTAATATTCGTATTTAAGAGCATTTTGAAAAAAAAATCTAAGGGCTATTGGTTTTTTTTTTCAAAATGCCCTTAAATACGAATATTACCACAAATTGCAGAATTTATAATAATTATTTTACTCTTTTCTTATGAGTTATTACTCCTTTCATATCTCTGCAGATGAAATTATTTGTTTTAAATTTTTCATATTAGTTTTCAAGGAAGTAAATCGAGGCATTTTGAAAGAAAAAAACAAAATGCCCTTAAATTCGAATATTACCATAAATTGCAGAATATTTAATAATTAGTTTTCTCTTTTCTCACGAGTTTACTCCTTTCATATCTTTGCAGATGAATTTTTTTTAACTTTTCATATTAGTTTTCAAGGAAGTAAGTCAAGGAAGTTTGAAAAAAATGCCCTTAAATTTTAGTTTTCAAGGAAGTAAGTCGAGACAGTTTAAAAAAAGCCCTTAAATTCGAATATTACCATAAATTGCAGAATTTTTAATAATTATTTTGCTCTTTTCTCGTGAGTTACCATGTTTTCCTATCCTTTCCTGTCCTTTCACATCTCTGCAGATAAAATGATTGTTTTTAAACTTTCATATTAGTTACTCCTTTAACAAATGTATTGCTAAAACAACACTAGCATGGAATCCCTTACTAGGTTTCATTGAAATCCACAATAGAACATTTTTTTTTCAGTTATTTCAAAGGAATGCAAATTTGTTTCCACCAAAAAAAAAATAGTTTAAAACTATCGATTATGAAAAATAAAATTGTAACTAACTATTTAGAACAGTAACATAATAACGAGAATAACCATCTACTTTCGGTGTGATTTTGTTGTTGGACTTCATCGAATTTACATAAAATTTTGTTTAATATATTTTTTTATCATACCTATTTTTGGTTATCGAACCAATAAGCTTGTTTGCAAAAGTGAAAGTGAAAGCACTCACGTCGAACTCAACCCACAGAACGTGCTGTAAAAGCTCTGTTATGCACTCGTGCCATAATATACTATTATTTCATTACCTTGATTATTTTTTGACTAAATATTTCAATCGGTAAATTCCCAAGACTAATTTTGTTTTCTACAATAAGTATATAGTTTTCAATAATCTTTTCTTAAAACAAAATATTATTCTGTGGTAAAATTTGAATAAATTTCATCAATATATCAAATTTTGAATTAAACGAAAACAAATCAATTTCTCGAAAAATAGTTCCTCGAATGGAAAACTGTTCGAAAGCCGAATTGCTCGAATAACAATTCCTCGAATGGAAAATAGCTCTAATTGAAAATATGTAATTAAATGCATGTACTGAATAAGTAGTTTAAAATTCTTACGAGTACAATGGTAGGATTCTGCCTAACCTAACCTAACCTAACCTAATATGCTTCACAGAACATGATTCAAGTGCTTGCATTTATTTACATATTTTGTATCCATGTAAATAGAATAAATTTTCTTTTCTAACTTATTTCATTATTTCGAGCAATTTTCCATTCGAGCAATTTTCAATTCGAGCCATTTTCCTTTCGAGGAATTGTCATTCGAGTGACTCGGCTTCCGAGCCATTTTCCATTCGAGCAATTGATTTCGAGCAATATTCCGCAAGCCGAAATTTTGATAGAAATACCTGAAAATTTGACCACAATCGTTGGGATATGACATAATAATTGAAAATTTGACAAAACTAATTGAAAATTTATCTAATAATTCATACATTGATACAAATAATTGAAGTATTCATTATAAACACTGAAATCCTGATAAAAATAATTGAAGTTTTGACGAAAATAGTTGAGAATTGGATACTAATTATTGAAATTTGACGAATTTTTAAAAATATTAATTTTTTTTATAAAAACAATTGAAAACTATAAATGTGTGTGGATCCATCCTGAGTTATGAGGTAATGAAACTATGTTTATGCACTCTCAGGTGTAGGGTAATAAAACCTTTTTTTTTTGAAACACTAGTTTATTAAATAATAATAATACCTTTATTCCTTGAGACACAAAGTATAGGACGTCAAATGTTACAATTGTATTACATATGTTGCACAAGATGTCATATTTCGTGAAATCGCATGGTGGTAACAGCAACTGTTTAGTAACTGAGTAGTAAGATTTCTCTTTTAAGAACACATTTAAGTCGGACTTGAACTGCCGTACATGACCTAATATTATCTGGTAGTTTGTTACAACAACTGACCTGTGTAAGACGTATTTGTCATTAGCATCAATAAAGATTATTATTATTATTATTATTATTATTATTATTATTATTATTATTATTATTAACACTTTAAACCTAGACAGCGCATTGAATTTTGACCTACATAGGACAAAAATACATTAAAACAAAAAGGTTTTATTACCCTACACCTGAGAGTGCATAAACATAGTTCCATTAATTGAAAACTTGAGCAACAATTGAATTCTTGTTGCTGCTAACTGAATATTTGTCTAATAATTGATACATTGATTCAAGAAATGTTCAAATCAACTTTACTAACAAGCTTTCTTCTGATGATAAATAAGTTTGGTTAGGTTAGGTTAGGTTAGTTTAGTTTAGTTTAGTTTACGTTAGTTTACATTAGGTTAGGTTAGTTTAGTTTAGGTTAGGTTAGTTTAGGTTAAGTTAGGTTAACAAGCCTTCTGATGACAAATAGGTTTGTGGGCCATGAGAGGTTTTTTAAAACGATCGCCAGGTCTTATTTGCAGAATGCCTTTTGGTCTACCATAGGTTTTGGCAGACATAGAAATAGAAAATATAGAAACCTTTCTTTTTTCGATTTGCCAAGTTAATTCCATTCAAAAATTTCAAACTTGTGTTTGTTTGAACTGTTCTTGCCACCGGTATTTATTTTTTATATATTTTGCAATATTTCTTCATTGTATCTTTCATTATACTTTAACGATTTTTGAACTTTCTTTTTCCTTGTTCGCCTTCTTCTCTTGGAGGTTGGCGATGCAAATGGCTACCATAGTCTTGAACACTGAAGCGTAAAATAAGTCAATGAGAATCCGAACCATCTTTTCTGGTCATTTAATTTAGTGTTGGTTTCTTCCAACTAATCGTCATCCTTATTCTCTTCTATTCTATTCTCTTCTATCACCAGTCTGAGTAGTTCGTACCTGTTGCCCCTCAGAACATATGTGTCCCAGGAACATATGTGTACCAGTCAGTAGCACAACCAGAAATTTTGAATGGGGTGTAAGACATAGCAAAATCCTTTTTTTTCTTCAATTGTATTTTTCAGCACTCGGAATAAAATTTTCTACGGCCTAGGTATAGGCCTCTTGGATCTGCGAGAAATCTGCAAGGGGCATGCATATATACCCGTGCAGCAGAGAATTCAACCATCAAATGCAGTTTTTGCCACAATTAAAACAGGGTTGTAAATAGTAGTTAAATTCGATTATAGTGATCTAACCAGGTATACATTTACCAGCATAATGTTAAAAACTAAAAAATAAGAAATGAATAAGGGGCCGATGAGGACCAACAATTGGATAGATCAAGAAATGAGGATAGGCCTTGTCCACCAGATACTGAGAAACTAAATCGATTCAATCTATTTATTTGTAAGTTCTGTATGTTTTGATGCCATAATTAATATTTTTCTCATTTTGTATAGTAATGTGCTATTTTACTAAATTTGAAATCGTTTAATAAAATAGCACATTGCTGCATGGAAATGTCACTTTACTATATTGTATTATACTATACTATATTTACTGTATTATACACCATATAGTAATATCACTGTAACGGTATCATGTAAAGTTATAACAAAAAATTTCCCTGTGTATTCAATATCTTTTACTTTTAAGCTACATCATTCTACATGGAAATGGGGCATTTTTGGCTAATATTAGTACCACTTGGTGTAGTAAGAACTTATTGTCTGGAGCCTCTTTTAAATATTTCGTGACGTTTTCCATAGTCAAATTTTTTGATTTATTTGCTTCGTATGTGTCATTTTGATGTTTTAAAATGGCAATTAGTTTGTCTATTTACGAAAAATGCATAAAAATGGTTGGAACAAACCTCTCCAGAAGAGAACTAATTTACTTTTTTTTTTAGTAAAATTATATGCAGGTTGTCAAAGATAAGGATCAATAGCATGAGGATCTCGGAAACCGTAAAAGTTACAAAGGCAGTTAAAATACAAAAAAAATGCGTAATTTAGTGGTCAGTAATATTCTGTTGAGAAAACCAGAAAAATCCGCCTACTTCCGGAAATATTCGACAAAATCAGAAATCTTGCGATTTCGTTTTATTTTTTTCTGAATATATTTGAAAATGTATAAAAAACAGAAGCCACTTTCTACTACGGCATTTTCTTTACCGAGGATGCTCCGGGATCTAAAGCGAATCTGATTGTTTATCGGCGTTTACCCTTTTTAAAACCTCGGTTAAACAAGTGATTTTCGCTTGTTAAAATCCGCCTACGTAACACACGCCAAATAAGCGTGTAAATTGTCGAGTTGCTACCCGAATCCAGTTTGTAACCACGGCAACGAATCAACAAATTATAATTATAAATCCTGGTTGCAGATGTCGAATCAGTAAATTCAATTAAGTCGGCACCGATTCCCTCGATTCAAAGTCCTGCTGTCCTCGGTTGATCCTCTTCTATGCTTGACGTTCTCGCTGTATCGTCTTTGGGGTTGAAGTTCTCGGTGAATCCTCTTGGGACTCCTCTCAGCTGTTCCGTGTTGATAATGATTCCATAGTTCACGTCGAGTCTTACAGATGCTCGAACGCAAATAATTACTGTCCCGAAATTGATTATATCCGCGTAAACAAAACGTAAATTAACTTGGTTTTGAATAACGCGTGAAGGTAAATAAATATTGTTCGACGATAATTGTTTCTGTACAACTGTTTTCTTTTTCTCTGCTGACCGACGTGGATGCTCCGGGATCTAAAGCGAATCTGATTGTTTATCGCCTTTTTAAAACCTCGGTCAAACAAGTGATTTTCGCTTGTTAAAATCCGCCTACGTTGATCCAAATAAGCGTGTAAATTGTCGAGTTGCTACCCGAATCCAGTTTGTAACCACGGCAACGAATCAACAAATTATAATTATGATTATAATTATCCATATACCGGTGAAACCATAATTGCAATTGTGATTTCAATCTGATATTCGAGATCCTTGTATTCTGCTGCTTCTATACGAATGTCGAACATCTTTGTACGATGAGTTTTCGAGATGATTTTCCATTGAATTTTATACATATTATTGACTCATTACAATTGTTTTACGTTAATTGTGCCCTCAATTAATTATAATTCTAGCTATACAAATCCTATTTGACTGCCTAAGTTATCCCATTAATATCTAAATACCCTAAATGTAATGTATTCAATATAATTTTCTATAAACAAAATCCTATCTAACGTATACTATAAAATTAAATCTATTAAATAACATCACAATATTTTTACTTTCGTTTCGCTAGTAGGCGAAAATGGCGAAAAAATTGTCGTGCCTCGGATTAGTTGAACCGTAGCATACACGTTTCTGGTGTGCTGGAAAGTGTATATCGTGGTAGTGAGGCTTTCGGCCCTCGGCTAGCGCCTCGTGTGTGAAATTTGTTCTCGTATGATAACTTTTACTTTCCACACTTATTATGTACTCCAAATATACTATTACTTCATAGGCTGAACTGTAAACTTATGAAAGATATTTGATCAAGGGATGTGCGCCCTAATAAACTTTAAGTCCTCCTCATGGCCGTATTATAGTTGAACCGACGTTTCTGGCGTTCTGGAAAGTGTATATCGTGTTCGTGAGCTTTCGACGCTCGGATAGCGCCTCGTGCGTCAAATTTGTCACTCGCACAAAAACTTTTACTTTACACACTTATGTAATATACTATTATTTCATAGTTTGAACTTTTGAAAGATATTTGAACCAGGGAAGTGCGCTCCAATAAACTTAAAGTCCTTCTCATGGCCGTATTTGGCTTCCGATTTGTGTCCCGGCGACTCCCAATGGCCTTTAAATACATTTCCTGTTCCTGTCGTGGAAAACCGAGTCCGCCAGGAGGATGCTTTTAGTAGCAGCCGATCGGGCAGCGCTCGTGTCCGCGTTTAATGAACGCTCGTTATAGTTTTATATCGTCGCGAGTTTTTGGGGCCCGAAAATAACCACCGGACGTGGAATCGATTAATTTCGGTGAATGCGAGCGCTTTTTTGTCCCGCGTGAAATGTCGCTCGCCACTCGATCTTGCGAGTTACGGCTTAATTAGACCCCGGCCTGGCATTGATGAAATTTTACAGTTTCGTAATAATAAGCGGGAGATAAAGGCCCGCTCCGGATGTGTGTAGGGGCCTTTTTTTTTGTTCAGTTCCTCTCCCGCCGTGCTTCGGTTTTTAATTTCGATCTGATGGAGGCGTCGCAAAAATATTGCGCCCAAAAAAAACCGCGTTTCCGACTGATTAAAATGCAGGCGATCTAGCGGGTCCCTCCGGTTTGTATGCCTAGGTAATTGTATAATCGGCCAGGTGAATATGTGTGTGCGTGTGTGAGTGTGTAAACGGTCATTTGAGTTCTCACGATTCACTCGTCGTACACGGAGCGGACTTATGCGTGGAGAGCGAGAGATGTGGGTGCCTGAGTGAGAGGGCAGCGGAGATCTCTTCACTACGGCATAGTACCCTGGACGAGGCTATTCATTCATAAGTATGAGCCGGGCCTGGTGGTGGGGGAACTCTGAACGAAACACTGCCATACACACTATTCAAGTTCTGACAGGCACAGGTGCGCTCCAAGTTTTGCTCACCTCTTTGTTGGATGCGCGTCTCGGGGTTTTTTGGAGCGCTCGCGTTTTTCTTTTGTTTTCACGCGCGCCGCGGTACGGCAAGAGCGGCAACAACGCCGACGACGCGCCGCCACAGCCTTCAATCAACCAGAAGAAAACCGGCAGAAGATTAGTGATACCGTGCTGGTGGTGTGCCTCTGTTGTTGTTGTTGTATTTGTTGTTGTTGACGTTTGTTGTTACGTTGTTTGTTGTTGACTTGTGAAGTGCGCGCGCGCCCCCCTGCCGCCCGCGCGGTGTGAACCTGCCGCCGCCACCAACCCGTTCGGTGCATGTGCGAATCGCACGCGTTTTATCACGGACTGTTTTCGTTCGGTTATTTTAAGGAACACTCTAAATAGACCGCGCCGAGAGAAGTGCACTCTCCTCCGTTGCGCAATCCAGGGATGGACCCGCCCCCGAGGAGCTGATCGCGGGCACTGAACGTGCCCCGGCATGCCCGACCAACCGCCCACGTAGCCGCCCAACACTCGCCTTCATCCCATCTTCAACCACCCTGGTGCCTAAGAAATATCTAGTCACATGTATATTGATTCCGTTGGACCTTGCGCCGGGATGGGAATAAAAACAATGAAAGCGTTCAGCAGACAAAAAGGTAAATGATAGGCGAAAATTCGACGCACGTATATCGCGGAGGTAGCCGATGGTTATCTCTTCCTGACGACGATGTAATAACCAGCGATTGTTCTTCGCTGGTAATCACCGCCAGCGATCTGCCAGCAGCACTGCTTAACTACCGGTTGCGGTGCCGGTCGAAATGCACTGTATCGGTTTCAAATTTGTTGGCCTGACCAAAGGTCCCCAACCTACAACCTTCGACAGGATTCAATACGACCCCCCAATATTTTGGCCTTCAAATTTATTCAAAATCATCCTTCAAAATATTCACAAAACATGACCCTAACGACATAAGAGAAACTGCAAGAAAATTGGCCATATGAAGCTGACGAGTTAATGGATATTGGGTGTTAGGAAGTGAACAGTGGTAGATGTAGAAAAATGTAAACCTGCAAAATAACACAGAAACCTTCTTTGGTTTTAGAGCAAAAAAGGGAAAGAATAGAACAAAAACTTGCACTAGGGTACTTGGTTTGTTGTACTTGGGTACCACAAACCGATATTGCAAAATACCACAGAAAGCTTCTGGCGTATTAGTTATCAGTTAATGGGAAATTGGGTGTTAGGAAGTGAAGGGTGGTAGATGTAGAAAAATGTAAACCTGCAAGATAACACAGAAACCTTCTTGGGTTTTAGAGCAAAAAAGGGAAAGAATAGAACAAAAACTTGGACTTGGGAACTTGGTTTGTGGTACTTGGGTACCACAAACCGATATTGCAAAATACCACAGAAGGCTTCTGGGGTATTAGTTATGACTTAATGGAAATATTGGGTGTTAGGAAGTAAAGGGTGGTAGATGTAGAAAAATGTAAACCTGCAAAATAACACAGAAACCTTCTTGGGGTTTAGAGCAAAAAAAAGGAACGAATAGAACAGAAACGTGGGTACCACAAACCGATATTGCAAAGTACCACAGAAAGCTTCTGGGGTACTAGAGCAAAAAAAAAAAAGAAAACAAGAAATTAGAAATTTAGGTATGACAAATTTATTTACGCCTTTTGTCATTATACCAATTTTTTTCTCTCAAAATATTTCAAAGATTAACTGCTATTCATAATTGAATGGCACTCAAATAGGTACTTAAAAACTAAATACAATTTTAGCGCTTTATATATACTCATAATATCGTTCGAGGATTCAATATGACCCCTCAATATTTTAGCCTTCAAATTTATTCGAAAATCGTCAACTGTATTTCCAAAAAATATTCACAAAACATGATACTAACAACATAAGAGAAACTGCAAGAAAATAGGCCATATGAAACGGACGAGTTAATGGGAATATTGGGTGTTAGGAAGTGAAGGGTGGTAGTTAGATTTAGAAAAATGCAAACCAGCAAAATAAGATAGAAACCTTCTTGGGTTTTAGAGCAAAGAAAAAAGAAAATAATAGAACAGAAACTTGCTCTTGGGTACTTGGTTTGTGGTACTTGGGACCCACAAACCGATATTGCAAAATACCACAGAATGCTTCTGGGGTATTAGTTATAAGTTAATGGGATTATTGGGTGTTAGGAAGTGAAGGGTGGTAGATATAGAAAAATGCAAACCTGCAAAATAACACAGAAACTTTCTTGGGGTTTAGAGCAAAAAAAGGAAAGAATAGAACAGAAACTTGGGTACCACAAACCGATATTGCAAAGTACGACAGAAAAATTCTGGGGTATTAGAGCAAAAAGAAATAAAAAAAGAAGAAAATAGAAATTTGGGCACAACAAATTTATTTTCGCCAGTTGTCATTATAAATTTTTTTTTTTACAAATTGTTTTAAAGATTAATTGCAGTTTATAATTGAATGGCACACAAATAGGTACTTGAAAACTAAATACAATTTTAGCGCTTTATATACATTCATAATGTCGTTCGAGGATTCAATATGACCCCTCAATATTTTGGCCTTCATATTAATTCGAAAATTGCCAACCGTATTTCCAAAAGATATACTCAAAACATGACACTAACGACATAATACAAACTGCAAGAAAATTGGCCATATGAAGCGGATGAGTGAATGGGAATATTTAGTGTTAGGAAGTACCACCCTTCACTTCAAGGGTGGTAGTTAGATGTAGAAAAATGTAAACCTGCAAAATAAGACGGAAACCTTCGTGGGTTTTAGAGCAAAAAAAGAGAAAAGAATAGAACAGAAACTTGCACTTAGGTACTTGGTTTGTGGTACTTGGGTACCACAAACCGATATTGCAAAATACCACAGAAGGTTTCTGGGGTATTGGTTATGAGTTAATGGGAATATTGAGTGTTAGAAAGTGAAGGGTGGTAGATGTAGAAAAATGTAAACCTGCAAAATAACACAGAAACCTTCTTGGGTTTTAGATCAAAAAAAGGAAAGAATAAAACAGAAACTTGTGTACCACAAACCGATATTGCAAAGTACGACAGAAAGCTTCCGGGGTATTAGAGCAAACAAGAGAAGAAAAGAATAAAACAGAAATTTGGGTATGACAAATCTATTTTCGCCTTTTGTCATTATACCAATTTTTTTTTTACAAATTATTTCAAAGATTAATTGCAGTTTATAATTGAATGGCACACAAATAGGTATTTAAAAACTAAATACAATTTTAGCGCTTTATATACATTCATAATGTCGTTCGAGGATTCAATATGACCCCTCAAAATATTTTGGCCTTACATAAATTCGAAAATTGCCAACCGTAGACACCTTCTTGGGGTTTAGAGCAAAAAAAGGAAAGAAGAGAACAGAAACTTGGATACCACAAACCGATATTGCAAAGTACGACAGAAAGCTTCTGGGGTATTACAGCAAACAAAAATAAGAAAAGAAGAACATAGAAAAATGGATATGACAAATTTATTTTCACCTTTTGTCATTATACCAATTTTTTTCAAATTATTTCAAAGATTAATTGCAGTTTATAATTGAATGGCACACAAATAGGTACTTAAAAACTGAATACAATGTTAGCGCTTTATATACATTCATAATGTCGTTCGAGGATTCAATATGACCCCTCGATATTTTGGGCTTCAAATTAATTCGAAAATTGCCAACCGTATTTCCAAAAGATATACACAAAACATCACACTAACGACATAATACAAATTGCAAGAAAATTGGCCATGCGAAGCGGATGAGTGAATGGGAATATTTAGTGTTATTAAGTGAAGGGTGGTAGAGATATAGAAAAAAGTAAACCTGCAAAATAAGACGGAAACCTTCGTGGGTTTTAGAGCAAAAAAAGAGAAAATAATAGAACAGAAACTTGCACTTGGGTCCTTTTTTTGTGGTACTTGGGTACCATAAACCGATATTGCAAAATACCACAGAAGGTTTCTGGGGTATTAGTTATGAGTTAATGAGAATATTGGGTGTTAAGAAGTGAAGGGTGGTAGATGTAGAAAAATGTAAACCTGCAAAATAACACAGACACCTTATTGGGTTTTAGAGCATAAAAAGAAAATAATAGAACAGAAACTTGGGTACCACAAACCGATATTGCAAAATACTACAGAAGGCTTCTGGGGTATTAGTTATGAGTTAATGGGAAATTGGGTGTTAGGAAGTGAAGGGTGGTAGATGCAGAAAAATGTAAACCTGCAAAATAACACAGAAACCTTCTTGGGGTTTAGAGCAAAAAAAGGAAAGAATAGATCAGAAACTTGGGTACCACAAACCGATATTGCAAAGTACGACTGAAAGCTTCTGGGTATTAGAGCAAAAAAAAAAATAGAAAAGAAGAAAATATAAATTTTGGTATGACAAATTTAATTTCGCCTTTTGTCATTATACCATTTGTTTTTCAAATTATTTCAAAGATTAATTGCAGTTTATAATTGAATGGCACGCAAATAGGTACTTAAAAACTAAATACAATTTTAGCGCTTTATATAAATTCTAAATGTCGTTCAAGGATCCAATATGACCCCTCAATATTTTTTCCTTCAAATTCATTCGAAAATTGCCAACCGTATTTCCAAAAGTTATACAGAAAACATGACACTAACGACGTAATACAAACTGCAAGAAAATTGGCCTTATGAAGCGGATGAGTGAATGGGAATATTTAGTTTTAGGAAGTGAAAGGTGGTAGTTAGATGTAGAAAAATGTAAACCTGCAAAATAAGACAGAAACCTTCGTGGGTTTTAGAGCCAAAAAAAGGAAAGAATAGAACAGAAACTTGGGTACCACAAACCGATATTGCAAAGTACGACAGAAAAATTCTGGGGTATTAGAGCAAAAATAAATAAAAAAAGAAGAATATAGAAATTTGGGCACAACAAATTTATTTTCGCCTTTTGTCATTATACCAATTTTTTTTTCAAATTATTTCAAAGATTAATTGCAGTTATAATTGAATGGCACACAAATAGGTACTTAAAAACTAAATACAATTTTAGCACTTTATATGCATTCATAATGTCGTTCGAAGATTCAATATGACCCCTCAATATTTTGGGCTCCAAATTAATTCGAAAATTGCCAACCGTATTTTCAAAAGATAAACACAAAACATGACACTAACAACATAATAGAAACTGCAAGAAAATTGGCCATATGGAGCGGATGAGTTAATGGGAATATTGGGTGTTAGGAAGTGAAGGGTGGTAGTTAGATGTAGAAAAATGTAAACCTGCAAAATAAGGCAGAAACCTTCGTGGGTTTTAGAGCAAAAAAAAGAAAAGAATAGAACAGAAACTTGCACCAGGGTACTTGGTTTGTGGTACTTGGGTACCACAAACTGACATTGCAAAATACCACAGAATGCTTCTGGGGTATTAGTTATGAGTTAATGGGAGTATTGGGTGTTAGGAAGTGAAGGGTGGTAGATGTAGAAAAATGTGAACCTGCAAAATAACACAGAAACCTTCTGGGGTTTAGAGCAAAAAAAGGAAAGAACAGAACAGAAACTTGGGTACCACAAACAGATATTGCAAAGTACGACAGAAAGCTTCTGGGGGTATTAGAGCAAAAATATAAGAAAGAAGAAAATAGAAATTTGGGTACGACAAATTTACTTTCGCCTTTTGTCATTATACCATTTTTTTTTTCAAATTATTTTAAAGATTAATTGTAGTTTATTCACAAAAGATGAAACTAACGACATAATACAAACTGCAAGAAAATTAGAAAATTGGCCATATGAAGCGGGTGAGTGAATGGAAATATTGGGTGTTAGGAAGTGAAGGGTGCTAGTTAGATGTAGAAAAATGTAAACCTGCAAAATAAGACAGAAACCTTCTTGGGTTTTAGAGCAAAAAAAGGAAAGAATTGAACAGAAACTTGCACTTGGGTACTTGGCCTGTGGTACTTGGGTACCACAAACCGATATTGCAAAATATGACAGAAGGCTTCTGAGGTATAAGAGCAAAAAAAAAGAAGAAAAGAATAAAACAAAAGATTGGGTATGACAATAGTAATTTACAGTAGAAGTCCGTTAGGATAGCCTTTACGGCCAAGCCAGAAGTTTGTGAGACGAATAATACTGGCGAGGCAGTAAAAGCTCTAACAGACGTGTATTGTACAATATTTTTTGTAATGTCTCTATGATTCGTTTATTATTATTCTTTTTTAAATTCATTTTTTTCATAAACAAAAAACGATTACGAGTAGGTGAGACGTCATTGTCAATCCTTCTTTATATAAATAAAAGCCATCAACCAAAATATTATTTTACCAATTCATATATTCAACTGACCCTGAAGTTTTTAAGTTTTTAAAAACTTCACTTCGTTTCCTCTACTAAAGGTGTCGTAAAACAGCTTAGTCTGTAAGGCTTCATAATATTTGTTTAATTTTCAAATAAATAGTCCGAGCTATATAAAAATAACGAAAGCTTATTCTTGCTATTGGGCCTATATCATGAATGAACCCAAGGAGGGGGTCTACCTACAACAGATTAAATTTGTTACATTTTATTTTGCAACCATCCAAATTTTCAACTTCGAGAGTCAAAAACTAGAATTTTCAAAAATTGAAGAAACAAAATCTGTTATTGCATTTTCAACTGCCAAATCTGTCGAGTTTTTACATTCAGTTGTAATTTATAATAGCATCTGTCGATCTCTACCAACTTTAGTAGTTGAAATCATTAAATATTCAATTTTCAATCAATTTTCAATTTTTGCATGTATCCAAACTGTCAAATTTTCACGTCTGAGAGTCAAAATTTACCATTCTCCATTTTCAAAGTTGAATAGTCAAAATGTGTCATTGCATTTACAACTACCGAAATCTTTCGAGTTTTTACATTCAGCTGTAATTTATAATAGCATCTATCGATATCTACCAAATTTATTCACTAATGTCATTAAATCTGTTCAATTTTCAATCGTATTTGTCCTATTCTATCAATTTTTCTCTATTTACTCGTCTATATTCTCCATTTTCACGTCAATTTAAATACTAAGCTGCCGAGGTGAAAAACAGCCAAACTTTCAATTTCTGTCGTCAATATTTTCATCTGCATGTTTCAAAAGTGTCATATTTTCGTCTGAAATTGTCTTGACCTTTTAGCATACACAAAATACAGACAAAATAGTGGGAATTATTGCTGAAGACAAAATATTTCAATTTATATCGATTAATAATCGAATAATAATTATAATCGAAATCTGTCATTTGCAACTGCAACTATCTACCAATTTTATCATTAAATATTTAATTAAATTAAGTCATTACATTAAAATCAGTCATTACATTAAGTCATTAAATCGGTTCAATTATCAATCCCAATTGTCCAGTTCTGTCAATTTATTGTACAAACTATTTAAATACTAAGCTGCAGAGGTCAAATCTTCTGTTAAACCTTCTGTCAATTGATGTTGTCAACATTTTCAACTGCTATTTTCCAAAAGTGTCATATTTCCGTCTTAGTCTTTTGGCACCTAAACTGGTAAAATCTGTCAAATATTAGGTTTTATTTGGAAACTAAAATGCACCCACATAAAGATTAAAAAAAACAGTATGGATCCAATCACATACTAAGTAGATTTTTTTATTTTCAAACTGCCACTGTCAAAATCTCCCAAATTTTCGGAATTACACTCCAAATTAATACAAAAGACCGGATTTTTCAATTGTTTTTGTAGTCAAATGTTTGTCATTTAGTTATATAATATATGTCATATTGTAAGTATGATGTAAATTTGTTCAAATGTCAAAATATGTCCTATATTCAACTATAACTGTAAGAATATAACTGTAAGAAATAAAATTAGTAAAATTTTCAACTCAAAATGTCGAATGCGACAAATTTTGCAACAGAACTCTTTAAATATGTTTAATTTTCAATTGAAAATGTGACAATTCGTCATATTTACATGTATGATAATCCTAATTTGTCATATTTACATGTATGATAATCCTAATTTGTCATATCTGTCAAACAGTACACTTCCAATAAATATTGTAATTCATAAACAACTTTTGATTTTTTTCTTAATTTTCATACATAATATACGGTAAGTGTACCTTACTAATGTAATGTTCTATATCTGAATCAAGATACAATAAATGATATTATTGTTATTATTATTACGATAATAAATTATATATTGTAGCTCCAACTGTCGTTATATTTTCAACTCTGCAGTTTTTAGCATCGGCTGTGAACATCTGCAAAAACATTAACCTCCCGTCGAAATTTGCCAAATTTTTAAAACAGAATCGACAAATTTGTTAAATTTTCAATCCAAATAATCCAAATCGTCCAAATCTTGACGTTGGAACTAAAAATCTAACAGATTTTGACAGATGGATTTGAAAATTTCATAAATTTTAACAATTTTAATTGAAAATTTAACATTTATTATGTATTGATTTCGTGAAATTCGCGAATTCAACAGAAATTTTCATTTTAAGACAACTATATTTGAAAAATGTCTGATGTATGCACTAACTAAGTATCGTTTTCATGTAATTTTCGAATTCAATATTTCAACAGAAATTTTCATTTTCACAAATTATGAAAAATATCTGATGTATGTGGAAGTGCCTTGAATGTTGCTCTGTCATGCTTTGTTGTTGTCATCAACAATTTCTAAAATTTGACACATACATAATTGAAAAATATTTTGTTAAAAGTTAATCTACTTTTTTGTAGTAAACCAAATTTCTCATTATTCCTCGTTTTTACAGAAAATGAATCAAGACGAAATAATATATTTCTTAGCGAATTTTGTCTGTAATTATATATGATTGTTACGAGTACATGAGTATTATACAAATTAGTACAAATAATAAGTACAATTAGTACATCAATGTTATTCGACGTACATTTTTGAAAAACAAACACAGTTTACTTTTCGAATATTTTAGCCATCTTCAATTACCTTGAGTGTATTTTAGAGAACACGGCAAATTCTTGAAATAAGCTCTATTTGCTTTTCGAATAATTTAACTATCTTTAAGCACCTTGAGTGTACTTCAAAGAACACTTTATTATAGGTGGATTGGAAAAAGCTCCATTTACTTGTATTTGAACTATTTTTAAGCACTTTCAGTGTATTTTAAAGAACACTTTATTTGAGGTAGATTTTTGAAAAAACTTCAATTTACTTTTCGAATATTTTAACATTCTTTAAGTACCTTGAGTGTATTTTAATTTATTACAGCAAATTTTTGAAAAAATACTTAATTTACTTTTCGAATGTTTGAATTATTTTTAAGCACCTTGAATGTATTTTAAAGAACACTATTAGAATTTTGTTGATCAAATATTAATTTAATTTTCGAATAATTTGTGACATTTTTGAAAACATTTTTTTTTTAAATTTTATTTATTCACTTATTTGTGCCTTTACCCTTTACACGCGTCATACATAAAAAATGGTCAAAAAACATAAGTGTAAATATAGATATAATACACACATAAAACATAATATAAGTTGTAGAAAACATAAATACATAGGTACACTACCAGGATAAGTGAGACATACACTCACATCATAAAATGCATATTTTGCAAGGTAGTCCTTTATTGTTTTCTTGAATTGTTTTCATGCCTTACTCAATATGACAATTTATTATATAGTTTAGGACCATCAAATGTAGTGCCTGTTTGTGATGTGGCCAGTTCTGTGCCTGTTGTACCTGTGTATTAATTTACTTTTCAAATATTTGAATAATTATTAAGCACCTTGAGTGTATTTTAGAGAACACTAACATGCCTTTTCATCGACGATTTGAATATTAACAATTTTATCGAGGTTAAGCGGAATTTAACAATATAATGGGGGTTTTATTGTTTTCAATTGACACTTGAAACGGCTGTATTTCTAAGGCTAGTTGTTCTAAATTTGTATAGCACTATTGCGTCGTCTTAACACGACGCAAATTTAATGTACTTTCACTGAAAATAAATAATTGCAAGATTTATCAGAGATTAGTCAAAAAACATTAAAAATACAAAAATATTCTGACCGTTATTAGGTTGCAGACCGTTATTAATGAACGCAGACTTTTGCGTTCATTGATAACTAGTGAAAATAAAGATCTTCGATTTTTTACTGCCCTGAGATATTGTATTGATTCCGCAAATTTAATGTACTTTCGCTGAAGATAAATAATTGCAAGATTTATCCGTGGTTAGTCAAAAAACATTCAAAATACAATAATATTTTGACCGTTATTAGGTTGCGAAGAGTTTTGCGATCATTGATAACTAGTGCAAATAAAGATCTTAGATTTTGTTACTGCCCTGAGATATTGTATTGATTCGATAAAAAAATACCTCTAGAAAATACGTTGACCTACTGACTTTAATATTTTTTATATACAAAATCACTTGGTGTTCGGAATTTAGATACTAATTTCCACGTTTTTTTAAATTGTAATACTTTAAATTACTTTACTAATTATTAAATTATTACTTCTTCAAATGAATTGTATAAATTCAATTAAAACTCATAATATGAAGAGAAGATAGAGAAAGTTGTTATCGCTGAAGTGTTATTGTTAGAAACGAACAATGTCGTAATTAAAATATGTTCATATCAAGCTTACTCAAGTTCGATTCCCGCTTGAAACTATTACGTTGTTCATTACCTCTGTTGTTACTGTATCTCAAAGAATTGATTATGATAAGGTCAGGGGTTAGACTAATTTAACTTTTTTAAATTTTGAATACCACACATAATTTAATGTTTATAGTCATGCATTTATATTCCAACGTTTTGTTTCGTGGCATTGTAAAATATATAGCTTATCAAGAATAATTACCAACCGGTTCACGTACTCAATTAAAGCAATCCTGTGCGAGTGAACTTTCGACAACGCTGTCGCTGAATTGATTATTTCCATTATCACACACGAACGCCCCCAGGTACATTCTTCGGCGCTCATACTGCAGGCCGATTGACTTCATTTGCCTGCGCGCGATTTCATCCGGATTTGCATAAACACGTAATTCACAGCAAAAACATGCGACCATCAATTCCTGATTTTGGACACGTTTTGGCTTAAGCGAGTTGTACAGGCTTAATTCGCTGTACGAAATCTTTACGAGGTGTGTTTACAGCATTAGTAATTTGCTGATAAACGCGCGGTGCCTTGAACATTTGAATCACACATTTTATAATTGGAGACTAGGTATGATAATTTACGCGTTTGTGTTACATAATTGCGAAATATAATTTTATATTATAGTATTTTTTTAATTTCCATGTCGTATATTGGGTTTTATTGGATACTTGTTTCATTGTCGGATTTATTGTATCTGTGACAAATCTAAGGGTGCGGTCATACACGCCCGAGTGGCCGCACGAATTCACGGTCAATTAAGTCAAACAAAAAAATCAAAAGGGCAGCAGATATGAAAACACAATGCGACCTATACACCCACGGATTAACATAAATCGGAGTACAAAGGGCTCGGGGCCCAATTAAGCTCCTGGGCAGGGCCGCTGCGGCTGCGCGGCCCTCGAGCGCATGCGGGCGCTCTTTTCCGAAATCTGAAGAGCAGTTGTGCAACAGGCGTTCGCTCATTAAAATAGATTGAGTGAGTCTATTAGTAATTAAATGCGATTCGAGTGTATCCAGTAATCGAATTAGTCCCCGCGACGGTGACGGCCCGACGGGATTTATGACGGGCGACCTTAAGTAGACTTAAGTTGCCTCGGTGTGTGCGCAAGCTTTGAATTGGCCCCGACACAACGGGTTATTAAGAACGTCCAATCTCCTAATTTTTTTCGACCACTCGGTCTTCGGCGAGATGCGGATAGTTGTGGAGAGTCTGGTTGTGACTGCAAACAGATTCCCCCAAAGACGAAAACTTGACCAGCTACATACCTACTATTGTAATCTTAGGTAACACATTTGTGACAAATTTCAATGATTTTTATTATATGATTATACTGAAATTCTGTAAGAGACCTTCTATCTATGCTCTGATAAAGTTCCGAATAGTACGTCAAAGTTACCCAGAAGGTACAAAAAGATTCCCCGAAAGACGAAAACTTGACCAGCTACATACCCCGTTGCAATGTAATCACATTTGTTTTAGTCAGCTCAACACGTTAAAATCCTATAAAGAAATAATATAAAAGGAAGAATTTTCATTTTTGTTTCCTTATTTTCATCAACATAAGCTCCTACGAACCACGCACCAGTTTAATAAACGTATTCAATCCATTACGTGAACCGGTCCACAACGGTAGCCATAATCCGTTCAACTTGCGACAAAAGCTTCGTAATATTTTTATTTATAAAAATCGTACGTGCCTTGTATACTTTATTATTAACAATATTCTAAGTATTATATTTTGACATTTGGTTTTTTAATTGTCATGCACAAGAACATATAATATTTAGGCGAAACACTGTCAAAGGTCGTAGAAAAAGTCATATGTATTACTCTGGAGCAAAGTGCCAAAGTTTTTGTGAAATCAGTGGGTACTCGAAGAGTTTTCCATTTAATACGTACTTTCTTGGCGACGTTGTATATAGTGGGGTCATAAAGTATGGCACAAAATTCGGAAAACTACCATCAGCTTTTCCAAAATTTTTCTTGAATACCGAATTTATGTCATTGATAATAATAACACTGAAATAATAATAATACTTTTACTGCTTCTCTACCTGCGGCATAATATGTTAGAATTATACTTTTAGCAGATTATTCGTGTATAAATAAGTTCAAAATTTTCTACTACACAAAATTTGTGTACAAAATTGTACGCAAAACTTTATACAAATGTGTAAGCCTCTTTCTTACACATTTGTTCATATAACAAATATTTTTATTAAACTATTTTTTTTTTTGTAATTTTATTAATTTAAAGTTTACTGAAAGACAATTCAAATTTTACAAATTATTTCATAGTTTCTTATTTTTATAAACGCACAAGCTTAGAACAAATTCTTAATTTAAATCACATTTTGTTATTTGTATTTCAGAATTTCTATTCAATTTAATTCCTATTAAAATTTGAAAACAGTTGACGAACGTGCTGTTTTTGTTTTGCAATAAATCCATTAATTTCTTGGTCAATATTGGAGGCTTCTACTTCGTGATACATGATGAAATTAAATTTAAAAAAAAAACACTTTTTTTTTGTTTATATCACACTGTTTAATAAAATTAGTGCCTATGGTTTCTATCACGTTCTGATCATTATCAAACTTAGAGTTGCCATACTCTAAGTATGATAATGATCAGAAAGTGATCGAAACTATAGACACTAATTTTAATAAACCCTGTCATATAAACAAAGAAGTGTTTTTTTTTTTCATTTAATTTCATTAATTTCTTTTGAAGTTATCTCGAAAATTTTATTTAGCTGCATGTAGAATTTAGCAGTACATATTTAAAATGTAAAATTATGAAGCATTTTACATACTAAACCTAAAGGCTGATCCATAGATTTCTAAGGCGACCGAACGCTACGCCGTGCCAATGTTATTGCTATGGGCATTTTCAATTTGCTTTAAACGGAATTGAGAATGTCCATAGCCCATTGAGAATGCCCATAGCATTGCCACAGAACCAGCGTAGTATTGCGTCGCGTAAGAAATAAAAAAAATCAGGCTTTAGCATTTTAGTTTCAAAACCTCAATACAATAATTAAAATGTCATAAAACTTCTAATGGCAATATGAAAATTCATAACATTTTCTCAATAAATACATTTAAAATCCAAAACATTTTAAAAGAATATTTTCACCAATAAAATTCTAAAGTAGTAAACCAAAATTCAACCACAGTTTGTAAAATTTCGAATAGACGAAACATGTCGGTTATATTTTCGTCTATTTTCAAGCATGGCTTGGAATTTTCATTTTTCATTTAGTTTATGGAATATTTATTTAGTTTATCAAAACAATAATAAAAATGCCATGAAATTTTTAATAGCAATATAAAAATTTGCAAAATGTTCTCAATAAATACAGACCTTTTATAAAAATCCCAAAACATTTAAAAAAAAATATTTTCCCAATAGCATTCTAAACTTAGTAAAGCGAAATTCAATGATAATTTGTAAAATTTCGGATAGACCATTAATTACAGTTATATTTTCATCAATTTTTAAGCACGTCTTCTGCAATTTTCAGTTTTCATTTAGTTTATCAAAACAGTAAAAACAGATTCATAGCTGGTGAAAAAACTTCACAGATTTTGGCAGTTACAGTCAAAGAAATGACAATTTTGATATAAGCAATTGAAAACTAGTCACATTTTGACGGTGCCAATTGAAAATTTTAGATATTTGTATAGTTTCAATTAAACATTTGACAGATTTGAATATACAAAATTGAAAATATGACAGATTTTGATAGTTTCAATTGTAAGTTTGATAGATTTGTGCACTTGTATTTAACTATTTTACAGATTTTGACAGATGCTGTTAAATACGATATTCTCTGAAACACACAGTTTGTGATATTTTCAATTATAACAGTCAAAATTAGTTATATTTTCATCTGTAACTGTCAAAATATGTCTTATTTTCAACGTGACTCATTTTTTCTCATGTTTTCTCATGTTTTCAACTGTAACTGTCAAACTTTGTTATACCAGTTGACCAGTTGCAATTAAAAATGACATATTTCGACAGTTTATGTGGGAAGTTTGATATATTTTCACATATTCGCATGCACCTGGATCTAAAAGAATACAGATTCTGACAGTAGGCGTTGAAAATGTAAAAAGTTTTCACACCTGGAACTATGAATTTTGCAGAATATGACAGTCGCTATTATAAATGTAAAGAATTTTTCAGATTTTGGTAGTTAGAGTTAGAAATTGTACGGAGTTTCATAGTTGGTGAAAAAACTTCACAGATTTTAGCAGTTACAGTCAAAACGATGACAATTTGAAAAACTGATTTGAGCTAATAGGCTGTTAAATACGAAATTCTCTGGAATAAACAATTGGTGATATTTTCAATTATAACTGTCAAAATTAGTTATATTTTCAATTATAACTGTCAAATTTAGTTATATTTTAATCTGTAACTGTAAAAATTAGTTATATTTTCATCTGTAACTGTCAAAATTTGTCTTATTTTCAACGTGACTAAATTTTTCTAATCTTTTCAACTGTAACTGTCAAACATTGTTATATTTCTCATCTGTAACTGTCAATATTTCACATATTTTCAACTGTAATATAAGCATTTGAAACTAGTCACATTTTGACGATGCCAATTGAAAATTTGAGATATTTGTATAGTTGCAATTAAACATTTGTCAGATTTGAATATTAAAAATTGAAAATATGACAGATATTGATAGTTTCAATTGAAAATTTGATAGATTTGCGCAGTTGTAATTAAATATTTAACAGATTTTGACAGGTGCAATGGAACATTTCAGAAAATATGACAGCTGAAATTAAGAAAATGATAGATTTGCATGTTTGAAAATGAAAATTTGATAGAAATACAGATCGTTGCAATTAAAAATCTGACTGACTTCGTCTATTTCAGTTGAAAGTTTGGCAGATTTGGACAGTTGAAGTTAAAAATTCGACAGATTCTAATTGTTTCAGATAGAAATTTGACAGATGTTCCCATTTTTTTTGCTTTGTTTCGACATAGTTGACAACTGCAAACTTCAATTGCAACTGTTACCAGTTGCAATTAAAAATAACATATTTTGACAGTTTCTTCAGGAAGTTTGACATATTTTCACATATTCGTATGCACCTGGATCTAAAAGATTACAGATTTTGACAGTAGCCGTTGAAAATGTAACCAGTTTTTACACCGGGAAGTTTGAATTTTACATAATATGACAGTCGCTATTATAAATGTAAAGAATTTTGCAGATTTTGGTAGTTACAGTTAGAAATTGTACGGAGTTTCCTAGCTGGTGAGAAAACTTCACAGATTTTGGCAGTTACAGTAAAAACAAATGACAATTTGAAAAACTGATTTGAGCGAAGAGGCTGCTGAATACGAAATTCTCTGGAACAAACAATTTGTGATATTTTCAATTATAACTGTCAAAATTAGTTATATTTTCAATTATACCTGTGAAAATTAGTTATATTTTCTTTTGTAACTGTCAAAATTTGTCTTATTTTCAACGTGACTCAATTTTTCTCATCTTTTCAACTGAAACTGTCAAACTTAGTAATATTTCTCATCTGTAACTGTTAATATTTCACATATTTGCAACTGTAACATAAGCATTTGATAACTAGTCACATTTTGACGGTACCAATTGAAAATTTGGGACATTTGTATAGTTGCAGTTAAACATTTGACAGATTTGAATATTTAAAATTGAAAATATGACAGATATCAATAGTTTCAATTGAAAGTTTGATAGATTTGGGCAGTTGTAATTAAATATTTAACAGATTTTGTCAGTTGTAATGGAACATTTCACAAAATATGAGAGCTGCAATTAAAAAAATTATAGATTTGCATGTTTGCAAATGAAAATTTGATAGATTTAGACAGATTTACTGTCACGATGTAACAATAACAAATCGTTGCAATTAAAAATTTGACAGATTTGGAATATTTCAGTGGAAAGTTTGACAGATTTAGACTATTTCAGTTGAAAGTTTGGACATATTTGGACAGTTGAAGTTTGGACAGTTGAAGTTTGGATAGATTTGGACAGTTGAAGTTGAAAATTCGACAGATTCTATCAGACAGAAATTTGATAGATTTTCATATTTGGTATAAAACAAATGAGAGATTCGGGTAGTAACTGCTGAAAATTTGACATGTTTTCTTAGTTGTAGTTTTGAATTCGATATATGTTCACGTTTATTATTGAAATTTGAAGCATTTTGTGGAGATTTGAAGGTGTTTTGAACACTTTACAAGGAGTGCCAATTAGTTATCTACTGGTAATATATACCTACATTGTTGTAAACTACCTGAATTGTACCTTTCTTGTCCTCGTTAGGGGCCTTTCAAACTGTAAGATAATTATCCGCAGCTTTATCAGTACCTTTCTTGTCCTCGCTAGGGATCTTTGAAACTGTAAGATAATTAATCGCTGGTTAGATATACCTACATTGTTGTAAACTACCTGAATTGTACCTTTCTTGTCATCGTTAGGGCCTTTCTAACTGTAACATAATTATCCGCAACTTTATCAGTACCTTTCTTGTTCTCGTATAGGGGTCTTTCAAACTGTAAGATAAATTATCGCTGGTTAGATATACCTACATTATTGTAAACTACCTGAATTGTACCTTTCTTATCTTCGTTAGGGGCCTTTCAAACTGTAACATAATTATCCGCAACTTTATCAGTACCTTTCTTGCCCTCGTTTAGGGGTCTTTCAAACTGTAAGATAATTAATCGCTGGTTAGATATACCTACATTGTTGTACTACCTGATTTGTACCTTTCTTGTCATCCTTAGGGGTCTTTCAAACTGTAAGATAATTCTCCGCAACTTTATCAGTACATTTCTTGTCCTCGTTAGGGGTCTTTCAAACTGTAAGATAATTATCCGAAACTTTATCAGTACTATCAAAGATCGACCCCCAAAGCAGTCATAAATGTATCCAAATAACTATTAGAATGTCACATAAAACAGACCATGGTCATGACCAAACATGGTCAAAACAGACCATGCAGTAAGGGGTTAATTTTGAGTTAGAGTTGACGGTTTTAAATGTCATTTAAAACCAATTGTTTATTCCAGATAATTTAGGATTGAACAGCCTACTGGCTCAAATCAGTTTTTCACATTTTTTACAAAAAAATTATATTATAACCCTAGTAAAAAAAAAGACCGGTGAAAGTACCTAAACTGCTCTACAAGATTATACCAAATACATTGGTGGGTAACGTCACAACAAAGAAAGAGTAGTGTTTAAAAGAGATTTCTTTTTCGCCAACTTATAGCTAAAACTGTCCCATTTTTAAAGTGTGTACTTAGTATTACAATTATTTATACTAATTTATTTAGATTTTTGCTTTTGCTTTTCTGATTTTCTTAGCCTTGTAAGTAAATGCACCGCAAACAAAGATATCATGTCAGCTAATATAAAATCTAATCTTGCTCTCATCGCTCTCATGTTTTGGTGCATCCGGCGGACGATGGTTAATATATTGTCTTCATTTGTTCAATGCAGTGGCGTAACCAGGGGGTGCATGGGTGCATATACACACCCTTTGCAGGACCAGATTTCAACAATTTTCAACAGATCCGAGAAGGTCAGGTCTAGGGCGGAAAAAATGATTCCTATTGGTACTACCTAGTAGTACCTCTATAGTAAATAATACCTCTAGCATTGTTTCAAATGAAATTCTATTTTTTCTCGCTGAATAATGAAATTGAAGAAACAGTATTTTGCTGCGTCAAGCACCCCTATAGAAAAATCCTGGTTGTGCCACCGGTTCAATGAGGTTACAAAAATTCTGTGCATGTTATTTGTAGATTATGGTGGTTAGGAACGCGAGATCATTGGTATCTGGGCGAGGCTCGTGAGATTTTTAAATTCACGGCACAGACGACCCGCCTGGACAGTCATTAAGGCCACTGCTCACTCGCCAATATTAACAAGTACGTATAATAAACATAAATCATGCGTAATCTGTAGGTTACAAAGAAATAAATTGATATAAATGAAATAATGCCCGGCCGGGGAGCGACCGAGGAGCGCACATCTCGTCGAAACCCGTTCCCCCAGAGCGTTCTCTTTTTGCCGTCCTCCTCTTGGTCGTCGTTTTTTCAGCGCGTTTTCTTTTCAATTAAACCAGATGCGCGCGGACGACCCTGGCTTTTTTCGCGGCAGACGTCTCCGCAAGTTACCAACGCGCTCCCGCAAGAAGATGGAAATTCGGCGCTGCTTCCCATCTTGCCCAATCAAGAGAACAAAAGCGGAGGTGTTGCGCGTGCTGCACGCGCAATTAACCCCGAAGAAATGAATCGCCGGTACGGAACCGATTCGCGAGCCTTTCGAAACGGCCCAAGATCGGGACGGTCGAGTTGAGGAGCACTTAACCTCTTTTGCCCAGATGCGATTGATGGATGGCGGTTTACAACAGTTCTCCTCGTTCTGTCTGTGTTTTTTTTTTGTAATTGTGCGGAGTAAATTGGGCGAAACCGTGTATGGCAATCCTTGATTGTCGATCTAGACTTTCTCGGATCACCTATGTTCCCTCAACCAAAATCCTTTTACGGACTTCATAGTCCAGTGGAAACTAGTAACTTCGCCAAGCCATATTTCAGGAACTATGCAAGATATCCCGGATTTCATTTCAGTATATTGAAAGGCACAAAAATGAAAAACTTATATCCCAATTGACCAACTCTGTATATATTTCCGTTTAATGGATCCTAATGGTGGGCGTCGTAAAAGTTACCACCCTGTATACATAAAATTTTGCAATTCATTTGAAATATTTATGAATTTCTACCAAAAGTTTGAAATTAAGGACGAATTTTCAAAAAATCAATATATTCCAGTGAAACTTTTGCAATTTATAATGAAACTTTCGAATTCCAAGTGAAATTTTGTACACATAACAAAATTATTCCTGTAAACACAAAATTTTGCAAATTTTAATTTTCAGGCTCCAACTTATAATCAATGCCATGGGTGTGTAGAATTTCCTACGTGATTGCTCCTCAATTCTTAATCATATTCCACTGTGTATAATCGCCAAAGTTGGCTGCGTATTTCTTTGTCAACTCACCTGTGACTAGTATTTGAACGCCTGTGACTTAGACAAAATTTTGACAATTATATGTCAGCTATTCGGACAGTATTGCTGATTTAATGTTGTAACGAATAAAACTACATCTGGATGATTATATAACTTATATTTTATTAAGAATGTAGTGAGGACCTGATTATCTTGGGTGCATGTTATATGTTTGTATGTATCACTTCCTATAGGCGATTTACATTAAGACAGCAGCGCCATGGTGGCTCATTTACATACTAAAATACTAATTTGAAATTTCGAACATTTAATGAAATTTACATTAATATCAGAGATTTAGTAAGTGAGAGACAAAATTTCATTAAATTTCCATTCGAAATTTCCATTCGGCGATTTAGATTAAGACAGCAGCGCCATGGTTGCTCATTTACATACTAAAATACTAATTTGAAATTTCGAACATTTAATGAAATTTCCATTAATATCAGAGATTTAGTAAGTGAGACAAAATTTCATTAAATTTCGATTAATAGAATAGAATAGAGTAGAACATATTTTCATGCCTGCCGTCATACGACATACACATGAAAATACCACCAAAACATGAAATACCAAACATGAAATACCACCAAAAGTTTCTAATTAAGAATAAACATTTCCCAATTTTCAAAGAATTAATAATCTCCTGTGAAACTTTTGCAAATTGAAATTTCAAGTAAAATTTTGTACACATAACCAAAATATTGCTATATGCATAAAATTTTACAATTCATTTGCAATATTTATGAAATACCACCAAAAGTTTGTAATTAAAAACGAAAATTTCACAATTTCTAATGAGACTTACACATGAAAATGCCACCAAAACATGAAATACCAAACATGAAATACTACCAAAAGTTTCTAATTAAGAATAAACATTTCCCAATTTTCAAAGAATTAATAATCTCCAGTGAAACTTTTGCAAATTGAAATTTCAAGTAAAATTTTCAACCAAAATATTGCTATATGCATAAAATTTTACAATTCATTTGCAATATTTATAAAATACCACCAAAAGTTTGCAATTAATAACGAAAATTTCATAATTTCCAATGAAAAATTTGTAATTTCTAGTGAAAGTTTTGCAATTTACAATAAAACATTCATACCTTTAATAATACTTTATTGTTGTAAGAAAAATCAATTAAATTTTCTAATTAGGCTGAAATTTTCATAATTTTCAATAAAATTATGTAATTACTTATAAAATATAATATTTTATAATGAAAAGTGGGCAATTACTTATAAAATGATGTACTTTATACTCAAAAGTGAGTAATTACTTATAAAATGTTATATTTTAGAATGAAAAGTTAGTAATTACTTTTAAAATGTTATATTTTATAACGAAAAGTGAGTAATTACTTATAAAATATTGTACTTTATAATGAAAAGTGAGTAATTACTTTTCCTTACTTTTCAGAACATTTCCCAATTTTCAACGAATTAATAATCTCCAGCGAAACTTTTGCAAATTGAAATTTCAAGTAAAATTTTGTACATATAACCAAAATATTGCTATATGCATAAAATTTTACAATTCATTTGCGATATTTATAAAATACCACCAAAAGTTTGTAATTAAAAACGAAAATTTCACAATTTCCAATGAAAAGTTTGTAAATTCTACTGAAAGCTTTGCAATTTACAATAAAACTTTCATACACTTGAAGAATACTTCATTTTTGTAAGAAAAATCAATTGCATTTTCTAATTAGGCTGAAATTTTCATAATTCTCAATAAAATTGTGTAATTACTTATAAAATGATGTACTTTATACTGAAAAGTGAGTAATTACTTATAAAATGTTATATTTTATAATGAAAAGTGAGTAATTACTTATAAAATGTTTTATTTTATAATGAAAAGTGTGTTATTTCTTATATGTTATGATTTATAAGAAAAAATCTTTTACTGTATAATGACTTCTAGTGAAGTTGTAGTACATACGGTATAAAGAAAATATTGCTATGAAATTTCGAGTTATAATCGGTTTTCGTAGTGTTGCCTTTGTGTCTATTGTGAAATTTCCATAATCTTCAATAAAATTGTGTAATTACTTATATAATGTAGTATTTTATAATGAAAAGTGAGTAATTACTTATCAAGTGATGTACTTCATACTGAAAAATGAGTAATTACTTATAAAATGTTCTCTTTTGTAATGAAAAGTTAGTAATTACTTTTAAAATGTTATATTTTATAATGAAATCTGAGTAATTACTTATAAAATGTTGTACTTTTTAATGAAGAGTGAGTAATTACTTATAAAATGTTATATTTTGTAATGAAAAGTTAGTAATTACTTTTAAAATGTTATATTTTATAATGAAAAGTGTGTTATTTCTTATATGTTATGATTTATAAGAAATATATTTTACTGTATAATGACTTCTAGTGAAGTGTAGTACATATAACATAACGAAAATATTGCTATGGAATTTCGAGTTATAATCAGTTTTCGAAGTGTTGCCTTTGTGTCTATCTGTATGTGTGTGTATCTGTCTTAAATTCATATTTAAGCTTTTAAGAAATAAATCGTGAAAATTCATATTTATGTTAAAGGTAATTTCAATATTATTTTTCCATATAAAAGAATATATGAAAAAGAGACGGACAAGTTTATATTAATTAGCACCAAGTTTGGACTTACTAAAGGCTCGCCATCCCGAAACATTTCAACACAATTTACCTCGTTTTCTAAACATTTTACAATTTAACAAATTACCATGTCTGCCTATAAAAAAAAAATCATGAAATGCACCAAAACTCCAGAAAATTAAAAAAAAACTGTATAAAAATAGTAAATTAGTTGATTTTGACATTTCACATATTTTTGCTGAGACAAACCAGTAAAATTGGCAATGATTTCATTATACAAAATTCAGATTAAAAAATATGTTAATCTAGTTATCAAATCAGAACTTCTAGAACTATTATAAATATATCGTCGACTGACTACCCTGTATACATAAAATTTTGCAATTCATTTGAAATATTTATGAATTTCCACCAAAAGTTTGTAATTAAGGACGAACATTTCACAATTTTCAAAGAATTAATATATTCCAGTGAAACTTTTGCAATTTATAATGAAACTTTCGAATTCCAAGTGAAATTATGTACACAAAATTGTAAATATTCCTGTAAACACAAAATTTTGCAAACAAAATTTTAATTTTAAGGCTCCAACTTATAATCAATGCCGTGGGTGTGTAGAATTTCCTACGTGATTACTTCTAAAGGTAATTTCAATATTATTTTTCCATATAAAAGAATATATGAAAAAGAGACGGACAAGTTTATATTAATTAGCACCAAGTTTGGACTTATTAAAGACTCACCATCCCGAAACATTTCAACACAATTAACCTCGTTTTCTTAACATATTACAATTTAAAACATTACCAGGTCTGCCTATAAAAAAAAAAAAATCATGAAACACACCAAAACTCTAACTGTATAAAAATAGTAAATTAGTTGATTTTGACGTTTCACATATTTTTGCTGAGACAAACCTGTAAAATTGGCAATGATTTCATTATACAAAATTCAGATCTAAAAAACTGTTAATCTAGTTATCAGATCGGAATTTCTAGAACTATTATACGAGGGTTGTCTGAAAAGTTTCCGACCTCTACCAGAAGATGGCAGCACTTATTTACATAAGTTTGGGAATATGTTTACGCATGCCTCAGTAGGTCCCACACAAAATTTCAGCTATTTTGGATGCGCAGTTGTTATATAACAGTCGTTTGAGTGTGTTGATGTGAGTGTTTTTGTGAAAATGAACAAAATCAAGTATCGAGCTGTCATCAAATATTTGTTTTTGAAAGGCAATACGCCTACGCAAATCAAAGTTGAGATGGATTCTGTATATGGGAACTCTGCACCATCATTTACCACGGTGAAATTTTGGGCAGCTGAATTTAAACATGGCCGTAAGAGCTTGGGAGACGATGAACGTTCGGGACGTCCAAAAAGTGCAACTACCGACGAAAACACCGCCAAAGTTCACCAAAAGGTGCTAGACGACCGCCGAATTAAAGTGTGAGAGATAGCAGAGGTTATGAACATGTCAATAGAACGTGTTTGTCACATATTACATCAAAATTTAGACATGAGAAAGCTATCCGCGCGTTGGGTGCCGCGTTTGCTCACGTTAGACCAAAAACGTGTTCGAATGAACATTTCCAACGCTCTGTTGGCGCAGTTTAGGCGCAATAAATCCGAGTTTTGGCGACGATTAGTTACTTTAGATGAAACTTGGATACACCATTATACGCCCGAATCAAAAATACAGTCCAAACAGTGAACTGCAAAGGGGGAATCGGCTCCAAAAAAAGCAAAAACTGTTTTTTCGGCTGGGAAAGTGATTGCGTCTGTTTTTTGGGATAGTCATGGAGTTTTTTTAATTGGAGACTTTTAATAAGGAGACTATGTAGAAAAATAAAAAAATAAACTGAAAAAATGTCTTGTATCTTTGTTAGGTCGGAAACTTTTCAGACCACCCTCGTAAATATATCGTCGACTGAGAATTATTTTGAATCAAGTCCAAAAATATTAAATGTATAGTATTTTGATTTGGTACAAAATAATTCTATAGAGTAGAGCACTTTCGGACAGGATTTAATGTAATCCTTCAGTTTAGTCAATAATGAGTTCTATTAGGTTGTTCTACCAGCTGGAAATGGTGCGTTTTAATGCCTTAAGCATGTTGATGGTAACTTAGATTAGCGTAAAAGGGGACTTCAAAGGGTTCAAAATAATTCTCAGTCGACGATATCTAAATATTGTCCTTAAGTTTAACAATATCATATTAAACGATACATTTTACAACCAAACAGAAGCACTGGCAGTAGCATACAGATATTTACGAACAATCATACAGCGCAATGGTAAATTAGATATGCAATGGAAGATAAAATAGGAAAAACAGCAAAACTATATGACATGTTTAAAAACACCTTTTTTAGCAAGAGGAGATATCACGAGACACAAAAACAGAAATAGTGGTAATTAGACCAACGCTAACTTACAGCAGCGAAAAATGGACGATGACAGGAAAACAAATAAAAACAATAAATTTCTATTCCTAAGAAAAATAGAAAACAAGAAGAGATATTCTCTCCACTTCCTCCTATCTTTTGTTAATTTCTTTATTTCTTCCCATGTGTTCCCTTTATTGTTGCCTCTTCTTTTATTGCGCTGTTCCACTATTTTCCCGGTCTTCCTCTTTGTGTTTTTCCTGTTGCTCTTGTCTCGTATATTTTGTCAGTATTTCTTTCTCCTCTCATTCGTCTCATGTGTCCATACCACATCATTTGGCCTTCTGTTATTTTTGCCTGTATTGGTTTTATTTTCAAGTTTTTCCTGTGCGTCCCGTTCCTTATCCTGTATAATGATAAGGAACGGGACGCATCCTAACAAAGGATAGGAGGAAGTGGAGAGAATATTATAAAAACTAATAATGTATGCCTTACACCGAAAGGTAGGTAGGCAAAGGGATAAATAAATAAATAAATGGGAATCGTATAAGATTGCAAAAATATGACGTACGAACATGACAAAAAATTGTTTATTTTTGACAGTGCCAACTGAACATTTTACAAATTTGGAGACATGAATTTCCAAAAATTGCAACTGAAAATTTTACATATTTAAAAAATGCAAATTTCTAGATTTGGGCAATGGCAATTAAAAATTGAAAAGATTAGGCCTGTTTCAATTGAAAATGTAGGTTATTATATTTTAAAAATTTGCAGAGTTTCACATTTTCTTGTGAACCTAAAATAACGACATTTAAAAAAAAACGCCAGTTCCTGTTGGAAATTGATTTTACTGATTTTGATATTTCCTATAAAACATTTGCACAGGTTGGAGAATGGGAATTGAAAATTTTCACAGTTGTATTTGAAAATTTGTCAGATCTTAATACTTTCAAACGTCGGCCCAGTTGTACGATTGTGGAACATCCTCGGCCATGGTTCAGTTACCAATGATACAATTGTTAATACAATGGTATCCTTAGAAACTGAAGCACGATCGTTCAACTGGGCCTTAGACATGACAAAATCAACCGATTCGTGCAATAAATTTGGTAAATTTCGCCAGTTAGAGTTTAAAATCGGACACAGGCAGAGATAACAATCTTTATTAGGCCATTGGCTATCGGCTTGTCCGCCTATTACACATTTATACAGAATCGTTTAAGGTGTTGTCACAGCTTTTTCATCTTAAAGTTATAAGCTTTCAACGTTGAACAAGGGAAAACATTGATTGTAATACTAGATTTTTTTCATCTTGAAAGTTTTAATGTTGATAAAGGAAATTTGTTCTAAAAACCAAGAAAAAAAGATTCCAATATCTGGAACTTAATCACTAAAAACTAATCTTGGACTGTAAAGTCTAACTGTAGCAACATCAAAATCGCATAATTTGCCGTACCTCTTGAATGCTTTCACCAAAACTAGAGCCACCATTGAACACCCTCAACTGTCCTTAATTACCGTACGCCTTGGGCCGAGCGGATGTGCGACCATCGCAGGCACAGATTTCCGCCTTAATTAAACGCTATATTAGCCGTTGTGTGTGTTCGCATGCAGATTTACTGAGGAAACGGCTGTGAAGTTTTTGCATCGGTGGTAGATTTATGTGCGCAAAGAATGAGAAAATCAGTACCGCGGAAGCGCTAGTGTTTCTCCTGCCTGGTGATTTAGCAACGTGCTAGATGATGGTAGAGGGATACTGGCCAGAGACCGCTCAGAGGATGTCGGGTTTGTTGTTTCGGGCGATCGCCTTCCGCGAGGACTTTGCAGCGTACGTCGGCGAGATAGCCGGGAGGAAGTCGAAGATTTTTTCGGATTAGAGAGTTTCCGCCCGACGAAAGTTCCTGGTAAGCCGGCCAAAACTGTTTCTCTTTTTTTGGAATATCCGCGGCAATTAGATCCTGAGAACGGTTTTTTAGTTTTATTTTAATTTTAATTATTGCTACCGTGTATATTTCGTTGTATTTAGCAACAAGTAATTAGTTATTAGGAAAAAAAGTAATTTTCGTACAATTGGCACACGCAGTAGGCTCTTCTGCTTACTAATGCGAGCAAAACGTTGACGTTTTCCGAGGACCGTCACTTTGTCACGCGTTGCTATTGACAACAAGCGCAAAGTTCGTGTAAACACTTTGTCGCGCGTTGCTATTGATAATAAGCACAAAGTTTGCAAAACATCGCAAAAAGTCGAAAATTTGGCCTAAAAACATGCCAACTTCAGGAGGTTATGAAAACAATATGTGAGCTAATAACACCTGTTACATAAGTTTTGGGAATTTATTTGAATGCTCTACGTTTAGTTAAACTATTACATCTGTTAAGTATGGAGAAACGCGCTGCTGACAATTTGTTCGACATTTCACATTTTCGCCAGACCTTTACGAAATGGCGTATAAAGTAGATATTCGAAAGTTCATCTACAACTTAGTTGGACAGCTGCCAAAAACAGATATAGTGAACAAATTTTTTGTGGGCAAAATATTTCAAAAAACACTGCAATCGGACAATTTCGTAGTATTTTTTCTCTCCGTCTCGCTTCTAGGATTGGTACATATGTTTTTCCCGGTTTTGAAAGTAGGGTTATACCTCAGTAATTACTGCAATTCCTCTTATCTCCATTTTTGAATATGGAATATTCAAAATGGATATGGAATATGGAATATTTGAAGTTTAGTATTCTAAATCAATCAATTTAGGGGCTCATTTGATTTATGCTAGGGACATACCGTTTGAAGTTTAGTATTCTAAATCAATCAATTTAGGAGCTCATTTGATTTATGCTAGGGAGATACCGTTGAAGTTTAGTAGTCTAAATCAATCAACTTAGGTGCTCATTTGATTTATATGGATAAATTCCGGATTTTTTTCGGATCTTCTTAAGTTGATATGCCAGGTTGAATATGTTGTGTAGTATCTTAAATCCAAAGTCTTCTAAGTGTTTAATGATCTCTCCTGATATCTGGTCCTCTCCTGTGGCTTTTCCTAGTTTAATTCGCTCCATGGCGGATCTCTTATCCATCTATCCATCTCTTACTTCTTGTTCTGTTATTGTATCTGCATTTCCAATTTGCTTGCATCAAGTTTTGAGACGCATAGTGCCTTCGTGTTCACGTGTTTCCTCAACTCCCTCCACTAGTAATTCTTGGAAATGTTTTCTACATTCGTTGATAATATCGCCATCATTCATTAAAACTTCTCCGTCTTTGCTCAAAAGTTGTAGAGTAGAAGATTTTTCTAGAGTAAACGTGATGTGAGTGGAGATGAAAGTTAGAGATGCACATGGAACGGTTCGATCGTGAAAGCTTTAAAAAAGGGCTACAAGAAGGAAGGGATGAAGAAAGCCCTTAAAAAGCACAAAGGAAAAACAGAAGGTCGCAAAAAACTTTGCTGCCAAAATTATCATAACTTAATGTTTTGATTATCTACAAATAATGTGTCTGTTAACTTTTTCAAATTCATATTCAGCCTTAACCAAATCAGCCTCAAGAAAACCCTTAAAAACAAAAAAAAGAAGATCTTACAAATTTTGGCGGTCTGCCGATATTATCATAACTTACTGTTTTGATACTATTAACTACTGAATTACTGAAAATATGTCTGTCACCTTTCCAAATCCATGTCCAGCCTTAATATGTGATGTTGTAAGTCAGCTTGTTAATTTCTCGCTGGTAGGTACGTCATGATTACTAAAGTCCACGCCAATTAATTTCCCACTTTTCCCATAAAACCGTAATCCCGCCCGCCCGTCAGTCGAACTAACGATAATGCACTTTAAACTTCTTGAAAATATTTCCTCCATCGGTTGATAATATGTCCATCATTCATTAAAACTTCCCCGTCTTTGCTCAAAAGTTGTTGTAGAGTAAAAGATTTTTCTTTCCTAAAGCTTTTAATTATTCTGAACAACAACTTTTGTTTCGCACCTTTACTATGTTCTATTTTTCTTCAAAAATCCTGCCAACTGTTTTGCTTGGCTCCAGTTACAGTTTCTTTAGCTTTTTTCCTTTGGACTTGTTTCAATAGTACCTTCGCGTTTACATGTTTCCTCAACTCCCTCCACTAGTAATGTTCCTTACATCCGTTGATAATATCTTCATCATTCATTAAAACTTCTCCGTCTTTGCTTAAAAGTTGTTGTAGAGTAGAACATTTTTCTTTCCAAAACTTTTAATTATTCTGAAAAACACTTTTGATTCGCACCTTTACTATGTTCTATTTTTCTTCCAAAATCCTGCCAACTGTTTTGCTTGGCTACAGTTACAGTTTCTTTAGCTTTTTTTCCTTTGGACTTGTTTCAATAGTACCTTCGCGTTTACATGTTTCCTCAACTCCCTTCACTAGTAATGTTCCTTACATCCGTTGATAATATCTTCATCATTCATTAAAACTTCTCCGTCTTTGCTCAAAAGTTGTTGTAGAGTAGAAGATTTTTCTTTCCTAAAGCTTTTAATTATTCTGAAAAACAACTTTTGATTCGCACCTTTACTATGTTCTATTTTTCTTCCATAATCCTGCCAACTGTTTTGCTTGCCTCCAGTTACCGTTTCTTTAGCTTTTTTCCTTTGGACTCGTTTCAATACTACCTTCGTGCTTACATGTTTCCTCAACTCCCTCCATTAGTAATTTTTAGAAATGTTCCCTCCATCTGTTGATAATAACTCCATCATTCATTAAAACTTCTCCGTTTTTGCTCAAAAGTTGTTGTAGAGTAGAAGATTTTTCTTTCCTTAAGCTTTTAATTATTCCGAAAAACAACTTTTGATTCGCACCTTTACTATGTTCTATTTTTCTTCCATAATCCTGCCAACTGTTTTGCTTGGCTTCAGTTACCGTTTCTTTAGCTTTTTCATTTGGACTATGCATGTTTCTAAATCTTGTACTGTGTTTAATTGCAAATATTTTTTCCACGCTTCTTTTTTGTTTTTATTTCCTCTTGCATGCTTCTAAATCTTGTACCGTGTTTGATTGCAAATATTTTTTCCACACCTACTTCTTTGTGTTTATTTCCTCTTTCACTCTTCCCGTCCAAACTGTGTGTTTTTTCTTATATCCCAATTTCGTAGTTCCGCAAGCTTCCTTTGCTGCTTCCATCACAACGTGTTTGAACCTTTCCCACTCTACTTCAATATTGTTTGACACCTTTATATCCATATTGAATTCTCTTGCTAAATTTTCTCTGAATTTGTCTCGACAGCCCTTCTCATGCAATTTGTGGACTTTGTTTTCACTTGCTCTGGTTTGGTTCTTCGTGCCTTTGGATTTGGTTCTGGTTCTCTTGTTTGTGTTATGTAAATATATTACAAGTAAATGGTGATCGCTTCCTATTTCTGCACTTCTGTGGACTCTTTTATTTGCTCTCTCTATGATGAGATAGTCGATTATAGACTTTTCGTTTCTGGTAGGCATTACTCTTGTATTCTTGTGGATGCTTTTCTGTTGGTAAAATGTAATTGTTACAGCCAAGTTGTTATTCATGCAAGACTGAATTATTTTCTTGCGATTCCTATTTAATTCCTTTTCACCATACTTTCTGATAACTTCATCATATTGCTTTGCCATGTTGCCTACCCTTCCATTTGAATCCCCTACAATGAAACTGTCTACATCTGATTCTTCATATGTGTACATTGTATCAGTTGCCAGAATTCCTCTTTCGCTTCAATCTTTTCGTCTTTTTTAGGAACATATGCTACAATTATTCGGTATTTCTGATTCCTACTTTGTTCCGTTTCTACTAGGAGTATTGTTTCTGAAATGAATTGAACCTCTTTTAACTGATTTTTGTAGTCTTTTGAAAGGATACAACCAACTCCTGCCTGTGCTCTTGTATTTTCTGTGACTCCGCTGTACAAAAATATACATTCTTCGTTCCAATCTATACAGCCATTGCCTTTTTTCTTAGTTTCGGTGACAGCCAGTATTATTATACTTCTGTCTGCCATTTCTCTTACGATTTCCTTTTCTTTTCCAATGATTCCTCTCACATTCCAAGTTCCTATTTTCAATTTTTCTGTCTCGTTTTTGTTTATTATTTACTGTTTTTATTTCGCATCTTAGTTTTCTGGTGATTTCTTTCTCCTTCTGTTTGAAATTTTCCATGTGATTTTCTCATTATCCGTTACTTTTGTCTCTATCCCGCTGCCCTTCTTCATTTTCTCTATTAGCTTTTCACAGTAAGGTCACAGTTTCATGGCCTTTACTGATTTATCCCACCCAAATCCCTGTTTATTTATTTCAATTTTCCTGTATCCAATTCTTTTTCCCTTTAGCCTTTTCTTCCCCAGCTCTGATTTCCTTTTGTACTAGTCTTTCCTCCCTGGTTAAATCGTTGTCTGGTGGATGACGTATGATGGAATCATTCGGTCATCTAATTTTACGGACGTTTGATGCAGTGATAAACGATTGTGTGGTGTTTCGCTTAGTGCGTTGTGGATTAACTCTTTCCCATTGAATTTTTTTCTTCTTGAACCTCCAGGTGGAGCAAAATGCGCACATCTCGATAGGTCGCCCCGAGGCTCGCCTAATAACCTCCTTGCCACGTCAAAACTCCGGCAATTAAAAAGCACAACCCACAAGCGACGCAATTGACATATGTAGCCGGCTAATTAATTAATAACCACGGTATTTAGTAAACAAGCGCAATTATCGCAATTAATGCGTGGCCTCCGCTAGAGATTTCGGTTAATTGCCGCTAATACAATCGGGCAATTCTCATCGTACTCATCGTACATGGGCGACATGCGGCGGGCACTCACACACACGCGCGGTAAGTACATCACGCACACGTACGCACACTGGGAGCGCATTAAGTGTTACGTTATTACGGCAATTTGTGTTCGACATTTCTCGTTTGCGCGGGTACACGAGAAAGAGAGGAGGCCCACTAAAAACGTAACATGTTTCATAATTAGAGGGAATAATTTTAATGGAATAATTTGACGCGTTAAATGTTACTTCCGTCGGTTATTTTATTACTGGCGCGCACATTTTTGGGGCCAGCATCTCGCTCGGCGTACACAACACACAGGAGAAGAGATGTGATGGAGTGGACACTTTTATTTCGCCGCGCCGCTGATTTACGACAGTATTAATAATCGAAAATAAAACAAGGCAGGTGAGGGGAGCAGCGTCTGGATTCTAGGGAAATTGAAAATAGAAATGAAGTTATCGACGAGTATTGGAAATAGAATCGTTGGGACGGAGAGGAAATGTAACGCTGCAAGGAAATTAATTATTAGATGTAGTGTGTAGAATGTAGGGGTGCTCTACTGGGACTTCTCATAACGAATATCCAGAATAACGAATCTTACGATTCATAACGATTTAGATATCCAGAATTCGAATTCAAATTATAAATTTTATTTGTACGCTAAGATAAGCCAGTCACTTAACTGTGTTGGACATACACAAAGAATCCTTGCAATTTCCTGTCGTATATCTTACCCTTCAAGTAAGTGATAATTGGTCACTTTGATTGGTCTAGTAAGTGATAAGTGATAATACTAAAGAAGAGCTACATCATGCATAAAAAATAAAGCTGCATTTACAACAGAATGCCAGATAAACTTGATATCAAAGAGAGATAGAATTTTTGCTGGTGAAAGAAACATAGTCTTAAAAGGCCATGTTCTGTTAACGTTTAACCAAGAAACACGGGAAATTTGGTACGGCACAACGTGAGCCCACTAAAAATGGCTCATTCAATTATGGCATTTGACCTCAATAACGTTCTCTGCCCGAGGCGAATTCAGGCAGATTACGTCACGAGGGGCCATTAGGGTAGAATATACAGTATCCTGGAAAATGTCGTCCTGGAAAATTTATCATACATATCAGACTTTCAAAGACGGGATTTGATTGTTCTAAAAATCATTGATTTTTTTAACTAATAAATTGTCTAACTACTAATACCAATCTGATCTTACCACCACTATGAGATCGTCAGATACCTATTGTCCTTGCAATTATACCATATGTTCATAAAAAAAGTCCAACAGGGGTGGCTGCGGAAATTCAAACGTATGTCCATGACTTGTTTTAGATTTTCAATTTTCTAGTGCAAAGTGATAAACTAACCTCTTACCTAAGTTGCCGCAATGATTTTGTTGGTTCGTTGAACAAGCGTTCTTGCACATCAGCAATGACTTCCTGCGTACGCTCTTAGGCCGGCCCCTTCCCTTTTTTAGATCTACCCTACCAGTTTTCCGGAACAAGTCAGCAGTTTTGCCATATTTTTGACATTGACAGATAGCTCAATGACATTTGATTTGAAACTTATGAATGTGAATCAAGTCGCAGGCATACGTTTAAGTTTCCACAGCCACCCCTAATGGACTTTTTTTAAGAACATGTGGTATAATTGCAAAGACAATAGGTATATGATGATCTCATAGTGGTGGCCAGATCAGATTGTTTCGATTTCAAAGTGTAATGATCAGTCCTGTTTGTGATCTAATGATCACATAATACAGGGCCCTTTTTTCGATCTACCCTGCCAGTTTTCCGGAACAAGTCAGCAGTTTTGCCATCTTTTTGACATTGACAGACAGCCCAATGACATTAGATTTGAATTTTATGAATGTGAATCAAGTCACAGACATACGTTTAAGTTTCAACAGCCGCCCCTGATGGATTTTTTTTTTTAGTACATGTGGTATAATTGCAAGGACAATGGGTATATGATGATCTCATAGTGGTGACCAGATCAGATTGTTTCGATTCCAAAGTGTAATGATCAGTCCTGTTTGTGATCTAATGATCACATAATACAGGGTTCTCCAAACTTTTTTGTACAGCTATGCTCAAATAAATATAGTACAAAAAATGTTAGATTGCTATATAAAATGCTATTGTAACCTAATTTCTTGTACTAGATTTATGTAAGCATAACTGTACAAGGGCCGCATATTTCATGGGTTGGTGCTTTGAGGATCGTCTGTACTGGCAGCAGACATATTCATATGTCAAAAAAAGATATTGAGAGTAATTCTTAATCTAAAATATGACGCCTCTTGCAAACATGCATTTCTGGAACACAAGATCATAACACTGCCAGTATAACCCTGGCAGTGTTAGGATCTTGTGTTCCAGAAAGCATGTTTGCAAAATGCAAGAGGCGTCATATTTTAGACCAAGAATTACTCTCAATATATTTTTTTGACATATGAATATGTCTCCTGCCAGTACAGACGATCCTCAAAGCACCAACCCATGAAATATGTGGCCCTTGTACAGTTATGCTCTCATAAATCTAGTACAAGATCTTTTTTTAACATATATTTTTTTGACATATGAATATGTCTCCTCAAGTCAAGTCTATGACTTGTGCATCTACATTCATATACACAAAAACAAGTTTATGAAAAATAAAGACTGCCATTCTATTAATGCACGAAACAGAAATGATTTCAGAGACCCCTTGTTTAAAACCATCATTGGTCAAAAGTCCCCTAATTGCATCGACATAAAATGCTACAGGAGACTGCCACACTCCATCACATCTTGTACTACTTTCATGGGTTTCAAAAGAGAACTCATTAGATTTCCTCCTGAACAACAACTATTGAGTTCGTGGAGAATAAACTCAGGCTTATATCAGTTTTAATGGACATGATTTCTTTCAGAATTTGTGTATTAGATATATTATTATTTGTATTGTACTATGGCTGGTAAAAATTTCTAACCAATACTCAACTAATTTAATTCTGTTCTTAGTGATTAGATTGATTTGATTAATTGATTCAATCTAAAGCAATTTTACCAATTTTAAACTGTATTGTATTTGCCTTGTATTTATGACGTATGTATACTTGTATATTAGTATCAACATAAATGAACATATTATTATTATTATTATTATTCGGTCGCCGAGCACTTAACTATACCACCAATATGTATGTAATATCGATTTTAAATGTAATGACATTTATACTGTTGAATACTGTTGAAGTCTAACGGAATAAAGTATATATTATTATTATTATTATACCAATATTACAAGCTTTTGCCGGCCGTGCCCCGAAAAAAATATTGTGTGGACCAATTTTAGCAAAATAAGTTTTTTAAAAGTTGTCTTCTTCACATATAATTGTAATTAAAAAAAAACATGTGTCAAACCGGGTCACACTATACGACATGAAGGTTTAAAAGAATAAATTTGAGAACATTTTTATCTACTGTAAAAATACTGAGACAATATGTAAATATTGTTAATTTTAGATTTAACAGTTATTTCATAAAAGGTCAGTTCAAAATATATTTATTTTCTTATTAGTTGGAGCTAAAAAAATGGACAGTTGAAAATTTAATAAATTTGAAGGGACACTTCAGAATTTGGCAGATTTTGATACCAACATTTGATGCCAATAGAATGACACTAGCAAGAAAATATTACTGATTTCAAATGTTGAATATGAATGTGTGATGTAAATTTAACAAATTTACCAGGTGGAGCTACAAAAAATCAGATATTGACATATGCATTTGAAAATTTGTTAAATTTTAACAATTTATGAAACAATTTGAGAATTTTACATATTTGCACAGTTCAGCTTGATCATTAGCCAAACTTCATTTGAAAATTTATCAAATTTAGGAAATTGCAATAGTAAATTGCAATTAATGGCAGTAGTAAATTGCAATTGTAAGTGTCGGATTTCAATTGCTTCGTTTAAATAAATTGTAGATTTTGAATCACATATGAAATTTTTTCAGATTTGGATAGTTGCAATAGAAAATATCGTTGGTATACAGTAGAAAGTAGCTAAGTCCATTATTCATAATTTCAAGTCAATTTTTTCTCCTGTACATTTAATTTAAAGTTGGACGTGGTCAATTATGAATCTATAGAAAAAAGTACGAATCTCTTAGAAAACGTATTTAGTAAATTTCTTGTGAAAGATAAGTATTACCTACTTACCGTAACTTACCGTTTTAGATACCTGATGTTAAAAAATCAAAATATTGGACTTTCTCTTGTATACCAACAATATGATTATCATATGAATTTATTAAAATAAATTCACAACGCTTCACAGACAGAACGCTGCAAATATGTTTTCAATTGAATATATTAAAAATTATCAAATTTTCAACTGTATCTATCAAAATCTGTTAAAATTTTATCGATTATGGTTGAAAATTTAACAAATTTGGAGGCTTTGCTTTGGAAAGTTTAGGAGATTTGGTCAAATGTAGTTAATTTTTATTAGAAATTTTCACAGCTAGTGATTGCTAGTGAACAGCTTACTTACAGTAGAAAATATTTTGACAGTTGTAGTAAAATATTAATATAATATATTATAAAGAAAATAAAAATGCCAAAAGGTGTTTATGAATCACTATTTTAATTGGGTGTTTATGAATCACTATTTTAATTGGCAGAGTACTGTTGATTTTTTTTTAAATATTAAGGTTATACATGTAAATTTGGCAAATTTTCACAACGGAAGTTATGTGAAAATCACGTTAATTTGAAGTCAAAAAATGTTGTTAACGTATTTAAAACACACTTTAGAATGTGGCAGTTTTGATAGTTATAAATTGTACAGATTTTCACATTTGATGCCAATAGAATGAGAGTGGCAAGAAAATATTACTGATTTCAAATGTTGAATGTGAATGTGAGTTGTAAATTTGACAAATGTAACAGATGGAGCTAAAAATTACAGATTTTAACAGATCCATTTGAAAATTTGTTAAAAGTTGACAAATTCAACTGGTGGAGCTAAAAAAATAACAGATTCTGACATGCATTTGAAAATGTGTTAAATTTTAACAATTCATGAAAGAATTTGAAAATTTTACATATTTGAAGAGTTTAGCTGGAAAATAGGTCAAATTTGTACAATTAATATTAATTTTTTTACAGATTTTCACATCTGGTAATAGAAACTTTAGACATTCTGCAGTCACAGTCACAGATAATAGGACAGATGAACTAGTGTACATTAGACTTATAATATGACATATATCGTATTATATAACAAAATGAAAAATATCAAAGTTACTGTTTATGAATTCACAACATTGTAGCTAGAGATTTGACAAATTTTGATTGTTAGAGATTTGGAATGCACTTCAGAAAATTTGACAGATTTTGACAATATATAAAACCTATACCTTCTCAATTTCATTTTCAGAAACAATAAAGTGAATTTCAGAAAAAGCAGAATCAATTTCAGAGAATGGAAAATCAATTTCAGAAAAAGTAACATCATATTCAGAAAAGCTAACTTCGACTTCAGAAAAAGTCCATTCAGAATTGTTTTTGTTTAAAAAATAATATCTTGAATAAATTACCTGGTATTTACAACTTCGTTAAGAATACTCAGTGCAATACGCAAGGAAGATTATTAATAATTTATATAATACAATATCTTCCTAACTTCTTATTTCCTCCTGCTTCAGTTTCTTGCATTACTCGCTAACGAGAATCGTCTCTGGCTTTGTTATACCTTCCTCTGCACCTTATTTAGCGATTTACATTATAATTTTCAATAATTAATGCTTATTATTGTGATTTTCCAACATTGAAATACAAAACTGTTCAACAGTTCATTCAGTTTTATTCTCTCTCTAACAGTCTACTGTATAAATATTCTGAAATTAAAATTACTACTTCTGAAGTCTTACCTTTTCTGGAGTTACTGCAAATATTAATCATTGAATTATGATTTGAGCAAACTAATTAGTAATGACAAAAGGCGAATAAATTTGTGGTCACCAAGTTTTCTTTTTTTTTTAAATTTTTGATTGGCTCTGAAACCTAAGGTGGTTCTGTTGCACTTTGCAATATCGGTTAACATTTTTATACATCTAGCTGCCACCCTAGACTCCATGTTGGAAATTTTATACAGTTTCAATTATGTCATTAATATCTATGTTTTCTGCATCAAGCACAAATGTTATTGTTCAGTTATGGAGACACAGTTGACAATTTTTTATTTAATTTAAAGAATAAAATATTGGCGGGCCGGGTTGAATTCTCTCGAGGGCCGGATCTATCCCGCGGGCGGTAGTGGCATAATATATAAAATAAATCATCTTTATTGGCCAAAAAATTGAAGAAAAAAAAAATACAAGCACTACTTTATCGTAAATTAACTGAAATACGTGCTCATATCGTTAATACGTTGCCCGGAAATGAATTAAACCGAAAACACAATCTCGTGAGTATCGGAAGCCGCAAATTACGGACCTAATCGGGGACGTGATAAAGCAATTAGACACGCGATGAAACCGCCTACAAAACCGCACCCCTCGACGTACGCTCGTTGATAAGTATCCATAGGGGTTGTAATTAGTCTGGACGCGCAGTTCCCCCTTTCAATACTTATTAAACAGATTTCACGCTCACCAGATTCTTGTCTACTTAGTAAATCGCTTCCTGTGCATCTGATTTTTTTTTCCACCAGCAAGTTTAAGGAGTTACAATCCAATTCTACTATTAGGTTCAATTAAAATTTTCAGACTGGCGTTTAATTCTCACTGGTTGGACGGTATTCCAAAGCATATCGTGCAAGGACGATATTGTCCTTGCAAATATTAGTAGTGAGATCTTCCTTGCAATTATATTAGAAGTTAGTTCTGTGGAAATTTTAATCGATATGAATATTCCTAGTAGTTGAAAATTCAATTTTGTGAAGAGTTGCACGAATTTTGGAAAATTTTATTAATCGTTTTCTAAAATAGTTGAATTTATTTAAATTTCAGAAAACACCAAATTTTACATGTCCAGTGTTTTGAAAATATTATTAATTAAGCTCGTAATATACAGGGTGTTTTAACGCTCTGGTAACGGTCAACCACGGGGTTATTAAACAACATACAAAAACATATTTTATTAAAAAATGCAATAACGAGTTTCAATGGCTCCTTCGTCGCCTTGTCTTTAAACATCTCACTCGTACTGTGAGAAGATAATAGTATATTGTTTTATTAGGAGTAGAAGTGACACTTTTTGTGGCGAGTCTGTAGGTATTGGCTGCCGAGCGGAGCGAGGCAGGCAACTACAGACGAGCCACAAAAAGTTACTTCTACTCCGAATAAAACATGTAATTTTTTCTTCAAACGTCGAAAATAGTTAAAAAGATAATGGAATTAATATTTTTAATTGTCCGAATACGTATAGTTTTAATTCCCAAAGAAGCATGCTATGCAGAGCGTTGCTATGGTTTTGTTTAATTCATTATTTGACATTAAAGTGTATAAAATGGACGAAGACATGTTTCAATGTACACCGCCAGATATTTTAGAATCGGCAAGGGCTGCAACAGAGAAATTATTGCCCACTAAGTCCAGTACCATCTATGAAGTGGCCTACAAAAAATTTATTAAGTGGTGCGCCGAGAAAAATGTAAGCAATTATAGTGAAAATGTTTTACTCGCATATTTTTCGGAAATGGCTAAGAAGAAAGTAAAAAGTTCCACTATGTGGTCTCAGTATTCCATGGTAAAATCGTTATTAAATATTAGAAATGGTGTAGATATTACCAAATATTTAAAACTACGTGCATATTTAAAAAAACAAAATGAGGGTTATACACCCAAAAAGGCAAGAGTGCTGACAAAGGAACAGTTCGACAAGTTCTTATCCGATGCTCCTAACGAGAAATACTTGGCGACAAAGGTGAGTTCTTAGAATAATAAACAAATACAAAATTAAACCCTAAATCGTATTTTCAGATTATTTTGATATTTGGCATATCAGGGGCATGCCGTTGCGATGAACTCGTAAAAATGAACACGACAGATATTCAAGACTTGGGATCTTTGCTACACGTAAAAATACCAGATAGTAAGACATCAAAAGTAGAAAATATCTGTGGTAGCAGCAAAATGGTTGGCGACAGCGGTGCTGTAAGTGCTGCTGTTGCTGCCAGCGCAATCAGTTTTTAAGGGGCTAAAATATCAAATTGTACCTTTAATTTACATTTTAACAATAAATAAATTTGTGTTTTGTTTGAATTTTTTGTTTTGTTCATCATGTATGCGCACCATATGTATGTGCAATATTAAACCCGCCCTCGTAGGGCGTTCTTATTACAAATTATCCAATCATGTTGTCAAATTTACTTTTACTGCCTAGTCAGTAAAAGTGAAACTTTTACTGACTAGGAGACGAAGTAAAACTTTAAGATTGTGAATCGAGTCACTAAAGGTGTCACTTTTATGACGTTTGAAGAAAAAATACATAACGACATTCGTACGTCTAAATGTCGTTATGTATTTTATTTCATCCTGTGTCAAATTTCGTGTTAAAGAAACATTGAAAGTAATTTCAAAACAATTTAGCAAATGCTCCAAATCTAGTTACATTTTCGGAACGTGATTAGCAATGGATATTTGGCAATGGTCACCAACACTTTATCGGACTAGGCCGTTTTTTTTTTGCGTTTTTCTGGACTGAAACGGATAACGTAAAGTATTGGAATTTGACAGAAGATGAAATGAAAGAACGAAAAGTTCCAAGTTTTTTCTTTCTAAAAGTACTCATTCAGTATAATGAAAAACAAATATAAGCCTCCTTCCATAATAAAATATCGGTCTATATGTGTACATGAAAAAAGAGTGAAAAAGCCAATTTCGATGCTCCCCGAGATGGGCTGGTTTAGAAATTTGCAATTCATTTAAGGATATACATTATGCAATCCAGGCCGGAAAACCTCTAGTTATAAATATATGTATAGCCAAATATAGATATTATGTGCTGCTTTTAGACATTTATAACACCGAGGCTTAACTCGGTAGCTATAGTGCCAATTATTTATAACCTAAGATTAATTAAAAGAGACGATTCCTGCTAATCACACCCAATGATTGTCCGCATTAAAAAGTTATATCATGAGTCGTGCAACCGGAAGCAAGATTACTGGGATATCTTGACGAAGCAACTGTCTATAAAATGTATTTTTAGATCATTCATTTACATATGTAATTTTTTAACACGATGCTTGAATTGAGGTTTGTTTTATGATAATTCACTGAGTGTAAAACAAGTAATTTCGCACCTACTTGTAGGTATGCCTGTGCTGGAGATAACCATCCATAACTTAGGCCGGCACCAAGTTAAATAAATTGTAGGATCGTACAATTTATTTAACTTGGTGCCGGCCAAAGTTATGGATGGTTATCTCCAGCACAGGCATACCTACAAGTAGGTGCGAAATTACTTGTTTTATACTTAGTTACTAGTACAAAAGGAAATCAGAAGCATGGCTGGGGAAGAAAAGGCTTCAGGGAATAGGGAATAGGATACAGGAAAATTGAAATAAATGGACAGGGATATGGGTGGGATAAATCAGTAAAGGGCAGGTAACTAATAGGTGACCATACAAAAACTAACAGAGAAAATGGAGAAGGGCAGCGGGATAAAGACAAAAGCAACGGATAAGGACAATCACATGGAAAAATAGAAACAGCTGGAGAAAGAAAACACCGGAAAACTGAGATGCGAAATAAAAACAGTAAATAATAAACAAAAACGAGAGACTGAAACTGGAAAATAGGAACTTGGAATGTGAGAGGAATCATTAGAAAATAAAAGGAAATCGTAAGAGAAATGGCAGACAGAAGTATGAAAATACTGGCTGTCACCCAGACTAAGAAAAAAGGCAATGGCTGTATAGATTGGAATGAAGAATATATATTTTTCTACAGTGGAGTCACAGAAAATACCAGAGCACAGGCAGGAGTTGGTTGTATCCTGGCATTACAAAAATCAGTTAAGAGAGGTTAAATTCATTTCAGAAAGAATACTCTTAGTAGAAATGGAACAGAGTAGAAATCAGAAATACCGAATAATTGCAGCACATGGTTCTAACGAAGACGAAAAGGTTAAAGCGAAAGAGAACTGATGCAAAACACATATGAAGAATCAGATGTAGACAGTTTCATTGTAGGGGATTTAAATGGAAGGGTATGCAACAAGGCAGAGCAATGTGATGGAGTTATCAGAAAGTATGGTGAATAGGAATTAAATAGGAATGGCAAGAAAATAATTCAGTTTTGCATGAATAACAACTTGGCTGTAACAAATAAATTTTACCAACAGAAAAGCATCCACAAGTATACAAGAGTAATGCCTAGCAGAAACCAACAGTCTCTCATCGACTATCTCATCACGGAGAGAGCAAATTAAAGCAAAATTGAAGATGTAAGAGTCCGAAGAAATGCAGAAACAGAAAAGCATCCACAAGTATACAAGAGTAATGCCTACCAGAAACGAAAAGTCTATAATGGACCATCTCATCACAGAGAGAGCAAATAAAAGAGTCCAAGGAAATGCGGAAATAGGAAGCTATCACCATTTACTAGTAATATACATAACACAAACAAGAGAACCAGAACCAACTCCAAAGGCACGAAGAACCAAACCAGAGCAAAAGAAAAAAAAAACACAAATTGCATGAGGAGGGCTGTTGAGACGAATACAGAGAAAATTAGCAAGAGAATTTAATATGGACATAAAGGAGTCGAACAATACTGAAGAGTGGACCAGGTGCAAAAACGTTGTGATGGAAGTAGCAAAGGCAGCATGCGGAACTACGAAATTGCAATATGAGAAAAAACTCACAGTTTGGTGGACGGGAAAGTGAAAGGAAGTAGAAACAAAGAAGATGTGGAGAAAATATATGCAATCAAACACAGAAGAAGATTTAGAAGCATACAGAGTCCAAAGCAAAAAAGCTAAAGAAACGGTAACTGAAGCAAAGAAAAACAGTTGGGAGGATTCTGGAAGAAAAATAGAAGAAAGCAAAGGTGCAAATTAAAAGTTGTTTTTCAGAATAATTACAAGCTTTCGGAAAGAACAATCTTCTACTCTACAGCAACTTTTGAGCAAAGAAGGAGAAGTTTTATGGGAAAAGTGGGAAATTAATTGGTCGGACTTTAGATATCATGACGTATAGTGTTTTCACTTAAAATTGAAAATGTACCTGCAATGAGGGTTTATTACGGTCAAGGGTTCTCCATTGTATGGCGTGCTGCGAAGAGGCGGGCGTCCAGGAACGTAACCAAATAATTTACTTTCGACGAAGATGCTGCTTAATTGTTTTCTCTTCGATATATACACAATTATATCACTATGATCATAATATAATATAAATTAAATTGAATTCAATAATCTTACAACTATCTACGTCGTTTTTTATGAGTCGGCGGACGTAATTCTTTTTACAATTTTACAATTCGATATAATTTCAAGACTACAGACGCCAGTAGATAATTAAGAGCCGTCACCTAGGAAACGGTTTTAAAAGGATTATACATTCGCCCATGCAATTAAGGTCCATTGTACCTTAATTGCTGGGCGAATATGCAGTCCAGGTAGACAATCAGTTAAGGCTGCCTCAAATAGTATTTCTCTCAAATAGTCTACATCTGTCTTTCAGTCGGTGTTAACTTTTATATTGCATCAGTACTCATTTTACATACGTGTGCATATTATCATTTATAAACTTGTGATAAGGTAGAGTTTATTTAGATGGAAACATCGTTAAGTGAAACTGCAACAATTATTTCATCAATTTATAATGACACTCAGTTCGACGATCTATTTGAATTATGTGAGGAAAGAAGCCATTCCGAAAGTTTTGTTGAATAATCCCTTCGACAGTCTACACAGGGAAGCTGTTCTTAAATTGATTTTGATAAATTTCAAAACAACCATCATCTAATGGACATATCAACTATCGAAAATGAAAATCAGGGATTAATAAAGCATGCTTTTCTTTCAACTGATACTAGAAGGATAGTCGTAAATATTTATAACTCCCTTATAAGCGAGAATCATGCATATCCACTGCGAAGAATTTCCATTCTGATAGGAATATCATATTCAATGGTTTGGAGAATAATTATTAAAGGACATCTAGAAAGGAAAAGAAGAATAAGTTCAAAATTTACCGAAATAGACGATGCCATCGCCAAGCGGATCAAAAATATAATTTACAATTCTTATAAATCAGGTAACGTTCCCACGGTCCAATTTATTTTGGAAACTCTTGGAAATGATTTTCCATATAAGGAAAACTTTGTATAAATACCTACTTAGTCAGGGTTTTAAGTATAAAACTTTAGACAAACGAATTGACATCATGGAATCGCCGAGATTGCAAAAAGAGCGAATAGAATATTTATCTAAAATAAACGAATATAGAAATGGTGGGAGATCGATAATTTATTTGGATGAAAAATGGTTCGATACTCACGACGTCGTTTCCAAGGGATGGGTTGATAATACAAATAAGTGTCACCTTAGAGCACCGTGCAATAGAGGAAAAAGAATTGTTATTCTTCATGCAGGAGGAGACGCAGGTTTTGTGTCAAATAGTTTGCTCTTATCAGCCAAGAATATTGCATCAAGCTCGTTACACTATCATCAGCATATGAACGCCGAATTATTTGAAAATTGGTTTCGCAATCAATTATTGCCCAAGATACCCAATAACTCAATAATCGTAACGGATAATGCAACTTACCACTCAAAGCAAATTAATAAAATCCCAACCGCCGCTTCCAAGAAAGGCGATATTGTGGATTTTTGCATTCAAAATGGTATTTTTATTCCCCTAAGTGCAAAGAAAAAAACATTATTAGAACTTATAAAAAAACAAAATTTCAAAAAAAAACGTATGTGGTTGATAAGATGGCAGAAGAATTTGGTCACCACGTGTTACGCCTTCCACCTTATTACTGTATCTTCAATCCAATTGAGCTGATATGGTCAACTTTAAAAATAAATTTGCGGTAAAATAATGCACATCCCAAAATGAGTGAAGAAGCAATTCAACTTGTTCAGCGAGAATGCAACAACATTTCAAGTACCATTTGGAAAAACTGCATCGATCATGTGATTAAAATTGAAAACGATTATAGGTCGCTTAGTGTACTAAATCTTATTATTACTGTTCAAAGTGAAAGTGATAGCGATGAATCTAATTTACTGATGTTAACGTCGTTGATTTTTTAACGCAATGAGCAAGTCAATAATGTTATGGGTAACTTAAGTTGTTTGTTTCGCGAATCATACTGTATATAAATTTTCTATAAAATTATAACTACATTTGTAAAATACAATTAATTATATGTACACTTAAAAATACAATGAAAAGTACAATTTAATGAAAATGAATCACTAATGTTAATTTTCTACGGGGCACTGAATCTGTATTTTCTGATACAGAAGGCTGTACATGAATTTGAAAAAGTTAACACACACATTATTTTCAGATAACAATAGATAATCAAAACATTAAGTTATGATAATTTTGACAGCAAAATGTTTTGCGGTCTTTTGTTTTTGTTTTGTGTTTTTAATGGATTTCTTCGTCCCTTTTTTGTAGCCCTTTCTTAAAGCTTTCATGATCGAGCTGTTCCACTTGCATCTTCAACTTTCATCTCCACTGACATCACGTTCACTCTAGTTTTTCAAATCATGCCGTGGAGCAAGAAATAAATAGCGCCGTCTGTTTTTAGACGATTCCTCCGTTTTCACGCGTGTAGGTAAACACCGTGTTTAGCGTCCATCGCGCGTCCAAACTGAGCGCGTCTTTTGTTCACTTTTTCACAGCCCATTTGATCGTAATTTAGAAAATTGCGGGATTCCCGCGGAATGGGGGAATGCAAATGGTATAGCGGCGCCGGCATTGTTGTCGCACGTTCATGTACAACGTACGACATGCTAGGGCCACAACCTACAATACGTAAATTGTGGCGGTGCAATAATTAGTGGGAGCCTTTATTAACTGATTGCCGGATGTAGTAGCTGTAATATGGCCTTGAAGACGAGCAGAGATGAGCGCGACGTATCCCCTTGGTCCATGAATGAACGAGTGCTGCAGCGTTGCCAAGTTAAAGAGTACATTCCTTTTCAAAGGGATATTTAGAGTTGCGCGTTTCAATAAACTTGATGACTTCCTGTCTCATAGAACGTCTATAACAATTTTCTATTAGGTAAAGCGCAAATATTAGAGGAAAATTGAATCATGGCAAATGTAAATGATAAACAAAAAAGAGAACAAGTTAAATGGAAAATCGAAATGTAAGAGGAATTAATGGAAAAGAAAAGAAAATGTGCATAGGCAGCAATACAAAAATATCAGCGATCACCGAGACTAACAAAAATGTTAAGGATTACATGAAGGGTCTCGCAAAATGCTGTTATGCTAGTAGGCGGGAAAATAACATAACATCGATAACCTTTCTTAGCAGTTTGAAGACAGTGCTGTTATACTAGTAGGGCGAAGAATAACATAACCTCAATAACCTTTCTTGGCAGTTTGAAGACAGAGCTGTTATGCTTGTAGGCGAAAGAATTACATAACCTCAATAACCTTCGTGGGCAGTTTAAATGACAGTTCAGTTTAAATGCTAGTAGGCACAACAATGACATAACCAAATAACATTTGTTTGAATTACAGTTCTGGATAATGCAACACCAATAACAATCAAGTGGCACATAAACATTTGCAGGCGGCATATTTCATAGTCTACACTTGCTGCCAACAACAATTAATGGATTTTTAATACTAAAATTCAATGATTACTTTCAAATTCCAAAGAATGCCGTCACATATTAAATAATTACTCACAAATTTTCTATTATTTCGTCAAAATTTTAATGATTTACGTTAAGATTTTTTTTAATTTTTACCAACATGTAAATTAGTTCTGTTAGAATTATAATTATTCTGTTAAATTTACTGTAATTAGTGTGCAAAACTATTAATCTTTTTAATACAATTATTCAATGATTACAGCTGATGATTCGACTATTACATAATTACTAACAAATTTTAAATTATTTCGTCAAAATTGGAATGATTTCCATTGAAATTTGATTAAACTTTACTAACATTTAAATTAGGTCTGTTAGAATTATAATAATTCTGACAAACTTACTGTAATTACTGTCAAAAACTATTATTGACTTATTTAACATTCAATGATTACTGTCAAATTTCCAGGAATGCATTCAAATATTAAATAATTATTAACAAAATTTCAATTATTTCGTCAAAATTCGAATGATTGCGGTTCAAATTTGATTCATTTTGAGCAACATTTTTATTTAGATTCTTGTAGGTGTTTCCTTTATGGAAAATTACATCGTTTACATATCGAGCACAGTAATGTTAACAATGAATAATTATATTAATATGTTAATAATAACAATGAAATAAAATAGCAATATTTATATACAATATTTAAAATATGTAGTATAAGATTATACATAGTCATTAATCCATCAATTATACCTAAGATACATGAGCATACATGCATACATGCACACACACATGCACAGATGCATACATGCATACATGCACACACACATGCACAGATGCATACATGCATACATACACTCATTCACAGAACATTTAAATTAGTTCTGTCAGAATTATAATTCAAAAACCAGTAATAACTTTTTATTTCTCAAATTCAATGATTATTGTCAAATTTCCGAGAATACCAAATATTAAATAATTTATAACATATTTTCAATTATTTTGCCAAAATTTTAATGATTTTCGGTACAATTTTACTTTAACAACATTTAATTAGTTCAAAATTATAATTATTGTGTCTTACTGTAAGTTTCAAAAACTATTAACTACGTTTTAATACTCATATCATACATTTGACAATGATTACTGTCAAATTTAGAATTGTACTGTGAAAATTTCAATTATTGTTGTCAATATTTTAATTATTCTGTCAACATTTTCTTGATTATTGCCTAATATTGTTAATGTATTCTAACATTACCAACATGTGTTGTGTAACATCACCATTTACGCTTTAACTTTGGAACAAACCCTTTGAATCATCCTGAATATGGATAGTTGCCCTTGAACATTTGATAGATTTTTACATGTTGCACTGGGACATTGATAGATTGACAAACTTTTGCAGATTTTGCCAGATCTATTGAAAAATTTACCGGTTTTCACGCTGAAGCTCGGAATTTGGCAAATTTTGACAATTGCATTTGAAAATTTGGCAGATTTCCACGGTTTTAATTGAAAATTTTATGTATGTGGACAGTTGCATTTAAAAATCTGATAGATGTTTACATTGTAACACTGCGATATCAAAATTAACCAATTTTCGGTTTCGGGCAGTATCTATTGAAAAATTAATAAATTTTCACAGGTTAAGCTCAGAATTTTATAGATTTTGATTGTCTCGGACAATTGTTCAATTGTTCGAAATTTTCGCAGAGTTTGCCAGTATCTATTGAAAAATTTACTGGTTTTCACCACTGAAGCTTAGAATTTGCCAAATTTTGTCAGTTGCATTTGAAAATTTGACAGTTGCATTTGAAAGTTTGACAGATTTCGACGGTTTTAATTGAAAATTTGATGTATGTGGACAGTTGCATTTAAAAATCTGATAGATGTTTAGATTGTAACACTGCTATATCAAAATTTACGAATTTTCAGATTCAGGCAGTATCTATTGAAAAATTGATAAATTTTCACAGGTTAAGCTTAGAATTTTATAGATTTTCATTGTCTCAGTCGAAAATTTTCGCAGATTTTGCCAGTATCTATTGAAAAATTTACCGGTTTTCGCCTCTGAAGCTTATAATTTGGCAAATTTTTACTGTTACTTTTGCAAATTTGATAGATTTCGACGGTTTTATTTGAAAATTTTATGTATGTAGACAGTTGCATTTAAACATCTGATAGATGGGTCGCAAATTTTACCCATTTAGAAAGTTGTTAAAAACTGAACAGATTGTGACAGATGCAATTAAAAACTTAGCGGATTTAAACCGTTTTTAATTAAATTTGACATACAGGGTGATTGAAGAGGTGTGGTCCAAGTAAAAAATACCAATTCTGTCATAAAAAAATGACAATTCTATGACTTATTTTCTGTTATGACTTGATTTAACCGAACAATGATACAAACTAAGAAATCCTCTGATAACTAGATAACGGTAACTAGATAACGGTTAGAAATAAGACATGGGTTTATTAACATTTTTACATCGTATAGTATCTCACATTACACCCTTAATTATAGACCATACATTTTCAATCTCCCTGTATATATATGTTAAATTGTAAATGTGTCGAAAATTTTCCAGTAATTTAGACAATGCTGAAGAATTCGACGACAATATTTGAAAAATTCTAAAAAACAAAAGAAAATAACTCGTTAATTCAAAAAAGTCAACAGAATAAAATATATTTATTTTTAGTTTTGCACTACAAGTAAATGCCTTGGTATTTTTGAACAAATCTAAAGCATGCCTTGTTATTTTTTAACAATACCAAGTGGCGTGTTAATTTTAGAAATATGCCGAAATAAAGGTGCCAACAACTTACAAAAAAAAAAACACAATTTTTGAGAAATTCAAACAAAATAACTCCAGAATTGAAAATTGAAATTGAAATGGTTGTTTTTAATATTCCTTCTTAAAATGTCCATGTGTTGTGATTGTGTTGTGATTTCCATGTGATTATTTTTGAACAATTCTCTAGAAAATAATTTGACAAATTCGGCAATTGAAAGTCGTGTCGACAATATTTAACAGTTTCCTAAAAAATAAAATAAAATAAGGCGGAAAGACCCCATATGGGGTCGATAGCCCAATAAAGATCGATTATATATATATATATACAGGGTGTCCGGAAAATACGTGTACAACGTTTGACGACAGACTCCTGACGTCAAAATAGGTCGATCTAAGCCGACTTAGTTATATCCAAAATTGTCTCGTTTAGCCGGTAGAGGGCGTCAAAAAAAACAAAAGTATAACAAAGTTGAAAGTATCTATTGTAAGAAACTAAGTAAAACAAAAACATTACTTAAGCAAATGTGTAAAATGACCGCCATCTTGCTGAATACACTTATTAACACTCTTTAAAAAATGATATTGGACCCTATCTAATGTCTCGGAATTATTAAAATGGTTACCTGCATTTAAAATCCGCTGCAATAAATCATCGCGTGTGTTTACCGGAGTCTTGTAAACTTCTGTTTTAATAGCGCCCCACAAAAAGAAGTCACACATATTTAACTCAGGAGAACGTGGTGGCCATTTTACTGGTGCATCTTTGCCTCTTCCAATCCATCGGTTGGGATACTGATGATGTAAGTATTGCCGAACGGCAACGGAAAAATGGGGCGGGGCACCATCATGCATATACCACATTTCCCTCCGAAGTAAAATGGGCAAATTCTCCAGAAGAATTGGTAATGTGTCTTGCAAAAAATTTAAATAAATATTTCCATCTAACCTGTTTGGAATAACAATGGGACCAATAAGGTAGTGATCAATAATACCTGCCCAAATATTAATTTTAAATTGATGCTGATGATGTGCAACTTTAATGGCATGTGGATTTTCATCGGAATAAATATGTTCGTTGTGCAGATTGGTTACCCCAGATCTTGTAAAGCATGCCTCGTCAGTAAACATAATTTTTCTACAAAAATTTGGAACAAGGATTCTTTTGTTTCTAATAAATTGACAAAATGTAAGCCGCATGGGGGGATCAGTCGGTAAAAGTTCCTGGACTTTTTGTATGTGGTAAGGATGTAACAACTGTTCTCTTAAAACCTCATTGACAATCGTTTTAGGAACATTTAACTCACGTTCTAAGAGACGGGTACTGGTACTTGGTTCTTCTTCAACTCTTTCCAGAATCATCTCTTCTGTTTCCACAGTTCGAGTTGTTCGCATACGACCCCTGCCTTCAAACTTTTTCTCAAAACTGCCCGTTTCCCGAAGATGACGCTCAATATTGGCAAATGTTTGGTGGTTTGGTATTCGACGGTTAGGAAACCTCTCCATGTAAACCCTAACACTCTGACGCCCATTTCCTCGACAAAACCCGTATACCAGGAGCATGTCAACTTTCTGAGAGTTTGAATAATTTTCCATTTTTAATGGTAAAATGAACTTGTAATTCAATAATGTTGATCGTATACTTGAGTAAATATTATACTTGATTAATTGTCAAATTATTAAACGTCATTGATATTAATTTTTGACGCCCTCTACCGGCTAAACGAGACAATTTTGGATATAACTAAGTCGGCTTAGATCGACCTATTTTGACGTCAGGAGTCTGTCGTCAAACGTTGTACACGTATTTTCCGGACACCCTGTATATGTATATATATATATATATATATATATATATATATATATATATATATATATATATATATATATATATATATATATATATATATATATATATATATAAAATAACTCGTTAATTAAAAATAAAATGTCTTGATTTCTTTTAATTTTTTAATTTTTTTTAGCCATTAACCTCTGAATATGGCTAAAAAATATAGCCGAAACTAGCTAGCAAAGTCTAAAACATACAATAAAAAAAATAAAAAAACAAGAAAAGATCTTTATATGTAAACTACCAGTAAGTACTCCAATTAAGAAGAATACAATAAAAAATAAATAGAAATTTTTCGGAATATCTGAAGAATTTTTGCAACATTTTGTGGCAAATTTCTTCATATTTTTCTAAAACATTACTGTCTATACTTTTTGTATATTTAAACAAAAAACCCTAATAATGAATGTATCGACAACTTGTCACTGGTTTGTGTCAACAATAAAAAAAAATGTGTTGCCATTTTTTTCAGAAATTAAAGCGGATAATCTGAAAAATTAGCTACAATTAAAAAGAGGAACATTTTTCTAGATGAATGTGATGACGATTCTTTACACATTAGGCAATGTGTTATCTAATTTTGAACAAATACCTTGTAAATGTGTAGACATTTTTTCAGTTATTTGTGAAGATCAGTTGATCAGTTGATGATCAGTCAGAAGATCAAAAAAGTGTCGAAACACTTCTCGACAAAATCATCGTATGTCTTCTCAAACATCTAAAAAAAAGGTCAATATTGGAGGCATCTATACCTTTTCAAGTTCAAATTGAGACCAATCAAGTTCAAATTGAGACCAATCAATTTCAAATTGAGGCCAATCAAGTTCAAATTGATACCAATCAATTTCAAATTGAGACTAAACAAAATCAAGTTGACACTAAACAATATCAATTTGATAGTAAACAAATTAAATTTGTTATTACAACTTGATATTGTTTAGTGTCAACTTGATTTTGTTTAGTCTCAATTTGAAATTGATTGGTCTCAATTTGAAATTGATTGGCCTCAATTTGAACTTGATTGATCTCAATTTGAAATTGATTGGTCTCAATTTGAACTTGATTGGTCTCAATTTGAACTTGAAAAGGTATAGTTCGTAATACATGATGAAATTAAATAAAACTCTAAGTTTGATAATGATCAGAATGTAATCGAAACTATAGTCACTAATTTTAATAAACAGTGTGATATGAACAAAGAAAAGTGTTTGTTTTATTTAATTTTATCATGTATAACGAAGTAGTAGATACCTTCATCATTGAATATTGTTTTATTTATTCTAAAAAAAAAAGATAATTTAGTCTACTCTCACGACAAACGTTATTGTGCAATAATCGCCTTAGAATTTATCTACTTGCTTGTGTAAGGGTCTTGTTTTAACGATATGATTGGATGAATGACGTATAAGTGAAATCACCATTCATATTTTAATTAGTACTTACAGTACTAGGTTTAAAAATCCCACATCTCAATATTGCACGTACTAAAATCCTTCCAGCTATTAATTTTTGTTACAAGCAACTCAATTATGTTGTGGAGCAGATATTTACAGCTTCTTTGTGCAAATACGTGCACAAATATACCCATCATCATCAATATGTGCTTGAAGTATTCACACGGCAATGCCCATGCTTCCTTTCTTCACCGCCATATTTCGTCCTCTTTATTTGTCGCGCTTTTCAACAAACAACTCGCTCCTGCCTATGAGGGACCACACAAGTTCGAATGTATGCAAATTTCTCGGCTAATTTAGATTTCCAGATAGACGTGTCTTATTGTGTTATTAGGCTTAGTTTGGCGAAGCCCAAAAAATCGCACATTAATTATGAGGCGCAGTTGATTACCGCGAGTTATGAGGCAATTCAAGTGCGGCTGTAGGTAATAATATATCAAGTGAATTTATATGTTGTTTGTTTTTTTTTTTTTTGGCATATTATGAAACGGTGTAATTATTGCCATGTAGATTATCACATAAAGCGATGTTTGCAATGCTCACCTTTGCCAAAGTATATTTAGGTGTAAATGTAAATACGTGCATTTACCTTTCGCGTTTCTGAAGAATTTGTCCTCCTTAAGTGTGCCCACATAACCATATTAGGCAGGTGGACCCAATATGACCTACCTGAAAAACTTTAACAACACAAGATAGAGCTTATCCTTTAATAGAACAATTGTTATTTTTCCAGCTCCAGCTTCATGTATATAATTGTTTTTTATTATTTTGGTTGTAATTATACAATCATCAATGTTCCAATTTCCAAAAAATTTCAGTTTTGGAAGTCTTCTAGCATGGATTTATGGCTCAATTGATTGAGTACGGGTGTTGGGATAGTTTTCCACTCGTGGCATTACGACCATAGACGTCCCCAGAAATTTTACCAGTGTGGGCAAAATTTCTGGGGACGTCCATGGTCGTAATGCCACGAGTACCTGATGCACCTTGCGTTCCTCTTTTTCGCTCTCATAAATATTTTTATACCCAATGCAACGAACACCGCCAACTGTGTTATATAACTTTAGTTTACGGCCGGTTTTTAATTAATTCTTCAAAATTTATGGCGCCGATCGTTTACGCGGACGAATTTCAGCGTGTGGGGCGTTTTTTCTGTGGGGCCTAGAACCGTTATGGATTAATTAAATAAAGCTTAACACCCTTATTTAACATCCGGGCGCAGTCAAAATAGCCTATAAATAGCCTCCCTCACGTGCGCGCTTGCAACCCTTTAAAAGCCGGGATTTGCGTCGGTGGTGTGCGGGGGCGGCCTACATAAATACGCGGCGTGCCCCCTCGGGGGGCCTCCTTCCCTCCACCGGTGACCACATGGAGGGCAGGTGTCGGGCACCACCGATACGCGACACTTAACAGCTGCTTATTACTTATTAATTTACCAGCGCCCCACTTTCTCATTATTGCGATTATTACCTAATGCGGACACCAACATGAGTGCGCGTTACCAACCGTCGGTTATTAATTGGCTTTGTGCGCGAGGGGATTAACAGCTTTAAGCCCGCGAACTGGACAGTGTTGCAAGCCAGAAGATTAATGCGCAATTCGAAAATTATCGCAGATATTATGCAAGAGCCGATTTTATACTCAGATACCGAATATTATGGCATTTACATATACACCACTTAATTGAAAACGACAGAAAAAGTATGCAATATATTATTATGAGCCTCTCAGAAACAAAACTGGCTCCACACGATGGAAATTTCGTAATTAACTATGGAAAAAATTAATGCATTTATTCATCTCCACACAAGTAGGTATAGAATAGATGAATTAACAACGAAATTAGTAAATTACAAAGTATTGCTTAAAAACCGAATAGAACGCTTGAAACCGACTTGTGTAAACTTTTTTTAGATTGCCGTTTTCACACCCTTTGGCAATTTGTTACAACAAGTTAATTTAAATGTCCATTCAAGTGGCTGTGACAAAAAAATAGTATGTTAGTTGATACAAAAATATTTCTACAATATCAAATATCACATGTGCATGTTCAATGCGCTGTGAAAATTTCCCTAATAAACCTGCCTGGCTGGTGTGTTTTTTTTTATAACAATATTTATATACCGAGTTTTCATTTGCATCCCTTATCAACACCAAAAGAAATATTATTTGTTCCTTTCATCAGATTTCATAAAATATCACCTATACAGTTTCACCTGAAATGCTTGGGCAAACTTCACAAACGTGACGTGTAGAACAAAACTGTGCACAAAGTTCCTATAGATAGGTGATATACGTTAATCTAAATTTCGGAAGAAATAAGAAAAACAAAACACCATTTCACAGTGTTTTGTGAAAATGGTGTTTTGTTTTTCTTATTTCTACGAACCTTTCACAAGCTCCAAAATTCTACTTAAATTTCGCAAATGTATTGAGAATATCGAAGTTTCCAAGAATTAAGTCTAGAATTTTAAAAGTCTACCAGAAGTTTCTAAAAAGTTGCGCAATTTTCTGAATTTTTCATTATTCAATTTTTTTAAATACTTGAATTTATTGAATTGAATTTGATTGAATTGAATTTATTTCAGAAGACAACATTTTGCAAGTCGATTTTTCTGAATATTGTTTTAATTATTCTTATAATCAGTTAAGTACTTCGGAAGTATGGCACTCAAATAAATTAAAAATCTGCAGGAAAAAGGCAGCACAAAAAGCTGAAAAAGCTATAAAAATTCATTATTCAATTTTTTTAAATACTTGAATTTATTAAAATTTCAGAAAACAACATTTTGCAAGTCGATTTTTCTGAATATTGTTTTAATTATGCTTATAATCAGTTAGGCACTTAGGAAGTTTGCACTCAAAAAATGAAAAATGGGCAGAAAAAAAGGCAATACAAAAAGCTGAAAAACGCAGTGAAAAGGGCAAAATGGGCAGTAAAAAAGGCAAAACGAAAAGGCATAATTGATTGGGAATTTGTTGATAAATTTATTGAAAAGAGGAGTTGTTTTTTTATGATCTTTGATATTGTGCATTGGATATTTGTTCTTGTTGGTTGCCAAATGTTGAGTAACAAAATATTTCTTATCACAGTATTTTGTGAAAAAGGTGTTTTGTTTTTCTTATTTCTACGAACCTTTCACAAGCTCCAAGATACTACTTAAATTTCGGAAATGTATTGAGAATATCGAAGTTTCCAAGAATGAAGTCTTGAATTTTAAAAGTCTACCAGAAGTTTCTAAAAAGTTGCGCCATATTCTGAATTTTTCATTATTCATTTTTATAAATACTTGAATTTATTAAAATTTCAGAAAACAACATTTTGCAAGTCGATTTTTCTGAATATTGTTTTAATTATGCTTATAATCAGTTAGGCACTTACGAAGTTTGGCACTCAAAAAATGAAAAATGGGCAGAAAAAATGCAATACAAAAAGCTGAAAAAGGCAGTGAAAAGGGCAAAATGGGCAGTAAAAAAGGCAAAACGAAAAGGCATAATTGATTGTGAATTTGTTGATAAATTTATTGAAAAGAGCAGTTGTTTTTTCATTATCTTTGATGGTGTGCATAGTATATTTGTTCTTGTTGGTTGCCAAATGCTGAGTCATAAAATATTTCCTTTCACAGTATTTTGTGAAAAAGGTGTTTTGTTTTTTTAATTCTACGAACCTTTCACAAGCTCCAAGATACTACTTTAATTTCGCAAATGTATTGAGAATATCGAAGTTTCCAAGAATGAAGTCTTGAATTTTAAAAGTCTACCAGAAGTTTCTAAAAAGTTGCGCAATTTTCTCAAAATTTCATTATTCAATTTTTTAAATTACTTGAATTTATTAAAATTTCAGAAAACAACATTTAGCAAGTCGATTTTTCTGAATATTGTTTTAATTATGCTTATAATCAGTTAGGCACTTAGGAAGTTAGGCACTAAAAAAAAGAAAAATATGCAGAAAAAGGGCAGTACAAAAAGCTGAGAAAGGCAGTGAAAAAAGGCTAAATAGCAGGTAAAAAGGGCAAAACGAAAAGGCATAATTGATTGTGAATTTGTTGATAAATTTAATGAAAAGAGGAGTTGTTTTTTCATTATCTTTGATGGTGTGCATTGCATATTTGTTCCTGTTGGTTGCCAAATGTTGAGTCTCAAAATATTTCTTTTCACAGTATTTTGTGAAAAGGGTGTTTTGTGTTTCTTATTTCTACAAACCTTTCACAAGCTCCAAGATACTACTTTAATTTCGCAAATGTATTGAGAATATCGAAGTTTCCAAGAATGAAGTCTAGAATTTTAAAAGTCTACCAGATGTTTCTAAAAAGTTACTCAATTTTCTGAAAATTTCATTATTCAATTTTTTTAAATACTTGAATTTATTAAAATTTCAGAAAACGACATTTTGCAAGTCGATTTTTCAGAATATTTGATTAATTATGTGCAATTTTCTGAAAATTTCATCATTCAATTTTTTTTAAATACTTGAAATTATTTAAATTTTTAGAAAACTTAACATTTTGCAAGTCGATTTTTAAGAATGTATTTTTTTAATTATGCTTTTTATTAAATACTTGAATTTATTTAAATTTCAGAAAACAACATTATTATCACATGTGATTATCACTTATTAGTCAATTCGAGTTCTGATTATCAGCTACTTGGCCGTCGCTAGGATAGGGAATAAAAGCATTGAGTGGTATAATCAAAGTAAACATTGAAATTTCATTCTAGTCATTGATATTGAGACAATAGTCATTGCAATTTTTATAGTAATCATTAAAATGTTGACAGTAATAATTAATAAATACATAAAATTTTCAAAATAAACATTGAAATTTCATTCTAGGCATTGATATTGTGACAGCAGTCATTGCAGTTTTTCTAGTAATCATTAAAATGTTGACAGTAAAAATGAAATTTTATATGTAAACATTGAAATTTCATTCTAGTCATTGGTATTGAGACAGCCATTGCAATTTTTATAGTAATCATTAAAATGTTGACAGTAATAATCAAATTTTCACAGTTATCATTACAATTTCATAGTAGTCATTGATATTGTGACAGTAGTCATTGCAATTTTTATAGTAATCATTAAAATGTTGACAGTAATAATGAAATTTTCACAGTTATCATTACAATTTCCTGGTAGTCATTGATATTGTGACAGTAGTCATTGCAATTTTTATAGTAATCATTAAAATGTTGACAGTAGTAATGAAATTTTCAAAGTAAACATTGAAATTTCATTCTAGTCATTGATATTGCGACAGCAGTCATTGCAATTTTTATAGTAATCATTAAAATGTTGACAGTAATAATCAAATTTTCACAGTTATCATTACAATTTCATAGTAGTCATTGATATTGTGACAGTAGTCATTGCAATTTTTATAGTAATCATTAAAATGTTGACAGTGATAATGAAATTTTCACAGTTATCATTACAATTTCATAGTAGTCATTGATATTGTGACAGTAGTCATTGCAATTTTTATAGTAATCATTAAAATGTTGACAGTAGTAATGAAATATTCAAAGTAAACATTGAAATTTCATTCTAGTCATTGATATTGCGACAGCAGTCATTGCAATTTTTATAGTAATCATTAAAATGTTGACAGTAATAATCAAATTTTCACAGTTATCATTACAATTTCATAGTAGTCATTGATATTGTGACAGTAGTCATTGCAATTTTTATAGTAATCATTAAAATGTTGACAGTAATAAAGAAAATTTTCACAGTTATCATTACAATTTCATAGTAGTCATTGATATTGTGACAGTAGTCATTGCAATTTTTATAGTAATCATTAAAATGTTGACAGTAGTAATGAAATTTTCAAAGTAAACATTGAAATTTCATTCTAGTCATTGATATTGCGACAGCAATCATTGCAATTTTTATAGTAATCATTAAAATGTTGACAGTAATAATCAAATTTTCACAGTTATCATTACAATTTCATAGTAGTCATTGATATTGTGACAGTAGTCATTGCAATTTTTATAGTAATCATTAAAATGTTGACAGTAATAATGAAATTTTCAGTTATCATTACAATTTCATTGTAGTCATTGATATTGTGACAGTAGTCATTTGCAATTTTTATAGTAATCATTAAAATGTTGACAGAAATAATGAAATTTTCAATGTAAACATTGAAATTTCATTCTAGTCATTGATATAGAGACAGTCGTTGCAATTTTTTGAGTAATCATTAAAATGTTGACAGTAATAATGAAATTTTCGCAGTTATCATTACAATTTCATAGTAGTCATTGATATTGTGACAGTAGTCATTGCAATTTTTATAGTAATCATTAAAATGTTGACAGTAATGATGAAATTTTCTATGTAAACATTAAAATTTCATTCTTGTCATTGATATTGAGACAGCCATTGCAATTTTTATAGTAATCATTAAAATGTTGACAGTAATTATGAAATTTTCACAATTATCATTACAATTTCATAGTAGCCATTGATATTTGGACCGTACTTATTGCAATTTTTATAGTAATCATTAGAATGTTGACATTAATAACTGAAATTTGGACATAAATATGGTTAAGAAAACTGCTATCACAACATTTTTGCGTCACGTTGAATGCGATTGCTGATGTTGCCTTTAGTAGGATTGGATTTTACAATAACAATTAAAGATTTACACCATTTTTGCCTGATTTTAAAATTCGTCAGTAATAATTGGAGATTCTATTAGTATAACTGAAGTTGTTACGGAAATCATTAAAAGATTGACAAAACAATTGTTATTTATGACAAAAGTATTGAAAGTAATCTTTCACCACTCGGAACTCTTATTGCATTAATTGAAGTTTAGTGCTCATATTTTTTTTCTGCAGGATTTAATTTTTTTGCATTAATTTAAGTTTAGTACTGATAATGTTTCCTGCAGGATTGAAATTTTGTCAATAATAATTGAAAATTTTGGTAAACATAATTGAAATTTAAGTACAAATTTTTGTTTTTTTAAATTATTTTGAAAGTCGTCTACGCTCCGGCCACACGAATCCAGTCGAGAACTTAACTATTTGAAATTTTAAAGTTGATTTACACCTATAACATTTACACACATTAATGAAGGTTACACATCACCACTAAATAGATTATTTCAAGCCGTACAACTTTTGTCTGAAACGTATTTCACGAAACCGACTTTCTTTCGAGATTTCCTGGTGTATCCGTATTGTTTCAACACCCTGTATAATGGTATATGTGGAAATCCTTCCTGATTTTATGGTACGTTAAATGGGATATTTGCACATTCAGGATAATAATTATTCAATTTTTTCCCCTTAAGTAAACAAAAATTGAACAATAATTATTATCCTGTTTGTGGAATTATTCCGTTTAGCATACAGGGTGTCTCTAAAATGGTGTCCATATTTTATACGTTACATACTACTAACCAATATGACTCCAAATGCATAGACGAAATTTTCCTGTCATAGTTATTTTTTAAGTTATAAACATAGAGATTTCCTGGTGTATTCGTATTGTTTCAACACCCTGTATAATGGTATATGTGGAAATCCTTCCTGATTATATGGTATGTTAAATAGGATATTTGCACGTTCAGGACAATAATTATTCATTTTTTTCCTTGAGTAAACAAAACTTAAAAAATAATTATTATCCTGATTGTGGAATTATCCCGTTTAACATGCAGGGTGTCTCTAAAATGGTGTCCATATTTTATACGTCACATAGTACTAACCAATATGACTCCAAATCCACAAAAAAATCCTGTGATGGTTATTTTTTAAGTTATAAACATATGAAGTTGCGTATGCAGATTCTCTCTTTATAATATCTTCAAAAATGTCATCATTTAAAACGGTCCAAAGTTGAATAAGAAATTTGTTGATATGAATTTGTAACTCAAATGTTGAGAGAAAAAATGGGTGTAATTAAACTTCGATGAAGGCAGAAATACATCAGTAGATAAGACAAGGACAGTTCTAACGCATCCCCTATCAAACCATATCCCCTATAAATCATCCCCTAGACCGTGTCACTTCCAGATTCATTTATTTAAAATTAAATTAGGTTAAATTGAGATTTAACCTAAGATTCTCTCTATATAATATTTTCAAAAATGTCATCATTTAAAACGGTCCAACGTTGAATAAGAAATTTGTTGATATGAATTTTTAACACAAATTTTGAGAAAAAAATGGGTATTTTTAAACTTCGATGAAGGCAGAAATACATCAGTAGATAAAACAAAGACAGTTCTAACGCATCCCCTATCAAACCATATTTCCTATAAATCATCCCCTAGACCGTGTCACCCCCAGATTGATTTATTTAAAATTAAATTAGGTTAAATTGAGATAAGAGCCGAGCCGTCTGTCAGATCATCTGTACCTAGGTCAGCCCCAGATGATAGGTCAACTTTCTTTCGAGATTTCCTGGTGTATCCGTATTGTTTCAACACCCTGTATAAAGGTATATGTGGAAATCCTTCCTCATTATATGATATGTTAAATGGGATATGTGCATATTCAGGATAATAATTATTCATTTTTTTTCTTAAGTAAACAAAAATTGAACAATTATTATTATCCTGATTGTGGAATTATCCCGTTTAGCATACAGGATGTCTCTAAAATGGTGTCCATATTTTAAACGTCACATACTACTAACCAATATGATTCCAAATCCACATAAAAAAAATTCCTGTGATGGTTATTTTTTAAGTTATAAACATATGAAGTTGCGTATGCAGATTCTCTCTTTATAATATTTTCAAAAATGTCATCATTTTAAGCGTGCCAAAGTTGAATAAGAAATTTGTTGATATGAATTTGTAACTCAAAAGTTGAGAAAAAATGGGTATTATTAAACTTCGATGAACGCAGAAATACACCAGTAGATAAAACAAGGACAGTTCTAACGCATCCCCTATCAAACCATATCCCCTATAAATCATCCCCTAGACCGTGTCACCCCCATATTGATCTATTTAAAATAAAATTAGGTTAAATTGAGATAAGAGCTGAGCCGTCTCTCAAATCATCTGTACCTAGGTCAGCCCCAGATGATAGGTCAACCCCCAATTAAACTGGTCCAGAGATGATTTAATTAAATATTAAATTGAATAATCTGGGGGGACACGGTCTGGAGGATGATTTATAGGGGAAACCATATCCCCTAGGGGGATAGGTGATAGGGGATAGGGGATAGGGGATGAGTTGGAGCTGTCCATGTTTTATCTACTCACATCTGGCAACTATGGAAATACTTACTTTTATAACTGTTTACAACTGTTTAAAACTGTTTTTTATAATGTTTTTATAACTCTGGCCATGAAAGTGATTACTCATTTTTTTCATCTTGACAACTAACTTATTTGTCATTTTCGTATTCGATTTTGTACTTGATTTTATTTAAGGAAACAGAAATAAACAACAGAATACAAGCAACGACAAGAACATTTCACACGATTAAGAAAATTATACTAAACAAAAAAATATCCCAGATAACAAATAAGCAAAATCCTACACACTTAAGGCGCGTTGTCAAGTATCAAGTTTAATTGGTCGCTTTTAGTTGATCAACAAAAGTTGAATGAAAACTATAGTTTAAAGTTGATCAACTCATTATAGTTTTCATTCAACTTTTGTTGATCAACTATAATCGATCAATTAAACTTGATTCGTGAGATCACGCCTTTACATAAATGTTGATCAAAGTCTGCTGCGAATCATGTGATAATCAGATGGACTTTGTATGATCGCAAAAGAGTGCCGTTTGGTGACAGCACCTCATTTTTTTGTTGTTCCTTATTCTGCTGTATTTCAAAATCTTTGAAAAAGTGTAGTATCTTCTTGAGTAAATTGTTAATAAACATGTTATTGGAGAAGCTTACTCGTATGTACGTTTGAAGAGTGAGTAGTGGCATTCTTTCGATCCATCAGATGTACGATAATTTCTTTAGTAAGAAATGTTTTGAAGCAATTTGACTGCATTTCTTTCACAAATGACAAATATCTATGGCAATATGATGGCAAATTGAAGCTGTTTGGTGGCCACCTCAATTTTTTCTTTGTTATTCCTGGGTAGGTTTCTTCGTGTCCCTTATTCTAATGCCGTTCGAGATCTTTGAAAAAGTATAGTAAGCTGATGCCAAGCATGTTCTTGGAGAAGTTTTACTCGTATGCTTGAAGAATTAGTGGCATTATTTCTATTGGTCAAATGTATGATAATTTCTTTAGTGCGCCAGTCGGAGATAAAAAATGTTTTGAAGAAATGTGAGTAGCCTATTCATCCAGTTGGAAGTTAAAAGCTAGTACCTACATCCCGCGAGCGATGAATTTTTTTCTCCGAGGCGATGAAAGTGCAAGCCGTGATGGCATCACGCTATATTTAACCACTTAAATTACTGGAGTGGCTGTTAAAAAGTGCAAGATGGATTGCATCCAGGTAGCCATTGGGGCCCGATTTTTGCCACTCGGGCTCTCAGAGCGCGCTGAAGATTTATGCTAAACCGATGGACGCCGATATAAATAAGTGAATAAATAATAATCAGCGGCGGTGCCCCGTGTTGCGAATGTCTGGAAGAATGCGGCGAGACTCTCCAACTCGCCAGCATTTTAATTAATACTCCTCGCTCAGCGGAATAAAACAAATGGCTGTATTAAGCGCGTATGAAAATCTGTAATACAGGGATTTGCATGCGCTCAGGTATGCGGAGAGGCTCGTATCTTGGCGTTTATTTGCGCGGCATAAATAATTCATACGCACTATCGGGATTCAATTAACGATTTCGTACGGGAGAGTTACGGGGCCAGGTGCGGACCTAACGAGATCCGTCGCGGCCGAAGGTGGGAGACACAAAGGCGATTTTGATTAATACGCCCCTGGAACAGTGATGGGACAGGTGCCATCGACGGCGCGATTTCCACCCCCCAACCCCCTGACCGTCCGTGGGGTGCGCGCGCGAACTCCGTCTTCTCCTGGGGCGGCACGAAGGACCTTCCTCGAGGAGGCCGGCACCTGTCGCCACGGCACGTGCCATCTGCCAGGCTATCCTTAATCTCACCTGAACACCGCTCTGCCCAATAAACCGGCAAACAGCGCTCTTTGTGTCTCGCTCCCAGTCATCCTCGTTCTATTCAAATTTACGTTTGACAAACGTCGTTAAGATAGCGGGCGAAAAAACGGCCAATTTATGTGTATCCGAGAGGAGTTTATTGAGGACGCACGGCGGTAAACAAGGGACTGAATAGTATGCACCCATATAACTGCGTTTTTATGCACGAGATCCGAAAATAAAAACGGGCAGGGAATGTAATCACCGAGATCTTACAAATAATAAGGCAGCCATAAAACCGAAATAAACTGCCTTCGAAAACAAATCGTTACAATTCAAAACAATTAATTTGCTATCTTTGGCATTCGACGATTTACAAATCTTATAAATGCACCACTAACCGACATGGAAACAAGAAAATACATATATATACAGATCATCCATTATAGATATGAATTGTCAAATTCAAGGTCCCCCAAAATGTCACATTGTATAACAATTTTGACAGTCTACTTGTAAAAAACTAGTAACAAATATGTCATTGATGCCAACCTGTGTTTCGAGGTTATGAGACCTATTAGTTTTTTAATAATTTGAGTTGGTTTAATAACAAAAAGTAGGCACCGTTGCAATTTTAAGTTAATAAATTGCGAAAATGAGAACGAAACAAAAACGTTTCAATTAATTCAAAATTGGACAATTCGTCATCAGATTCTGACTCAGATTGCCCTAACGATATAATTATTGGAGGGATGTTTTCGCTATATGTATTTCCCATATACTTCTTCCAATCGTCTTTGATGAGCTTTTCGCAATGTTGGATATTATTTCGCCACATTTCTGGTGTAAATTTTGAAAGGGCCTCTTTCAAGAAAATAAGACGTTTTTCTAGTTTACACATCGTAAGTTTACTGGCGGCAAGTACTTTCCGCCAGTAAACTTTCGAAATCTAAACGAGCCTTTAGATAAGTCTACTTGACGAAAAAAAATTCAAATGTAACGGACGCTTTCCAAAATTTGGTATTACATTTTTTGAATTTAGAGAGAACACAAGTCATTCAAATTTCAAAATTAGGTATTAATGATTATAAGTTTGGCATTAGCACACTTAAATTTGGCTTTAATATTGTTATTTGTCATAAATCTAACCTATTAAAATTTGACTTTGGTCATCACAATTTTGGGTTTAACTTTCTTTGGTTTGGCGCAGTGTATGTGACAATTTTCAAATTTAGCTTTAATATTTTTAAATGTGATGTTAAAATTTTCATACCTATGTCATAAATATGTTCAAATTTAAAGTGAACCTCACAATTTTGGCATTGGCCTTCTTAAAATTTGCGTCGCTATTGTGATAATATCATAAATCTAAACCTTGGTATTAGTCATCACAATTTTGGGATTAATTTTGTTTACTTTGGCGTCAATATTTCTGCATTTGTCATAATTTTCAAATTTGAAATTTATCTTTTTAAGTTTAGTGGGAATATAGTTGTATATGTTATAAATATTTGAATTTTCGCAATACTTAACCATTTTTTTAATTGTGTTGGATATTTACCAAAATTTTGCAATACATTTCTTGAATTTAAGTGTACACAAGTCACTAAAATTTCAATATTAGATATCAATGATTATAATTTTGGCATTCTTAAATTTGGCTTCACAATTGTTATTTTGTCATAAATCTTACCTTTTAAAATTTGGCATTAGTCATCACAATGTTTTGATTAACTTTCTTTAGTTTGGCGCAGTGTATGTTACAATATTCAAAGTTAGTTTTAATATTTTTAAGTGTGATGTTGAAATTATCATACCTAAGTCATAAATATATTCAAATTTATAGTGAAGCTCACAGTATTGGCATTGGCCTTCTTAAAATTTGCGTTGTTATTGTAGTAATATCACAAATCTAAACCTTGGTATTAGTCGTCACAATTTTGGTATTAATTTTGTTTAGTTTGGCGTCAATATTTCTGTATTTGTCATAATTTTCAGATTTGACATTAATCTTTTTAAGTTTAGAGATAATATTGTTGTATATGTCAAAAATATTTGAATTTTTATATTAATCTTCACAATACTTAACCATTTTGTTTTAATTGTGTTGGACATTTTCCAAAGTTTGTTAATAAATTTTTTGAATACAAGGAAAACAGTAGTCACTAAAATTTCAATATTAGGTATTAATGATTATAATTTTGGCATTCTTAAATTTGGCTTCACAATTGTTATTTTGTCATAAATCTTACCTTTTAATTTAGTATTGACCTTCACAGTTTTGGCATTTGCTTTCTTAAAATTTGCTCCACTATTGTGATAATATTACAAATCTAAGCCTTGGTTTTAGTGGTCACTATATTGGGATTAATTTTGTTTAGTTTGGCGTCAATATTTCTGTATTTGTCATAATTTTCAAATTTGACATTAATCTTTTTAAGTTTAGAGTGAATATTGTTGTATACGTCAAAAATATTTGAATTTTTATATTAATCTTCACAATACTTAACCATTTTTTTTATTGTGTTGGACATTTTCCAAAATTTGTCAATAAATTTCTTGAATGCAAAGAGAACACCAGTCACAAAAATTTCAATGTTAGGTATTAATGATTATAATTTTGGCATTCTTAAATTTGGCTTCACAATTGTTATTTTGTCATAAATCTTACCTTTTAAAATTTGCCATTAGTCACCACAATTTTGGGATTAACTTTTTTTTAGTTTGGCGCAGTGTATGTTACAATTTTTAAAAAATTTGCTTAATATTTTTAAGTGTGATGTTAAAATTATCATATCTATGTCATAAATATGTTCAAATTTAGTATTGACCTTCACTGTTTTGGCATTTGCCTTCTTAAAATTTGCGCCACTATTATGATATCACAAATCTAAACCTTGGTATTAGTCGTCACAATTTTAGGATTAATGTTGTTTAGTTTGGCGTCAATATTTCTGGTTTTGTCATAATTATCAAATTTGAAATTTATCTTTTTAGGTTTAGTGTGAATATAGTTGTATACGTTATAAATATTTAAATTTTCATATTAATCTTCGCAATACTTAACCTTTCTTTTATTTGCGTTGGATATTTATCAAAATTTTGCAATAAATTTCTTGAATTTAGAGTGTACACAAGCGACTAAAATTTCAATATTAGATATCAATGATTATAAATTTGGCATTCTTAAATTTGGCTTCACAATTGGTATTTTATCATAAATCTTACCTTTTAAAATTTGGCATTAGTCACCACAATTTTGGGATTTACTTTCTTTAGTTTGGCGCAGTGTATGTGACAATTTTCAAATTTAACTTAAATATTTTTAAGTGTGAAGTTAAAATTATCATACCTATGTTATAAATATGTTCAAATTTATAATGAACCTTACGGTTTTGGCATTTGCCTTCTTAAAATTTCCTCTACTATTGTGATAATATCACAAATCTAAGCCTTGGTTTTAGTCGTCACTATTTTGGGATTCATTTTCTTTAGTTTTGCGTCAATATTTCTGTATTTGTCATAATTTTTAAATTTGACATTAATCTTTTTAAGTTTAGAACGAATATTGTTATATATGTCATAAATATTTAAATTTTATATTAAGCTTCAAAATACTTAACCATTTTTTTTAAAAAGAAAGAAAGTTAAAAAGAAAGAAGTCTTTAAAAATACTTAAAAATTTGGCAATAAATGTCTTGAATTTAGAGAGAATACTGTCACATAAGTCATTAATATTTCAAAATTTCTTATCAATCTTTATTTATTGCACACATCTTTTTTAAATTTCCTTCAATATTTTAATAAATGTAATCTTTTAAGTTTTTGTATTCTTCGTCACAATTTTGGGATTAATTTTGTTTAGTTTGGCGTCAGTACTTGTACTTTGTAATATTTTTCAAATTTAGCTTTAATTTTTTTAAGTTTGATATAAAAATATGTCATGTCATAAATTATTTCGTCATAGTTGTCACATTATTATAAATATAAACCTTTTGAAGTTTAGTATTAGTCGCCACAATTTTTGGATTAATTTTCTTTACTTTACCTTTAGTATTTCTGTATTTGTCATAATTTTCAAAACTGACATTAGGTAATCTTTTTAAGTTTAGAGTGAATGTTTAGAATGAGTCATATACATGGCGATTAGCTCACCAACGAACTTGAGAAATAAAAACTCAAACAAAAAAGTTCATGTAACTATATGGTTTCAACAACCTTTGCAACCTTTTTCACAGAAAATATTTATTATGTAAATATATTTCAATCGTAATACGGTCATCTTCAGTAGGCTGACAGATTGAAATATGTTTAGATACTTAATAGTGAAATTAATAATTACACTTTTTACAAATTAATAGACAATACCAAAATTTTCACATTTTCCTATGATGTATTAATAACATATAACCTTGGCTTTAAATTTAAAGCTTCCCATCATCATAACAATTCAAACGGAGAAAGTTATATGATGGCCATATTTTATATTTAAGTCGTTAAATAGATTTGTTGCGTCTTATTAATAGCGGTATTGAGTACAGAGGATAGCTATTGCGCAATGTAAGATGGTCCGAACAGCTTCGCAGTAAAATTAAATTTGCAACTCTCGAGAGCAGTTCCTCCACATTTCCGCGATTGCTCGTACCATTTATCCCGGCCGTTTACAACCGAAGCACAATAAAATCAATTTTATACAGACCATAAAAGCGTGGCGCGCTCTCCGACTCCGCATTCTAAGAATATTATTTTCGTTAGTAGATAATTAGCATGGAATCAATTTTAGTGCTATCTGAAAATAGTCCCCCAGGTGCTGCCGCTGCAGCTCGTAAAGCTATAAGTGCCCCTGCCCCGACCATATTACGTCGGTATTATTAGCCGAACTGACCATTATTGTTCCCAGCTCACACACACGCACAGACACACGCATACTTTTGCACACTCACTGGCCACATGTCGCACTTTTATTGTTCCGGAATTCGACCTGGATGAACTGTAGCATTGAATGGATTAGTGGAAATGCGCTTAGATATTTATTTACTGTACACGCGGCTCGGCCTTTTTCAGCACTGAATTTTCGTTTGCGAATGGCTGCAGGCACACCTTATGTCAGGGTTAAATAATCGTAATCTAGAATAATACTTGTGAAAGACAGAAGCTTGTAAAACGTCAGTTAGTAGCAGAAGTCGCAAGCCTTCAAAAATAATATTAGATTGCAGCAATTTAATATTTGCAGAAGTTACAAGCCTTCACAAATAGCAATATTGTTATTTATAAGACAGTTTCAAAGCTAAATGAGATTAAATTATTTAATAAGTCAATTATGATCCAATGGAATTTAATATCAAATAATGAGACCATAAAACTTGCATTTACACCAAAATTTGTATTTTTGCACGATTGCAAATCTATGATAAATTAGAAACTAAATAGTAAACATTGATAAAATTAATGTGATTTTCACAAATTTTCTAATTACACAGTTTTTGAAACGTGGTTCTATATTTTTTTACATAGGTGCCGCTTTTCAAAATATATGCAACTTTTTTTTTATTAATAAGTTTGAAGTTTTTATTTTGTAATATTTCAAAATATTTTGTTTAATAATAGTTTTATAATAGTTAACAGTCTTGTCTGTTTTTCAACATATTTACAGAAACATTGATAATATTTTCCTCAAGTACATAATTATCAAAAATAATAAATATGAAAGGTGGTGCAAAGTTAAATATGTTGTTTTTATATTCAATTTCAAGTTCTTATTTGTATGTTGATTTTCATGGATGTTGTTGAAAATCACTTGTTGATAATTTGAAAGTTTAGGGTAACAAATTATTAATCGTTAACATTTAAGTTTCGTTTTACAAAACATATAAACAATGATTTTTATTCATGAGTTTGAAGTTGGCAATTTGTAAAGAAACGGGAAAAACATCGTCCAAGCTAAATATATTAATTGACTTACTGTGAAAAAACGCAATTTGTTTTTCGAATTTAATATTTTCTGTTTTTTGCAAATTAAGCAACATGGACATTCCCTGAAATCAATAAGAAGGTCAAGGTCATGACACATGACAAGGTCTAACAAGTCTTGTTAAAAAGGTAACCATTGTTTTCTGAAAAAAAAAACTGAGTTCTAATTTGACCCCGGTCTCTACCAATACGTCCATTGGAGGTATATAGTCAAAGCGAAATACAAAACAAGTCTATTAAATAATTATATACCAATTTGAATATTCCATGATTTCGTATCAATAATGTGAAGAAGGCATGTACGAGGAATATAAAGAAGTGGCATGTGATAGTGATGACAAGGTTAAGAAAATTCTTGGTTAGGTGCAGGGTCGTATTGTTATTATTGTTTCTTGTTATTATTATGTATTATTTATCATTAATCTAATCATTTAAAAGTATTCACCAGCATAGGTATTGTTGGTGATGAAGCACTGCTGCATCTACATAAACATTCATAAATGTAATATGTAATATGTAAATGTAATGTTTGTAAAGAATATAATGTATGAAATAAAGTTACGCACTTTTAAAAAAAATTCAAAATTGTTTTGTATTGTTCACGACAATTGTTTCGCCACACTGGCTTCTTCAGGTGAAGAAATTGTCGTGAACAATAAAAAACAAATTTGAAATTTTTTAAAAAGTGCGTAACTTTATTTCATACATTAGTAATTATGAATTTTCAACAAATAAAAGCCACATCGATCAACCTATTGTAAAGAATATGTTTCTTAATAATAAATCTTAAACTCAAGTTTGACACACAAACCACATTTTTTGACCACAAAAGTGGTTAAACCCATCCACTCCAATCGAAATTTCGTGCAATGTAAAGCACTGGCACTGCAATTTCCTGCAATAGCTTAAAGATTAACAGATATTAAAATTAAGATAACAGTTTTAGATTGAGGTTTCATTCATTACACCGGTCAATACTGTTTTTTTTTCCCTTAAGTTTAATGACTGTTTCTAAGTATATTTAAGGTGGTGGTTATAAAAATAATACTGGTTTTCTTCTAGCAACTCTACTTTTTGAAATAATACATCAATACTTGTTTATGTAAAGGCATTTTTTTTATATTTCATTCAAAATCACTACAAAACCTTCTTTTGTAGGGTTTTCTCGAATGCATTGCTTGTGGTTGATCTCTTTGTATACACCAGCAATAATCCGCAATCATATTGGTCTCCCTTTTTTGGAGACCAATCAAAAATAGTCATAAATTTTTTTTCCGAAAACAAAATATTTTTTTCTTCTATTATGTACTGCATATATATTGTGTATTGCGTATGAAAAATCGTTAACAGTAATGTGTACGTTAGTTGACAGCATATGTTATATAAATGTATGTCATAAATGCATGTGGCATTTGAATGTGATGCTCCTAGTTGCCGATAGCCCCTAGGCTATTCATCATTCAACTTCGTGCATTCGTTTATCTACATCAATTAAGCAAATTCTGCAGGGATTACTTAGCGAGATGACATGTACAGTCATGCTCACATATATCTAGTACAAGATATTAGGTTACAATAGCAATTTTATATAGCAATGTCAATTCGTTTGTACTAGATTTATGTGAGCATACCTGTACATTAGGGTGGACCTTATTTTTGGACCTTGAAATTGTTGTCACGACCCCTCTTAGAATTATGCCACTAGGTGAAAAAAAAAAGTGTGCAAAATTTGAGATTGATTGAACAACGAGAAGACAAATTTGAAAATATGAAATTTTAAAAATTCCGTCAGATTATGTTTTAATATGTTTTTGAATTTTTATTTTTCTTCTTTATATGAATATTACAAAATATATATATTATATCATTAAACAATCTTGAAATCTTTCAAATGTAAAGAAATGACTCTGAAATAAAAATATTATCTATGCCAATATATTTGTCATTTCGAATCCTGCATATTTTTTCTTGAGAATTTTTCAATATACCTACTGGTTATACATATATCATATCGTGGTTTCAGAATTATAATTAGGTAACTCAAAAAGCGAGTTTTGAGTAATACACAAATTAGGTTTCACGCTTCAATTATTTACAATTACCGACACATCTAGTGATTCGTACTGTTACTTTTTTTAATTTAATCATGTTGAAGAGTTGTATACGGTGATCTGAGAATATACATTTTATATAAAAATTATTTATTATTAATGATTAATTATTCAAACGTGAGATTCCTAGTTTTAGCACTGATTGAAACTGATTTTGGTAAATCAGCTAACTACAAGGTCAGACTGAAATAAAACTGTAATTAACACTTAAAAAATACTTTTATTTTTGGACAGTACAAGACAAGTATTAACATTATTTCTCTAAAAAAAATGGCAAAAGACGAAAAAAATCGTGAAACAATTACCAGTTATAACTGGTATAACAGTTATAACTGAAATGTATAATTCTAAATCTACCATTAAAAAAATTAGACTTAATAGATTCTTGGAAGAAATAGTTATTTTTCATTCCTCTTCAGCTGTACTCGAAGACGATGGTAGATTTACATAAAAATTGTAATAATCTTTGCTGATTGCAAAAGGTTTGCAAGAACAAAGGAACAAGTCATTGTACTTACTTCTTGTGTACTTCTTGTGATACACCTAGGTGTCTCATTTAGAGTTTGCAAAGTCTGGTGTGAGGACTGCCTTGTATTATTGCTGCACTCTACCACATACAACTCTGCAACTCTGCAGGATCCTGAAAAAAAATATTCGCTATACAAGGTCGGGTTTTCAAAATTTCTAACACAATGTGCCACGTCTTCTGCCATGTGCCATGTCATCTGCCATGTGCCATGTCTTCTACCATGTGCCATGTCTTCTGCCATGTGCCATGTCTTCTGCCATGTGTCATGTCTTCTCGTTGCCCGATCGATTTCAAACTTGGCACACATTATTTTTTCATCAAGTGATACAATACTAGGGGGCGTCGTGAAATAAATAACGAAAACAAAAATCACCAGGTACAGATAAGGTCCACCCAATTACATACAAGTTGTCTGCATCGAAATAGTTCTTTTGATGAAGTGATGAACTTTTGATGCACTGTCGGATTCTATAAGTGTAAAGCCAGTTAAGATGACATTAGTAACCGCACCGTGTTAACAAACATGGCGCACACGAAGGAGCGGGCACGAGTCCAATACGTGAGGTCCACCCACGTCACGTATCTCCGTGGTGGATTCCCTGGAGTCCGGCGGCCTATGGCGAGCCGAGGAGACGGCACCGGCGCGTGGGTGCCTTCGCCTGGCCGCGGAGGACCCGGGGCCCGGAGGGGGCCACTGATTGAAACGACCTTACCGCTAAACGAGGCGGTTATCTCGGTTGGCATGTGCCGGACGCATTGTGAATGCGACGCGGGTGCTGGCCACTGTCTGCGAACGCTTACGCATGACTTCATTATGCATTTCAACAATTTTTCATTCATGTCTTGGTCTCGCCAGCGGGGGACTTAACCGTAAATTCTTCGGACGCGAATCACGGCTCAAACCGCAGGACTAAACAGTAGCAGCCCAACGCCGCACCGCGAGCATTTTGGGCGTTACGTAAATCATGCGACTGGACCACCAGTGATGATGCACCGATGATTTTATGGAAATCAATAAATTGATTATTCAATACTTTTTAAATGCAAATTATATGTTACCAAAAAGTAATACGAGGAATAAAACTGTAACTCCACCAAGTACTGATCGGAGGTTGTTCAATGGACCTCCTTATTGAAGACCTAAAAGAGTTGGATAATATTCTCTGTTTAAAAAATCAAGCAGGAAGAATTGTCACACAAATCAAAGGCAGTCACATTCTAGCAGCTCACTTTGCAAACATTCAAAAAGAAAAAAAAAAGGTAGCTTTGAAATTGGCAGTGAAAAACCAGGTGGGCATCAGTGGTACGCTACTTTGACAGTGTAATCAGCAACAGGTATTGTCTGCAAACTTTGGCGGTGAATGAACTAGTTGTCAAGTATTTTCAAATAGATACGAAAACAATGCTATTGGATGATGATATTTTTTGGGTAAAACTTGAAAACACCAGACATCTAGAACCCATTGGAAAATGGATAACCAATATCGAAGAAGACAAGCCAAATGCTTCATTAGTTCTGGTATCTTCTCTTCTTTCCATATCTGTTTGCAAATTTCTAGGAACAGCTGCACTACACTTTCCCCCATATTCTTAATCATTTCTGTAGCAATTTTGTTCTGTCCTGGTGACTTGCCATTCTTTAGCCTTTTTATTCCTTCTGTTACTTCTTCTATCGTTATTTCCTCATCTGTATCTTCCTCAATAATATTTTCCTCTTCACTTCACTTAGATCTTCTTGTTGGTACACCTTATTACCTGTATCTAATAAATTCTGGAAATACCCCTTCCATCGGTCCATAACATGTTTCTCCTCTGTTAAAAGTTGCCCTTTCTTGCTTTTGATTGAAGACATTGCTCCATTCTTATCCTTTCTGAGGCTTTTGATCATTTTATAGAACAGCTTCTGATTTCTTTTGCTGTCTTTTTCCTATTTTGCCCCAAATTCTCTCCAGCTCTTCTGTTTTGATTCCAATACCAATTGTTCCAACTTTCTTCCTTTGTTCTTTGTATAGCTTTTAATCATTCCCTGATTTACTGTTTAGAAACTTTTTCCACGTCTCTTTTTTGATCTTAATTCCTTTCTTGATTTCGTCAGGCCACCGGGGTGTTTGTTTTTTGATGTTGGATGTCGTACAGATACCACATAATCTTTTTGCAGTTGCTATAATAATAATTTTGAATGTATTCCATTTGTCTTCAATGTTCATATCTCTAGTCATGCCCCTACTTTTTTCGATTTTTTACTCACTGCATCTGCGTACTCTGCGTACTGCTGTAGAGTACGCAGCAGTAACCGCAGTAAAACTGCCGTTTTACTGCTGTTCAGTTTATAGGATCTTTATTTTCATGTATTCGTGTTCTTACCGTCTGTGTATATCTTTAATAATATAATTATAAAATTTAAGGCTCTCGAGTTCTTCCCTCCCATTTTGCCCCGTAGTGTTTTCGTGATATGGCTTTCATATCCCAAATCTTGTCTGGACTTCTAGACAAGAGTGAATTCTTAAGAAAAAAAGTATCATTTTTAGGTCACGTCATAACTCCTGACGGTATTAAACCAAATCCTATAAAAATAGAACCAATCCAAAAATTTCCATTACCAAAAACCACAAAAGAGATAAAATCTTTCTTAGGATTGATGGGATATTATAGACGCTTTATCCAAATTTCGCAAAAGTTGTTTCACCGTTCACCAAATGTCTAAAGAAAGGTTCAAAAATCAATATTACAAATGTAGATTATTTAAAATCATTTCATTTATGTAAAGAACTCTTGACAAATGCCCCTATATTGACCTACCCCGATTTTTCGAAAGAATTTAAACTAACAACGGATGCATCGTATATTGCTATAGGAAGTGTTCTGTCACAAGATGGAAAACCAGTCAGTTTATTACTATGTCAATATTGGCGCGTAGATTAGTTAAAATACTGTTAGTTTAGTTTGTTTTTCTATTTCCTTTTTATTTATAAAAGCTCGCTTTAAGGTGCTGTATAGTCTGCCGGCCGTTTTGACTCTATTAGCTATGTCGATGTCGTACTTCCCTTGTCTAGCTAGGCACACACGTACGGGATTTTGAACCGATCTGGCCCGCCGTCCGCATCTGGCATCACGGTCACGCTAATTTGGGACAGATCGGCATGACAGAGATGCCAAACGCGGACGGCGGGCCAGATCGGTTGAAAATCCCGTACGTGTGTGCCTGCCTATTAACTGTGCCCAAGTATTTAAATTCTTGTACTTGCTCTAATTTTTCTCCGCTTAATTGTATGTTGGTTTTCGTTTCTTCCTTTCCTACCATCATAACCTTTGGTTTCCCCCTGTTTATTTTTAGCTTTCGCTTGCTTAGAGCCTCCTCCCATATTTGTAAGTTTGTGTTAAGTTCCTTTTCGGATCTTCAAAAAATCACCAAATCGTCCGCAAATGCACAAATATTTATTTCTACCTTTTTCATATTTCTGTACCCTACTGTGACACCTGTTGTTCTCCTCTCTGTTTCATTTATTATGTCGTCTTCCAGTCATATACTGGACATTAATTTCCGAACTGTTTTACCTTCGCATAATTTTGCAGAATTTTGTGATAGTCTGCAGGGTCTACTAAGATCTACTTCTTACGCGTTTCTTTTTGTATTTGAGCAAATACACGATCGGGAGGAAGAAATGAATGGCCAACCACTGGAAAAATCATTTTAATCTGGTCCAGGTGTTTAGGAGCTTTATTTGCGAACATAATAAGACAGAGCAAAGCCTGAAAATCCCGTGGCACTATTAAACGCGGTAAATTCAAAAATGGAGATAACCACTTCATTATCATATTATTATCATATTATTATTATTATATTATCATATTACCTACTGGACAAAACCAAATTTGCAAGAGAACCGAAAATTTGATATCAATTTTCAATGGGATTTAACCGCTATAGAGGGTTGCATTTGTTTCAGTAGATGCTAAAAGTAAAGAGTAAAAGCCAATCTCCAAATATTTAAAAATTAAATGTTTAACTTAAATTTTGAAATATTTGGAGATTTTACAACTAGACGACTCGTATAGTGTTTTATACTATAGCATGAATCACTCTTCCACTTTGGATTTTGGATTTTGGATTCCACTTGATACATTCAAATTCGGCGATAATTATTTTATTCATATTGAAAATTCACTAATTTCAGCTACGAATTAAACAAAATCCGAGCTTTTATGGTTGTAATGCGTTTACGAGAAAATGAATTCTGACCTGGAAAAAGAGGTTTATTGCGGTCAGGGGTTCTTTATTATCAATTCGGAAGCGAATAACTCAATGGGGAGGACTTCCAGGACCGGTACCAAATAATTATATATATATATATATATATATATATATATATATATATATATATATATATATATATATATATATATATATATATCTTATACATTATTTGCATGATTAAAGTAAAATATTACCGATTATGTCTGAATGTCGTTCATTTTCTGGTGCAAGACCTGGACATACACACGAAGCGTACCTCTACCAGTCATAAATTTTGGAACACACAAGAGACCTCAATAAACCTTTTTTTTTTTGAGGTCAAAATTCATATTGTTGTGAACGTACTATACCTGATTATACAAAGATTCTAATAAGTTTAATAATAATAATAAATATAATAATACTGCTACTACTACTAATAATAATACTACTACTACTAATAATAATAATACTACTACTACTAATAATAATGATAATAATACTACTGCTAATAATAATAATAATAAGTAGTATTCCACTCATACTACTGGTTTCCTGGTCTCCTGGTTTTCAACTAAACAACTCTTATCCACAATTATTATAAAATTAACATATTGAAATTAATTAGCAGATTCTTAATCTCGTGCTGTTGAGTCTATTTGTACTAGTATTTACTAAAGGGTGCTTTTTCAGAGTTGTGGGGGGGGGGTCTACGATCCCTTGAAGTTTATTATGTGGGGGTGGCTCTCTTCTTAAATTTGCTAAATTAGACTGTGGCCTCGCCTGAAATTTATACTAGGGGGGTTCGAACCCCTGAACTTCCTGTACTCGACACCAGTGATTCCAATAGACCTGTTAACACAGTTATAATTGCCAAATAATATCTTTAATTTTCTGCCAATTTTGGAGAAAAGTGTTTATTTGAAAATATCAGGTTTTAGAGATGTCTTCCATTCATACTCTTGAAATGTCTTTTGTTGAATTCTGATTTTGGTTCTAGTTTTGTTGGATTACCTTTAATACTATTAATAGTAGTAAATTCTATAAGGTTGTTATGTTTAGTACTTACGGGTAAAAAATTGATAGTAGAATTGATGGTATTTTAATTTTATTTTATGATTTATTTATGTATTAAAAATTTTTTTTTTGACCCTAGGTACATATTAAAAATGTAATGGATATGAACTTTAAAGAAATAATAGCCTTCTATTGTTTTTTTAAATATTTTTAATGAAGTATCCCATTACTTGTTGAAGTCTTGTTGAAATTGTATTGTTGAAATTACTACAGAGATGTCAATTACAGGAAAGTGTACATTTTTAGTGTTTTTTTGAAAATATCAGGTTTTAGAGATGTCTTCCATTCATACTCATGAGATTTCAAAATGTCTTTTTGTTGAATTTTGATTTTGGTTCCGGTTTTGTTGGATTACCTTTAATACTATTAGTAGTAGTAAATTCTTTAAGGTTGTTCTGTTTAGTACTTACTGGTAAAAAATTGATAGTAGAATTGATGGTATTTTAATTTTATTGTATGATTTATTTATTTATTTATTTTTTTTGCCAGTGAGTACTAAACATAACAACCTTAAATATATAGCTGGTAATCTATGGATAAAACCTTAAACTTAGTAATTTTTTGTTATCGACACCGGTTTTCTAATCGCCTAAACCTGCTATAAATATTGTTATTCTACCAATAAATGGTATGATAAAAAAATATTTGTTGAAATTGTAATGGTAATGGTAATAAACAAAATTTCATAGTACTCTTGTTATAATAATTAGGAGCGGAAAGACTGCGGATAAGAAGCGGATAGCATAAAATACACATTTTACACATACACATTAAATGTAAACTTCAATACACATTTTTATTACTTTAATAATATTTTCTTTGAAAGTTACAAAGGAAATTTTATTAAAGTAATGGATATGAACTTTAAAAAAATAATAGCCACATCTATTGTTCTATTAAGTATTTTTAATGAAGTATCCCATTACTTGTTGAAGTCTTGTTGAAATTGTCTTGTTGAAATGACTACAGAGATGTCAATTACTGGAAAGTGTACATTTTTGGGAATTTACTCCGAATGCACAGGATTGATGGGACCCACCAAGTCGATACCGGTCTCCAGTTGTCCGCAGAGATAATATCCAAATGTACAAATATTTATTTTTTTTAATTTTTTTTAAAAACTCATTTTTACAACTCAAAGTTTTCGTTAAACTCATTAAACATAAATACAAAATACAAAATATTCAGATTTCAAAAGTAATAAATTTGAAGAACGAGTGTCCTTTTTTTGACGATAATTCGTAATTTTTGAAATGTATTCAGATTTCAAAAGTAATAAATTTGAAGAACGATTGTCCTTTTTTTGACGATAATTCGTAATTTTTGAAATGTATTCATTGGCTAAAAAGAAAGAAGTCCACTTGTAATAACTTGTATTGTACAAATATCTTTGTTCAATTAATTGCCTGTATTGTAATTATTTATACTGCTCTCGTGTATAAACTCGCCTCTTTATTGATGTAATTAAACATCTCGAGATAACCATAAATGCCAGGAATTAATTCCGCATACGATTCCTGCGACGCTGTGTTTTATAACGCCCGGCGTTGTTATTGTTAAATAACCATTTGTATTATTTTTGTACCTCATTGTGTCGAGGTTCTTCACACGAACCAATTACGCCTGTGAACCGTATAAATTACGAATTACACTCCGGGCAATTAAGACCGTTTACGGCCAAGTTCGTGTTAATAAATAAAAACAAAAACATCGCTGTTGATGGCGATGGCAATCAAACTTTATCCAAGGATATTAATCTGTGAAGCTATAAACATTAATTCAACATCATTCTGATTGGAACTATTTTTTAAACAATCAAGTTTAAAAACCTCGAGCATTTCTCGTTTATGTATAATATTAATACAAGAGATATATTGTTGGGATTTTACAACATCACAAAATGATGCTGATTTGTAAATAGTAATAACCAAATTAATTGTTGGTACTGAAAAGTAATTGCATGACCAATTGCATAAGATTTTCACGTATGATGTTCTTAGATCAGAATTGTATTTCGTTCGATTCCTGTTCGTGGCAATAATTGAATCCTCCCGAATATAATCTTTATGCAGAATATTATAAGAAATTGATTATGGCAAAGGTAGTAATAATTGCTGAAAATCAAACAAAAACAAATAAGTCGAAGTTTTTCGAAAATATGTTTTGAAAAAAATGATATTGCCGAAAATCAAACAAAAACAATTAATTCGAAGTTTTTCCAAAATATGCTTTGAAAAAATGATATTTAACACTCTCTAGCCATTGATCGAACACCATACATAAATTAACGAGTACCAGAGATGACATACAGTTTTATATTAATTAACACGCGATGGGAATACTTAGTTGGGTGAGCAGGGGCATTTATCTTGCCCCATGTAATAAAAGTCACGAAGTGATTTATACCGGCTGACTTATTTGTGTTGGCCGGCGTCAAATTGCAAGGCTGCATATTTTTTTCTTCTGCGCATCGTGTTAAGTTCTTCCTCCACTCACTAACTTAGCACACGACTCTTGCGTTTTTACTATCCGGCACTGGCTGGTTAACATTAACATTCCGAATGTAAACTGCAGATTCGGTACATATTTCTTCAAAATTCATTTTCTGAGGACTAAAAATTAATCTGTTTGTTTAAAATGTAAAGAATTATGCACTTTCAGGTTTAGCAATTTAAAATTGTAAAATGGGAATGTGCAGTTGGGAATTACTTCCCCGGATAACTGGAGACCAGTTTCGATCTAGATGGGTCTCGTCAGTCCAGTCCAGTCCAGTCCGAAGTTACATTTTCAAATTAACTGTTTGTGTTTGTGGAAAATGACACAAACTATTTGTGCCAGCGATAGTAGAAATTCTTCGGTTTTAATGTATGTACTGTACTGTACCGTACTGTACTGTACTATACTGTACTGTACTGTATGTACTGTATTGTTTTTAATGTATTTTAATGTATAGACGTAAAGTAACGTCTAGATTTCGACTGCCTCGCGTGTTAAATTTTCATTATGCTGTTGTTAATTGTTTGTTAAAATTGAATATTCATGTTCTGACACCGTTTAGCTTTGCAACAATATTATTTTGTTACTTCTTGCATTTACTTGCAACAATATTTTCTTACATGTTGCATTTGACTGCAACAATATTATTTTCTTACATCTTACATTTGCCTGCAACAATATTATATTCTTACTTTTTACAGTTACTTGCAACAATATTTTCTTACATCTTGCATTTGACTGCAACAATATTATCTTACATATTCCACTTTGTTTAATTCATTGTTAAAATTGAAAATATTCACGTCTTGATGTCATCAATCTTTACAATATTATTTTGTTGCTTGGTGCATTTTGCTTGCCATTTGAAAATCTGCGAGTTTGCCATTAGGTTTGGTCTGGGCGCACCTTGATTAATTCTCTGTGACCGGAGGAAGTGAGCGTACAAATTCGCGCTGAAAGGTCGTCGAGTCGAGACAAAAAGTGGTGATTAACAGGTCGGGAATTTACTAATTATGCGTTTCCTTCTTTTTCAGATATCCCGACGCAGGTGCCACCACTCACGCCGGGGACGAACAAGACCATGACAGAGGCGCTCAAAGCGTCTTTTGCGTCTTGGGAAAAAGAACAAATCCGACTTAACATTACCAAAGGTAAGAAAATTCATTAGTTTAGCGAGAGAAAATCAATAGGAATATATTTATTTATTTATTTATTTATTTATTTATGCTCCATACCCAAAGGCTTATACACGTCATAGAACAAAATAATGTCAGAATATACATAATAATAGTAAAACACAGTTAAGGTTTCAAACTCCAAAATAAATCTTAAGCATAATCCTAAATACAGGTATAAAACTATGATTAGCCCCACAATGTTCAGAACATTGACGAACAAGTAATACTGTTTGGTTTAAAAAAAATCTGATTTGATTACACATACAAAAAATCAAAATGAGTGGATAGAAACCTTGAATAAGAAAAATAATTAATTTTTTTTAATGAAATAAAAACCTAAGAATAGGGTGGTATGTAGATTAAAAAACCAAAAGTTTAGTGTAGATAGAAAGACTAAATACGTATCTACACTACAAGGATAAGTGAGACATACACTCACTCACGTAATAAAATACACACGTTGCCAGGTACAGTTAAAAAAAATATATCAATTTTTTTAATTATGGGCTCAAAAAATCAAACTATGTCCTTGATTACTGGGCAATCCAAGAAATAACTATGTTTTTCGTCTAACCGTACCTAAGTTAAGAAAAGTTTATAAGTTAGCAAAACAAAGTCGATGGTAATATAAAAAAAAATGGTGCTGCTCGCAAAAGCTCACCTCTTAGCCTAGTTGTCCCTTGGACTCTACGGGGCTGAAGTCCCTTAACCCAGAGTTGTACTCGTAGGGGAGGTAAGGGATGAAGGGTCGTAACCCGCAAGAACCGGCCTAAATATAGAGGGTGGTATGAGCACCACGTGTGAAATATAGAGGGCAAATTCTTACCTAAAGGTCTAAAACGGCCGATAAGTGATGTGGTCTGAATCGTATGATCCAGTTTTTTGATTGAAAGTGGTGGGGCCCTCAAAAATGTGCGACTCAACTCACAAATCACGCTTTAATGGCGGTCACAATCCCGGTATTTTACCGACTTCCGTCGCAGACAAATACTTCATCAACTAGACGTGCGATCTCGCAACGATTAATTAATAATTCGCGAACGAATTTACGGTGCAAGCCTGATAGCATGGAAGGAAAAATTGAATTTATTTAACTTCCCAGGGTGCTATCGTAGCCAGCCCTTCGATCCTGTTCGTGTGCGCCGAAAATAAAACGTTACACATCATCCAAAATTACCCCCCGCCACTCAAAATAGAAATGGGGTAAACGCAAAACTATGTTTAAATATGTATGTATGTATGTATGTATGTATGTGTGTATGTATGTATGTATGTATGTATGTATGTATGTATGTATGTATGTATGTATGTATGTGTGTATGTATGTATGTATGTATGTATGTATGTATGTATGTATGTATGTATGTATGTATGTATGTATGTATGTATGTATGTATGTATGTATGTATGTATGTATGTATATGTATCCCTACTACCTCACCAAAATTTCATAAAAATATTTTAAACCATTTTCGAGATATCGCATTATAACACTTTAAAAAACGTATATACCGAATTTCAACCAATTATTACATGTGGAATAATGAAGACCAAAACAACATTAGCAGGCATCAGACAACATTAATGAGAATTGCAGAAGCGAAAACCATCAGGACAATACGTGGTAAATCGGTGCTAGATGAAACAACGTTAGCGTCGGTAAGAAACAAACGCATGACTACAACACTGAAGTCAGTGTTGAAAAACAAAGCAAACGAATGCGGGAATAGTTTGAAGGGTTGAAGAGAAACGTTGAAAAAGTAGGAAGATTAAAAGACAAGATTTTGAAGACTAGGAAGGACTGGATAATTTGGAAGAGTTGGATAAAAAAAAGTCACAGGATGAAGATCGATAGGTAGACTGACGAAAAGATAATTGGTATCGTCTTCCAACAGGCGTGAAATGAAAAAAAAAACAGCCTACCTCAATAAAATAAGAATTAGTGAAGAACACGATACAACTGGTTGTAACAAATTGCGGTGGACAACCATAAAATTTCATAAATTTGTATTGTTAAAATTGTAAAGTGTTATATTTTCAAATGTAAACTAACCTAACCTACCCATAAAATTTCATAAATTTGTTATTAAACTGTTAGAATTGTAAAGTGTTATATTTCAAAATGTAATTTAACGTAACCTGACCTAACCTAACCATTAAATGTCACAAATTTGTTCTTAAACTGTTAGGTTTGTATAGTGATAAGTGATATATTTTCAAATATAATTTTTCAGATCTGGCAATTTTTTACTGCATCATTCCAAATTTATCAACTTTTCAATTGTAACTATCTGCAAAACTGTAAAATTTCAACCAAAACTGTCATAGCCTTTCATTTCTTTAACTGCAACTTCAAACCTGTAATACTAATTTTTTTAAGTATAAAATGTCCAAATCCATCAATTTTTGTTGACTAATATAGTCAAAATCTGTCAAATTTTCAACTGCAAGTAGTAAAATCTGTGAAACTTTCAGCTACAAGTAGTAAAATCTGTCAAATGCTAAGTTTCAGCTGTAAAAATAGGCCAGTTTTCTGCTGGAACAAATTGTCATATTTCGAATCGTTAAAATCTGTGAAGGTTTTACCAGTTGCTGAACTGTATAAAAGGTTCAATCATAAAATCACAATTAGACTTAATAAAATTTAATAATAATATTATGAATCTATCACAAATTAAGATAATTTCGGCAGATGGCCGAAATCTGCCAAAATCCCGAACTTATTATTTCAAATTTATTAAATCTTCAAGATTGAAACTGTCCAAATTTGTCAAATGTTTAACTGCACCACTCGAGACTGTCAATGTCTTTCAACGCTAAAAAAATAAGTTTGAAGCATATTTTTAGTATCTTATTTCTATCAATTTTATGTATCAAAATATAAAAATCTGTTAATTTTAAGATTCAACTGTCTAAAGATTTTAAATTTCAATAATTCAAGTTTCAGCAGTTAAAATCAGACCAGTTTTCCGCTGGAATAAATTGTTATATTTTGAATTGTCAAAATCTGCGAAGTTTTTAGCCCTTGCTAAACAGTATAAAATGTACAATCATAAAATCATAATCAAAGTATTAAATAAAATTTAATAATAATAATAATATTAATCCATTATAATTTGTACTAACTCCAGATTCAAATTTGTTAAATCTTCCATTGAAACTGTCCAAATTTGTAAAATTTTGAACTGCACCACAGAAAACTGTCAATTTTAGGGTTAAAATAATGTAAGAAAATGATATTGTCATAATTGACAATCTTCTTTGCGTGCCTATCCGTTACCGGATGTTGGCAATCGACACGGCAATCCTGACTTTGTTCACTACTGTTCTGAACAGTTCGGTGGTTGTAGTATTGTACCATGTTCTTAAGTTCTTCAATTGACAATATCTGAAATTTGATGTATCAAAATGTAAAAATCTGTTAAATATTAAATTGCAACTGTCCAAATATTTTCTATTGCAAATGTCCAAATAATGAAAATTTCCGCTTCAGCTATACAATTAAATAACAATAAAATTAAAATGTTTAAATCGATTGATTTATATTTACTAGTATACTCAAGATTTGTCAAGTTTTAAACTGCATTTAGTCAAATCTGTCAACTAAGTTTCAGCAATAAAAATCAGACCAGTTTTCAGCAACAAATTTTCATATTGCGAACTGTTAAATCTGTGAAGTTTTTACTAGGTACCTGCTGTAAAACTTGGTAACTCCTGAAATCGAAATATGCCAAAATTTTCAACTTAATACTTTAAAGTTAAAATTTGTAAATTTGATCAATTTTCGATTCAAACTGTCCAAATTTGTCAATCTGTACCACGTAAATCTGCCAATTGTACTGCTAAAATATAAAACATCATTAAATTTTCAATTTCACCTGCCTAAATATTTTAGATTTTCAATTGCAAATGTCCTACACATAATTTTTTAAATTTCAGTCGATAGCTGAACTTAACAATTTGATGAGTAGCTGTGAAATGCGAGAAATATCATTTTTAAATAAAACTTTCCAAATACGTAAAATTTTTAACTGCAATTACCAAAATGTGCCAAATTTGGATTTGTTTTGTTATTTGTATACAATCGATGAACGAAACAAAGTGATTATTATAAAAGATCAAAATAAAAAATCAATTCAACTAGACTTAGAATTTTGGTAAAAATCCAATAGAAACCTTCTGTCATAGAGACCCCCAGGCCGATATTCAATGATAATATACTCATAACCTATGATAAACAAATTAAGTTTCTTATCAGCTGGTAGAATTATTAATTTGATCTTCAATTTGGAGTAAAACTATGTTACAACTTTCTTTAGACCCAGTTGTATTATCTTTGATCGTGGTTCAGTTATTAAGTACACCATTATATTAACAATTGTATCTTAGGTAACTGAACTATGGTGAAGGATGATCCACGATCCACGAATGTGGGTTATCTTTGATCGTGGTTCACTTTCTAAGGATATCATTGTATCAACAATTGTATCCAAGACAACTGAATTATGGTCAAGGATGATCCACGATCGTACAACTGGGCCTTAGTGATACGAAATCTGTTTAAAACTTCTCATTCAACTGAATAAAATTATAAATTCTGTGTCTGTAAACCAGATTACGCCGAATTCTTATAACTACGTTAATAAAATACACATAATCATTGTCGCTAGTATTAATGTTTATATTAATAATAAAATTCATATTTATATAATTGCAACGCCTCAAATGTAGTTTAAGCCCTACCAATTCTACCACTTAAGTATTTGCTGTTGAAAGGAAATTTTAAGCCATATACTAAACCTGTGCAACACCTAAATCTTAGGTGTTGCACAAGATCAAGTTTAATTGATCGATTGTAGTTGATCAGAAAAAGTTGAATGAAAATTATAGTTTAAAGATGAGCAAATCTATCGAAACAAAGGTTCTCACTGTAATTTTTATTCAGCTTTTGTTGAAATTTTGAACAAAAAAAATGTAAGCCCTACTGTGTAGGACTTTTACTTGCTTAACTAGTAGGATCAAAAGGACGACAAGATGGTAAGCTGCAAAAAATTTAACTAGATGTAAACATTTAAAGAATGAATGTAAACGTCCTATTTATTGGGTAAGGGATAGCTGACGGTCCAGTGTATAGTTTAATTTGCGCATGCACGTGAAACAACCACATCCACCTGCAACGAAATCTGTAGAGGCAAAAATGGGAACCAGATAATGTTGACTGTAATTAGCCACAGCAGCATAAATAAGCTGCACTTACATAAAGGGATGAAGTCAAGGAATAACACTGATGAGCATTTGGTATGAGATCACTTCTATGCCCGAAAGTAGGTCGTTGCAAGATTCAAAGTTGTTGGGATACGTTTTCCGTTGGTGCTGCATTTGCCAACGTAAATTTGCTTGCTTTCGTAAAACCTGGAGATATCATTAGAGTGGTCGAAACAACAGATTAAGGTGGTTGTAAACAGTTAAGCTTTTAGCGTTTACAACTTTCCAGTTGACTTCGCCGATGGCCCTGCGTTGATTATATAAAGACGTTTGGCGACTCGGTAATCTGAAGAATTCGGACAGTCCGGTGCCCCGCTAATAGGCCCCCCCGACACGTCCCAGAACATCGCTCGATTAGATCGTCGCTGGCGGCCGGCAACAATGGGGGCCCCCAGATACGTATCTCTGCTAATTTGCCTGTTGCATGCCACGGATTGCTACACCGTTACAAAAGGGTTGCTGCCCGTCGGCTCGGCGACGCGAGTCCGAGTGGGGGGCGCCGGAAGCGATCGGTGGAGGCGCGGGTCAGGGAAAGTTTCCGTTCCTATTGAAAACCAGCCGTGTGTAACGCTGCAGTATCCGCTCGTATCCTTTTTTTCCGATTGTGAAATTTCGTGTTATTAATTTTATATAATCGCGGTGCGATGCTTTCTGGGTCGGCCTGCCGCCGGCCCGCGTAACGAGGAAGTCGAAATTTATTAGGAGATTAGGCGACTGACCGCCGTCAAAACGTGAGAAACCAGAAGCCGACCACAGGCGATACACTCATGTAAAATGCTGACGACAACTTGTTACAACTTGTTCATCATTAATAACAAATTAAATTCAATCCCAAGATGTGAACAGCCCATAACTGTTGAGATATGAACAACCCATAAAGTACTAGTACATACTATAAAGTACTGACGATGAGGTGGAGCTTGTAAAAGTATCGTAGAAAATAAAATACGAAACACCTTTTTCACAAAAAACATCTTCAGTAGCAAACACAGTACTTGTTTGCTACTGAAGATGGCTGTATTGTGGCCGAAATGTACATTTAGCTAATAAATGTTTTATTGTGAAAAAGGTATTTCGTATTTTATTTTCTATAAAGTACTAGTATAAAGTACTATAAAGGACTATTTCAGTTCTTGGAATAGTGTAAACATGTGTAATAGTAACCAATCAAATATTACGAAATAGAATAAAACATCTCTCAACATATTCTGTAAATTTCATGAAATTCTACATTTCATGAATGGTCTTGTGTGAACATGTACAAACGTCTCTAGAATTCTAAAAATTTAATAAAATATTACGGAAATGAATCAATTTATTGGTAATTCATGATTTTGAAAACTTAGTGATATATTGAGTAATAATATTTCATTCACGAAATTAATGAAATTCTGCATTTCGTGACTGGTCTTCTGTGAACATGTACAAAAGCTCCAATAATTCTGAAAATTTAGTGAAATATTAAGTAATAATAGTTCATTCATGATATTCTATATTTCATGAATGGCCTTGTGTGAACATGTACAAAAGTCTCTAGAATTCTAAAAATTTAATGAAATATTACGCAAATGAATCAATTTATTGGTAAGTCATGAAAGTAGGCACCTAAAATATTACCAAATGTTCTTGATATATTGCGAAAAGGTGCAATCTCTAAAAAATTCTGGATATTTGATGACAAATTTTTGAACAAGAAACTATGCATTCTATAATTCGTGAAATATTATGAAATTGTATAAAATACTCTAAAATTATCAAAATTTCCTACAAATTTTGTTAAAATTATACGAATTGTATAGTTTGGTGAAATATAAAAAATTTGGACGAAATTGTAAAAAAGTTGTTGAAATTTTGTAAATTATTTTGCATTATAATATTGGTATATTAAGAAATTGCACAAAATGAGTGGCTAACATTTTTTAAATTCGGCGACATTGTATAAAATTATTGCAAATGTATTAGATTTTGTAAAATATTTGATCACATTTTATTAAATCATTACAAAAATGTTTACAGCTCACAAAAAAATCTTTAAATTCTTCAAAAAAATTCATGAAATGTTCTTGAAATAGTATAAAATTGTACATAAGTTGCAAATAATTCTGAAAATTTAGTGAAATATTAAGTAATAATAGTTCATTCATGATATTCTATATTTCATGAATGGCCTTGTGTGAACATGTACAAAAGTCTCTAGAATTCTAAAAATTTTATGAAATATTACGGAAATGAATCAATTTATTGGTAAGTCATTAAAGTAGGTACCTAAAATATTACTAAATGTTCTTGATATATTGCGAAAAGGTGCAATCTCTAAAAAAATCTGGATATTTGATGAAAAAATTTTGAACAAGAAACTATGCATTCTATAATTCGTGAAATATTATGAAATTGTATAAAATACTCTAAAATTATCGAAATTTCCTACGAAATGTTGAAATTATACGAATTGTATAGTTTGGTGAAATATAACAAATTTGGACGAAATTGTAAAAAAGTTGTTGAAATGTTGTAAATTATTTTGCATTATAATATTGGAATATTACGAAATTGCACAAAATGAGTGGCTAAAAATTCTTTAAATTCGGCGACATTGTATAAAATTATTCAAAATGTATTAGATTTTGTAAAATATTTGATCACATCTTATTAAATCATTACAAAAATGTTTACAGCTCACAAAAAAATCTTTAAATTCTTCAAAAAATTTCATGAAATGTTCTTGAAATAGTATAAAATTGTACATAAGTTGCAAATAATTCTGAAAATTTAGTGAAATATTACGAAAATTAACACAATGTTTGATAAATTTATTAAATGTTATTAAATGATATACCGAACATAGGCGGAAAGACCCCATATGGGGTCGATAGCCCAATAAAGATCGATTATATATGATATACCGAAAATTAACTAAGAATCTTCTCACACGATGTATCTACAAGGATACAAGTATCTTCCCAACAAACATTTCAGACCATTATCCTATCATCTATATTAATTATACATTCATTTTTTCTAAATCTCTATTTTGTTTTATTATTATTATTATTATTAATATTTATTAATGATTAATGATTAATGATAACGGTATATGTAACATTCACGAGTAAGCGTTATAGAAAACGCTTTAGTGAATTACTTACTTGTTTGCAAACGTTTTTACCTACTTGTACTTATTATTTTATTAATTTTTATTTTTTCCTTTGCCTTTCTACCTTTCGGTGTAAGGCATTGTTATTATTATTATATACACTTATTGCATTGTTAAGGCACTTATTATTATATTCACTTATTATACTTATACACTGTGAACTTTCTGTTGCAAATAGATATTATTATTATTATTGTACAGTACGTCCCCGGATTGAGTTTACAAGAGGGATTTTTTTAAAGATTTTTACTTTTAAGTAAAAATGTTATTGGAATTAAAATTCCTGTTTGGTCTGAAGCTCCCTTTTCAGTAATTAAAACATTGATTTACTTATACAGGGTGTTTGCTAAATAAAAATAAATTGAATATAATTTTGACACTTTAGAAAAATAACATCATTTAAACAATCCCCCACCATTTTCTTCACACAGTTCAAGCTTTGGTGTCTGAAAACTCCTGAAAACTGTTTTGTATTTCTTCAAATAAATTTTCAGTATTAAATTTTCAGTATTATTTTCTGTATTTGGGGGATTGTTTGAATGATTATATTTTTCTATAATGTTGTTAGATGTAATTTTTTATTCTTTTTGCAAATAGTAAATAAATAAGTGCCAAAATAAGATTTTTGCCAACACACTGTATAAATAAATCACAGTTTTAATTGAACTGGTAGTTTTAGACCAAGCAGGAATTATAATTCCTATAACATTTTTACTTAAAAGTAAAAATTAAGAAAAATTTCCTCTTGTAAACTCAATCCTGGGACATTCTGTATATTACGAAAAGGTGCAGATGGTACTCTAAATATTCTGGATTTTTTTACGAAAAATTTGTGATAACATTATGTGTTCTATATTTCATGAATCATAACATAACATAAATTTCATGAATGATTATAAAATTGTATAAAATACTCGGAAAGTATAGAAATGTCCGGCCATGAAATGGTTTTCAAATTTTACAAAATGTACAGAAACTTATACATTTTGGTGAACATTTGGTGAATTATACCGAAAAGGATCGAAATTGTCAGAATTCTAGAAATTTGGTAAATTATTCTACATTATATTTACATTAGAATCTTGGAATATTACGAAATTGCACTAAATTATCTAAAGATTCTTGAAATTCGGTGAAATTGTATTAATTTATTAAAAAATTAATTTAAGTTTTGCGAAATATTTCATCACATTTTATTACATTATTACAAAATTGTTTGCAGCTCTAAAAAAAAAAAAATAGGTACATTTCTAGCACTTTAAAAACATTGTACATTTCATGAAATGTTCTCGAAAAGTGTAAAATTGTATAAAATTCGCAAATAATTCTTAAAATTTGTTGAAATATTACGGAAATTGATTAATTTCAATTGAAATTTTGTGCAATATTTTATATATCATAAAATGTTATTAAATGTTCTTGATATATTGCGAAAAGGTGCAGTATCTAAAAATTCAGGAAATTTTACGAAAAACTTACAAGATGTGTAATATGTCGTGAAACATTATGATATTGTATCAAATACTTGGAATGATGGAAATATTATTGACATTTTACGAAAGTGTACAGTAAAACACTTGAAAATTTGGTGAAATATAACAAAAATGAACGAAATTGTTAGAGAATTGTCGAAATTTGGTAAATTTTTGCGGTAAATTTAGTGAAATAATAATAATAATAATAATAATAATAATAATAATAATAATAATAATAATAATAATCTGTACTATATGAATATAATATATATATAAATATAACTAAAATGAACGAAATTGTTAGAAAATTCTGGAAATTTGGTAAAATTTTGCTATAAACTTAGTGAAATATAACTAAAATGAACGATATTGTTAGAAAATTCTTGAAATTTGGCAAATTTGCCGTAAATTTGATGAAATATAACAAAAATGTAAAAATATGTATACCCAAAATATGGCTCACTATAACTGAATTCATGTTTTGACAGATTTTTAGTTTAAATTGGCAAATTTATAATTCTTCCAATAACCCTTTATCACTGAACATTACAATGTTCAAATCTTGTCGAACCACTCTAATAATGGTGATATTAATGATGCTTTGAGAAATGCTGCTTGGTATATCTTGCCTTTATATATTAAATATTCTACAATTTTTCGTGCCTAGTCCAAAAGATCTAAGAAATTTTAGAAAATTGTTCAGAAGATTTCAGAACAAGAATTCTTAAAGTATAAAGTTAAAACACTTAAAGAAACACTTAAAGAAATTTGAAAGTGAATCAAGTCAACTTCTTCGGTTTCAGAGATAAGCCACGATTTCTTTTTGGAAGTGTCTTCTTAAATTTGAGGACAAACAACATAACAAAAATTGAATGACAAAAGAAGGTATCCTGTTGTCATTTTGTTGGAGTTGCGTAGAATCCTTGGTGAAATTTTTGTAGGTCTCTCATTCTGAAAAGGCCACATGATAGTTTGCCTCTGTGCTTACATTTCGGCATTTTAGGCAGTCATTTCGCCGAATATCTAAAAGATAACTAGAAAAATCTGAACCAAAATACCGGCATCTACTGATAGGTGTGGAGGTTAGGTTTCGCTTAAGGAAGAAGCCATTGCTTACGTCAACTGCTTGCGAAACGAAAAACGTTTTAGCATCTTAAGTTTCTTTTTTTCCGCTTTTCTTTGTAATAGTTGTGTGGAATCTTATTCTATTGAACTGTATTTGACATGTATTTCATTTAATTTTTTGGTGTATGTACATATTTAAAATAATTTGAAATAAATATATTATTATTATTATTATTATTATTAATTGAGCACTTCTATTTCTCCGGTTGTCTTTTCCTCTTTCTTGAAGCTTCCGGGGTAGTTTCTTCAAGATTTTTCTCCATTTGAATTTGAAAATTGTTAGAGATTACACACACTGCTTGCAATTAGATAAGGTTAATGACCATATTTGTTTTGAATGAAATTCGCTGCTCTAATAGGTTGAAGTGGAGACGTCTGGTATTGTATTTAATTGCGCAGGAATTCGTCCGCTTTGTAAAAAAAACAGTACTTTTCAAACTGAGTTTTATATGGTTTAGGGCTGCTTTTTGCTACAAAAACAAAAACAGTACTTATCAAACTGAGTTTCATATGGTTTAGGGCCGCTCTTTGCTACAAAATCGGCTCTAAACCATATAAAACTCAGTTTGAAAAGTACTGTTTTTTTACAAAAGCGGACGAAGGCAAAAGCGGACGTAGTGAAATAAGGCATTAGCTACTAATGCCAGATTTCATTCTTTGCGCGTTACCATAAAAATACAAAGATGATTCAAAATCAAATTGTGTGAAAAATGGAGATGTCCGCTTTTGTAACTAGGCACCTCAAATATTCTGCAATTTTTGACAACTTGACAACTTTCCAAAAAAGGTAAGCAAATTTAGAAAATAGTACAGAAGATTTTAGATAAAGAAATCTGAAAGTGGTATATTTTTCTTTAACTACAGATATCTTGTTTTTTCAAGTTTCAGAAATATGTATAAAATAACGAACTGTAGGCTTAGAAATAAAAAGTGCAGGAATCCAAATATCTTAAAACTAATAATAGATTAAATTTGTCCCATAGGAAATTTCAGAATTCCAACACGTGCTTTGGCAACGTTTAGCAAAAATCTGAGAATTGTTCTTTTGCCAAAAAGTTTTCTTTGTTTTCTTTTCTTTGTTTTCTTTCAACTCTTGCTAATGAGTTCTCTTCCTTGAACTACCTAATTTAATGCATAGCAGTGCAATGCAATCATGCTACAATTTAAACATTATTTAATTCAGTTTGCGTAGGACTTCTACAATACATCCGCAAGTTTAAGTGGCCAATTGCAGGCGCATGTACTCGCACTGGTCATATATCCCTTCAGGTATACATCAATAAAACTTTTGCACTCTTCCAGCAATTCAATTTAGTACATCCGATGGTCATAATAATGCAATCCTCAATAAAAGAGTAATGAGATTTTGGCATGAGTCAAAAATCTCATTACTCTTTCACTCGGTCTCCTCATAAAGGACTTTTACGTTGCATTCATGATCGCGCGAGTTTCGAACACGGGACCGTCGAAGCGTGACCCCCCCCCCCCCCCGTTCTGCCCTTCGCCCCCGCATTCCGTAGAAATAAACGGGAGAGAAAAAGCTCAGTTAGTAATATATATGTATATGTATATGTATACACGTGGGCGTAATAGAGCGTCCACAATTGGAGCGCACTGGACCGTGCTGTGCTGCTCGTATCAAAGTAAAAATCTCTAATTACTTGTACATGAACAATGGCATCATGGACGGTTCTCGGGTCCGAGTGCTGCCATGATCCCAGAGCGCTATGACAACCGCGTTGAAAAAACGAGCGATGCATGTATGTAGGTGCATGTAATAAAGTAAGCGAGAGAAGTATGTGGAAATTGCTGCGATGATTAAGGCTGTGCGTTCGGATCAAACATGAGGATGGAATTTTTAGAATCGCTAGAATTGTAATTGAAAAAGTTCGAGTCAAATCGTCGAGATGCCTTTCACACAGATCAGTCAAAGCCAAAGACAGAATCTAAATATCGCTCTTTACATCTAGCTACACCTCGTTGAATAGAATGCTAGTGGTGACTATGTATAGATCGTGACTATATATTCCAAATTTCAGACACTATTTTACTTACAAGTTGGGGTCTTGGTTATTATTACCATGTATGGCTTGTGGCTGGATTTTCTATGACCTGACAAAATTGCAAATACTTCCTGACAATTTAAAGTATCCACATAAGAATACGATTATCTGAAATAAGTCGATCAAACACATAGTACTAGAAAATAATGGTAGCCACATTTTTTTCTTATAATTTTACTAAAGGCAATGCTTTCTCTATGGGCATTTTCAAGAGTGTCAAAACGCTGTTGAAAATTCCCATAGCGATAGCATTGCCTTTAATAAAATTATAAGAAAAAAATGTGATGCCACATGTATTATTGTATGTACATTGTATCAATAATCATTATCATGTAAATCATTCATTTTATACAGCTGCTTCCAGATGTGTGGATATGCATATCCACACATCATTACCGTCACCATTATCGCCATTATCGTAATAATCAATACCGTTATCTTGATATTGTAATCATCAACATTGTTGTCATCATTATCATATCGCTACTTCAAAAGAAAACCGACTTTAATAAATTCTTATGGATTAAAAAAATAATAATAGACATTCAAAAATTTTAAGAAAGAGGAACAAAAATAGTATTGCGAAAATTTGTTCGGGATATTTAAAAAAAAACAACAAATGAGCCACATTTGTTTAACAAATCGTAGTTTTCTTGTACAAAATACAGTACAAAACAATAAAATTTCGAAAGAGTTCAATTATTTTGTTTGTCACTAATGCAATAGGTACACGATTGTTACTGATTCTTCTATCAATTGCCACTAATGTTATACTAATGTGTAACTGAATCATATATCGGTCGTGCTTGTTACAAGCCCCAATTATCATTGATACAATTTTCACTGATTTGTGTATCAGTTATCATCACTTAGCAAGTAAAAATTTTCACCTATCAATATGTTGATAATAGTCACTAATTCATATGTTAATTATTACTGATATATAATTGTCCACTTATTCATATTTCCCTTGTATATTATAAAACAATTGCGGATTGTCACTGATTCATCTGTTATTTGTCATGTGTCCAACTATTACTAATTCTTCAGTAATAATAATAGTTTAATTGACTATCAATTGTCAATGATATTATTCTAATGTGCAACTTACACAAAAATCGATTGCCACTATTACAAGCCTCAATTATCACTGATTATATATATATATATATATATCTGATTTGTATATCACGTATCACTAACGCAAGTCAAAATTTTCACCTATCTTTCTGTTGATAATAGTCACTAATTTGTATGTTAATTATTGCTGATGAAGACTCGACTTGTACTGATCAATTTGTAAATTGTTACTGATCATTTCGGTCATTGACATTTATTACATTTATTAGAATCTGAATTGACACAATTGGGCACTGGTTTATATTTTCATTGTGAGTTAAAAACAATTGTGAACCTGTGAACAATTGTGTTACTGATTAATCTATCAATAATCGATGATACAACAATTGTACAGTTACTTATATTTCCGTTGTACATTATAAAACAATTATGGATTGTCACTGATTATTCTGTCACTGATGCAAAACATAACTAAACATGACTATTACTGATTCTTCTATCAATTGCTACTGATGTTATTGTAATGTGCAATTGATACAAATATCGATCGCCAGAGTTACAAGACGTAATTATTCTTGATGGAAATTTTACAGGTTTGGGTATCTATAATCACTGAGGCAAATCAAAATGTTTACTTATCCATCTGTTGATAATAGTCCCTAATTTATATGTTACTAATTAATGCTGATGCAAGACTTGACTTTTACTGATCTATTTGTAAATTGTCACTGATCAGTTCGATCATTGTCATTTATTAAAATCGGAATTGCCTCAATTGTGCACTGGTGTATATTTCCATTGTAAATTATAAAACAGTTGTGAACTGTCACTGATTTATCTATTCAATTATCGATGGTACAACAATTGTGCAGTTACTCATATCTCCGTTGTACATTATAAAAACAAAAAAATGAATTGCCACTGATTGATCTGTCATTTATCACTGATGCAAAACATGACTGTTACTGATTTTTCTATCAATTGCCACTGATATTATTCTAAAGTTCAACTGATACAAATATCGATTGCCAGAGTTACAAGACATAATTATTATTGATGTAAATTTTACAGATTTGGGTATCTATAATCACTGAGGCAAATCAAAATTTTTACTTATCCATCTGTTGATAACAGTCACTAATTCATATGTTAATTATTACTGATACTGAAGACATGACTTTTGCTGATCGATTTATAAATTGTCACTGATCATTTCGATCATTGTCATTTATTAAAATCTGAATTGCCACAATTGATAGTGTATATTTTCATTGTAAATTATAAAACAATTGTGCATTTACTCATATCTCCGTTGTACATTATAAAACAATTATGAATTGTGACTGATTCATCTGTCATTTGTCACTGATATAAAACGTAACTGTTACTGGTTCTTCTATCAATTGTCACTGATATTATTCTAATGTGCAGATGATACAAATATCGATTGCCACTATTACAGACTCAATTATCATTGGTACAATTTGAACTGATTTGTTTATCAGTTATCACTGAGGCAAGTTAAAATTTTCATCTATCCATCTGTAGATAATATTCACTAATTTATATGTTATTTATTGCTGATGCAAGACTTGACTAATCTATTTGTATAGTGTCACTGATCATTTTAATCATTGTCATTTAAATATCAATCGCCACTGATACATGTAAAAATATTCACCTATATATGTGTTCATAATTATCTATAAGTCATACGGTAATTAATATTGACACAGTCTAGTAGTTACTTTACACGAACAGTCGAATTGACACTGATAATTTTGATAATTGTCATTTATTCAAATCTCACTTCCCATTCTATAATTTTCAATTTTTAAAAATACTACTCTTATGATCAATAATATATCTGTTATTTCAAAAGATTAAAAGCTGAATTATCACTAATACGAACTTCATTTGTTCCTTTTTAACGTGTTGTCTAACACTGAGACACTTAATGTGTTAATTGTCATTGAATTAAAATCTAAATTGCAAAATCTGATTGATTCTTAATTAGTACTAATTCGTCCAATAAATGTCAGTAATCTGTCAATTATCACTAATTAAAATTGTTAATGATCTGTCAATTATCACTAATATATCTCTATTAGCACTGCTATATTATCAAACTTTTACTGATTACGTTGACAATTGGTATTGACATTCAAACTTGGCACTGATGTATTATCAAGCTATTACCGATTATATTGACAATTGGTATTGACATGTATACTTGGCACTGTTATATTATCAATCTATTTCTGAATATATTGACAATTGGTATTAACATATTTTTTTGATTACTGCTAATTTATGTAGTAATTATTACTGGTAATTATCAGTATCACTAGTAATTACATTACGCGTGTCGAGCCAATTTTTTTGCACTGTTATGATGGTCGTCGTATATTACTTAAATGGATCTGCAAGATAATTGTCACTGATATATATTCAAACTTTTATTAATTAATCTGTCAGTTGCCACTGCCATAATTCTGTATTGTTACTCTTATTTCACTTAGTTAGTATTAATCTCAATTGTCACTGATACAACTCTCAAATGTCACTAATACAACTCTCAATTTTCACTGATGCAAAACTTAATTGTCAGCGATGTAACACTTAATAGTCACTGATGCAAACCTTAATTGTCCCCGATACAGCTCTCAATTGTTACTAATGCAACACTTAATTGTCATCGATGTAACACTTAATTGTCACCAATGTAACACTTAATCGTCACTGATACGGGTTTCAATTATCACTGGTGCAATACAGAATTGTCACTGATACAACTCTGAATCGTCAGTGCCACAAAACTTATTTGTACTGATGCAGCTCTTAATTGTACTGATGCAGCTCTTAATTGTCACTGATGGAACACTTAATTGTCTCTGATACAACTCTCAATTGTCACGGATTCCAAACTTATTTATCACAGATACAGCTTTCAATTGTGACTGATGCAAAACGTAATTGACACCGCTGTAACACTTAATTGTCGCTGATACGGCTCTTAATTGTCACTGATGCAATACTTAATTGTTACTGGTACAGCTCTAAATTGTCACTGATGCCGGTCTTAATTGTCATTGATGCAACACTTAATTGTATCTGATACAACTCTCAATTGTCACAGATGTAAAACTAAATTATCACTGATACAGCTTTCAATTATCACTGATGCAAAACTTAATTGTCACCGATGTAACACTTAATTGTCACTGATACGGTTCTTAATTGTCACTGATACGACACTTAATTGTCACTGGTACAACTCTTAATTATCACTGATGCGAAATTTAAATGTCACTGATGCGATACTTAATTATCACCGGTACAACTCTTAATTATCACTGATGCGAAACTGAATTGTCACTGATACGGTTCTCAATTGTCACTGATGCAAGACATAATTGTCACTGGCACAACTCTTAATTATCACTGATGCAAAACTTAATTGTCACTGATACAGCTCTCAATTGTCACTGCTGCAATACTTAATTGTCACTGATACCACTCTCAATTGTCACAAATACAAATCTCAAGTTTTTCTAATATTTGTAGTATTCTCTTAATTATTAGTGACACTTGTAATTACATTATTTGTGTTGAGCCAATTGTTGAGCCACCTATAGGTTTTTTCTCACTGATATATCATCGAAGTCATCAGAATATTAATAAAAATTGAAGATAATTTCAAAATTTGAATAACAACGGCTGAAACTAACTAATATAATTAATTATAATCTATAAATAATATAATCTATTAATTAGCCCATACTAACATTTCAATATTGTTTTAAACGTTTTATAATTTCCTGTTATAAAAATTATGATCACACTTAACAATAATAAATATTAATTTATTAATATTACTATAACGATCTAGAAATCAAACCGATCTTATGAAAAAATAGAAATTTCCAAAATATAGATTTTTTTTTGCTAATGTGAAAGGTATGAGTAGAAAGTCAATGAGAAAAAAATGAGTTCGTCACTGAACTTTTTCCTTTTCACTGGCTCACACTTTATTTACAAAAACCAAAATATGTTTTAATCTTAGATATCTTTATATCTGAATTAAGTTTATAAACTACACTGAAGGTTTTTATATGTAAAAAAATCTTTTTAAGGGATTATACTCAAGTAACTTCGCAAACTTTATGAAGTAACCAAAATATTTTCTTGAGATGACCTATATTTGATTTAGGGTTTTAAACTGCCATTGCCCGAATAACATGAACCCAATTCTTCTCAACTTTACGATTACCGCCCAAGAAAAGGTAACCTGTTGGTGCCACGGGGGCCCTCGGTATCCTTATCGCCACCTCGGGTCAATATTTGTCTTCGCGATTTTGGCTGCGAATATTGCGCCCCCCTTGCGCGCCCCCCTTAGCGTCGCCCTCGACCGGTGTTTTAGGAGCAAACAGCCCGAGAGAGAAACTCTGTTGTCTCGGCCCATTCGTATGTTGTGCGAGTACACAGGATCAAAGGGGCCGCCGAGGCGCATTGTTTACACGAGATCTCTCCGTTCGCTATTAAAACCTCTTCGGGCCCCATTGTTTCACGGGGCAATTCCGATTTCGGGAATCCTGCGCGCCCCGACAACGCCCTCTAGGAACGGAACGAGGCGCAGCCGGAATCCCTAATGCGCCATAAATATAACACAAACAAACAAACACACGGAATTGTTAATTTGATTTCATTGTGCACACAAGGCGGCACATATGTGAATGGAGAGGCGCGCTGAGGTATGCGGCCTGGGCTGCCCCAAGGCTCCGAGGGGGTCCGTTTAACGTATCAATTTTTACGGCCTACAACAAGCAGATTGAATTTTTATGTGGCCTTTGGGCGCATCCCTGCTGCCAATATCTTAATTTCATTACAATCGTTGATTATTATGTATCAAAAATTGGAAATAATTTAATGTAAATTGACACAGATTTAGATAGCACAGACGGATTGGGCGGAAATTGTAGGGTTTCCTGTCCAATCTGCTTTAATGTTATTTTAGAAAGCTTTAATTATCCGATTTAGATACGCGTTAATTGCGCTATGATTGCTTCTAGTAATCAAGGATTCATGAAATATTCACATGTAGTAAAATTTATTTCTAGGAATGTTTCAAAATATCGCGTTTTCTTACAAGATATGTAATTACTTTCTGTGCCTCCTTATCTCGTTCTAGGATCAAGGGCACCAAAAGCCTTCAACATTTGCTTAAAAACCAAAAATACAAATTAATAAAACAACAACTCAATCTACGAGCAGATTATCTTTGAATGTATTCAAAGATCTACTGCATATTTTCAATTATTGTCGGATAGATAAAATATATAATAGAATGTTAGATAAGAGAAAGTGTGATACCACTTATACCAAAACGAATATCTAATTTTGATGAAAAAACTTTTTTAACACAATTTTTGTGAAGACAAGATCCATTTAGTCCGGCTAGACTGCAGACTACCGGACGACCAATCGTATGCTTGCGTTTGTGTTCACATGCGGATCGCGCAAAAATTAAAGCTTTGCAAAATAAATTAGATTTTTTCTATTTTAGTGAAATTACTGACATTGTTCAGGCAGTTTTTGACAAATGTCAATAGTTCTGACAATTATTACTGGCAATTTTGAAACATTTTTACTATTATTACTTATTATTTTTACAATCGGAACTAAGCTACATTTTATGGCACAATATAAAAAAGTTCGAGCCCCAGTACAGGTAATACATTTGAACTGAGAAACTAGTGCTATTCGCCGTTGGGAGCTCATTAACGGCGCTCTAAAGATCGGGGGCGAAATTAAAGATAATAAAAATAATATTATAATAATAATAATAAAGATCAGGGGCTAGAGCAACAAGCAATAATGCAATATACACACTTACACAAATCACACCAATCAATAGCCAGTTAGGGATAATATCCCTAATAAATAGTCACTACTGCTATATAAAAGTTAATGTTTAAAATCACCACAAGTGCAGAATTTGTAACTATTTTGTTCAACAAAACATATAAGATTAAAGTATGTAACAAACAACAAAATATGAAATGTTTGCTAACCAAATTTGATTTTTTTTTCAATTTACTTATATTTTGAAAATTGTTACTGGCAATTATCAAGACATTTTCGGACATTTAATAATATTACTGCCGATTTTCAGAGATTTTAATATCTTGGATTGAAATTTTAGAACAATATCTTGAAATTAGTGGCAGTCTTCAGGAATTTTTGCATCATTTAAAATCTATGACATTTTAGCAAAATTACTGATAATTCTCAGGCATTTGACAATTATTACCAAAAATTTTCAGACGTATTAGAATAGAATGGATTATACTTTCATGCCTGTCGTTATACAACTTAAACAAGTCAAATCAATTAATTAATTACATATTAAAAATATTGTAGAAATCTAGATTCTAGAAATCACAAATTAGTAGCGGTCTTCAGGAATTGTTGCATCATTTTAAATCTATGAAATTTTAGCTAAATTACTGATAATTTTCAGACATGTGAGAATTATTACTAAATATTTTCAGACGTATTAGAATAGAATATAATATATTTTCATGCCTATTGTCATACGACATACACAAGTCAAATCAATTAATTAAATACATATTAAAAAGATTGTAGAAATCTAGATTCTAGAAATCACAAATTAGTAGCAGTCTTCAGGGATTTTTGCATCATTTAAAATCTTTGACATTTTAGCAAAATTACTGATAATTTTCAGACATTTGACAGTTATTACTAAAAATTTTCAGACGTATTAGAATAGAATATAATATATTTTCATGCCTATTGTCATACGACATACACAAGTCAAATCAATTAATTAATTACATATTAAAAAGATTGTAGAAATCTAGATTCTAGAAATCACAAATTAGTAGCAGTCTTCAGGAATTTTTAAATCATTAAAAATCTATGACATTTTAGCAAAATTACTGAGAATCTACAGACATACAATTATTACTAAACATTTTCAGACGTATTAGAATAGAATATAATATATTTTCATGCCTATCGTCATACGACTTACACAAGTCAAATCAATTAATTAATTACATATTAAAAATATTTCTACAATCATTTTTATATGTAATTCATTTATTGATTTGACATGTGCAAGTCATATGACGGCAGGCATACAAGCAAAGATTTCTACAATCTTTTTAATATGTAATTAATTTATTGATTTGACTTGTATAAGTCGTATGACGACAGACGTGAAAATATATTATATTCTATTCTATTCTATTCAAATACGTCTGAAAATATTGACAGAATTAAAATTAAAAAGATAACATTCAAATTGGTGAAATTGCAAAAATTGTTACTGTTTTGTTTAACAGAAATATCTAGCATTGAATTATCACATTGTAGATCACTTGGTTAGAAACAAATTTAATTGTGTGCAAACTATATTTTAATCTTATTATATATTACTAAAATTACTGATAATTTTCTGACATTTTATCAATTATTGATGATAATTATCTCAGTATTCTCTGTATTTTTTTTTTGCAAAAATATTTATCTTTTCATTTAGAAGGTGGAGACATTCCCAATTAGTCTTATTGATTTCTGTAGATTTCTCATTTATTATCATTATTTCGAGATATATTTCAAAAATTCAATAATTTTGAGAACAATACAATCAGAAAATGCAAATTGCTTGGCACGATTACAACATACACTTTTTATTCTCCAAAATTCTCAATAATTATTTCGATAGATAGTTCAAAATTTCAATAATTTTGAGATCAATAAAATCAGAAAATGCAAATTGCTTGGCACTATTATTACATACACTTTTTAGTCTCCAAAATTCTCTATAATTCTTAATATATCTATTTTTCTTATTGATTCTTATTGATTCTTGTAGATTTCTCATATATTATCAATATTTCGAGAGGTAGTACAACAATTCAATAATATTGAGATCAGTAAAATTAGAAAATGCAAATTGTTTGCCACGATTATTACAGACACTTTTTATTCTCCAAAATTCTCAATAATGGTTAAAATATCTACTTTGTCATTTCTAAGTAGTATCAAGATTTCCATTCTTCCATTTCCATTTCAAAATTTTCCAACAATTTCCATTATTTTCCATTTAATATTTAATGGTTTGTCAATATCTTTCATTACTAAGATAGAGAAATTTTTACTCAATCTAAAGTTTTTCAATGTTCGAGATTTCTACTGATTTTTCAATAATTATCGAGATTTCTATAGTGTTCAATACTTCCAAAGATTTCTGAATCATTTTCGAGATTTATACAGATTTTTACACAATAAAGAATATACAGAATATACAGAAGAAAGTATTATAATTGTATTACTCGTGCAAGTCGGATACTCGTCGAGATCATTCAAATCAGAAAATCCAAATTGGTTAACATAATTGACCCGATTATTAAATACATTTTTTTTTCTTGTACTATGTAATGTACAAATTGCTTGGCATGATTATTAAATACACTTATTATTTTCCAAAATTCTCAATAATTCTTAATATATCTACTTAGTCATTTCTAAGCAGTGTCCAGATATTTTGCAATCATTTCCATTATTTATCATTTAATATACAGTATGTCCCTGGATTGAGTTTACAAGAGGGATTTTTTTAAATTTTTACTTTTAAGTAATAATTTTATAGGAATTATAAGTCCTGATTGGTCTGAAACTAATATTTCACTTATTAAAACATTGATTTATACAGGGTGTTGGCTAATGAAAAAAATAATTAAATCTAATTTTGACCCTTTATGTCAAATAATTATGAAAAATACCATCATTTAAACATCCCCCACCATTTTCTTCACACAGATCAAGCCTTGTATGAAACTCCTGAATACTGTTTTAGATTTTTCAATAGTTTTTAAATTTCCAGTATCATTTTCTGCATTTAGGGGATTGTTTGAATGATTTTATTTTTCTTTAATGGTGTTAAATAATAAATAATAATAATTTTAATAAATAAGTGTCAAAATGAGATTTAAAAAAATTGATTTTGCCAACACCCTGCATAAATAAATCAAAGTTTCAATTACAGAACTGGTAGTTTCAGACAAAGCAGGAATTATAATTCCTATAACATTTTTACTTAAAAGTAAAAATTTAAAAAAATATCCCTCTTGTAAACTCAATCCGGGGACATACTGTATAATGATTCGTCAGTATTTTTCATTACTAAGATTTAAAAAAAAATCTCAATCATTTCTAAAGTTTTTCAATGTTGTTCGAGATTTCTACAGATTTCTCAATAAGTATCGAGATTTCTATAGAGTTTTCAATAAATCCAAAGATTTCTTAAACATTTTCGAGATTGATACAGATTTTCACACAATAAAGAATATACAGAATATGCAGAATATTCATAAATCGTGAATATATCTATTATAATATTTTATTGAATTACTAAATAAAGTTTGCTTCTATGAAAGGAGACAATTAACATCCATCATCAAAACACGTTAGATACATCATTTCATTCTTCTTAAAATGCGAGAAACGAAGGATGATCAATAATCTAATAAATTATTATGAATTTACATAGTCAAGATTGAAACAACCTTACTATTACTACTTGTTACTTACTTCTTACTACTACTGATATTATGATGTGTGTGGTTTGTGATAAATTTATTTTATATTTCTTTGCATGTTTGAGACATCTTTGCAACAATTTTCTTTGTTAAGCAAATGAAATACGTATAATAAAGTACTCGTAATATACAAAACAACACTTAAATCGTTACCAATTTACTCATTTCTCCATTTAATACTTCTGATACTCCGTTTGAAGAAAAATGATTATTTACTGGAAACCTAGAAGTCATGTAGGCATAACAACTAAAATTACTCGTTACTATTATGTACACTTCATGAGATATTAGAGAATTTTAATCGCCCAAAATTTTTTCTCCAACTGTGTTCCAACCTTGCCCATTTGTGTGAGACGAATGCATCTCGGCCACCGTCGGCTTAGGTATTTAGGTTTGATCGGAAGATTGAAGAAATTATACTTTAAAGTATTAAGTTATTAATTACTAATAATAATAATATTAAGAATATAAAATATTAATGTGTTGATTAGCCCAAGCTGAACTGCGTTTAATCTGAGTGTCATTAATTTATGATTCGCTGCACTAAATGATTAACTAATTGCGAACGTTTACGGCTACTAAAATAATAATAATTGTTATACGTGCAGATGTGAACGCGGCTTGTTCATTGGCACATTATCTTTCTTCAAATTACATCCTCTCTGGCGTGGCAAATTCCCTTCTATCTCCGAACGAAGTGCACATATTAAGATTGCCTGCTTCCGTTTAATCTCTTTCGCCTAACGTTGTTTCTAGTCCGTACGTCTCTACGATTACAAATCACACGTAGCAAATCAAATTTTTGCATTACTAGGAGGTCCTCGTGTGCTTCTTAAATACGTGTCTGCACCGAGCCGCAGTAAACCGTTTAGGAAATCGTTTTCCCAGCCAGATTCGGAGCGCCCTATTGCTCCGAGCGCGCGGAATTTCCGCCGGCGGGAAAACTCAGACGGGTGGTGGGGGGCGGCACGAAAAACTATTTCCGCCGCGGTTCGCCGAATACGCTCCTCGCAGATACACACTTTTTACCCCGAAATTGGCCGTAATTAAGTATCGTTTTTTTGGGCCGAGGAGCGCTAATTACCGAACACGCCGGCCAATTAGGCGGAATTAAAGCGGGGCGCAATTAGCAGATTCGCGGACTGTGATTGAGGTCCTTGGGTCACGGACCCGGCGGGGGGTGGGGAGGTCCAGGTCGCGGATCCGCGGGACGGGGCGCGGGCCCATTTGGCCGCGTTTGGTGGACGCATGTGTTCACGTGTGTGTATGGGAACGGCGGAACAATGGTCCGTGTGCGTCCAGCGATATGTGACAAAGCGGCTTTCGCAGAACGAAAGACCCTGCAAAGCATTGTGTCGGGCATGTGTGTACATATAGAAACACACGAGCCGAGTTTTCACGCGAAATTCAATGACGTCAAGGGCTTGTTGACACCGGATGGACTGTTCCTTCAGAGAGAACGGAATTATCCTAAAGGCAGAGCGCTGTTGACATTGCACGCGCAAAACACGAAAATTCAATTGCTTGCCAAATAAGATCAGCTAAGAAGGATTTAAGATTTTAAACCTTCCAACAGGTCCAGTGCATAATACAGGGCGAATACGAACCGAGGATGAAAAGAGCATTAGTTTAGAAAAAATGAACAAAAGTTTAATAATTTGCCACAATTTTCATATCCTTTTAGGTATACTATAGTCTGTCCAATTTCAAATAGAATGCGCGTAAACAATCACGTGTGCGGATCCGCATGTGAACACTAAACGCAAGCATACGATTGGTCTCCCCGCAGTCTGCAGTCTAGCCGAACTAAATGGATTATGTTATGCTGTCTCCATAAAAATTGTGTCTTTTCATCAAAATTAGATATTCATTTTGGTATAAGTTCTATCAAACTTTCTCTTATCTAACATTCTTTTATATTTTATCTATCCGACAATAATTATAAATATGCCGTAGATCAGTGTAGATCAGTGAAAAGTTAGGAGGCAGGCTCAATTTAAATGCCCATAAGGACAGTGCCATGCCTGCTTCAGGTCCACACCCTTTCATACATTGTATAATCACAACATATATGGGATCCTCGATCCCGTTAGCGGCGCAGTATTTTATGTTAATAAGTAATTTCAATCACTACTAAGGTACTACGTAAATGTACTTACAGAATTATGCAATAACACAATAACACACACAAGGCACCATTTGAAAGTTAATTTATGCACACCCACTCTAACTAATGTCTACTGGGGAACTATTCGATACCCTACTAAGATGCGGGGGGTAGGTAGGAAGGTGGTGGGGAGGGACACAGCATTCTCAAGTACTACTAAGGAAAGTTTTTCGTACCTCACATGTCCAATACTGTAACACATATGTTATTGTCAATAGTAATATGTTAAGTGCATAGTGACTTACCGATAATACCCGCTATAGTTGCACGAGAGCATCCACGAACAAAACAGTTTAGCGCAAGACACGAAGCCGAGTGCGATAATGTTCTCGCGCGGATAAAATTGCTGTATCATACAATCATACAAGATTTTTTCCAATTCGTTATTAATGTTCTCGAGTGGATAACATTGCTTTATTCACGTGTATCATACAAGATTTTTTCCAATTCGCTATCAGAATTGAATAATTTCGCGAAGTGTCACATTCTCAGGTGACAACGACAACGAAAATTTCAAGGATAGTGCGAATTTGCCATTTTTTTAAACTTTATTCACGTTGTCAATGGTTATAGTGCATAACGTGAAAATGTAACCATTTTATTCACTCATTCGATTAAAGTGTAGTTTGAACGATAAGATTGAATGTACATAATGAACATTTTAATAATGTGAATTGGAAAATAGCTGTTATTGAACTACTAAATAAAGTTTGCTTCTATGAAAGGTGACAATTAACATCCATCTTCAAAACGCATTGGACATATCTTTTGATTTCTCTCAAAATGCGAGAAACGAAGAATGCTAATCTCCCTATCCATTTATCTCTATATTATAGTGATATATTTATCACTAACTTATCTTTTAACGAATTCGCACCACCTCTGACGATTCCATGCACCCCTTGTGTTGGGAATCGCTGCAGCACCTGCTGACCTGCTTCGTGCACCCTCCAACATACCCTTAACTATGTGCCTAGGGATGTTCGTGTCTTGACTTCTGATCGACATATCTTGCAATATTCCTGCCAATGCTGATCGACAGGTGCTTCGTGATTTTTAGTTTTTTCTTATGAAACCGCTGGTTTTTATTGCCAAAATCTCAATATTCTTTGCTACATACAAAATATTTTCAAAATTATCGATTTTTTCGATAAATCCCTTTCTCTCAACGTCCTGGTTTTAGTAAAAATGTCAAATTTTAAAAGTAAAGTTTCTATTGTTGTCCAATTTTCCGAAAATTGAATTAATGAATTATTTAGTACTTGTACGAGTATAACTCTTGAAAGTGTAATAAAAAAATTAAAAGTCGCAGAAAATGTATGCGAATGCATAAGAAACATTTTTGAAGACTGAAAAATAGTCAACAAGTAAAGAAGTAAATTTTCTGAAAAACAAGACAAGAGAGGACTTAAGCTGTATAATAAGTTGCCGTGTCACATAAAAAATGAGACCAATATTCATAAGTATAAATCTCAGGTGAGGGAATACGTTGTTCAAGTTGATTGACTGTAAATAGGAAATAGTAGATCTAAGTAGTAAATGGAATAAAAATGTATGTCAATATGAAAACTGTATTTACTATTTGTGACTTTGCTTTTGCATTGTTATTTTTGTTATTTTGTTGGAATTTTGTATAGTAGTAGAGACTGTATTTGTTAGGGATATTATCCCTAACTGGCTATCGACCAACGTGGGTCCTTCTGTCGTGTGATTTGTGTAAATGTGTGTATTGAGTTAGGGCTTGTTACTCTAGAAATTCGCCCCCGATCTCTAGAGCGCCGTTAATGAACTCCCAACGGCGAATGGCACTAGTTTCTCAGTACAAATGTACTACCTGTACTGGGGCTCGAACCCAGGTCTTCGTAATTTTGTATATTATGTAGCTTTTCTGCTAATAAATATTCTTTATTATTATTATTATTAAAAGTTGTCCAATTTTCTAAAAAGTCAAATTTTCTGAAAAGTTTAATAAAACTAGGAGAAAACCCTTTTTCGCAATAAACAATTGTCAAAAACAAGTAAAGAAGTAAATTTTCGAAAGCGTAACATTTTCTGAAAAGTTAAATAAAACAAGGCGAAAAACCTTTTTCACAATAAACATTTATTATACTAAATGTACATTTCTATTGCAAAGCAATCATCAGTAGCAATAATTCGCTTTGCAATCGAAATGTACATTTAGTGTAATAAATGTTTATTGTGACAGAGGTTTTTCTCCTTGTTTTATTTAAAAAAAATCACAAGCTCCAATACTTTGTTTCTGAAAAGTAAATTTTCTGAAAAGTTTTCCAATGTTCTAAAAAGTAAAATTTTCTGAAAAGTTAAATAAAACAAGGAGAAAAACGTTCTTCACAACAAAAATGTATTACACTAAATTCACAATTCGATTGCAAAGCAATCATCATCAGTAGCAATCATTAGCTTTGCAATCGAAATGTATATTTAGTGTAATTAATGTTTATTGTGTAATAGGTTTTTCTCCTTGTTTTATTTATAAAAAAAAACAAGCTCCAATACTTTGTTTCTGAAAAGTAAATTTTCTTAAAAGTTGTCCAATTTTTTAAAAAGTCAAATTTTCTGAAAAGTTTAATAAAACAAGGAGAAAAACGTTCTTCACAATAAAAATTTATTACACTAAATGTACATTTCGATTGCAAAGCAATCATCATCAGTAGCAATTATTAGCTTTGCAATCGAAATGTATATTTAGTGTAATAAATGTTTATTGTGAAAAAGGTTTTTCTCCTGGTTGTATTTTAAAAAAATCACAAGCTCCAATACTTTGTTTCTGAAAAGTAAATTTTCTTAAAAGTTGACCAATTTTTTAAAAAGTCAATTTTCTGAAAAGTTAATAAAACAAGGGGAAACACGTTGTTCACAATAAAAAATTATTACACTAAATTCACATTTCGATTGTAAAGCAATCATGATCAGTAGCAATAATTCGTTTTGCAATCGAAATGTACATTTAGTGTAATAAATATGTATTGTGAAAAAGGTTTTCCTCTTGTATTATTTAAATATTTCACATGCTCCAATACTTTGTTTCTGAAAAGTTGTCAATTTTCTACAAAGTAAAATTTTCTGAAAAGTTACATAAAACAAGGAGAAAAAGTTTATCACAATAAAAATGTATTACACTAAATGTACATTTCGATTGCAAAGCAATAATCATCACTGGTAATCATTCGCTTTGCAATCGAAATGTATATTTAGTGCAATAAATGTTTATTATGAAAAAGGTGTTTCTCGTAGATTTATTTAAAAAAAAAGTCACAAGCTCCAATACTTTGTATCTGAAAAGTTGTCCAATTTTCTGAAAATTTAATTAATGAATTTTCTAATACATTTATGTATTAGACATACATAACACTTACATATTGATTACACTTGAAAGTGTAATCAATAAAATAAAAACCACGGAGGAAAATGTGCTTACGCAATTTGCAGAAAATATCAGAAGTAGTAACTAAATAAATGCAATGCTTGAGGCCCAAAGCAGCCCAAAAACGCCAAAACAAATATGAAATATGTACTTCTCTCAACAACCGGGTTTCAGTAAAATTGACAAAATTTACAAAATCCAGAAGAAGTTTACCAGTACTTTCTGATAAGTAATCCAATTTTAAAAAATATTTCTAATCAATAATATCTAAATCACTTGATAGTATAATATAAAAAAAACTCAAATCAAAATTTACAAAATCCAAAAGAAGAAGTTTACCAGTAGTTTCTGAAAAGTAGTTCAATTTAAAAAAAATGCCACACCAGTAGGTATATCTGCAAAAACTTAACTTCAATGAGACATAAGAAACCAAAAACTTGCCAAGAAAATTGCAGAAAATTTAATTATAATCAATAATATCTAATCAATATAAATTTAATAAATTATAAATTAATCGGTTGGAGCTTGTGAAATATTAAGAATTAAAGAAAAGTAACAATTATCATTTTTTCACAGACATTTATTTCAGTACAGTTAGTTAACTGTACATTTCAATCACCACGTGGTCATCTTCAGTAGACATTTGGTACTATATCAGTGTTTGTCATAATTACTATGTCAAAAAACATAGTAATTAAACTTACAGGTGCGTATCAAAAAACGTTAACAGTTATTATTAACAAAACGTAAATATTAACACGTAAGTTCGAATGTCACATGCATTTTTGTCATAAATGCATCGCTAACTGATAGTACTTAATGCACCCGATAGTCTAATTGTAAATACAAACTAAATATACAAATTTTAATACAAAATTTTAATACAAAATTTTAATACAAATTAAATATGTAAGTTACACAGAAGTTTGTAACCATTTCAGATATTTCCCAAAAAATAGAGTATTGAAATTTTATGAAAATGAAAGTTTCTAGTATGTGTCAATTAGAGTTGAAACCTCCAGAATTTCTATCAAAATATCAAAGTATTAGAAGATATATTTTAAAAACTCAAACTTAATACAGGCGTTAATTAGAAGAATTTGACAAACCGGAGATATTTATTGAAATTACAGAAAATATAATCGTATTATCAAAATGATTGTATATATTATATGTCTACTAATAAATATAGAAGAATATAGAAGAAGAAGAGTTCAATATAGAGCAACAATATTTTTTACAGTATTTTTTACAGTATTTAATATACAGTATGAATATTTTCAATCTCCATCAAAGTTTTTAATTTCTTATGAAACAAATTAAAAACTTTGACGGATATTGAAAATTTCCAAAATATGCAATCAAAATACTAAGAAAGTTATAATTTACAGAACTTTAAACAAAATATCGAAAGTTTATTAGAATGCTTTAAAAAGTTATCAATATTACATAGTTACGAAAATTAGAAAACAGATTGCATATTTTTGTAAATGTAATGAATTTATTGGTAAATAAAACATCTTTGCTTAAAATAACAGGACAATTATTTACTATACATGTACCTAGTTATCATTTAAATTTCAGCTCTAGTTATCCATGGAAATTTTCGCAGCCAATTGGAAAGGCGACATTTGTGATCTCGCCTTTCTTATTGGCAACGAAAATTTCCATCGATAACTTGAGCTGAAATTTAAATGATCACGCGGTATATGACTATTTACTAGGCATATAACTAGAGCTGAAATTTAAATGATCACTCGGTATATGCCTCTTTACTTAGTTTGATGAAAATTGATTACAATTTGGGCTTTTTCATTTCACATCATTACTTTCAAATGTTTATAAATACGGAAATTTTCGCAGCCAATTGGAAAGGCGACATTTGTGATCTCGCCTTTCTTATTGGCTACGAAAATATCCATCGATAACTTGAGTTGAAATTTAAGTGATCACTCGGTATATGACTATTTACTAGGCATATAACTAGAGCTGAAATTTAAATGATCACTCGGTATATGCCTATTTACTTAGTTTGATAAAAATTGATTACAATTTGGGCTTTTGCATTTCACATGATTACTTTCAAATGTTTATGAATTATTATTTGTAGTGAATCATGATGCTGTCAACTACATCTAGCTTACTTCATGAATCCTAAGTTACCTCATTTTGTGGCTGTGATAGCCAATGTCTGGAAAATAATGACTAATAATTTAATAAATATTTATATCACAGTGATATGCTGTTCTACTTCTTGCTGTTTTTATAGAATATTTATTAATTAAATTAAGTATATCTGTGGTTAATACTTGGTGAAACATATCTAATAAATATACTTAACAACACTTGGTTTAAGTTTTACTATTTTTATAGGGAAAATACTCTTCAATTGTTTCGGTCTTTCAACCATTTTCAAGAGTTATTTTATCTAGATTGTATGAATCGGTGGTTAATACTTGATGAAACATATTTAATTTAGTATAAATAAAGCACTTGGTTAAGTTTCACAAATTTTTTTAATACAAAAACTCTACAATTGTGTCGGTTTCACGACCATTATCAAGAGACAAAGAAAACTGTTTTATTTGTCTCTTGATAATGGTTTTGAGACAGAAATAATTGTAGATTTTTTGTATTAAAAAAATTGTGAAACTTAACTAAGTGCTTTATTTATACTGAAAAAAAAAGTTGGAAACAAAATGTGACTAATTTTTTGACATATAAATTACTTAACAAAAAAAAATGAGTATTTTTAATTGTCATTTCAGAAACCTTTATGTTATAACAAACATCATTTCCGGACCAACGAAGATTTTTAACTATTAAAAGAAAGCAACAATTTGTTCACTATAGTTTTTATTTTCGATCTTTTATCATATTATTAATTTTCTTGGTTTACTATAAGTTTTGGTTTCGGAATGACATTTTTAGATGTACAGGGTGTTTGCAGTCTTGTGATTTTAGTTTTAAGGGTTGATTAACCATCTTGAACCACCAGGTGATTTTGGCTTTATTGTTAAAAAATTATATCTCTTTTATGGTGCAAGTTTTGTTAACCTGTTTTAGGTTTAATCACCTTTATTTAAGGTGATTAATCACCCCTGAAAAAGCAATCACAAGACCGCAAACACCCTGTATATACTATAGTGGTTCTTCGGCTTTGTATAATTCAAAACAGATTAATTAAGATTGATTAATTATTTAAGATTTGTTCATCCATAAACAATTTAATGTTTTTAATTAATTATTTTTTATACGAATATTCTTAATTATTATTGTTCATACTATAACCAGGCTATTATCAAAACTTGACATTATTGACATAACTTAAACATTTTAAGTTTAAGAACAAATTAAATTAAAAACAAAAAAATCATATTTTGACAATGTACAGAGGAACTCATGAATTTTCTTTAATTTCACAATAAAAAAATCTAAAATGGGGTTTTCTCTCTATATTTATATATTTAGTAAAAAATAAAAGTGCAACATTTCTTGTGCAACCTCCTAGTGCAACATTTCTTGTGCAACCTCCTAGTGCAACATTTTTTGTCTTAGTGTATACTTGAAAAAACTGAAGAAACCGCTGTTTTTTTAAGCTGTTGTGCTGTTGAGTTTATCCAGAATTTTTGGGACACCCTGTATAAACAAGATTTTCGCGTATACACAAATTAAGTTATAGAAAAGAATGACGAATAACTTTACAAAATAACACACCTAACAAATTTAACGACGGGTCATTTTTACTTTTGTGGCTAATTATGGAGCAACTTATCAATCCTGGTAATTCTATAGCGACAGCTCTATGAAATCCACTTCGTCCATATAATACAAATATTTGAATTAAAAATAATTATTCTGTTATGTTTTCATGGAATATTTGCTTACGTAATATTAATTCGTGCAATACGTGCAAGCCAACTGTTACGATTTTAAGGTTCAAATGTTTTTTATGAACCAATTTTTGTGCATGGAAAATTTTAAAACCAATATTTATTTTTGTTTTAAGAAGATATTTTTGCGATTATTATTCCAATTGTGTCGATTAACCACATTATAATGCATTTAAATTGGATATATTAATTACTTATCATATTGTGAGTACCAATCTAACGATTCTCGGATTTGTTTCATCACCCTAAGAGTTTGTTTTGTATTCTCACACACTGTATAAAAAAATATTGCTGATGATTAACGATTACTATAAATCGTACTGGCTTATTAAGATTTTTGAGATTCAAATGATTTTTATACTACAAATATTTGAATTTAAAACAATAATACAAATTTTGAAAATTAATTGAAGACAATTTTAAAATAAGTAATTGATTTTTTTTGTGTGTATACATTTTACTATATCATTTACATATTTTGTGTATTACACATAATTTCTCTAAAGAAATAAAAGGTTTGGTCTTTGACTTGGAAGTTCTTCAAAAAGTAAATCAGTTGAATTGTTATATTTCAAATTTCAGCACGTAAAATTTATGACTTAACTAACTTTTTGTTATCATTTGATTTTTGTTACAGATCCACGCAATTGGACGGAGAACCACGTAGCCCACTGGCTGCAATGGGCCATTAAGGAGTTCTCCCTGGAGGGCGTGCCCCTCCACCAGTTCCATATGAAGGGCAAAGACATTTGTGCAATGGGCAAGGACGCCTTCCAGGCGAGGGCGCCGGCCTTCGTCGGCGATATCCTGTGGGAGCACCTGGAAATTCTGCAAAAAGGTAAGTTTCTTACCTTTTATAGATGGAAAACGAAAAACCCTTGTCGATAATAACAAAATAATTGTATCTGCAATTGCAATAAATGCATAACTAATAATATTATTCTATTACATATTAAATAATAATGATTTTATTATTATTATTATTATTATTATTATTATTATTATTATTATTACTTCGAAACTTTCTGAACTGAACTAGCAAGGTTTGCTCTGCAAAAAATGCAGGAAAAAATGATCTAACATAACTTGCAAATAAATGTTATCTAAAATAAAAGAAATTTTCGACCCCAATCGTCTTACGTCTAACTCTGTGAAATGATCACATCATCTCCGGACCAAAGAAAATTTTTTACTATTAACCCAAGGCAACAATTTTCTGGTTTCTAGTAGAGTTTCTAGTACAACTATAGTTGTTCACTATAGTTTTTATTTTCGAAAATGATCTTTTATCATGTTATTAATTTTCTTGGTTCACCATAAGTTATAGTTTCGGAATGGCATTTGTCACGTATTCTCCAATTGCATGACACAGATAAGTACCTACAGTTCATAGTAATTATTAGTACCTACCTAATGAAGATATTTTGGTCAAGTACCAGAACAATACTACACAATTATGATTATGCAATATATTAGAACCAACTGGTACGAAGAACTTTATTATACAAATTATTATTAACTAGTTGATTCGAAGTAATATCTTTTTTATGTAGCAATAATCACTACCATGTAAATCCGAATCGTTCGTTTTGCCTGGTTGCTCGGACCTCCCATAAGGATTCTTGGAAGACGAACTACTTCTGTTGAAATCGTACCTTTTGGTAATTACATTTTCATTTATATCTCAAAATGTCTGGATTTGATTGTGTAATTATTTATTACACAGTGCAAGTGATTTTACAACTGTTTTTGCAAAATAATTGATTTCACAACTGGTTTTGCAAAATAAGTGATTTATCAACTGTTTTTGCAAATTAAGGATTTAACAACTTTTTTTGCAAAATAAGCGATTAAACAACTGTTTTTGCAACATAAGCGATTTACCAACTGTTTTTGCAAAATAAGCGAAGGCTCCAAATTCAAAAGTGCTATTGGATCGAATGATATAGGACCAGATGAACTATTTCTGTGGAAATGGTACCTTTTTGTAATTATGTTTTCATCTATATAACTATATCTATATATCTCATCTATATATCGAAAATAAGCGATTTAACAATGGTTAACATGTTTAATTAACATGTTTTTTTTTTGCAAAATAAGCGAAATAAGCTAAAAATACTAAAGTGCTATCGGATCGAATGATTTAGGAAAAGACGAACTATTTCGGTTGAAATTGTACCTTTTGGTAATTACGTTTTCATCTATATCTCAAAAGTTCTGGTTTCGATTGTGGAATTATTTTTGCCTATAAGTGATTTAACAACTGTTTAACAAGTGCTTTCGGATCGAATGATATAGGAAGACGAACTATTTCTGTTGAAATTCTACCTTTTGGTAATTACGTTTTTATCTATATCTCAAAATTTGTAGTTTTGATTATGCAATTATTTTTATAAATAAGTGATTTAACAACTGTTCTTGCAAAATAAGCGATTTAAGAACTGTTTTTGCAAAGTAAGCGATTTAACAACTGTTTCTGGAAAAGTAAGCGATTTAACAACTGTTTCTGTAAAAGTAAGCTATTTAACAACTGTTTCTGTAAAATAACCGATTTAATAACTGTTTTTTTCTTTTTCAAAATAAGCGACTTAACTACTGTTTTTGTAATATCAGAAATTTAACATCTGTATTTGCAAAATAAGCCATTTAAAATTTGTTTTTGCAAAATAAGTGATATAACAACTGTTTTTGCAAAATAAACGATTTAACAACTGTTTTTTGTAAAATAAGCGAATTAACAACTGTTCTTGCAAAATAAGCGACTTAGTAACAAGTATGTTTGCAAAATAAGCGAAAATAACTTTTATTGCAAAATAAGTGATGACAACTGTTTTAGGAAAATAAGCAAATTAACAACTTTTTTGCATAAGCAATTTAACAACTGTTTTTGCAAAATAAACGATTTAACAACTGTTTTTTTTTTTGCAAAATGAGTGAAACGGCTCTGAATTCAAAAGTGCTATCGGATCCAATGATATAGGAAAATGGCGAAGATTCGTGTCTGATGACAATTTTCAAAATCTAGAGCGAAAGCTGCTCTTTCTCAAGTATCATTAGTGGTAAGTTCAAAATTTACTTGAATGCCAATTGTCATGACATCGAGATTGCAATTTCTTAAGTGTCATTCTGGATGACAAAAAATTACTTGAATGCCAATAGACAGGATCTCTAGATTGCTATTTCTTAAGTATCTATCATTGTGGATGACAAAAATTTACTTGAATGCCAATGACCAGGATCTCTACATTGCTATTTCTTAAGTGTCATTGTGAATGACAAAACTTTACGTGAATGCCAATGGTCAGGATCTCTAGATTGCTATTTCTTAAGTATCTATCATTATGGATGTCAAAAATTTACTTGAATGCCATTGGTCATGATCTCTAGATTGCTATTTCTTAAGTGTCATTCTGGATGTCAAAAATTTACTTGAATGCCAATGGTCAGGGTCTCTAGATTGCAATTTCTTAAGTATCTATCATTATTAATGACAAAAAGTTACTTGAATGTCAATGGTCATTATCTCTTGATTGCTATTTCTTAAGTGTCATCGTCGATGAAAAATAGTTACTTGAATGCCAATGGTCAAGATCTCTAGATTGCTATTTCTTAAGTGTCTTTATAGGTAAGATATAAATTTACTTGAATGCCAATGGTCAGACTCTACGTATGCTAGTCTTGAGTAAATGTAGATTGCTATTTCTCAAGTGTCATTGTGGATGACAAAAATTTATTTGAATGCCAATGGTCAGGATCTCTTAATTGCTATTTCTGAAGTATCTATCATTATGGATGACAAAAATTTACTTGAATGCCAATGGTCATGATCTCTAGATTGCAATTTCTTAAGTGTCATTGTGATTGACAAAAATTTACTTGAATGCCAATGGTCAGGATCTCTAGATTGATATTTCTTAAAATGGCGAAGATTCGCGTCTAATGATAATTGTCAAAATCTGGTGCAAAGGCTGCTCTTTTTCAAATATCATTTGCGGTAAGTTCAAAATTTACTCGAAAGCCAATAGTTATGATCTCTATATTACTATTTCTTTTAAGTGTCATCATGGATGACAAAAATTTACTTGAATGCCAATGGTCAGGATCTCTAGATTACTATTTCTTAAGTATCTATCAGTATGGATATAACAAATTTACTTGAATGCCAATGGTCAGGATCTCTAGATTGCTATTTCTTAAGTATCTATCATTATGGATGATTACGTGTCATTGTGGACGACAAGAATTTACTTGAATGCCAATGGTCAGGATCTCTAGATTGATATTTCTTAAAATGGTGAAGATTCGCGTCTAATGGTACTTGTCAAAATCTGGTGCAAAGGCTGCTCTTTTTCAAATATCATTTGCGGTAAGTTCAAAATTTACTCGAAAGCCAATAGTTATGATCTCTATATTACTCTTTCTTTTAAGTGTCATCATGGATGACAAAAATTTACTTGAATGCCAATGGTCAGGATCTCTAGATTACTATTTCTAAAGTATCTATCATTATGGATGACAAACATTTATTTGAATGCTAATGATCAGGATCTCTGGATTGCTATTTCGTAACTATCTATCATTACGGATGACAAAAATTTACTTGAATGCCAATGGTTAGGATCTTTAGATTGCTATTTCTTAAGTATCTATCATTATGGATGACAAATATTTACTTGAATGCTAATGGTCAGGATTTCTAGATTGCTATTTCTTAAGTATCTATTATAATAGAGGACAAAAATGTACATGAATGCCAATGGTCACGATCTCTAGATTGATATTTCTTAAGTATCACTATGGATGACAAAAATTTACTTCAAGGCCAATGTTCAGGATCTCAGATTGCTATTTCTTATGTGTCAGTATGGATGACAAAAATTTACTTGAATGCCAATGGTCAGTATCTCTAAATTGCTATTTTTTAAAAAGGCGAAAATTCGTGTATAATGATAATTGTCAAAATCTGGTGCAAAAGCTGCTCTTTCTCAAATATCATTAGCGGTAAGTTCAAAATTTACTTGAAAGCCAATAGTGATGATTTCTAGATTGCTATTTCTTAAGTGTCATTGTGGATGACAAAAATTTACTTGAATGCCAATGGTCATGATCTATAGATAGCTATTTCTTAAGTGTCATTGTGGATGGCAAAGATTTATTTAAATGCCAATGGTCAGGATCCCTACATTGCTATATTTTAAGTATCTATCATTATGGATGACAAATATTTACTTAAATGCCAATGTTCATGATCTCGAGATTGCTATTTCTTAGGTGTCATTGTAGATGGCAAAAATTAACTTGAATGCCAATGGCCATGATCTCCAGATTGCTATTTCTTAAATGTTATTGTGAATAACAAACATTTACTTGAATGCCCATGGTCAGGATCTCTAGATTTCTATTTCTTAAGTATCTCTCATTATAGATGACAAAATTTAGTTGAATGCCTATGGTCATGATCTCTATAATGCTATTTCTTACGTGTCATGGATGACAAAGTTTTACTAAAATCCCAATGGTCACGATGTCCAGATTGTTATTTCTTAAGTGTCTTTATATGTAAGATAATAATTTACTTGCATGCCAATGGCCAGAATCTGTAGGTATGCTATACTTCCGTAAATACGTTAAGTGTAAGTACTACATCTACTTTAAATGGTAATGGTGAAAATATCGCGCTGTTGTTACTTATGTACCATTTGGGCGAAATTTCAAGTGCCCTTTAAATATTCAACATATTTTGGTTTTTCTTAATCATGTACTGTTATGGAGAAGTATCAATAGTTCTTTAAACATTAGGGTCAAACTCACTTGGCTGTTCTTACTTAAGTACCATTTGGGCGAACTTTCAAGTGCCGTTTAAATATTAAGGGTTTACATCTCTTGGTCTTTCTTAATCAAGTACTACTATGGATAAGTATCAATAGTTCTTTAAATATTAAGTTTGAACTCACTTAACTGTTCTTACTTAAGTACCATTTGGGCGAAGTTTCAAGTGCCATTTAAATATTAAGGGTCAACATCTCTTGGTTGTTCTTACTTAAGTACTATTAGGGAAAAGTATCAATAGTTCTTTAAATATCAAGGTCAAAATCACTTGGCTGTTCTTGCCTAAGTACCATTTGGGCGAAGTTTCAAGTGGCCTTTAAATATTAAGGGTCAACATCTCTTGGTTGTCCTTACTTAAGTACTATTAGGAGGAAGTACCATTAGCTCTTTATAAAAAAGGTCAAAATTACTTGGCAGTTTTTACTTAAGTACCATTTAGAAGTACCAAGTAGTATCAAGTAGAAAGTATCAAGATCTCCTTAAACATTATCGCCCAAAATCTCTAGGGATGTTCTTACAGAAGTACCTCCAGGGAACATTCACTTGAACATCAATGGTTAGAATGTCTAGGCTGTCTATGTTGTTTTAACTGAATAAATATTCACTTGAAACTTTCATAGGAGTAGTACAACACTCTCGAATTTTTTGTTCTTCCTTTCTAATTATTTGGTCAGTTAATGTCAGTTAGCTGTTTAACTTATTGAAGACTTAAGGCTGTGATTTTTCGATTATTTCCATTCAGTTGCTCGCCTCCCTGCTATTTACTTTTGTGCCCAATTACCTCGTCCAGCCCGGCGTGCAATGCACGCCATCTGATAACGTACTTAGAAAAACACTGGCGTTTTGTTTAGCTGACGGCGTAATTGTTGTGTTTTGCTGGAGCCCAGTCGCTATTACATCGATATCCTCTCTCCTCTTTGTTCGCAATCCGCTGCTCGGAGGAGAGGAACGGGCACAATGGGCGAATGGAAATCTCGCCGATTTCGCCCAGCCTGCAGAACAATCGAGCCGACGATGATATGTGGATTCGTTTGTTGCCTTTTTTTTTGTGTGCGTTTTTTCGCCAAGCGGGAATTGCGCAACCGGACGACTCATACTACACCAATATCGTACGAAGCGTTCCACATGATGGAGTTTTCCGCGAACGGTGTAAGTGGAAATCGTGTTCAAAATAGTCATTTCCACAGGAATCGCAATGCAGACGAGATTATAATCATTATTGCGTTAAACAATTAGTTGCACTCATCCAGATCTTACAATATTAGATATCAACAAAATAAGGCAATCAATAAGATTTCCAAATTTCGAGGCAAGAATACATCAAATCATTTAAAATTATATTGATAGATGGTGATCGAAATTTTTGGCACAATATTTGTTAGGCTCATCCAAATTCTTTAATAGGTTCTCATTGAAATTTTGGGCAAAAGTTTGGAGATCACCAATGCTGCCAAACTATTTAGTGTATTGGCATCGAAACATTTTTGAGATCACCAATAAAATATTTGTTCAAATGCTATCTAACTCTTTGGTAGGTTATCATTGAAATTGTCCAAATTGGCCAAATGGCCATCACGACGCTGCCCTACTTTTTATGACCTTGTCATTAAAACTATGAAACAAAGTGGTCAGAATTTTTGAGATCGCTAAATGGCCCAACTCAAGTATCCTAATGCTGTCCAACATCCAATATCCAAAAGCTGTCCAACATCCAGCATCCAAATGCTGTCCAACATCCAACAACCAAATGCTGTCGAACGTCCAACATCAAAATGGTGTCCAACATCCAACATCCAAATGCTGTCCAACATCCAACATCCAAATGCTGTCCAACACCCAACATCCAAATGCTGTCCAACATCCAACATCCAAATGCTGTCCAACTCAAGTAAATTATCATTGAAGCTATGGTTAAGACATTCGGAGCAGATTTATCTTACAACACTTATTCCTAATTAGATATATGTTTCCTCGTTATAATTAACAACAGACGTATTAGCGCTTAGTAATCTCCTCTTAATATTCACAATCACATCCGCCGGTGATCGCATTAATGTCATCTCGGTGAAATGCCAGCCGTTGGTAGCCCTGAAACGCGGAAATTAGAGAGGGCAATTAACTGCCTTGAAACTTGGAAATGCTTTTATTTTAATTGGCACCTCTCAAAACACACGTCACAATAATTGAAACGGCGAAGAGGTGATGAGAACCAACCGGCAAATTTCGCAAGTCAACAAATTGGGAATTCCATGCTTAAGTATGTACATCATGTTTTATACGGCTATGCAATCGTGGTGGTGTTTGCGAAGAAGATTTGTATTTACTTGCTTCATCATTCGTGTAATTGTTATGATATTTGTGGCGATTTGGGAAAACGGATTGAGATAAATTCGTGACCATCACGTTTGTATTTTAGTACACATTCCAATTATGATGATATTTGTCATGTTTGTAATTGTGATGTAATTTTGGAAGACAATTGTTTGAGATAAATTCGTGACCATCACGTTTGTATTTTAGTACACATCCCAATTATGATGATATTTGTCGTGTTTGTAATTTTGAAGACATTTTGGAAATTTAAAGGTATTCTGGGAAAATTGAGAACAGATATGTCATCAAACAGGTAGATTAAGCATTACTTTTTTTTAGACGTTATAAGAAACAAGATCATTCCAAAGCAAACTGTATAAAGTGAACTGATATCTTATCAAGCCTAAAAATCTAAGTATGAAGATTAAGATTTAGATCATTACATATTGGGAGTATTTGGAGCCAATTGGGATAACATTCGCAAAATTTAGATATTCACTTCACTTCCGGAAGAGATTCGTGATATTATTTCGCTTCTGATTCTTCACTTTCTCATGGTCTAGTATCAGAAGTGACCACTCTAGTGACTGAAATCTTATTAAGACAAATTCGTGACCATCACATTTGTATTTTAGTACACATTCAAATTTTGATAATATTTGTCGTGTTTGTAATTGTGATGTAATGTTGGAAAAATAAAGGTATTCTGGGAAAATTGAGAAGAGATAAGTCATCAAACAGGGAGATTAAACTTTGATTTTTTTTAGAAGTAGACGTTATAAGAGACATAGCATTCCAAAGCAAACTGTATAAAGTGAACTGAAATCTTGTTAAGCCTAAAAATCTAAGTATGAAGAATTTGGTTTTGATTATTGCATATTTGGGAGTAGTTGGAGCCAATTGGGATAACATTCGCAAAATTTAGATTTTCACTTCACTTCCGGAAAAGATTCTTGATAATATTTCCCTTTTGCTTCTTCACTTTCTCATGATCTAGTATCAGAAGTGATTAGTCTAGTGACTGAAATCTTATTAAGTCTAAAACTTGAAGTATGAAGAACATTTGATCGAGATCATTGCATATTGGGAGTACTTTGTGCCAATTGAGATAACATTCGCAATATTTAGATTTTCAATTCCCTTCCAGAAGAGATTCTTGATATTATTTCGCTTCTGATTCTTCACCCTATCATGGTCTAGCATCAAAAGCGACCAGTCTAGTGGTTGAAATCTTTTTATGTATAAAAATCTAACTATGAAGAACATGTGATTCAGATCATTGCATATTGGGAGTATTTGGGATAATTGGGATAACATTCGCAAAATTTAGATTTTCACTTCACTTCCGGAAGAGATTCTTGATATTATTTCGCTTTTGATCCTTCACTTTCTCATGGTTTAGTGTCAGAAGTGACCAGTCTAGTGACTGAAATCTTATTAAGAGAAATTCGTGACCATCACGTTTGTACTTTAGTACATATCCCAATTATGATGATATGTGTAGTGTTTGTAATTGTTATGTAATTTTGAAAATTTAAAGGTATTCTGGGAAAATCGAGAATGTCATCAAACAGGAAGATTAAACATTGCTTTTTTTAGAGGTAGACGTTATAAGAGACAAGATCATCCAAAGCAAACTATATAAAGTGAACTGAAATCTTATTAAGCCTAAAAATCTAAGTATGAAGATTATAATTTAGATCATTGCATATTGGGAGTATTTGGAGCCAATTGGGATAACATTTGCAATATTTAGATTTTCACTTCACTTCCGGAAGAGATTCTTGATATTATTTCGCTTCTGATTCTTCACTTTCTCATGGTCTAGTATCAAAAGTAACCAGTCTAGTGATTGATATCTTATTTAGTCCAAAACTCTAAGTATGAAGAACATGGGATTCAGATCATTGCATATTGGGAGTATTTGGTGCCAATTGGGAAAATATTCGCAATATTTATATTTTCACTTCACTTTCGGAAGAGATTCTTGATAATATTTCGCTTTTGATTCTTCACTTTCTCATGGTCTAGATCAGAAGTGACCAGTCTAGTGATTGAAATCTTATTAAGTCTAAAACTCTAAGTATGAAGAACATCTGATTCAGATCTTTGCATATTGGGAGTATTTGGTGCTAATTGGGATAAAATTCGTAATACTTAGATTTTTACTTCACTTCCGGAAAAAAATCTTAACATTTTTTCGCTTTTGATTCTTCACCTTGTCCTAGTCTAGTGTAATCTATACAAATTATATCGCCTTAGGGGTTAGATGAAGCTCATCCTGTTCGCAAATCTCAAATGATCCCTGATCTCAAATAAATTGAGATCAAACCGGCAACTTTTATTGCCTCCATACTTTAATTATAATCTAAGTGAATTTTAAACAAAATTAATTGTTCTCGCTTCATGAATGATCTTAAACATTCAAATATGAAAACTCGTATTAATGAGCTGTAAATTTAGATTTTTACTTCACTTCCGGAAAAGATTCTTGACATTTTTTCGCTTTTGATTCTTCACTTTGTCCTAGTCTAGTGTAATCAAGATTTGATCGCCTTAGGGGTTAGATGAAGCTCACCCTGTTCACAAATCACAAATGATCCCTGATCCATGATCCCTGATCCATGATTCCTGATCCCTGATCCATGATTCCTGATCCCTGATCCATGATCCCTAATCCATGATACATGATCTCTAATAAATTGAGATCATACTGGTAACTTTTATTGCCTCCATATTTGAATGATAATCTAAGTGAATTTTAAACGAAATTAATTGTTCTCGCTTCATGAATGATCTTAAACATTCAAATATGAAAACTCGTATTAATGAGCTGTAAATTTGGATATTTACTTCACTTCCGGAAAAGATTCTTGACATTTTTTCTCTTTTGATTCTTCACTTTGTCCTAGTCTAGTGTAATCAAGATGAGATCGCCTTAGGGGTTAAATGAAGCTCACCCTGTTCACAAATCACAAATCATTCCTGATCCATGATCCCTGATCTATGATCCCTGATCCATGATCCCTAATCCATGATACATGATCTCTAATAAATTGAGATCATACTGGCAACTTTTATTGCCTCCATACTTAAGTAATAATCTAAGTTAATTTTAAACGAAATTAATTGTTCTCGCTTCATGAATGATCTTAAACATTCAAATATGAAAACTCGTATTAATGAGCTGTCAATTTAGATTTTTACTATAGTTCCGGAAAAGATTCTTGACATTTTTTCTCTTTTGATTCTTCACTTTGTCCTAATCTAGTGTAATCAAGATTTGATCGCCTTAGGGGTTAGATGAAGCTCACCCTGTTCACAAATCACAAATCATCCCTGATCCATGATCCCTGGTCCATGATCCCAGATCCATGATCCATGATCCCTGATCCATGATGCCTGATCCATGATCCCTAATCCATGATACATTATCTGTAATAAATTGAGAACAAACTGGTAACTTTTATTGCCTCCATACTTCAATAATAATCTAAGTAAATTTTAAACGAAATTAATTGGTCTCGCTTCATGAATGGATCCTAAACATTCAAATATGGAAACTCGTATTAATGAGCTGTAAATTTTCTCCCAAGCCGAAATTGGATATTTATTTAAATAAACGTTTAAATTAATTAGTGCTGTTAATACATATGGATTATTTCTGGTATTATTATTAGATCCGCTCCATGCATTCTCGTAAGCGTTAAGTTTAGCCGCTTTAATAATCCTTTTAAAAATTAATTCCCCATTTCATGGCCTAGGCTTGAGAATCGCTTGCGCAATCTTTGTTACTTCGAAAAATCAGCAATTTAAAGAGGAATTTATAAATGCACTCAATAAATTTGCATCAATTATGTGCCGCGAATGAATGCGATCAGTTGGACAAAAGAAGAGTTGTATAATTCAAGATCCTGTGGTTTACTTTTAGATCTTTTGAACAGTGTTGTAGATTGTTGAAATTAATAATAAATAAAGTGTATAATGGAAAAAATATCAAAATTCTGGTGTGGTAAGATAATAGCCCCAGAATTTTGAATATTACTCTCTTTAGTAGTTTGTCTTTGTTTTTGAAGATGGAAAATGATAGTTGTTCGAATTGGAGAAAATAAAGTGAAACTGTCATTGGTGCAAAAAAAATGTACTCTGTAAAGAAAATTTTAAGAAATGGAGAAGCCCATGGGCCAAAAATATTCAAAACTTGAAGAATTAGGCGAAGTTCATTGATTAGTTTTTCGAAATTTCGAAGAAACGTGAAACAAAAATTTCGAAAAGATTCGAAACTCTTTCAACTGTATCTTCGTAAGGCCAATTTTTGTCTAAACTTCAAAGTTGCAACGCCACTAATTTGCCTACAAAAAAATGTTGGACTCTAACTATCTAGTTTCTATAATTAATAGCACTAAGGCCCAGTTTTATCAGGCAAAGTTCATTGATTAGTTTTTCGAAATTTCGAAGAAACGAGAAACAAAAATTTCGAAGAAACAATAAACAAAAATTTCGAAGAGATTCGAAACTCTTTCAAGTGTATTTTCGTAAGGCCAATTTTTGTCCAAACTTCAAAGTTGAAACGCCACTAATTTGCCTACAAAAACAGTTTTGACTCTAACTATCCAGTTTCTATAATTAATAGCACTAAGGCCCAGTTTTACAAATATATCCTGGGCAAATGTACCACGAACAAAGATAATCCATGATTGTTAAACTGGGCCTTAGTGCTATTAATTATAGGAACTGGCTAGTTAGAGTCAAACATTGTAGAAAAATCTGTGACGTTGCCTCTTTGAAATTTGGACAAACATTGGCTCTACAAAGATACATTTGAAAGAGTTTCGAATCTTTTCGAAATTTTTGTTTCTTGTTTCTTAGAAATTTTGAAAAACTAATCAATGAACTTCGCCTAATTCTTCAAGTTTTGCCTATTTATGCCCCATGGGCTTCCCCAACTCCTAGGATACCATCGTGCCAACAATGGTAATAATAATGGTAATGCCAATTGTTGGCACGATTTTATTCTAGGCAAATGTACCACGGACAAAGATAATCCACGATTGTAAAACTGGGCCTTATTGGTCTTATGAACAAATTTCCACAGATAAAAACTTCACCCATGCTATAAAAAAACAATTTTTACTTCTAGATTTGATTAAATATACACTTCAAAGAGTTATAACTAGTCAACATTTTTTTTTTGTAGACAAATCAGTGGCGTTGACTCTTTGAAGTTTGGACAAAAATTGGCCTTACAAAGATACGCTTGAAAGAGTTTCGAATCATTTCGAAATTTTTGTTTCTTGTTTCTTCGAAATTTAGAAAAAACTAATCAATGAACTTCGCCTAATTCTTCAAGTTTTGCCAATTTATGCCCCCTGGGCTTCTACTACTTCTAGGATACCTTCGTGCCAATAATGGTAATAACAATGGTAATGCTAATTGTTGGCACGATGGTATCCTAAGCAAATGTACCACGAACAAAGATAGTCCACGATTGTAAAACTGGGCCTAATTAGTCTTAACTAAATTTCCTCCGATCCATCTCCATTTTCCATCAGAAAACTTCACCCATGCAATAAAAAAACAATGTTTACTTCTAGATTTGATTAAATATACACTTCAAAGAGTTGTAACTACATACATCTGCTTATCCTAGAGATATGTAGAAAACTTGTAAAGATCTACTATTCTTACAAACAATTTTCCAAACTTTCGAGTATGTGGTTGATTGAGAACTTGTTTCCATACATTATTAACCTAACGTAATAATCTCAGGCTCTTGGCATTTCATGTAATGATCCATAAGTGTCGCATTAAATTCAGATATAGAGGGACATTTTAATTTGGCAGTTTTTTGACGGAAGTCGCCAAAATTATGCGACGAAAAAGTCTTACGGCAAAATCTGATGAGTGCGTGGATGCTGCGTACTTCCTTCGGTGATGAGGGCAATTTTGGCCCCCAAAAAAATCCCAAATTGGCAAAAAATATGAAGTCGGTAGTTAATTATTGTAAAACACACAACAGATATTTATTTAAATCGATACTATTTCTTTTTTCTGGCAGATACAATCATGTAATTCTTACAGGAAGAAATTAAATGAAATCCATGATGGCCAATTAGCGGATTTAAATCATCTCTGAGAACAACTGTTTTGGTGCAAAAACAATTTCTCGTTATTAATTAATGCTTCCTTCGAACTTTTTGATTGCCTAAATTAATCAGGGAAATAATAGTTGGGGAATTTGTTGGTGAATGTTTCCTCTGAACTTTAAAATTATTAGAAATTAGTTATTAAATTATTGTCGTCCATAATTATATTATTTTTTGACGTGCAGGAAATTCGTTTACTAATAATATATCAAATCCGTGTAACGTAATGAGTTTAGGCTCGATTTTTAATTTAACGTTCACTGATGAGTTAATATCAATAATAGTAATATTTATTTTTTAAATTTATTAAACCTCCGAAGCTGGCTGAAAAATATAGCCGAAACTTCGGCCAAGAAGACACAAGAAGACTTAAGGTAAGAAGACACAATAAAAATAATAAAAACAAGAGAAGATGGGCAATAATAATAATGCCCCTCTCTTAACGCCCGCATAACTAGCAATAGTTCAGGGCCTATGGCAAAATAAATGTAATTGGGTTTGAATTCTCTGTCAAATTATGACAGTAACCAATTACCCCATAGGTGGAGGAGTAGTACGGATTATTATTATTTTTATATTTACATATAACCTACCAGTAAGTACTCCAATTAAGAAGAAAACAATAAAAAAATTGTAAATAATTAAATACAATAATAATTTTTTTGTAATAACTGGTATCCAAAATGGATGAAACTATAACAAAAATATTTATTTCATTAGTGTTTGGGGTAGAAACAATCTACTTTCTTATTTCTTATTCTTGTTGTTGTTGTTAAAATGATAAATGATTTATTTTCATAATTATGCTATTAAGGTCCAGTTTTTCAATCGTGGAACAACCTTGTTCCTGGTACAATTACCTAGGATACAGTTGTGTCAACAAATGTATCTTAGGTAATTGAACCAGGAACAAGGATTTTCCACGATTGTAAAACCGGCCCTAAATCCCACTTGTACAATCTCCGGTTAACTTTGTTCAGAGATTAGGGACGTAATGGTATCCATGGAAACTTGATTACTATTAGACTTAATCGGAGATTATACTAGTTCTCAATGGCTTAACTTTTTACGTACGTCCAAATATGGTAGAATAATGTATCTTATTTACAAAACGAAAATTGCACTTTAATTAATTACAAAACTTTCAAAGCTCACATCCTCATATAAGTATATGTAATTACCTCCTAGTGAGAAGTATCTATAGCATGGAAGGAGGATGTTGATAATTATTGTGCATCAAAAGATTTTACTGTAAGCTGTGGTGGTCTGATTGGTATTTTTAATCGTTAACAACTGATATTTTAAACATGATTTAGAATTCAAATCGAAAATATTATATTATTAAAATATTAGATACTAAAAAATACAAAATACAGAGAAAGTCTATACTTCTGATTTACGCTATTGGGAATGTACATTGATCAAAAGCAAAGCACGTAAGTACTTCAAAAACCATTACTTCAACTACAATTACTTCAACTATATTACATCAACTAGCGACTACTGCAACAAGAAAATACTTCAACGCAGAATTACTTCAATAACAAAATTCTTCAACTCGAAAATACTTCAACTAGAGTACACTTCAACTGCTAATTATTTCAATTCGAAATTACTTCAACAAGAAATAACTTTACCTTGCACTGGGTTAGGTTAGGTTTCGTTAGATTATGTTAGGTTAGGTTAGATTAGGTCATTACAAGTTGGAAAAATTTCTAATCGAAGAAATTAGCAGTTGAAGTATTTTCGAGTTGAAGAAATTCTGCGATGAAGTATTTTCTTGTTGAAGTAATCGCCAGTTGAAGTAATGTAGTTGAAGTATTGGTTTTTGAAGTAATCATATGGACTCTATAAACGAACCTGATTCTTTAGAAAATACAGTCAAACAATCGTACAAATATGTATAGATTAAGCTTTCTCAATTAAGTTCGATTAAGTCTGCATTAATTCCACAATTACATCAGAATCCTTGATATGTATTTCAAAAATTTCAGAAATTTAAATAATTTCCGAAATTTATACAAAAAGATTCAATTTTCCAGAGAAATTTATAAAAATTTCTAAGTCATGGGCTTGGAAAATTGTACTTCCTTAATTCTTCGTTGGGTTTTTTAATTTTTATTTATTTACTTTTGCGACGGATTTCGATCGTCGTTTGGATCATCTTCATCTAGGTTTAAACATTGTCAGATGCTAGTTAAGTATAAACTAAGGTTCAATCTTTCTCGAAAATTCGACCGAAATTTAGGAGACAGCAGTCCCGAAGATGTATTTATTAGTAAATGTTTGACTTATATAATCTTATATTTGCAATAAATATATATCTCGAAAAAACAAACTTTTTATCGCATCATCAATTAACCAAATTGAAAACTTTTTAAAATTACTTCGAAAGACGTTGCATTTTTATAAAAAAAATCTATAAATTCAAGTAATACCAGAAAATGTATACAGTTTCAACTTTCTGAGAAATGTATACAATATGATTCAACATCCCACGGAAATTTTAAATTTGCCTAAAACTTTTTATAGCTTTATCAATACCAAATTGAAAAATTGAAAACTTTCCATCACATTATTAACACCAAATCCATTTTTTTAAATTGCATTAAAAGGCCGTGCCAGTTTTATCAAATTTCCATAAATTTAAATAATTTCAGAAATGTATACAAAAAGATTTCAGCCCTCCGAATTTTGACCTAAACTTTTTATCGCTTTCCAAATTTCCGATTTGGTGAAATTTTTACATTGTTCCCTAATACTTTTTATAGCCTTATCAATGCCAAATTGAAAAATTGAAAACTTTCCATCTCATTATTAACACCAAATCAAATTTTTAAAATTGCAATAAAAGGCCGTGTCAGTTTTATCAAAAATTTCCATAAATTTAAATAATTTCAGAAATGTATACAAAAAGATTTCAGCCCTCCGAAATTTGACCTAAACTTTTTATCGCTTTCCAAATTTACAATTTGGTGAAATTTTTACATTGGTGACAAGCCTTGACATTTTTTTTTTCAAAAATGTCGATAAATTGAAGTAATTTCAGATATTTATATAATCAGCTTTAACCTTCTGGCAAATTTGTACAATATGATTCAAATTCCCATGGAAATTTAAAATTTATCTACAATTTTTTACAGCTTTCCTATCACCAAATTGAAATCTTCAAAAATTGAGAAGTTTCCTTCGCTTTATCAACATCAAATTCAATATTTTTTAAATTACCTTATAAGTCGTTATCCCGTTTTATCAAAAAAATCCATAAATTTAAATAATTGTGAAACTTTATAATGAAACTTAAATTTATTTGATAGCAATCAACTTTCCTCAGACATTTGAAATTTGTCTATAACTTTTATCGTTTTATGAATACCAAATAGAAATATTGAGTATGTATTTTGCACCGCTTTATTAATACCAAATTGATTAGTTTTAAATTGATAATTGCATCCAAAGCCCATGACAATTTTATCAAAATTTCCAAAAAATTAAATAATTTCAGTAATTTATACAAAACGATTCAACTTCCCTCAGAAATTTCTACAGTAAGATTGAACTTTCCTCGGAAATTTTAGATTTGTCCCAAACAATTTGTTCATCAATACCAAATTGAAAAATTCAAAACTTTCTTTTTAATTAAGTACAGCGAGAACCCTTGACAGCTTTATCAAAAATTTCGATAAATTTAAATAATTTCAGAATTGTATACAAACAGTTACAACTTTTTCACAAATGTATACGATGTGATTCAACTTTTCGCATAAATTTTAAATTTGTCTACAACTTTTATCGCTGTATCAATGCTAAATTGAAACAATGAAAACTTTCCATCGCTTTATCAGTACTAAATTTGATTTTTTTTAATTTCAGTTAAAGCCCGTGAGATTTTTATGAAAAATTTGCATAAATTTAAATAATATCAGAAATATTATATCAATATATTATACCTTCCTCAGAAATGTATACGAAAAGTAGGTATAACTGTAAAAAAAAATACAGTTATTTGTACCGACTGTTGGCATTTCTGCTAATGTTAGGCGTATTATATATCTGACAGAAATGCCAACAGCCAGTACAAATAACTGAATATTTGTACTGAATAAGAAATTTAGTCACTTATCCGGAATGTTCTTGGCTTGCATTTTCTTTTTTTATTTAGTATGTACATTATTTCGATAAGTCAGAGAATTAGTTATTCGCCATATTCAATGTATGGCGACTTGATTCTCTCAAATTTTCATTTGTGGCAATGAGTTTGTTAAATTATAGAATTAGTCACAAATTAGTCATTTTTGGTAACTCGAAATTTCAAGATTTCCACTAGTCTTTTGCAATTAGAAGTTGGAAGAAAATTTTCCACTGATTTTGAATGCACTTTCTAGATGTTTTTAATTAAGTACCTATATTAAAAATCCTTGATAGTTTTGTCAAAAATTTCTATAAATTCAAGTAATTTCAGAAATTTATACTGGTTCCACTTTTTCAAAAATGTATACAATGTGATTCAACTTTCCACAGAAATTTGAAATTTGTCTAAAACTTTTATCGCTGTATCAATGCTAAATTGAAACAATGAAAATTTTCCATCGCTTTATCAGTACTAAATTTGATTTTTTTAAAATTATATTCAAAGTCCGTGAGATTTTTAAGAAAAAATTGCGTAAATTTAAATTATGTCAGAAAAATTATACCAAACTATTCAATTTTCATCAGAAATGTATACGAGAGGATTAAACTCTTCTCAAAAAATTGAAAGTCGACCATCGCTTTATCAATAGTAAATTGAAAACTCATTTTAAATTTTGAATTCGCATTTAAATTTAAAAACAAATCGAAGTTCGTTACTTTAATAATATATTCTGTTACATTCAAATGTATAACAGTTACAACTTTTTCGCAAATGTATACAATATGATTAAACTTTTCGCAGATATTTGAAATTTGTCTACAACTTTTATCGCTGTATCAATGCTAAATTGAAACAATGAAAACTTTCCATCGCTTTATCAGTACTAAATTTGATTTTGTTTTAAATTACATTTGAAGCCCGTGAGATTTTTAAGAAAAAATTGCATAAATTTAAATTATGTCAGAAAAATTATACCAAAATATTCAACTTTCCTCAGAAATGTATACGAGAAGATTAAACTTTTCTCAAAAATTTTAAAGTTGTCCATCGCTTTATCAATATAAATTGAAAACTCCTTTTAAATTTTGAATTCGCATTTAAATATAAAAAACAAATCGAAGTTCATTACTTTAATAATAAATTCTGATACATTCAAATATTTATTTGATGTTACACTACAATGTTTCGCCACACTGTGGCTTCTTCAGGTGAAAATCTTGATAAAATTAAAATTTATAGTTATTTGTACTGACTGTTGGCATTTCTGTCAAAGTTGGCGTATTATATCTAAATTGAAACAATGAAAACTTTCCCTCGCTTTATCAGTACTAAATTTGATTTGTTTTAAACCCGTGAGATTTTTATGAAAAATTTGCCTAAAATTAAAGTAATGGCAGAAAAATTGTACCAAAATATTCAACTATTCTCAGAAATGTATACGAGAAAATTAAACTTTTCTCAAAAATTTGAAAGTTGTCCATCACTTTATCAATACTAAATTGAAAACTCCTTTTAAATTTTTAATTCGCATTTAAATATAAAAACAAATCGAAGTTCATAACTTTAATCATATATTGTGTTACATTCAAATATTTATTTTATGTTACGCTACAATGTTTCGCCACACTGTGGCTTCTTCAGGTGAAAAATCTTCATAAAATTAAAATGTACAGTTATTTGTACTGAATGTTGGCATTTCTGTCAAAGTTGGCGTATTATATCTAAATTGAAACAATGAAAACTTTCCCTCGCTTTATCAGTACTAAATTTGATTTGTTTTAAACCCGTGAGATTTTTATGAAAAATTTGCCTAAAATTAAAGTAATGGCAGAAAAATTGTACCAAAATATTCAACTATTCTCAGAAATGTATACGAGAAAATTAAACTTTTCTCAAAAATTTGAAAGTTGTCAATCGCTTTATCAATACTAAATTGAAAACTCCTTTTAAATTTTGAATTTGGTTTTAACATAAAAACAAATCGAAGTTCATTACTTTAATAATATATTCTGTTACATTCAAATATTTATTTTATATTACGTTACAATGTTTCGCCACACTGTGACTTCTTCAGGTGAAGATCTTGATAAAATTAAAATTTATAGTTATTTGTACTGACTGTTGGCATTTCTGTCAAAGATGGCGTATTATATCTAAATTGAAACAAAGAAAACTTTCCATCGCTTTATCAGTACTAAATTTGATTTTTTTTAAAGCCCTTGAAATTTTTATGAAAAATTTGCATAAATTTCTTCCTGTGAAGACCTTAGATATAATAAATATTTTGAAAGTAACAGAATATATTATTAAAGTAATGAATTTCAAATGACCTTCAAAACATAACAGGCATCTGTTAATTTATCAAAAACAAATCTCAAAATTTGGACACATTTTTCCATAATTTCACTGATATAAGACAACATTTTAATGATATTGACATCACATCGCGAACATGCAGTATTCTTACATTTTTCCAATTCTCATTATTAAAATACTCATTATGTATATTGAATCTCATCTTTTAAGCTCCACTTTAATCGAATTGGTGAATAAAATGTTTACATTTTCATTTTATTCACTGTAACCATTGACAACGTAAATAATGTAAAAACTAGGGAAATTCGCACTATCCTTGAAATTTTCATTGTCACCTGACAATGTGACACTTCACGCAAATTCTTCAATTCTGCTAACGAATTGGAAGAAAATATTGTATGATACACGTAACTAAAGTCGAATTTTATCCACGAAAAACTAGTTTAGCGCAAGAGGGGAAGCGAGTGCGATAATGTTTTCGAGTGGATGAAATTGCTTATACCATAAATAGCTATTTCTCACAATTATTAGTCTCCAATTAATTTTACTCAGTGGTTAGTTTCCATGAGCATCATTGTGCTTACAGTTATTGAAGTAAACTATCTATTGGTTAAAATCAAATTGCACGCTATAAAACAGTGAAACCGTAAGTGTAGTCGCTAGCATGGATTATACTTTTCAAATGGCCGAAGGAGATGTGAAAAATCAAGGATATTACGAGAATTAGCTACGATGACGTGTTGCAAGCACAAATTACATTTTACCTTCCAAATGGCCGCAGGAGATCTGAAAAATTAAAAAAGTAAGAAAATTATACGAGAATACGAGAATTTGTAAGACACATTACGTTTTACCTTCCAAATGACCGCAGAAAATCTGAAAAATTAAAGATAGTACGAGAATTATACGATAATTCGAGAATTTGTTAGCACATATTACATTGTACCTTCCAAATGACCACTGAAAATAAAAGATAGTACGAGAATTTTACGAGAATTCGAGAATTTAGCACAAATTATATTTTACCTTCATCAACCAGCCCGTTCGGTCAATTGGTCGACATAGACTTGCTTGGACGCAGTTCTTAATTCTCTCTTCAAGTTATCCGTCCATTACGTGTGTGGTGTTCCTCTACTAAGTTGATCAACGCATGGTGTGCACCCATTATAATTTCTTGGCCTAACTTCTTTTACCTTTTCATACTTGATATGGCGCCGAGTAATCTGAATTGTGTGTCATACATAAAATATTTAGCGGAACTTTATGTAATATTTTTACATAAGGCATAAGGCCACAGGCTATCTGAAATTATGAATGAAAACTACCTGGGCCTATAAATGGTATTTTGCGCATTTCCACATTTTCAAAATAATTTCTAGCAAAGTGTCCTAGCATGGACACTTTACCTGATCATAGTTCAAATGGCTAAGAGCGATCTTAATTGTGTGCAGCAAGTAAAAGATACAGCAGGACTTTATTTAATATTGTAACTGGTGCAAATTGGAGTTTCTGGAATAAGCACAGGCGATCTGAAATTATGTATGAAATCTACTGGTACCTATAAATGGTGTCCTGCGTATCACTGTCTTGTAATGTTACCCTTCTAAAATTGTAGGATTTGTTTAAAATTCTTGTTTTTTTTTAATGTAATAAGTACATCGCGGAAGTATTCATAGGATGGAAAAAATATGATGCATAGTTCATTATTTCTTCATTATGCCAATTTAGCTGTTAAATTTATTTGTGCCTGATTTATGAAATTTTGAAATTGGCGTTCTTCAAAATTTGTTTTTTTTGTTTCAGACGTGGAAAGGGAACGAACGACGACGCTCCTGTCGAACCACGCCAGCATGTACGAGTCCATGTGCGTACCCGACCTGGGTGCGTACCTGGAGTACGGTCCTTCGGCGGTGATGGCCAGCATGGACAGGAAGCCTCTGACGGCCACCCCGGCGCCGGCCCACACCCCCACACCGGCCACTCCCGCCCCCAACAACAACAACTTCATCGTAGGTGAGTGCCTACTTACTCCTAAGTGCAAAGAGATCGTCAAACACCGGCGGCTCGCCGGTTTTTAGACGTTGCCCTCTAAATGGGCTGGCAATTAAAAAATTACCATAAAAACCAGTTCTTTTTTTACGTTATTCATGTGCGGAGCGTATTTTTCGGCCACCGGACCGTGTCGCCGTTGCGCACTCTTCGCCCCGCCAACAACAACAACAATGGATGACGAGCCGTTATAGACTTTTTAAATATGAAATAGGGAATCATAAAAGCGCCGGCAACACAAGACCCAACATATTAACCCAGATTAGGTAACAGTAACTTTCAGAATACTTCAGCGTGACGATGTGCCTCGTTTATAATTGCGCAAGCTAATAACACGGTAATACACGTACACACACACATCCACCAGGCAAAACAAACGCGCGATACACATCTTCCATGGCGGCATTAAAAAAAAACAGGCAACATCGTCGTCAGTTGCGAAAAGTGACAAAATATCTCGCGCATTTGAATAATGGGCGGATGCTTTGCTGCGCTTTCGCGTTGCAAGAACCTATGCGCCTACAGTGTGTCGCTGAAAAATTAATATCCTACATTTGCTTGGTAGGGTCTTCTGCCGCATTAGCATGTGATGTATATGCGAAGGTTGCTCAACGGTGCGCAATGTGGCATCATTGGAATCAAGGCGAAGCGCTGTTGCGTCCGATGGAAACGCGAAATCGGGTTCAAGTATGAAATCAGTCACGTTCGAATTGCTACGGCACCCTTCAATGGTATAATTTGCTTTTAATGCTCACACTGTTGCAAAAATTTGGATTTTTTTGTATTCGGGAATAATTCTGATTAAGTTGCTACTTACGTTGAGCCTGCTTCAGGCACATCGCCAATTTAAATATGTACTCATTTCAGAGTCTTACAGAAGCATACTTGTTCTTACAAAACAGAATTTCAGAAGCATACTTGTTCTTACAGAACAGAATTTCAGAAGCATACTTGTTCTTATAGAACAGAAATTCAGAAGCATACTTTGCTTCAAAGTTTTCAGTAGCCTCGGCTCAATTCTAGTAGTTAGTAGTAAGTAATGTATTTACAAATTTTCTATAATTGGGTCTCTCAGCTGTCAGTTACGTGTAATGTATTTAGGCACATCGCAATTTAAATATGTACTCAATTCAGAGTCTTCCAGAAGCATATTTGTTCTTACAAAACCGAATTTTAGAAGTATACTTTGCTTCAAAGTTTTTAGCAGTATCGGCTCAATTCTAGTAGTTAGTAGTAAGTAGTGTATTTACAAATTTTCCATAATTGGGTCTCTCAGCTGTCAGTTACGTGTACTGTGTCTAGGCACATCGCCAATTTAAATATGTACTCAATTCAGAGTCTTACAGAAGCATACTTGTTCTTACACAACAGAATTTCAGAAGTATACTTTGCTTCAAAGTTTTCAGCAGTCTCGGCTCAATTCTAGAAATTGTAAGTAATGTATTTACAAATTTTCCGTAATAGCTTAACTTTAATCTCCAATTAATCCAATTCCCATTAATGCCATTCTGTGAATCATTGTATTAATCTAAACGATCCCGTATTACAGGTATTGTAAACTGAGCCCAAATGTTACTATTTCCAAATGGCCACGGGAGATCTGAAATGATTCGCTTGGTTGTGGATTAACTTTGTTGGTAAATGAGTTTTAGAAACTTATGAATACACATAAAAGGGAAGATCAGCAAGCAATTAATTATAGGTTTCATATCGTCGGCTTACAAGTGAAAAACTATAAAATGTGAACCTGCGATTAAAATTTTATATTCATCTGCTACCTTTCCTACTTAGTCATTTAATGAGTTAAGAATTTGGAAGTTGGGCTACAGGACCCTTTACTATACCCCTACTGACCCTGAGATTTGTTACAATTTAGTAAACCATCAAAAACAGCCAAAAATTAACTTGTGTATTTCACTTGTAAGCCGACGATATTATCATAGCAACAAAGGTTATTAAAAACTTTTGGCAACAGCCATCCACATTACACAAATCTTCATCTTGAATATATGCATATGAAGGACAACAAAAATTGGACACACGATTGAGTGTAATTATACACACTTTGAAGGAAGAGTTTTCAAAACATCAAAGTTCATTAATGAAGCTCCACAATTCTCATAGCAAATAATAATTGCTAGCGATAATTAAAGTAAGTTTGTAGTGTTAGAAATTAGATGGTAACAGTAAGAAATTTAGGCACTTATAGTCCATGCCAGATAAGATGTCACTTTTCACATCAAACTGAAATCCCCCCACTAATGGAATTGGAGCAATGAGAATGCATCTTAAAAATTGCGGGAGCTGTTTTGAGCCGTAAAGCCATACACCATAAATTTATCCGTTTGATCCCTTAGAAATGAAGTGCTTCGGAATAAGAAACTTCATTACTAAGGAACTTTAAACACACTATCTTGTGTTAAAAGTGTTATCTTGTGTATATTGAGGCAATCAATAAACAAGGATGCTCCAAGAGATGCATTTGCATTTCAATTGACCAGTGCGACATGACAGAGGAGGGACTTCGATTTTATGTGACAAGTGACAACTTATCTCGCATGGAGTATATCTGGAAAGTTTGTTGCCTTGCATTTTCTAGATTTTTTATAACATGTACATTATTTAGCTTACTTAGAGAATTAGTCACCCAAATTCAATGTATGGCGTAGCTCCTTTAAAATATTTCATTTGTAGCAATGGTTTTTTAAATTATAGAATTAGTCATTCATTTGATATTTTTGGGACTTGAAATTTTAAGATTTCTACTCGATTCGAAGAATTTGCAATGTTAGAAGTTGGAATAAATTTAGTCACTTACCTGGAATATTTGTTGGCTTGCATTTTCTATATAGATTTTTTATATTATGTACATGACTTTACCAACTTGGAGAATTAGTCACCCAAATGTTGTGGTAATGAGTTCTCTAAATTAGAAAATTAGTAATAAATTTTCTATTTTTGGTAACTTAAAATTTTAAGATTTCCAATCGAGGCGAAGATTTTGCAAAGTTAGAAGTTGGTTCCCCGTCTGGAATATTTGAACTTGAATTTTCAATATTCTGTAGGTGATAAATTACGAGCGATATTTGAAATAAAATAGCTGCTACTATATAAATGTCATAAACAATTATATTTTCCATGTATACCGGGTGCATATTTTATAATAAGCCAGTCTCAATAACTTTAGAAATCGTTATCTTGATTAAAAAAAAAAACAAACACGTCGATTGATTTTTCGAGAAGGAAGTTAAAAATAACGTCAAATAAATTTTAAGTGTTACCCTCTCCTCCCTAGCCTCCCCTACTTTGAAATTTCTGACGTTATTTTTTGTTACATCTAGTTAACTTAAATTCAAAAGTTATTGAGACAGGTTTGCCCTTAAATTTATCTCATTTGAAGATGCCATATAGTATGTTTTCATAGACTAGATTACGGTCCAAGTGACTAAGGGCGATCTGAAATTGTTGGCCGGCAATCAAGAATTCACCAGAGCTATTTCAATTTTGTCGCTAGTGCACCTTTATTTGACCACTGGTAATCTGAAACTGTAAATTAAGTTCACTACACTTCAACTGGTACTCAAGAATCTAAATTTTTTTAATTATATAATCTACGAAAAGCTACACTATTTTGTAGAAGAAATACAGTACCTAGTCAGAATATTAGAGCTTAGCGATTTTTCAATTTTGTTCTATCTACGAATTACACCTTTAAAATTGTCACAGGCGATCTGAAACTCTAACGGCCGGTACCATAATGGTATTAAAGTTGCCTTTCAACCGAAAAGGCGCCTTTAAGTACTGTAACGTGTTCCATAATTGATTTTTAAACTTTACGAAAAAGTGTCTTTTATCATATGGAACACAATCAGATTTTAAAGTTGACTTTTCTATTAAGTAAGCTTTACACAAAGGAGACTTTTCTGAGATATTATGGAACCGGCCCTAAATTGTGTACGTTAAAGTACTCCTGGTACATACGAATCTGAAACTTTGTAATTAAACCAACTTCGAAAAGCTTTACTACATTGTTCAAGAAATATAATATCCAGAATCTTGGAATATATATGATTCTTAAATTAATTACTAATTATTATTATTATTAATTACTTTTTAATTGCAACTTGCTATACGATAACAGATACATGCCTGGTAATACAAAATTATCTACAAGAGTAGAATAGAATCGTTGCAAAAATAATGAGATGATGGACGCTAGATTGTTGAGGCTGGTGATGATAACTATTTTTTTTAAACTTTTGAATGAAAACGAGAGACTTTTCTGTTTTTCTACTGTAATTGTTCAACTTTCAATTACAACGACTGTTCAATGGCATGCTATAATACCATGATGGGGCCAATGATCATCAATCGTGATTTTATTTCGAACAGAAAAAAAACAACCTTATCAGCAATTTGCAACAGCTGTAATTCAGCATCACTGCATGTAATTGGCGGTGATGTTAAAACAAAGGTCTGGAATTTTGGCATTATACTGGATTAATCACAGTGTTTGAGGAATTACGGAATTACGGAATGAACAAATTCAAGGATTTCAAAGAATCGACAAATTTGTTCCGATCTTCACCGTTTGAGTGCGCTTGATAAATTGTAAATTCAAGGAAATTTTTATTCATATTCATATGATTCATATAACAATAATATAAATCATGCGACTAATAATAATAATTAGAATATTAATAATATTCTGAATAATAAAATAAAACTAATAATTTTGCGCGGTGATGTTAAATCAAAGGTCTGGAATTTTGGCATTATACTGGGATGCTGGTTTCATCCATTTCTGGATACCAGTTATTATAATATGTTTTTATTGTTTTCGTTTTAATTGGAGTACTTTTATAAACTACCAGTAAGTACTCCAATTAAGAAGAAAACTATAAAAACTATTAATAATATAATAACTCTAGTCAAGGAATTTTTATTTGTGTTTTTGTCTATGCTGAACCTTTTGTTATCATATTATATACATGCCGTGAGTTTAAAATTTATCATAAAAACAACTTAGCTTAAGTTTTGAAAACACCTACCATCTCGATTGAAGGTCAATTAACAAAAGTATATAGGGGAAAGATGGCATGAAAGGGACACCTTTGTTTTAAAGAGTAGTAAATAAAAGTTGTAATTAATTTGAACAGTTATGAATATTTAAAACTTCAGTTAGTTAACTACTGAAGGAACATATAATAATGGCCTTTTTTTATTCTTAGTTGTATACTTTTTCATTTAAAAAAAGGGTATTTTGTCACTTTCATCACTACCTTATTTTGAAACGGACACAATATTTTGTGAAAGAGACAGTGCGTAATAACAAGGAAAGCATCCTTTATCTACAGGGATTTTACATTGCACATACTAAATATCTAGGATACGTATACGTGACAGGATAAGTATGTGTACTGTTAAGTATATATATATTTTAATATCACATTTTTAAAAGAAATTGTAAATCGGTCCTATATTTCGTTTCTTAAAGATAATTCAATGAAATTAACACTACCACATATATTGAATGTGTAAGAGATTCAGTAGGATTTTCACTCAGAGTCTCAGAGTTTTTATCATTTATCAAGTCAAAATCCGTATTTGATATAACCGTCCCTTTCATAATCGTTTGTTGTGTCCCTTTCATAAATATCACACACACATATAAGATGTATCATTAATCAAGTCTTAGTTACGCTTCTTTGATCATTTTGCCTAATTTTATATCTGTAGTTACAATTTATGTTGTAGGTCTTTTTCGAAGAATAATTTCACGACTGATCAATGGACGAAAAAGTATAATATATCGATTCATTGGTCAAAAAGTGGCTAACAAAAAATATAGGGAAATTAAAAAAAGTTTATAATACGTAACAAAAATAATGTTCTGTAAATTTTTAGTGGAAATAAGTTTCTCACTTCTTTCACTTTCTTGGTCTAATTTCCACATACAGGGATATGAAGCATTTCACATGAGGCATATTCAACGAAATTATTATCTAAAGAGTTATGTTCTCAACTTGGAAGCATATGCATTGTTCATTCTATATTTAATCAATTTTCTACAAATTTGCGAATCTAGAAAACTGCAACTCATATTTCTAAAAAAAAAAAGAATCTAGATCTTTCCATCAGCTCTTGATCAGAACTTTTGAATCTAGGAAACAGAAACTCATATTCGTTAAAAAAAAACTACATTGCAGATCTTCCTATCAGCTCTTGTTCAAAGTTTGGAATCTAGGAAACAGCAACTCATATTCTTTTAAAAATACAACATTCAAGATCTTCCTATCAGCTATTGATCTAGTATATCTTGATACCATTGGTTGAATGAATGCAAACCTAAACGAAAGATTAATTTTATAGTTTGGACTACAGGCCAAATGTTCTTATTATTACTCGAATTTGATATGAAACTATTTCAGTTTTATAAAAAAATTAAAAAATTAATTCCATTTAATTATAATTTTAATTATTTGTACATTTGGATATCATCTCCGGACAACTGGAGGACGGTTTCGATCTAATGGGTCTCATCAGTCTATGCTTCCTGAGTTAATTTCCAAATTACAATTTGCAGCTCTTATAAAAAATAAAGACCTGCGTCAACTTTGAGTTGATGTGTAGTGTGTAATGGGTGTAATGGGGTAGTGTAATGGGTGTAGTTGTTTGGATTTTCGATTAGCATACGATTTGTACTTGGGTTCTCGGATATTATATTTCCTTCTTTACTCATTGAACTTGGAGCTGAGTTAGACAAATATACGTATGAGATTCGAATTCATATCAAATTCATAGTTAGCGAATTAATTGTTATTCCTCTTTCTCAAAGGTCTTCAAAATCATTAACCCTCTCTTTATTATTAATAGCTCTTTCTGCTTCAGATGTAATAGTTGTGGAGGCTAAGGAATCTTCATCATCTGGGGTGTAGTTATTTGGATTTTCGATTGACACACGATTTGTACTTGTGTTCTCGGTTATTATACAGGGTGTCAATTTGAAAAGTTGCCATCGATTTTTTTCATAGAGCACATGATTATTTTTAAATTTACTAAAAAACCGTTTGGGTGGTTCTAAGGGGAACCAAAATGGCGTAGGTAGTGTCGATCCCCTACCTACCCTATCTAATTAATTTAATTAATTGAACACTTTTGCACTTCATTTGCACTTTATTCCTAAACTAGTTGACCAAATCATATTGTATTAATAATGACTGGAAAGCATTTTTCAAGAGCTTTCCAACGATGTATCACAAGCAGAGGGTGCCATTTAATTTTTGTTAGATGGAGGTGGCTGTGGCGTAAAGGATGGGTAGGGGGTCGATACTACTTACGTCATTTTGGTTCCCCCTTCGAGCCACCCAAACGGTTTTGAGTAATTTTTAAAATAATCATGTGTTCTATGAAAACAAGTCGATGGGAACTTTTCAAATTGACACTCTGTATAACCTATGCTCATTAAGCTTGGAGTTGAGTTGTTAATTTTATTTTTTGTTGTTAGTTTACTTCGACTTGTTTTTCGCATGATATGGTAATTACAACTTCTTTCGTAATGCATAATTTTGTCGCATCTTTCCGACAGCCGCCGTTCTTTTGCTTCTTTTATGTTCTCCTTATCCTGTTGCGAGTGCTTCGGTTACATTACGTTTTTGTTCTAACTTCTCCTTTCTTCGATCACGTAATTCATTTCATTTTCTTAACACTGTAGCAAGAATCTTCTGAATTTGTTTAACGGTGTTCTTTACTCTGTGCATTTACTCAATTCGTTACTGAATTATTAATCTCCTTTTAATAATACTGTACTATTTTTTTCTTACCAGACAACACTTCTAAGAACTAGCAGTGTTATTCATAAAAATTTAAGCCCCGGTGGTTTAATCTTAGTAACCCTGGCAACCCTTTATGAAACACCGCTAAATCACCGCTAATCCACGGTTTACATTTATATGAATAACACTGTTAATTGATGGGTCTAAACGACTTAAAGGGTTAAGTGCATTTTTTGTAGTTCTGAGATACACTGTTAATTGAGGGGTCTAGAAGTAAAAGGGTTAAGGCTGTTCGAACCCCCTCGAATTCCTGTTTCCTAAATTTCTTCTATTAAAAATTAACATAAAGCCACCAAATTTTGCACAGCTTTCTAAAATATGATTATCTACAATGTCACAAAGCATTTTTTTAAATAAAAAATATTGTTAATAAAATATATCAATCATTGTGACATATTGGAAAAAAATATTGTGAAGCTGTCAGCTAATCAATTTTCAATATTATTTATTTTTTGAGTTTTTTTAATATTATTAATAATTAATCAATCACTAAAGGCGGAAAGACCACGTAGGTCGAAGCCTAATAAAGATTGTCTACTACTACTACTACTACTCAATCACTAAATACACTAAATGCAATTGCAAAAATCAGCATCCATCTTGGATGTACTGAGCGTGGGATGTGACTACGCATGATACAACGCGGACCCTCGTCTTTGGGATCCGGTCACCCTCCTGATTTTCACTACCTCACGTCCTACCCCTGGACCCCTGAGAAACTCCGCTAGGCCCTTCCGAACACCCTTAAGTGCATTTTTTGTAGTTCTGAGATAAATGGCGTTTTGAATTTCAAAATTCCATGAATAAGTTTAGAAAACTGTGTTAATATTTTAGACTTAGGTTTAGACTAACATATTAACACAGTTTTCTAAACTACCAGAACTACATCAAAATTACCAAAAATGCACTTAAACCATTTTACTTCTATGGCTTTAAAGTTAACTTAAATTTCAAAATACGATGAATAAGTTTAGAAAACTGTGTTAATATTTTAGACTTAGGTTTAGACTAACACAGTTTTCTAAACTACCAGAACTACTTCAAAAGTACCAATTATGCACTTAAACCTTTTACTTCTATGGCTTTAAAGTTAACTTGAATTTCAAAATTCCATGAATAAGTTTAGAAAACTGTGTTAATATTTTAGACATAGGTTTAGACTAACATATTAACACAGTTTTATAAACTACCAGAACTACTTCAAACCTATCAAAAATGCACTTAAACCCTTTTACTTCTATGGCTTTAAAGTTAACTTGAATTTCAGAATTCCATGAATAAGTTTAGAAAACAGTGTTAATATTTTAGACATAGGTTTAGACTAACATATTAACACAGTTTTATAAACTACCAGAACTACTTCAAACATACCAAAACTGCACTTAAACCCTTTTACTTCTATGGCTTTAAAGTTAACTTGAATTTCCTAATTCCATGAATAAGTTTAGAAAACTGTGTTAATATTTTAGACTTGGGTTTAGACTAACATATTAATACAGTCTTCTAAACTACCTGAAATACTTCAAAACTACCAAATATGCACTTAAACCCTTTTACTTGTATGGCTTTAAAGTTAACTTAAATTTCAAAATACGATGAATAACTTTAGAAAACTGTGTTAATATTTTAGACTTAGGTTTAGACTAACACAGTTTTCTAAACTACCAGAACTACTTCAAAAGTACCAATTATGCACTTAAACCTTTTACTTCTATGGCTTTAAAGTTAACTTGAATTTCAAAATTCCATGAATAAGTTTAGAAAACTGTGTTAATATTTTAGACTTAGGTTTAGACTAACATATGAACACAGTTTTCTCAACTACCAGAACTACTTCAAAAGTACCAAATATGAACTTAAACCCTTTTACTTCTATGGCTTTAAAGTTAACTTGAATTTCAAAATTCCATGAATAAGTTTAGAAAACTGTGTTAATATTTTAGACCTAGGATTAGACTAACATATTAACACAGTTTTCTAAACTACCAGAACTACTTCAAACCTACCAAACATGTACTTAAGCCCTTTTACTTCTATGGCTTTAAAGTTAACTTGAATTTCAAAATTCCATGAATAAGTTTAGAAAACTGTTAATATTTTAAATTTAGGTTTAGACTAACACAGTTTTCTAAACTACCAGAACTACTTCAAAAGTACCAATCTCGCACTTAAACCTTTTACTTCTATGGCTTTAAAGTTAACTTGAATTTCAGAATTCCATGAATAAGTTTAGAACACTGTGTTAATATTTTAGACTTAGGCTTAGACTAACATATTAATACAGTCTTCTAAACTACCAGAAATACTTCAAAACTACCAAATATGCACTTAAACCCTTTTACTTCTATGGCTTTAAAGTTAACTTGAATTTCAATATTCCATGAATAAGTTTAGAAAACTGTGTTAATATTTTAGACTTGGGTTTAGACTAACATATTAATACAGTTTTCTAAACTACCAGAGCTACTTCAAAACATCAAAAATGCACTTAAACCCTTTTACTTCTATGGCTTTAAAGTTAACTTGAATTTCAAAATTCCATGAATAAATTTAGAAAACTGTGTTAATATTTTAGACTTGAGTTTAGACTACCATATTAACACAGTTTTCTAAACTAAAAGAACTACTTCAAAACTACCAAAAATGCACTTAAACCGTTTTACTTCTAGACCCCTCAATAGGGTCTTCCTGAAAAAAAATAATATAACCTTTTTGTGTCTTAACGTAAAGTTTATAACCTGTAATTAAACATCCCACAGAGAAAACGTTTGGTTTTCATTGTAACTTATCAACAAACAACATACAATATCGTAAAACTTACACATTTTGTCACGTGACCGACGAAACGCTGTTATTGGCCGAGCGGCACTGTGACGTCTTTGCGCATGTTGGCGATCGGGAGTCAGTGCATAAGGGATAGGAATCGTGGATTAATACGACTTAGAATCCTGTCTGACATAAAATAAGTTCTGATGGGTTAGTAAAGGGACAGCCAGATAATCTGATAGAAGTTCACGTGTTAATGGTTCCCGACTTTTTCTCAAAAAGTGAATTTTTCAACGTAGCCGAAACGCGTGGAGTCGCATATAATTTTCCAAATCCTCTTCCAGCTGTAAGAACAAATAAAATACTGTTTAAACTTTGCAATATATCCTACATCTCATACGAATTGGTAATGGTGATTTCAAAATTTGTAATTATTAATCATCTAATCAAATTTATAAAATCAACAGTTGCTACAAATATTGTTTCAACATGTTTTTTAGTATTAACTAAACGTTTGTGTAAGAACATACTGTACAAAATCTCACAGTACTTTAAAAAAGTAATAATGATATGGAAGGTATTGTTTTAGAATGGAACCCACAAAACTATTTTGAGGTTATGTTATTACTAATGTATAATCGGAAATCCCCTTGAATACCCATTACTAATGATGATAGTTAATTATATATATTTATCGAATTTCGTCGATAATTTATTGAAAAATTATGTACTTACATTAAAATGGTCTTCACAAAAATAGTGAGACGTCAAAGCGACACTCGCGGAATCACTTCGGACTTCTTGTAACCCCCTTTTCCGTATATCCCCTGTTGGGACGTTTATAAACAACTTATTTGGTTCGCATTTACTGCTGCTATCACATCCAGTCACAATGCAATACTTATTCATCCTTTTTTTCGTAAAACCGACGTTTTCTTTCTGTCGCTCCATTGTAAGCAATGCTACAGCTGAGCGCCACGTGCGTTGTGACGTCACAGCAACATGGCGGGCTTTCGGGACTTTTTCAAACGCCGTTAATTTTAAAATCGTGTTTGCTAATTACAACGATTTGTCTCAGCACAAAAATTAGTGCCAAGGATGTTTTTAATGTGTCTAGAGTTCAGTTTCAAGGTTTTTGAAAAGTCGCGGAAGACCCTATTATTAAATTTTTCGGAATGTTCGGAAATTCTAAACTAAACTAGTTTTCTAAACTACCAGAACTACTTCAAAACTACCAAAAATGCACTTAAACCCTTTTACTTCTAGACCCCTCAATTATTAAATTTTCGGAATGTTCGGAAAGGGAATTTCCGAACATATCTTAAATATCAATAAAATTTCTAATGTAGCTATATTGTTTGGACTATTTGTATATGTTTATCTATTAGTCTTTTATTTTTTGCACGTTCAGAAATTCCTTTTCTTAGAAATCAACAAAATTGTGGGGATAATTTTTTGGACTATTGTCTGTGCAGAAATGTACATGAAATCAACAAAATTGTGGGGATAATTTTTGGACTATTGTCTGTGCAGAAGTGTACATGATTCTATACAACGTATTCTGTGCTGTGCTCTTGTATTGTATGGGCTTTTTGTTTGTATGAAGAAACAAACTACAAACCGTAAAGCCAGCATTCACTACATTTTATGCAATAGCCTCCACAAAAGTGGGTCTTTATTTATGGGACTTTAACCGCTAATGTGGCGCATCTAATTCCGTTGCCCAAAGCGCTCTTCTCCTGCAGACCACTGACGTAACTCCAGGCATCTCCTCTCGGATGTTACACTATACTACTATACTGTTAAATAAAGGCCTTCTTCGAAAATTAACTTTTTGAAAATTATTACTTACCTTGACAAATAAACACGATACAGCACTATTTGTATTATTGAGGGTAGCAAAAATAGAGTTTGCCATGGAAAACTTTCTTCTTCCTCTTAATAAGAGAATTCTATTGATTTTTCTATTCTAATTATACTAAATTCTATTCAAATTATACAACGAAAATTCCTGCATCTCATTTATTTAAGAAAGTAAGTATAGCAAACATCGTTATAAAGAGAAAAAATTGTTCTTTTTAAAAATGTCAAAACAAACTATGACTGCCCTATGACTTTTTATTTATAAAAAAATAAGTTTGTAATATAACTGAAAAACTATGTTTTATTCTAAAAAAAATCATATCTCGCATAAGCTCTTAAAATTACTATTTCCTCATTTAACCGAATCTCTATTTTTATGGTCGGAGATCCCAATGCTTAAAATGAAAAAAAAACTCACCCTGTATATATTTTTTTAAATGTAATATTTTATATGGTATTGCTAAGTCTTTTTGTTTAGTTTGATTAGTGATTAACTTCTACAGACTTTCTACGTATTTTGAAATTTTCTGAAAATTTGAGGAATATTCTGAAATTATTTTTATAGAAGTTTTGTACAAATTTTGAATACATTTATAAACATATTTTCTGGCTTTTTTCGTAATTTGCACATTGGTAGATATAATGTTCACAGTTTCTGATATTTTAACATTTTTCTCATCGTTATAAACGTTCTAACTATCTTGATATTTTAAATGCATGTTTTTGAAAATTCTAGCAAACTCTTCTTCAAACTCCATATTAATTTATTATTATTAATAATCACGATGGATTCGACCTTTACTACGTGGTAGTCCATATTAAAAAACGGAGAAACAACTTGCTAAGTTTTTACCACAAAATGTTTATTGATATATCGACATGTACAATAAAATAACGACTCGAGTTTCGACCTCTCACGGTCATTTTCAAGTGTCGTTATTTTATTGTATATGTCGATATATCAATAAACATTTTGTGGTGAAAACATAGCAAGTTGTTTCTCTGTGTTTTTAATTATTATTAGTTATTAATTAATTTAATGATTATTGACTTCTGCAGACTTGTTACCAGTTTTGTGAAATTATGAAAATTGAGAGGAACATTCTATAAATATTTTTATAAAGATTTTGTAAATTTTTTTAATACATTTAAAATCAATATTTTCTGGATTTTTTCGTAATTTACACATTGGTTGATATAACGTCCATAGTTTCTCATATTTTAACATATTTGTCAACATTATAGACGCTTAAACTATCTTGATATTTTAAATGCATATTTTAACCTTTTTCGTCAGCATTGTAGATGTTTTAACTATCTTTTTATTTTAAAAGCATATTTTTGGAAATTTTCAAACTCTACATCAATTAATTTTTATTAGTTATTAATTAATTTAATGATTATTGATTTATGCATACTTAGTTAACAGTTTTGTGAAATTTTATGAACATTGATAGGAACATTCTAAAATTATTTTTAAAAAGTTTTTGTACATTTTTTTAATACATTTAAAAATAATATTTTCTGTTTTTGTTTTTCGTAATTTACACATTGATTGATATAATATCCATAGTCCATAGTTTCTCACATTTTAGCATTTTTCGACGATAACATTATAGACGTTTAAACTATCTTGATATTTTAAATGAATATTTTAACATTTTTTTTTAAATTTTTAGGACTATTTATACTGGGTGATTTTCTAGCTCACCAACAAACTTCTTCGTATGCCTTGTCCATCTGGATATTAATGATCATCATTATAACATTGGACTACATTTTGATCATACGAATGTAAAATCAAAATGTAGTCAACTTCTAGAATAGAAGTTTCCACAAAATGTTGTCATCATTATAGACGTTTCAATTATTTTCATATTTTAAATGCATATTTTGGAATTTGTTGAAGCTTTATAATACCATTCGTCAATTTTATTTAAAAAAATTCTTATAATTTTTTAATTGGTGTAATTTAGGTTACTAATTTTTATTTTATTTAGTACCTATATTTATTTATATAACGTATTTTAATATTATTGAAAAAAAGCTTTCTTTTCGTCATCAGGATACTATCCACGACCACGATACAAGACAAAAAAAACATACTCTTATTGATTTCTGTAGATTAACAAAATCTCAAAATGGTCCAGTCTGTACTCTAACACTTTTTAATTTGCTTCCTCTAAGCATAAGAGATCTGCCCTTAATAAAATTTTAACGACTAGTAAAACAATTTCTGCAGGATAATGTTTTCGATTGTTGTAATGAGTTTGCAAATAGTAATAGTCTTTCTCGCTGTGAAAATAAACTGTTTTTTTCTGACTTGTGTAAGTACCTATGTATATAAACACTAATAAACTTATTTTTACTATTAGGTATTATTATTATTACTATTATTTAGTTAACTTAATAAACTTTCAATTTTTTTTTCACTCTCTTCAGTTTCACTTTTTAACTCTTTTGATATTTTTATTTTTATTCTATAAGGTTCCATAAAACTTCTCAATTTCTGAAATATTTGAAAAAATGCTGAAAGTTACATCAATATTTATATTTATTTGTATATTTTGTAATTTAATGAAATTTTCTGCAATTTTCTCCTTTTTTTTGTTGTTATGTTTTTATTAAGTTTCTTTAAAAGTCATATCTGATTTTCTGTTTAAATTCTTTGCCAGCATATTCTGCAATATGTTAGTAATCTTAGATATATGTAGATCTAAAATATTTCCAGTGCCACAAAACACCTTCTTTTGAAATTTTTTGTGGAATCTTATTATGTTCCGACAAGCTTTCATCAGTAGTAAAATTTAGCCTTCATTATTAAGGAAGTAGTTATTTGCACGCATTAAGAATTATCTATTTGCAATCTGATATTGATACCACTTAAAATTCAATGATACACAATAAAACAATTCTTCAGCATTTGTTTAGCGCAACGTGACCCAATTTAACCTAGAAAAATCAATGCTAATAGGTATTCATGTTCTACGTTGAATCATTTTTTTTTTCATTTTGCAATAACTTTAGCAACAATAATAAATATCAAATTTGTTCATCATCAAAATTTTGATGCGGAAATTTCAAGGTTTTTTTAGATATTCATAAAGAGAAACAAAATGCTGTAAAATTTGTAATTTGAAGAAGTTAGGTTGCGATTTAATGAACGTATCGACAACATTATTGTCAAAAAGTGTCGCGTAACAAAACGAACTAAAAACCATCAAATTCTGGTAAATAATTAGCTATAAAACTTTTGTAAGACACTTTTTTTTTTTCAAAAACAATAGTAAAGACTTTAGGGAGAATGACTCTTACTTTTTACTCACCCTGTATGTGCAGTACATCAGATTAGATTAGATTAGAAGGGGGCGTATGATAAATAATATTAATAAATAAATAATACTTATTGTGTTTAGAACTATACAGCAACTACAAGTCAAAGTAGGTACATAGTTTGTAAAGTATGTTAGTGAAGAAAAATATCACAGTTTTGACATCTGGAAACACTAATATAGTAACATACGAAAACTGTTTTAACATAAAAACAGTAGATAATGGCTATTTATAGCCATTCAGCACTGCGACCTTTGTAGATATTTTGTGCTAATTCCCTGCTATTGCAGTACATGAATCAACGAATTTAGATTTTGTAACATTACAATTTGTTACAGTTTTTTTAAACAAAACAAAGTATATGATTGTTCCAGTGTTTCTAGCACCTATTCATGAAATTGAAATAGAATTTAGAAAAAAATGTAGGACTATTTATACTGGGTGATTTTCTAGCTCACCAACAAACTTCTTCGTGTGTCCATCTGTATATAAACGATCATCATTATAACATTGGACTTCATTTTGATATCACGAATAATCAAATGTAATCAACATCTAGAATAGAAGTTTCCATAAATTTTTGCAAAGATGCGCCAAAAACTCTGCCTTCATCTGGATCATGCAAATGTGGCTGTGGAGGTACAGTCCGTTGCCTCTCTGGGATGTGGCGATTAAAGAAATTTCCATAGCCTGAAGAACAATCGCATGAAATTTTGCCACTTGGCTGCGGGCCTCAGTGTGTGGCTGTGTGCGTGTGCGCCGTGGGCAGCGGACCGGTCAATCTATTTCATATGTCGAGGATGGGCCCGATAGTGAAAGTTAGATAAGGAGTCGGCGGGTATTGCACATTCTGCAATGTGCCGTCTCCTGGATATGCTTGGCTTCCAACAATGCCAAACACTCTCTATTCTTGTAACACCGCAATCCGGGCCCGATCCTGAGGCGCGCACACGTACCGCACGCACATATGTTTCCGAATGTTGAAGTCGTCCGGGTGGGCGGCACGGACTCCTTTGGCCGCGTGTTAATCGTTCTTGTGTGATATGGTGATAAGTGGTTGGACATAGTGATACCAGTAGATACATGACCACGCGGATGCTTCGACACCATGGCCCTTGTCTATAGAGGTTTGTTGGCACCGATTGCACCCCGGGCAAAAACTCTTCGGCGCTTCCTGGAGGTCCGCATCCACTCTCACGCGGCTGATGAATTTGTAATTGCGGCCGTTTTCGGTAATGCGCGCAGAAGAAAACCCCAGGTGACGAGCAGAGGAAGCAATCAGTCCTTCCCGTAGGAAGTTGACCGTTGCCCAAGAGCTGAAATTAGAAATCGCAGGATGCATTAAGCATCTCTTCAGCGACGGCAATCGATGTCGCTGAATAAATCAGCCCCCACACGAGATTATAAATTAATTAAGCGCACCGCGCCTGGCCGATTATTTAATTAACGGCCGCAAGAAATGCCACATCCAGGATGGATTAATTGCGCCCAGCGTTCGCTCCTCCTTTTGTCCGCAGTGTCTGAACAAACCTGACAATTCCGCCGCGTTTTGCTCTCCCAGGCCCCCGTTTTTTCCATCCTCGAGGATGCAGCTTCCTCTAATTATCCGCGCTCCTAATTGGCGTTAAGGTGACGATTTTCGGACGTCACACAAATCGGACAACTCGCATCAGCGTTTCTGGGTCGGGTTTCATGCTTTTTTTTTTGTTGGCTCGATGGTTTCTACGGGTTTCCGGCCGAATTTCCGCCGTTTCCCGTCGAGAAAGTCGTCGACGCTGCTCAATTGACTGTGGGAATGTGATAGGTTTTGATTGACTTTATTAATACATAATTTCTTCGCGAAAATAAAAAAGCAACTTATATCCATAACTACGTCGTTAAGCCCCATTAATTGTATCGATATCTGGTCTGGGACACGTAAGAACTAGCCCAGAGCTGGTCAGACCACCGAACCCCATTTGATCTGGAAATGATAACTTCCTAAATCACTTACTTTAGATTACCAAAGTGGTCATAACTTATACCCATATTAGACTATTACGGATATCTGTAGCCTAAAGGCCATCGAACACCTTTTTTTAAAAGAAAATTGACACGTTACATTATACTGGTTTTCCCTTTCAACGTACCTGACACTATGCAGAATTACATTTCAAACCTTATATACAGGGTGTATCAGCCAAATGGAATAAATTCAATAATAAATAAATGGGGGCGTGTTCGAAAAAACGCTCGGACACGTCGATTGTTATTTTTAGTTGCGCATTTTTTGCAACAAAAACTTTTTATACAGGGTGTGTCATGTGACCGTGGCCAATACCAACTTTCTTATTTTAAATGCAACACCAGGTATATTATTCAATTTTTGGATTCTTCAGAAAATTCTAGACATATTTCATGTACAATGTCCTATACCTATCTTCAACTGTTTCGGAAATATTAATTTTATTAAATATTATTAAAATATTAATATCGGTGGATAGGGAGGCGAGGATCGATGGAATGGCCAGCACGATCCCCTGATCTGACGTCATTAGACTTCTTCTTATGGGGATATGTCAAAAGTATTGTATACAAAACTAAACCCCTCGACTTAGCTGACTTAAGAAGACGAATAATGCTTGCGATTAGATCGGTCACGCCTGAGATGTTGAGTAATGTTAGAAGAAATTTCTATTTAAGATTAGGATGTTGCCAAGACGTTCACGGCGAGCATTTTGAACATCTCCTCCATTGAAATTTATTGTTTTTATTTTGTTTTTTTACATTATCAAGAAATAAACAGTATTACTTATTAGTTTTTGAGTGTGTTGTAACGAATTTCTGTAATCAAATAATTTTCTTTTTTTTAATGTTAATTTTTGCAATAAATCTGAAAACACTTAATATTTCCGAAACAGTTGAAGATAGGTATAGGACATTGTACATGAAATATGTCTAGAATTTTCTGAAGAATCCAAAAATTGAATAATATATCAGGTGTTGCATTTAAAATAAGAAAGTTGGTATTGGCCACGGTCACATGACACACCCTGTATAAAAAGTTTTTGTTGAAAAAAATGCGCAACTAAAAATAACAATCGACGTGTCCGAGTGTTTTTTCGAACACGCCCCCATTTATTTATTATCGAATTTATTCCATTGGGCTGATACACAGTGTATACTTTTAATCGAAATGAAAAAGTTACATGCATACATACATACAGGGTGGCCCACTTGTCCTATCTCGGACCATTGCTGCTGCAGATCATCCATTATAGATGCATGAAATGTCAAACTCAAGGTCGGCCAAAATGTCACATTGTATAATAATTTTGACAGTGTACTTGTAAAAAACTAGTAACAAATATGTCATTGATGTCAACATGTGTTTTGAGGTTATGAGACCTATTAGTTTTTAATCATTTGAGTTGGTTTAATAATAAGAAGTAGGCACCGTTGCAATTTTCAGTTCATAAATTGTGAAAATAAGAAAGAAAATCGTTTTAAATTCATCCAAAGTTGGACAATTCGTCATCAGTTTCCGACTCAGATTGTCCTAACGATATAACTATTGGAGGGATGTTTTCGGTAGATGTATGTAGATTCTAGGAAGTTTTTGTTATTAGTTTGTTCTATTTCAAGTGTGAATTTTATGTTTTTGTGTATGTTAATGGATGAATCTGTAACAAAAATTTAGTTGTTTGTTAGGTACCAGCATTTCACTTGCCCTATGATATATTTTAATCGTTTCTGTTTTGTATTTGTCTTGTTTCGTGTTTCTGTTTTGTTTTGGTCTGGACTCTCTGGATTGATAAAGTTACTAGGAACTCCAATGGGTATTTTAACTATTTAGTTTTGCCGGCAATATTAAAACGATTATTTCAAATTTTGACAAATCGTTTGTCTCATTTAATTTTCTTATAACGTCCTGAAACTTATAAAAAGCTAATCAAATGGAAAATCAAAAGAAAACGATATTACTCTTTGGAAAATAGAAACTGTGGGTAGTTAATTGTTATCAGGAAATTAAAGAGATAACGCCGCACTCATCAAAGAAATTTATTTGCGAAAAAGTTGCAAGGCTGTCTAATCTATATCAAATCTAATTTCAATATAATATCATTTTTACCACATAAGTAACTTTCAGGTAAGCCCCACGTTTGTTTTTGATATAATAAAAAAACATGAAAGTGATCAGTCTTCAAACCCCCAATTTGCATGGAAAACAAAATACGGCACGAATTCACACTAATATGCACTTTATAAAGGAAGAACTTTCTAGAAAAAATTATGGGCACCTCGAGAGAAATTGATACTTTACATTAGACGATCTTTTAGATTATGCAAAATTGGAATTAGAATATGATGTAGGAAGATCAACGTTACACAAAATCATAAAATCTATGGGGTACAAATTTAGAAAAGTGAATACCACAAATCCGGGACACACTGTATATTTCAATGGTTGCCCTGATTTTTGTGACATGGTATCCTAACCATTCCATCGTACCTATTTGACAGTACAATACTGAGTCCAGACCAAAATAAAACAGAATCACGAAACAAGACAAATACAAAACACAAACGATTAAAAGATATCGTAGGACAAATGAAAAGCCGGTGCCAAACAATCAACATAATTTTTGTTATAGTTTCATCCAATAATACATTACACAAAAACATTAAATTCACACTTGAAATAGAACAAAATAATAACATAAATTTCCTAGATATTAACATATATAAAACAAATAACATACTAAACTTCAAAATATATAGAAAACCTACAAACAACAACATAATTATCCCAGCAGACTCATTCCACCAAAGAACACACATATACTCTTCACTATACACACTAATTAACAGAATGCTCACTACTCCACTAAACAAAAATGACATTGAATTTGTCTGATTTCGGAGGTTTGAATACGTTTTTGGCAAAACATATCCAAGTTAAAATCAGATGATGATTCAGGAATGTTTCCAATACTATGTAACTTGATTTTTAATCTGTGTGGTTTGCCCCATTCAAGCCCAAACCTTGAAAGGTCTTCTTCTATCATAAAATCGAAAAACAACAGAAATTCGCAATCAACTGTCACTTGAAACACTGACTTTTCTTAACCCAACCCTTGAAAAGTCTTCTTCTATGATAAAATCGAAAAAAAACAAAAATTCGCAACCAACTGTCACTGACTTTTCTAACCTAAAAATGTCACTATTACAGCTTGGGAGTTACTTTTATAGTAACTAGCATTGCTAGAGATTTATAGGAACATTTTACTTGCAGTTCTAGGTATTTGGTAAAATATCCAAGTAAAAATCACAAGATGATTCTGCAATGTTCCCAATACTATATAACTTGATTTTTAATCTGTGTGGCTTGCCCCATTCAAGCCCATCGGAACTTGAAAGGTCTTCTTCCAAGATAAAATCGAAAAACAACAAAAATTCGCAACCAACCGTCACTTGAAATGCTGACTTCTTGACCAAAAACTTGAAAAGTCTTCTTCTAAGATAAAATCGATAAAAACAAAAATTCGCAACCAACTGTCACTAACTTTTCTAACCTAGAAATGTCATTATTACAAGTTGGGAGTTACTTTTATAGTAACTAGCGTTACTAAACATTTATAGGAGTATTTTACTTGCAGCTCTAGGTATTTCGTAAATTATCCAAATTAGTTCAAATCAAATGATGATTCTGTAATGTTCCCAATACTATGTAACTTGATTTTTAATCTGTGTGGTTTGCCTCATTCAAGCGAAACCCTTAAAAGGTCTTCTTCTAAGATGAAATCGAAAAAAGCAAAACTTCGTAAAGCACTGTCACTTGAAACTCTGACTTTTCTAACCTAAAAATGCCATTATTACATTTTTGGGGGTTCCTTAGAGATATCTAGGGGAATTTTACGCAGGTCCAGGAATTTCGCAAAATTTCATATGGGAATCCTGCGTTCGCACTTTTCCAGCTTATTTGCTGCTCAATTTACCTTTGAACGTAATAAATCCTCTTCGCTGGAAGAATTCGAAATTTCGTGCAAAAATCTATACACGGCATTTGTAAGGAAATATGTAGATCGTAAATTATGAAGAGTATAAGCTTGGTTCGTGTCCTTCAATATTTTCATGACTTAGTCATTCACTAAACAGCCATAAAATTACAGTAAAAATGGATTTTCTGGATATATTTGCGGACCTCGTAAAATCAGCCGAATAATATAATTTCTGGTGTGACGCAAAATCTAAAAATATTTAACGGTAAGTCCCTCCAAATAGCATTTACCCCAACATCAATACTTTAATTTCATAATTCTAGGATAATGACTAGTCGAAGTCAACATTAGCACCGCTATATATATATATATATATATAAATTAATAATTATATGTGTATATATTCTTATTAGAGTGTGTGAAATTATATTATAGATAGTGAAATCACTAAAATAAATAAAAAAATATTGTGGAAAATAGTTATTTATGATACGTGGTACGTAAAAGTTATATAAATGTTAAAAGTTCGTAAATAGTAAAGTTCGTAAAGTAGTACTCTTTTGTACTAGCGTGACTTTTGTTGAACGAAGCACAGCCGAGTTCAACAAAAAACTCGAGTGCAAAAATGCTCTTTACGAAAGTATATCACACAAATACTAGACTTCTGCGACTTGATGCCTAAGCTAACCCAACCTAACCTAATTAAACCTAACCTACACAGGAGAAAAAGGTCAACGTAAAATTTGGTAATCTTAATATTTTTTGGTAACATTTGTAAATAATTAATTCATCAAAAAATTGAACGAATTATACATATTGCAATTGCCCACCTTGTACTAGATGCGCTTGAAATTAATTAGAGCAAATATTGCTTATTGCCTAATGAGACTTGTAAGAGGGGAAGAAAATTCAACGCAAAATTTGGTAATTTTAACATTTTTTCGTAACAATGTTTTGGTAACATATTAAACGTATAAAATTAATTTCTTGTACTAAGTTTCAATTCTGAAGACCACCTTGTACTAGATGCACTAGAAAATAATTAGAGCAAATATTGCTTATTGGCTAATGAGACTCGTATGTCAGGCTTGTTGCAATGCATAATAAATGTATTGCGGCGCATAAATTTAACATATTTTTTTTTATGAATGACCGGATGAACAATTATTGAACGAGTATAATGAAAACGAAGTACTGTAATCAAGTTCGATGGCCAAAAGTAAATTATAATGTACATAGCCCCAAATAAGGGTTAACGATCCTGTAGATCTTCAAAAAAGAGGAATATCAATTAATCGTAGATCAAAATATTATTGTTATCGAAGTAAATGACATATTAAAATTATTATTTGTTATTTTTATAAAAATAGTATTGGGAACATTGCAGAATCATCATGTGATTTTAAGTTGGATATTTTACGAAATACCTAGAGCTGCAAGTAAAATGCTCCTATAAATCTTTAGTAACGCTAGTTACTATAAAAGTAACTCCCAACTTGTAACAATGACATTTCTAGGTTAGAAAATTTAGTGACAGTGGGTTGCGAATTTTGTTTTTTTTCGATTTTATCTTAGAAGACTTTTCAAGGGTTGGGTCAAGAAAAGTCAGTGTTTCAAGTGACAGTTGGTTGCGAATTTTTATTGTTTTTCGATTTTATCTTGGAAGATGACCTTTCAAGTTCTGTTGGGCTTGAATTGGGCAAGCCACACATATTAAAAATCAAGTTACATAGTATTGGGAACATTACAGATTCATCATGTGATTTTATCTTGGATAATTTACGCTATAGCTAGAGCTGCAAGTAAAATGCTCCTATCAATCTCTAGTAACGCTAGTTACTATAAAAGTAACTGCCAAGTTATAATAATGACATTCTTAGGTTAGAAAAGTCAGTGACAGTTGGTTGCGAATTTTTGTTTTTTTGATTTTATCTTAGAAGAAGACTTTTCATGGGTAGGGTCAAGAAAAGTCAGTGTTTCAAGTGACACTTGGTTGCGAATTTATGTTGTTTTTCGATTTTATCTTGGAAGAAGACCTTTCAAGGTTTATGCTTGAATGCGAAAAACCACACAGATAAAAAAATGGTATTGAGAACATTACAGAATCATCATGTTATTTTAACTTGGATATTTTACGAAATACCTAGAGCTGCATGTAAAATGCTCCTATAAATCTTTAGTAATGATCTTTATTTGTAATAATGACATTCTTAGGTTAGAAAAGTCAGTGACAGTTGGTTGCGATTTTTTGTTTTTTTCTAATTTATCTTAGAAGCAGACTTTTCAAGGATTGGATCAAGAAAAGTCAGTCTTTCAAGTGACAGTTGGTTGCGAATTTTTTGTTGTTTTTCGATTTTATCTTAGAAGAAGACCTTTCAAGGTTTAGGCTTGAATGGGACAAACCACACAGACAAAAATGGTATTGAGAACAGTACAGAATCATCATCCGATTTTAACTTGGATATTTTACGCAATACCTAGATCTGTAAGTAAAATGGCCCTATCAATCTCTAGTAACGCTAGTAACTATAAAAGTAACTGCCAAGTTGTAATAGTGACATTCTTAGGTTAGAAAAGTCAGTGACAGTTGGTTGCGAATTTTAGTTTTTTCGATTTTATCTTAGAAGAAGACTTTTCAAGTTTTGGGTCAAGAAAAGTCAGTGTTTCAAGTGACAGTTGCTTGCGAATTTTTGTTGTTTTTCAATTTTATCTTGGAAGAAGACCTTTCAAGGGTTGGGCTTGAATGGGGCAAACCACACAGATTAAAAATCAAGTTACATAGTATTGGGAACATTCCAGAATCATCATTTGATTTTAACTTGGATATTTTTTGCCAACAACTTTTGCCAAAAAATTTGCCTCAATTTGCTACATTTTTTTTTTGCCAACATCGTCTTTAAACCTCCGAATCAGACAAATTGATATTCAATACTCTCCTTGCTAATATCTTGATGAAACATTTTATTATTATTATAAATGTATATTATGTTTAATTACTCTTGTTTTGTTTTATATATATTTTTTCAGTTTTCTGACACTTGTTTCGGCTTATACAGCCATTTTCAAAGTATTATGTTTGCAGTACAATTTATTTTATTGATGACTTGATTGATGACACATTTTATTATTTCAAATGAATCCCTGCTATAAAAATATCATTGCCTTGGAAGAGTTCGTTTTGATTATTGATTATGTTTTTCCTTCCATGATAGCTTTTTTGATCTATATCCCTTCTAACATGTTTCTAACATCTATCTCCTTTTTCAGAAAATTTAATGGCTTTGATATCTTCTAAATGGTGTCCTGTTTCTATACAATGCCACGTGAATTCTGTTTGTCCACTTAAATTCTGTTTAGATAAAGAAAAGATAAGCCGATACAGAATTTAAGTGGACAAACAGGATTCACGTGCCATTATATAGAAACAGGACACCATTTAGGAAATATCCAAACCAATTAAATTTTCTGAAAAAGGAGATAGATTAAACATGTTAGAGGGGATAGAGATAAAAAATCTGGCTTTTTCAAATATCTGCAGAGTAGCAGATATTTCTCTAAGACCATTCTTCTGATTTTATCTTGGATTTTTTGCCAAAAACGTATTTTTTCCTCCGAAATCAGACAAATTTATATTTCTCTAAGGCCAATCACCATCTGGTGAAACCAAATTTGGGAATTAAGTTGCCAGAGAAGCAATAGTCTAGCAATAGTAGGAGTCTTTTAGAACGGATTTTTGAAGATGAAAATTTGTGTTGATTTATTTCTTGGATCAATACGTCTAAATACTTGATGAGAGCTTTCTATGAGAAATTCCAAACGATGGTTACAATGGTCGATATTCTCCAAGGGTATTGTGTTTCCAAGTCTGTGTTTTTCGATTTTATCTTAGAAGTAGACCTTTCAAGTTCTTTTGGGCTTGAATGGGGCAAATCACCCAGTTAAAAATGAAGTTACATAGTATAGGGAACATTACATAATTATTTTCTGATTTTATCTTGGATATGTTTTGCCAAAATCGTATTTAAACCTCCGAAATCACACAAATTGATATTTCTCTAAGACCATTCATCATCTGATTTTAGACAAATCAGACAAATTGATATTTCTCTAAAACCATTCAAGTGATTAAATTCTTGAAACAGTTGACACAGTGATATATTGCACTGTATGGTAGAAATCACAAAAGGTGGCTCATGATTCATCGCTTTAATATGTATGCTTTTATTTAATATGGTTCAAATTTTAATGTACGTATGTTTAGGCCATTAATTAGTTTAGTGGCTTCCTGTATATACGTTACATATGATTGTACATGCTTTATAGGTAATAAACCATGTGTTCGTTACATATTAAAAATATCATACTTCAGCAGTACCGTACCAACCTTGGTATTTGGAAAATTTCCAAGAACACAGAGGCAATTTTATAAAATGTTCGACAAAAATGGGCGCTACATATTTTAGATACTTTTCAAGGGCTTTCCAAGGTAAACATTACAGGTTATCAATATAACTTTGACGCTGGCAGACTAGCCAAAATATTTAATAAATTGAAACATACGTTTTGACGGTTTCACTTGAAAAGTATATCAGATGTATCAGACATTTACTGTCTCATTTTATTTTTGCGATTTAAGTGCTATAGAGCTAATCCAGTATTGTGTACTTCTTATGTACTTCTTATGTACTTCTTCGAAAAACATTCCTTTAGAATGAATCATGAGTCACCTCTCGTGATTTCTAGTATGCCCAATGATCTGAGGAAGTGCATCCAAATTTTGGCTCCGGCTTCATCTCTACTTTGCGCACCTCTGGTAATCCGATGCTGCTACAGCTGGGCCAATGAATCTGGTGAAACCAAATTTGGGAATTAAGTTGCCAAAGAAGTAATAGTAGAAGTCTTTTAGAACGGATTTCTGAAGATGAAAATTTGTGTTCATTGATTTCTTGGATCAATACGTCTATATATTTGATGAGAGCTTTCTATGAGAAGTTCCAAACAATGGTTGCAATGGTCGATATTCTCCAATGGTAGTGTGTTTCAATAATTTGGCTTGACTTTGTACCGTGCGATCAACAATTATTTAGATAAGGGGCGCCTATGACTGAGTTGGTATAATGGAATTTGCCAACAAAAATTTGAAAAAAGGTCTTGGATATGGATCCCTACAAAATACAGGTGTATCTTGATTTGCTGCCACCTTCTTCAAATTATCTTTCTTCTTCTTCTATCTAAATAATTGTTGATCGCACGGTATAATGAGATGTTCGCGCAGAATGTTTTCAGGTGTGATTTCTGGGGATGACGTCCATTGAAATCGGTATATTAAAAGATGGGGGGAAATACAACTTAGAACGGCTAGTAATGCAGGGTGAAGTACCCGGAAAACGCTGTCGAGGAATGTCTGCAACATGCTAGATATATAATATGAAATGCAAAACTTTAGTCACTCTGCACCAAGCCATCCATGTAGCAAAATACATGGAGGAATGGTGATACAAAATTTCGTAATGTATAAGGTGTAACGAGTCTTCAATGGTGAAGAACCAATGGAGAAGAAGAATTTATTAAAATTAGTGCCTAGACGTTTTTCAAAATTGGTTCTTGTTTCTTCGTGATCATTAGTTACAAAACAAAGCTTGTTCACATCTAATCGTGCAAACCTATTGAAAAAGAGCATCCAACCCCACAAAATCACTTCAGGCTTCACTCAATAAAACAGCACCGGTCCACCATCCCCATTATCCGATCTGCAGCCAGGCAAACAGGGCTCGCCTCCCCTACGCGAAAACCGGCCCTAATCAAATATTCATCATTGTCCTCTTCTGTGATTTTTTCTCCCGTGCCATTTCGGATGGTACTCGCGACCCTCCCATTTCCGGCGGTAAACCAATACGTGCGCTACCGTAGCCGCGGCATTCCTGGGCTCACGTGCTGCTTCTCCTCTTCTTCAGCCGTGAAACACAATACCCTGTCCCTGCCCACCGAGGGTCACCCTATCAATGCCCCCGAGGAGAGGAAGTTGTCCCGGCGGTGTTACGTGACGAACACGTGCGCCGAAAGCGATCGCGAAGATACCTGAGGGGTTAACTGAAGAGCCACATGGCCGCCGGGAAAGGAGTGACCCAAGTAACTGGATTACCACTGAAGAAAAAAAACGTCCGGCCGAGAGGGAAATTTGGTCGTCTTTTGTTCGCGCGAGAATAGGTTCACTCTAGCTTCACTTAAAATCGAAACTGAAACTTTCGCTTGTTTTCTTTCCTTTTGAAGCGCTCGTTGCGAAAATGTCAGTCGGGTGATGGGCAAAATTTTCGCCGTGCAATTAGTGACGGAATGTCGTTGCTTGTACCGTTGCAAACCGTGCCAATTGATCTGTGAGTGATTTCAGCCGCCGAAAACTGCGCAGGCATGAAGTGCGTCGTTATTCCGACAATATCGTATGCTAATTAGTGGCGCGTGAATGCGATCATTGGCCCAGCCGTTGCAGCATCGGATTACAAAAGTTGCGCAAAGTTTGCGCAACTGGAGATGAAACCGGACCCAAAATTTTGGATGCACTTACTCGGATCGTCGGTTACGGTGAAATAGAGCAGCTTTCGAAAATTTGATACCTTGAAAGATTCATGTACCACTAGACTAATTTCGCAGCAAGAAATTAAACAGGAATATTTTTTGGTCAATGTTCTGAAATTTGGGATCTCCTCCTCCAGCAGGATGAAAGAATTAAATTCCGATCAGTTAAAAGTATTGTAATAGCTCCTGTTAGTATTGGTAGAGATAGAAGTAATGTGTCTGAATTTTGATTCTGCGGATTCTTTGGGGCGCTATCTTTTTATTCGTCTTTCGCACTTGGATGCAAAGGCATAAGAATGCAAAGGCATGAGGATGCAAAGGCATAAGGATGCAAAGGCATAAGGATGCAAAGGCATGAGGATGAAAAGGCATAAGGATGCAAAGGCAAAGAACAAAAGATTACAATGCAATAGACCACCTTACAAGAATGTTATCACTTGAAAGATTGATGTACCACTAAACTAATTTGTTTGAATTTTGATTCTGTGGATTTGTTAGGTAATAACTCCTGCTAGTACTGGTAGAGATAGAAGTAATATGTCCGAATTTTGATCTTCGGATTTTTTTGGGGCGCTACATTTTTATTCATCTCTTTTGCACTTGGATGCAAAGGCATAAGGATGCAAAGACAAAGAATAAAAGATTACAATGCAATAGAACACCTTTCAAGAATGTTATCACCTGAAAGATTAATGTACCACTAAACTTATTTGTTTGAATTTTGATTCTGTGGATTTGTTAGGTAATAGCTTCTGCTAGTACTGGTAGAGATAGAAGTAATGTGTCTGAATTTTGATTCTGCGGATTCTTTGAGGCGCTACTTTTTTGTACATCTCTTTAGAACTTGGATGCAAAGGCATAAGGATGCATAGGCAAAGAATTAAAGATTACAATACAATGACCACCTTTCAAGAATGTTTCCACTTGATAGACTGGTGTACCACTAAACTTATTTGTTTGAATTTTGATTCTATGGATTTTTGACCACTTGACCACTTGACCACTAGACTTGTATATCTGAATTTTGTTTCTGCGATTTTTTTAGGCCACTACCTTTTTATTCATCTCTTTTGTACTTGGATGAATTTAATAAGTTCGCCAATTACCTCGAATAACGAGGAATTACGTTGATTATGTCGAATCATCGAATATTATTACTTGAAATATAGATGTACCACTAAACTTATTTGTTTGAATTTTGATTCTATGGATTTTTGACCACTTGACCACTTGACCACTAGACTTGTATATCTGAATTTTGTTTCTGCGATTTTTTTAGGCCACTACCTTTTTATTCATCTCTTTTGTACTTGGATGAATTTAATAAGTTCGCCAATTACCTCGAATAACGAGGAATTACGTTGATTATGTCGAATCATCGAATATTATTACTTGAAATATAGATGTACCACTAAACTTATTTGTTTGAATTTTGATTCTATGGATTTTTGACCACTTGACCACTTGACCACTAGACTTGTATATCTGAATTTTGTTTCTGCGATTTTTTTAGGCCACTACCTTTTTATTCATCTCTTTTGTACTTGGATGAATTTAATAAGTTCGCCAATTACCTCGAATAACGAGGAATTACGTTGATTATGTCGAATCATCGAATATTATTACTTGAAATATAGATGTACCATTAGACTTATTTGTCTGAATTTTATTCAGACTTGCCTTGACCACTTGACCACTTGAGTACTAGACTTGTATATCTAAATTTTGTTTCTGCGATTTTTTTAGGCCACTACCTTTTTCTTCATCTCTTTTGTACTTGGATGCATTTAATAAGTTTGTCAATTACCTCGAATAACGACGAATTACGTTGATTACGTCGAATCATCGAATATTATCACTTGAAAGATTGATATACAGTCATGCTCACATAAATCTAGTACAAAAAATTGACATTGTTATATAAAATTGCTATTGTAACCTAATTTCTTGTACTAGATTTACATGAGCATAACTGTACCATTAGACTTATTTGTCTGAAGTTTGTTTCTACGCATTTTTTTGGAACCTACGTCTTTCTTCATCTCTTTTTTCACTTTGATGCACTTAATTGGCTTATCGATTACAATCCAAAAGAGCAGCTTTCAAAAATGTGGTCACTTGAAAGACAAGCAGCTTTACAAAATTTGATCACTTGAAAGATTGATACAAAATTGATACTATGTGCCATTAAACTTAGTTGTCTGACTTTTATTTCTGCGGATTTTTTAAGCCGCTACCTTTTTCTTCATGTCTTTTGGTCTTGGATGCATTTAATAAGTTCGCCAATTACCTCGAATAACGAGGAATTACGTTGATTATGTCGAATAATTTAATATTATCACTTCAAAAATTGATGTACCATTAGACTTATTATCTGAATTTAGTTTCTACGAATTTTTTAGGAACCTACCGTTTTCTTCGTATCCTTTGCACTTGGATGCACTTAATAGGCTCATCGAGTACAGTGCAAATGAGCAACTTTCAAAAATTTGATCACCTAAAAGATTAATGCACCACTAGACTTATTATCCTGAATTATTTTTTATGCCACACCTTCTTTATCTTGTCATCTTGTTTATTTGCCTTGTTTGTATATCTTGTGTTTCTAGAAGTGGAAAATCTTAAAAAAGACGCACGAACTTTTTAGTGCCTAAAACCCACTCCTTTCTCATTATAGATGGAATGGCTTCACCCAACGACATTAAGTGTTTCCTCATTACTTCAACCATCAAAATACCTTTCTCCTACAGTTTCAACGTTTCTTTATCATTTCTCCACTGTTCTTCTTCTCTTTTCATTGTTGTGGTTATCATTTCTTTCACTGCCGTCCAATGGTCTTCATGGTCTAGGGTAACTTTCACCATATTTTCTGCTTTCGATATTTGCTTAAGCTTGCTTCCTGCCAGTGTTCTTCCAATTTCCCAGTCAGTGAATGCTTGATTTGCAGTATTTATTTCATGATAATACATAGATATATCTGTATCTGCTTTTCCAATTATATGTAGATTTGGAAGATTTAGTAGATTGGTAGATGGTAGATGGTCGGAAATCTTTACAAATTACGCCTGAGTTTTTTACTGCCTAACATTCACTCCTTTTAATGGAAGGAATGGCTTCATACAATGACTGGAAGTGTTTCCTTATTACTTCAACCATCAAAATACCTTTCGTCTACAGTTTCAATAGTTATTCTTCCTGCACTGTTCATTTCTTTTCATCGTTGTGGTTATCATTTCTTTCACTATCGTCCAATGGTCTTCATGGTCTATGGTAACTTTCACCATATTTTTTTCTTTCGGTTTTTGCTTAAGCTTCCTGCCAGTGTTCTTCCAATTTCCCAGTCTTTACAATCAATGAATGCTTGACTTGCAGTATTTATTTCGTGATAGAACGGAAGATTTGGCAGATTCGTAAATTTTTAGCTTCATACGGGAATTTTAGGAAATGCATGCAATTTTGAAAATAGCTGAAATATTCGGAAATTTGTAGATAGCAAATTTTATGAAAATTTCAAATATTTTTCACGGATCTTTTATAAAATATCTAAAAATGACATAAAACCCAGAGATCATTTATAAAATTCAGTAGAAAATTGTATAAAGATTCTAAAATTTACTGCGTTTTTAATTTATAGCTATTTAATGAGATTTTATGAAAAGTTTATGAATATTCTATAAAGTTTTGTCAGTTTTCTGACATTTTCTGATTTTCAGCAATTTTTATATGTTTCGCCAAATTTTAAATTTAAGGGAAAATTTTATGAAGATTGATGAAAATTTAAATAAGATTCTAAATTTTGCAGAATATTAATATCTTTTGTGGATATTTTAAAATTTAATAGACATTTCATATTATGATACAAACATAAAAAATATGTTTGTAAGATAAAGTTACAGTTCTTCTTCAATTTAAGAAATGGATATTTAATTATAATTTGATTGCTGTACGATTAAGCATCAGGAGTTGTGCTTTCAGATAAATTTGCTGGGAGGCTAAATATTGCGGGATGCCCTATAAGTAACTCTATTTACAGTTTGAAAAGCTTTTAGCCCCTGTGACGCCAATAATCAGATTTTCTTTGTGTATTTTTGCCAGCGACTCATAATTGCGTTACGGAACAGACCTGCTCGAGACCAGGACATAGAAATCATAAATTGATATCGATCACTAGGGGTGGAAAGGCATCAGGCAAGGTGCTCCCCTATAATAAGCCGTAATTAAGGCTGTTATTTTTGTAGTTATTAACTGGATTTATCGGAGGAGAAGAGAAAATAGACACAAAAACTGGGAAAACAATAACAAATGTACGGGGAAGAGGAACGAACTCTGATTCTCGTTACATAGGAAGAAGTTAAAAATAATAACAGGGCGAGCGAAGGCGGGATAACATAAAAACTAGGAAAATCAACTCGATCACGTAAACACGAGGCTCGGAGGCTATCTTTGATTCTCGATATTAAGGAAAATGAGTGAAAATAATAATGGGAGGTAGGCGAAACCACAGCAAATCTAGGAAAATTGCAGGAAAGATACCGATGCACCTCTAGGAAAATATCTGTGAAAATCCCATTACAAAATAATCATAAAAATAAAAGGCCGAAAACTCGACAATAACACTATCAATAAAATTTTCCCGGTAAATTTAAGTTAAAAATAAATCAAATCCACTAAATTTTGTTTTGTACGCTATTAAAAAGTAGGTAATCATAAAAATAAAAGGCCAAAAATTTAACACTAACATTTTTTAATTAAATTTTCCAGGGAAACGCAAACTAAAAAGAAATGAAACCCTCTAAAATTTAATTGCAACGCCATAAAAAGTGATAAAAATTGTTAAAAAAAAAACATTTTTCAATTAAGTAAATTTTTGCGGAAATTTAATAAATGTTATGGAACTTTTATAAAATATCTAAAAAAGACATAAAACGTAGAGATCATTCATAAAATTTAAAAGAATATTAGTGAATATTCTAAATTTTAGTGTTCTTTGTTTAATTTATAGAAATTTAATGGGATTTTATATAAATTTTGTGAATATTCTATGAAGTTTAGTCAGTTTTCTAACATTTTATAATTTTTGGAGATGAATGAATAAAAAAAACCCAATTTAATAGAAAAATAGAAATATATGTATTTTAAGGAAATTTTATGATATTCGGGCAATGTTTAAACAGACTCAATGCAAATTTGGGAGTTTTCATTTAAATAAACCAACCAGATTTTTTCAGAAATTTGCAGATGAAGCTTTGATGGATTGCTTTGATAGAGATTTAATAAATTTTATGTAACTTTTATAAAATGCTATAAAACCTAGAGATAATTCATAAAATTTAATACAATATTGTGTGCGTATTCTAAAATATACTGTTTTTTTTAATTTATAGAAATTAAATGGAATTTTATAGAAATTTTGTAAATATTCTGTAAAGTTTAGTCAGTTTTTGACATATTCTGATTTTTTGTAGACAAATGAATAAAAAGTTGGGAAATGTCATTTTAATATATCTACCAAATATGTTCAGCTATTTTTTCTGATTTTTTGTAGACGAATGAATAAAAATTTCATAATTTTAAGGAAATTTGATGAAATTCATGCAATTTTTAAATAGACTTAATGCAAAGTTGCTAATTTTTAATTGAATATACATACCAGAATTTTCAGAAGTTTGCAGATAACAAATTCTATGCAAAATTTAAAATATTTTATTGAATTTTTATAAAATATCTAAAAATGATTTAAACGTAGAGATCATTAATAAAATTTGAAAGAATATTAGTGACCTAACACTAAAATTTTCCAGGGAAATTCAATTTAAAAAGAATTCAGATCTATTGAAATTTTATTTTGAGAACGCCATTAAAAGTGATAAAAACCAAAGGGCGAAAACTCGATACTGGGTACGCGAAACATTTTTCCATTAAGTAAATTTTCGCGGAAAATGTAAATTTAAAAGAAATCAAAGAAGAATTTTTAAATTGACCCATTCAAATTTGGGAAATGTCTATTTAATATATCTACCAAAAATGTTCAGCTATTTTTTCTGATTTTTATTAAAAAGAAATCAAAGAAAGAATTTTTAAATAGGCTATTCAAATTTGGGAAATGTCAATTTAATATATCTACCAAAAATGCTCAGCTATTTTTTCTGATATTTTGTAGACGAATGAATACAAATTTCATAAATTTTAAAGAAATTTGATGAAATTCATGCTATTTTTAAATAGACTCATTCATAAAATTTAATAGAATATTAGTGCCCAACACTAAAATTTTCCAGGGAAATTCAATTTAAAAAGAATTCAGATGTATTGAAATCTTATTTTGAGAACGCCATAAGAAGTGATAAAAACCAAAGGGCGAAAACCCGATACTGGGTACCCGAAACATTTTTCAATTAAGTAAATTTTCGCGGAAAATGCAAATTAAAAAGAAATCAAAGAAAGAATTTTCAAATAGACTATTCAAATTTGGGAAATGTCAATTTAATATATCTACCAAAAATGTTCAGCTATTTTTTCTGTTTTTTTGTACACGAATGAATAAAAAATCGTAAATTTTAAGGAAATTTGATGAAATTCATACAATTTTTAAATAGACTTAATGCAAATTTGCTAATTTTTAATTGAATATACATACCAGAATTTTCAGAAGTTTGCAGCAAATTCTATGCAAAATTTAAAATATTTTATTGAGATTTTGTAAAATATCTAAAAACGATTAAACGTAGAGATCATTCATAAAATTTAAAAGAATATTAGTGACCCAACACTAAAATTTTCCAGGAAAATTCAAGTTGAATCAAGGAAAATCAATTGAAATTTTATTTTGCCAACGCCATAAAAAGTGATAAAAACAAAAGGGCGAAAACCCGATACTGGGTACCCGAAACATTTTTCAATTAGGTAAATTTTCGCGGAAAATGCGAATTAAAAGGAAATCAAAGAAAGAAATCATTTTTATTTGCTTATGCAATTCTTCGTTCTAACATTTTATTTCTTGCGCTATAAAAAGTAATCATAATAATATAAGGCCGAAAACTTGAGACTAGCATGTTTCAATTAGATAATCCCGGAAAACGCAAATTAAAAAAGGAATCAAATCAACCAAAATTTCCTATCTTACGCCATAAAAGGTAAAAGCTCTTCTAGACTTCTGCGAGACAGCAGATTCGATTTTTTTGCACGATAACTGTCTGATCGAATTATGTTGATTTATTGGTGCGTCATCACTGCAAATACGGGGGTATTTCCTGCTGAACTGCTGAAACGGTGATGCACAGAAATGACGAGATTTCAAGAAAAAAACATGCCAATCCCAAAACACGTGATAACAGCATTCCTGCACACGCAGCGATTTCTGAGCTTGCGTTATCTGCAGTGAACACAAAAACCATTATGTTTACACGAGTGTTAATTGTGATAAGCGATAATCATTATCGTCAGGCCGCAGATGTAATACACTGCAGTTATCGCCCGCGGGACGGGGGAACGGGAAAAAACAGGAGTTTGTTATTTCTGCGTTACAGTGAAGTTGTACAGTGGCGAAGAGGAGATACGTACAGAAGATAAATCATCAAGAAGAATATGTAGAAGGGATAAGGAAAATAAGGCCAAGGAGTGTAGGGAATTTGAAATTAAAAGAAAAACAGAAGTTTGTTATTTTTGCGTTGCAGTGAAGCAATTGACCAAGAGGAGATACGTACAGAAGATACAACATCAAGAAGAATATGGAGAAGGGATAAGGAGAATAAGGCCAAGGGGTGTAGGGAATTAGAAATTAAAAAAAAAACAGAAGTTTGTTATTTTTGCGTTGCAGGGCAATTGGCGAAGCAATTGGCGAAGAGGAAATACGTAAAGAAACTAAAACATAAATGTGGAGGAACATAAAGCTAAGGGGGTGTAGGGAATTCGGTCGCCTCTGCTGTTATTTCATGATTGTATGCAGCGATCGCGATCTGCTTGCTATCAAGACAACCTTCTGCCTCAGGTACGATACGAGCGGTGATCGGTGTGCGGCGAGCGGTAGAGCGGCAAAACAAATCACGATTGTTTACGATTTTTATGCAGCCTGCTGGGGAAACTTGACGCTTGCCGCTTGCCGCTTGCCGCTTACCGCTGTTCCTAGACATTAATACTCGCCGCACACCGTTCACCACTCGTATCGTACTAGAGGCCTTAGTATCAGTTAAAGATTTATAAAATTAGCAAGATTTTTCATCATAAAAATATGAGGCTAAAAAGTAATCTACGATTTTAAAGAAGGCGATTAATAAATACCTATCTATTATAATTTGCAGCGATTTGTTACTCAAGTGATAATGAAATTTATTTATTTGTGTCTCGTTAGTACTGTTTACATTAGCAAGCTTCACTTTCGTCAGAAACCACCCAGATTTGTGCCGGTTATCGCTCGGCTGTTGTTCCACTGTGTCGCAGTTAATTATCAGGGTGACCACATCATTAGGATTCTTATCAATCCTGCGTACATTTCGCGGCGGTTTCCGGTCTCGATGGCCTCCATGGAGCGGCGGTTATCGCGCGAGGCTCGAACGTACCGCTCATCAAAACACACTTGCAAGCTTTCCAGCACGAGCTTTCGCCTCGCTCGGAGGAAGAGCGAAGCACGTTCCGCCTTTCATGGAGCACAAATCGCGACCGACTCCGCGGCTGAATTAACGGCCTACAGGGCCATTTGCATAAGCGATAGCCGTTTAAATAAACGTGTAATTATTATAAATGGCTCGTTAAGGATTCTATTGATATAGTAGAACGGGGCCCAATTAAATGCAATCAACGATTTTTGTGGGAGCAGCGATACCCGGAGTGAACGGGTTTGGTAGAGCTCCAGCGTTAAGATGATGATTACTTTCGAATTTAAGATGATAGAAAATAGAATAAAAAAGACGCAATGGACCGAAATTCTGTAACAAAAACAAAACTGGGCGAAGCAAAGCCTAAAGTACGAAATGAAAACGAAGAAAATTTAGCTTTTGCACTGAAAAAGTTTTTTAAAGGAAATAAGGCAAAGAACAGTTAAAAACATGGACTGAAATATAGTTGGAACAAGTACAGAAACGAGTGAAGCAAAACTTAATATCCAAAATAAAAATGAAGACAATAAAAATGAACGAAAAGTTCACAATTTTTTTATAGGAAAAATGTAATAAACGGTTGAAAATATTGACTGAAATATAGTTGGCACAAATTTAGAAATGGGTGAAGCAAAGCTTAAGCTTCGAAATGTAAATGAAGAAATACAAATGATCAAAAATTTTAATACCTACTTATTTGTTTACAGACCAAAAAAATGCAATGAACAACTAAAAAAATGTACAAAAATGCAATAAACCGCTAAAAAAACACCCCTTCGCAGGATCAATGTGCCAATGCCAGTGCAATTGAAATAAACATAAAACGAAAAGTAAACGATAATTTTCAAATTATCAATTATAAGTAATAACATCAATATTATCAATTCAAGAAGGAGAATAAAGACAAGTTTAATTTTTTTAGATAAAGAAAAACAAAAGGCTAGATGCAGCTGTAAAAGTTAGTAACAAAAGCTTTTAGCAAAAAATAGAAAAACAAGAATTCCATATTTTCATGTTACACATCCCCTAACTCCTTCCATCCTTCTAAAATACAGGATGTCCAAGATAAGGATCAACAGCATGGGGATCTCGGAAACCGTAAAAGTTACAAAGGCGGTTAAATTACGAAGAAGTTGCGTAATTTAGTGATCAGTAATTCTGTTAGGAAAACCAGAAAAATCTGCTTACTTCCGGAGATATTCGATAAAATCCGAAATTTTGCGATATCGTTTTTATGTTTTGCTGAAGTTATTTGAAAATGTATGAAGAAACAAAAGGCTCAGGTGAGGGAATACGTTGTTTAAATTGATCTGTAAATAGAAATTGGTAAAATATTGTAATATGAAAACTGTAGTTACTCTGTGTGTCTTTGCTTTTGCATTGTTCTATTTGTTGTTTTGTTATGTTGTTTGTTGTCATGTATATTACCTTTTGTATATTAATAATATATGTAATTTGAAATCATATTTAAATTCTGAGTAATCTTGATACAATTTTCTCTTAAATTTTGTAAAACATCTAAATATTTCTGAAAATGTATATAAAAATAAATAAAAAACTCATTAAATACCATTAGGTTTCTATGTAAGACATATACTTATATTAGTTTGACAAAATTCAAATTTTATTCAAAGTATACTTTATAAGTATACTTTATGCCTTAAAATACTTTATAATTTCCACAAAAGATATTATTTTCTTTGCAAAATTTGAAATCTTAATTAAATTTTCAGTATTCTTGATACAATGTTCTCTTACATTTTGCAAAACATTTAAAAATTGCTGGAAATGTATATAAAAATAAATAAAAACTCATTAAATACTATTAGGTTTCTATGTAAGACATATACTTACATTAGTTTCACATTATTCAAATTTTATTCAAAGTATACTTTATAAGTATACTTTATGCCTTAAAATACCTTATAATTTCCACAAATGATATTATTTTCTTTCAAAAATTTGAAACCTTATTTAATTTTCAGTAATCTTGATACATTATCTTACATTTTGCAAAACATCCAAAGATTGATGAAAATGTATATAAAAATAAATAAAAAACTCTTTAAATACGATTAGGTTTCTATATAAGGCATATACTTATATTAGTTTGACATTATTTAAATGTTTTTCAAAGTATACTTTATAAGTATACTTTATGCCTTAAAATACCTTATAATTTCCACAAAAGATAATATTTTTTTTGCAAAATTTGTAATCTTATTTAAATTTCCAGTAATCTTCATACAAGTTTCTCTTAAATTTTGTAAAACATCTAAAACTTGCTGAAAATGTGTATAAATATAAATTAAAAAATCATTAAATACTATTAGGTTTCTATATAAGACATACTTATCATTAGTTTGACATTATTCAAATTTTATTCAATGTATACTTTATAAGTGTACTTTATGCCTTAAAATACCTTACAATTTCCACAAAAGATATTATTTTCTTTCCAAAATTTGAAATATTTTTTAAATTTTCAGTAATCTTATTACAATTTTCTCTTAAATTTTGTGAAACACCTAAAAATTAATGAAAAAATATATAAAAATAAATAAAAAAACTCATTAAATAAATACTATTAGGTTTCTATATAAGACATTTGCTTATCATTAGTTTGACATTAGTTTGTAAAATTACATTGGAATGTTCACTCAAGCTTCTATAAATTTTCAGAAAAAAGCATAAAAAGTTTGTATGATATAAGAGTTTCTATATAAGTTTATATTTATAAGTCTATAAAAGTTTCTATACAAGTTTCTATAAGTGTATCATATAAGGTTTATATATAAGACATATGCTTAACATTAGTTTGGACATTAGTTTGTAAAATTACATTGGAATGTTCACTCAAGCTTTTACAAATTTTCAGGAAAAAGCATAAAAAGTTTGTATCATATACGAAATTTCTTAAAAATATGGATTCATCATTTAATATTCTTTAAAATGTTAGAAAATAATGACTTAAATACATTAAAAAAAATAAAATTGTATGGATCTCATCAAATGCCTGGTTCACTAAGGAGCCTAGTTCACATCAAATATTAAAATAAAACTTTATATTTTCAGAAAATACTATCTAATATCTTTAAAATGAAATAAACTTCATTCAAATTCAAAATTTCTTCTTAATGTGGTATTAGATAATATTTAAAAATTGCATGAATTTTATAGATTTTTCAAAAAAGTCTATTCTATTAAATTGAGAATGTTACGTCATTGGTCTACAAAAAATCATAAAAAGTCATAAAACTGAGCAAACTTTGCGAATATTTACAGAATTTACCTATAAATTCTACATATGAGATCTCTCACATCCCATTAACTTTCTATAAAATAAAACAAAACATCAGTAAACTTTAGAAACTTTAAATTTTATAAATGATCTCTACGTATAGGGTCAGTTTTTGATATTTTATAAAAGTTCTATGAAATGTATCAAATTTTCATAAGATTTGCTATGAATTACATAGATTTTCCAAAAAATCTATTCTATTACATCAGAAATTTTACTTCATTGGTCTACAAACAATCATAAAAAGTCATAAAACCGAGCAAACTTTGTGAATATATACAGAATTTTTATAAAATCCCATTAACTTTCTATAAAATAAAACAAAACATCAGTAAACTTTAGAAACTTAAAATATTATAAATTATACGTATTGGGTCAGTTTTTGATATTTTATAAAAGTTCTATGAAATGTATCAAATTTTCATAAGATTTGCTACGAATTTCATAGATTTTCCAAAAAAATGTATTCTATTGGGAATTTTACTTCATTGGTCTACAAACAATCATAAAAAGCCATAAAACTGAGCAAACTTTGTGAATGTAACAGAATTTCTATAAAATCTCATTAACTTTCTATAAAATGAAACAAAACATCAGTAAACTTCAGAAACTTAAAATTATTGAATGATCTCTACGTATTGTGTCAGTTTTGGATATTTTATAAAAGTTCTATGAAATGTAACAAATTTCCATAAGATTTGCTATGAATTTCATAGATTTTCCAAAAAACTATTCTATTAAATTCGAAATTTTACTTAATTGGTCTACAAAAATCATAAAAAGTCATAAAACCGAGCGAACTTTGTGAATATATACAGAATTTCTACAAAATCCCATTAACTTTCTATAAAATAAAACAAAACTTCAGAAACTTTAAATTTTATGAATAATCTCTACGTATTGTGTCAGTTTTGGATATTTTATAAAAGTTCTATTAAATGTATAAAATTTGCATCAGATTTGCTATATGCAATTTTCTGAATATTTCTGATTGGTTCATTTAATTGAAAATTACTAAATTTGCATGAAGTATGTCTTCACACAATCTTCTTCTAAATTTTATGAATGATCTCTACGTTTTATGTTATTTTTAGATATGTTATAACAGTTCTATAAAACTGCAAATTGTTGTGCAAACTTCCATAAAATTTGGCATCTGTTTCTGAAAATTTCTGGAACATCTAATATAAATTCTTAAATTTGCATGACGTCTAAGAATATTTATCAATTTTTTAATCACCTTAGGCCCAGTTGTACAAACGTGGATTATCTTTGATTGTGGTTCAATTTCTAAGGATACCAGAAATAGAAATAGAAATATTTTATTTATGTGGTGTCGTGTATACACAAGTCATACTGTATGTCAAATATTCTGTATGTTTATTGGAAGGGCGAATTGATGGTCACAAGATTATTATAATTTGAATGAAATCTTTAAATTAATTGCTGCTTAGGTGCTACTTCGTGATACATTTTATTAATTAAAAATAAAACACATTACTTTGTTAGTATCACATAAAATTATGTATTGATTTGTTACTAGTTTCGACCACTTAAGTAATTGCTCACTCTGTTTGCTAATGATTACTTAAGTAGTCGAACTAGTAATAAATCAATAAATAATTTTATGTGATACTAACAAAGTAATGTGTTTTATTTAGAATTGCAATGAATTCAATTATATGTAAATACAAAATTAAATTAATAAGTAATTCAATCAATAATTTAGTATTTGTAATTTTCTAAATAAATCTGGAATACTTGATTGTAAAATCTAATATCTGCATAAAGTTTATAAACATTCATCAAATTTTTAATCATCTTCTGTATGTTTTTTGGAAGGGAGGATGGATGTCACAAGATAATCATCTATCGTCATTGAATTAATGATCTACAATTAATTAACGTTATTGAAATAAATCTGTAATTGTATCCATCGGTATTAATATACAGGGTATAACTGAAAAGCGGTATAACTGAAAGGCTTGCCCAACTAAAAAATTACGGACACATGTTTATAGGAACTTTTGTTTCCAGTTTTGTTTCATACGTCACGTCCGTGAAGTTTGGCCCAGCATTTCAGTTACAGCCTATGTATTATATATTCACGACCTTTTTGCAACTGAGTTGGCAGGGTTTTCTTTTTGCTTTTTGTCATGTTGGACAAACTGATTCAGTGATGCAACGGAAGTTATTTTTTTTGTGTACCGATGTCTATTAGACATTTGCTTTTTATCACATTGTCAGATTTATAATTTTTTGCCGTTCTATTTTTATCTCTAATAATTTAAACTTTACAACGGGCAACAATGTTTTTTAAGAAATATAAACTCAAATTGGAAACAACTTAACCTAAAAAAAAATGACAGGTTCCATAGGGGAATTCAGTTGTTTGCGACACACTACCAACCAAATTACGAGATATTCATAGACCTGGCGCAAAAACATCGTGAATAGAGAGTATTAGTATCAATGTGATGAAATATTTGAACTTCATATTGCAGACCCGCCAATGATAAACTCCTCCTCAGTATGTTGTTCTTCTTTATCCCATCTTCCTCCCGAG